>CM053798.1:14250100-14875100 GCA_028671895.1 Oenanthe sinensis
TGTAGCATCAAACTTGTTTAATGAGAATATGGAGGAAGTAAACAAAGATATTATTGCAGATTACATGAATTATGCTAATATAGTTTCTAGAGAGATGGTAGGTATATCGGCTGAGAGCCTGCAACAACTACTGAAGATGAAGTTGTAGAAATCAACAAAGACGTGGTTATTGGCACAATAGAGAGTCGATATATATCAATTTCTCAAATATATAAAAACAAGGAAACATTGCAGAATGTTTTGAGCCATTACGCAATCAACAACAATTTTCAGTATATCGTACAAAAGTCCTGCAAAAAGGAGTACTTGGTTGCTTGCATTGACAAGAATTACAAGTGGATGTTGCAAGCATCAAGGAACGGGAAAAAATCAATTTATTATTCAAAGATTGATTGACAGTCATACTTGTGCCTTGAAGATAAGATTTAAAGGTCAACGTCAAGCAACCGCGATATTTATTGTAGATGTTATCAAGAACAAGTTCACAAATATCAAAACAAGTTATAGTGTTATAGATATAATAAGAGATATGAAGCGTGATCATAATATGCAAGACAAATATAACAAATCTTAGAGATCTAAAGAAAAAGCCTTGGGAATGGTGAGGGGAAATGCAACTGAATCATATGCTGATCTTTATCCTTATTTGTTTATGTTGTACTCCACCAATCTAGGATTGACAATTGAACTGAAGTTAGATGAGAATAGACGTTTCTTATATATTTTTGTAGCACTAAATGCTTCAATAAAAGGGTGGACTTACTGCATAACTGCTGTTATTGTTGATGACACATTTCTAAAATCAGTACATGGAGGCACGTTATTGGTTGCAGCAACGCAAGATGTAGCCAGTAAAATCTTTCCATTAGCATTCAGTGTAGTTGATTCAGAAAATGATGAGTCGTGGGAGTGGTTCTTTGTAAATTTAAGACAAGCTTATGGTATAAGAGAAGATATGACTATAGTCTCCGATCGACATGAAAGTATTATAAAAGGAGACAGCAAGGTGTATCCAGGTGTACCACATGTAGTTTACATCTTTCATCTATTGAGCAACATTAAAGGTAAGTTCAAAAAGAATTCTAAAAAAATAAAAGAAGCATTTTTTGCAGCTGCAAATGCTTATACTGTCAAAAAATTTCAATACAACATGAAAGAATTTGATAAGGTTGACAAGAGAGTTCAACTATTTTTACAAGAGGTTGGTTACGAGAAATGGGCCAAGGTTTATTCACCAAATAATAGATGCACAAACATGACATCCAATGTTGTTGAGTCATTGAATTCCGTAATCATGTCAGTAAGAAAGCTTCCAATTTGTATGATTTTAGAAAGTTTACGAGCTTTGATACAAAAATGGAGTTGGAGGAACAGGAACATAGCCAATGCAACCTCCACAAGGTTAACCAACAAATTTGAAGATATGTTGAAGAAAAACTACCTCTACTCGGTGAATTTGACGGTAAATTTAACTTCAGTTACAATTTTTTTTTTGACACTTTGTTAATTGAATTGGGTACAAATAATAGGTGCCACAAATCACATTGTGTTTGAAGTCCATAATGGGGAGAAAAAATATATTGTTGATCTAAGCACACGAAGTTACACATGTAATAGGATTGTCAATATTTTCTTTATTCTCTGACTGCTTTACTTGATATATATCATGTCAAGCATGCATATTCTGAATTTATAGGTTTCAATTAGATCAAATTTCATGTGTTCATGCAATTCCTGTTTTTCAAAAGTCAAATCTCGATCCTTATGAGTATTGTTTAGAATATTACAAGAAAGAAACAATGCTTGTTGCATATAAAGAAATTGTATATCCTGTTGGAAATAAATATACTTGGTAAATACTTGAACATATTAAATCAATGATAGTACACCCTCTAGAAGGAAAAATTAGAGTTGGCATACCGAAGAAAAACGATATAAAACTTCTTGGGAGAAAAATGGAAAATTATTTAAACAAATCAAATGCGGGAAATGCGACCAAAATGAACATAACAAGTGAACTTGTAGAACCTCAAAGAAATAGATTTAGTTGTTTATAATTATTGAATTTGATTTAGTTATTGAATTTTAGTTTTAATGTATTTGAACTTTAATTAGAGTATATTTTGTGATATATATTTAGTTAAATATTCTTTTATTTTATAATATTTTCTTATCGACCCTTAAATTAATAAATAGTCAAATAAATAAGGTGCAAATAGAAGCAATCTAAAATGAAGAATACAATTTTTTTGATAAAATAGCAGCGTGTGATAAAGTGCAATTTAAAGCAATTACCGGTGCAACCTAAAGAAACTGAAAATGCAACTAAAATAACCTAGTTCAACTAAAAATAAACTAAAAATGCATTAGCATGGTTCTAAAAAATCACTATTTTTATCGATTAATTATCCGATTAATCATTATAAGCTGCTCTATCGATTTAATTTTAGAATCAGATTTATCATTTCATATTTTTTTAAACTTATATATCAAGCTTAATAAAATTACTATTTTTATATTTTTATATATACCTCATTATTATTCTCAAAGATTACTCGACGATTTTTAAAAGTTTTTGGAAGAATAGGACCTTGCAACTAATTCAACTAACAGCAACTAAATTTGCAACTAAAAGAAACAGAATATGGAACTAAATTTAACCAAATTCAACTAAAAGTAAATTAAAATGCAAATAAATGCAACTTCAATTCTATTTCTCAAAAATATATAAAAAGTTAATTTCCATTGAATTTATTTTATAAATGATGATTTCAATTAAAAGAAATAAAAATGATTATTGCTTCTAGTTTTGCAATCAATGCAACTAAAAGTAACCAAGTGCAATTAAAATGCAACTGTAGTAATTTTTTTAAAATGCATACGAATAAAATGAAAAAGCAATTCTAGACCTATGAGAATCAAGGTCAAAAGAATCTTTAGGAAAATGCTTCTCAATAACAAAGTATTCAGCAATTGATAGCATTTATGTTCCATTACGTCTGTATAATAAGAAGCCAAAGAAAACACATTAAAACTAAGATGATGAATTCAAAATGTCATAAAAATTAATGAACTTTAGCATAGTCATTCTATATTAACTCACATTGATTTTGAACGAGGGTAGTCATTATACATAATCAACCTAAAGTAGTTGGTATTTAAATTTTCAGAATACCACTTGGATGAAAAGTCTATATCAGTCCTCTTATAAAACTCTGTGAAGAGTAAGTAGTGAGGTAGCAGCTTACAAACTGGTAGGATCGCTTGCTTTATAATGAGTTCAACATCATTAGTGGTCAATGTATTACAAACATGTATCGCCCTACCATAAAAGCTTAAGATTGCAAGAAGCCAGTGTTTTTCTTCAGGCAACCAAGTCGGAAGGAACACAAAATCAACCAAGCACCAAGAAGAATTATAGGACATTCCACGTCCTATAATAACTTCTATAATGTCATTTGTTGCACTGATTTCAGTCTCAATATTATCAGAGTGTGTAACATTCAACAATATAGAAAAAGTTTTTTCTGAAACTTGGAATCAGTTAAAGTGAATTTCATTTCTCATTTCAGATTGTACTTTGATGCCTTCCTTAGATAATGGAAAAATACATTAACATGCTGCAAAATAAAATTTACAAGAAGCTATAATTGACAAATTCAAATTGTTATGATGAAAAACCTAACTAGACGAGATGGTTTAACTAGATATGAGAAAAGACAACAATCATAAACTGAAAATAAATTTAAATATTAAATCTTGATGACATTAACACTTACAGAGTTTGAGAGGGTACCGCTACCACATTCAATGGTGTAAAACCATATTTTTTCAGATATCAACTGATTCCCTAACTTTAGTTAAGGACTGATGATGTTGTCTTCTTAGGTATAAAATTTGGACCTAACAATAGATGTAGTAAGACTAATTTACATATAAAAAATTAAACTAAAAAAAGAATGAATAAATATTTTTGTTTACTTGTTCTTTTTCATGAGAACTCCATTTTCTAGCCAGTTGTAGTAATCTGTGCATAAGTCCATATCTAGTAGCTTACGAATTTTATTGTCCAATGGAAAAATGTCTTTTAGAGTATTAATTTGTGCATAAACTTCAGAATCGGTACTTTGATATGAACTAGAGCCAAAGTATTGCAATAAAGGAGATTGCAAATAGGAAGGAAGCTTAATAGCTTTTTTAGGCACAATTATTGGAGTGATATTATCCAAGAAACTCATGCCACTACTATTACGCAAGACAACCACTTTTGAAGTATGCTAGAAAAAAAAAGAGTAAATATGATTATAATAAAATAGATAAATGATACATAAAATATGAAACTACATGAATTAAAATTAAATAAAGTAAAACAAGAAAGAAGATTATCACTCCTGCATATTTCATATTTGTAGCATCCATTGTCTTTTGGAGAGCATTTTCTAATTCATCCGTAGCTTCATTAGGCAAAACAAGGTTTTCAAGTTCACGTGCAACCTGAACTGTAATATTTTCAATACCTAGTGCAACTTTTTCAACATCTGGTGTAACCTCCGATGTAGGATTTAAAGTTGGTGTAACCTCATGAGTAATTTTTTTAAGTGGTGCAACCTCTGCAACCTCAGATGCAACCGCTGCAACTATTGGTGCAACCTATGCAACCTCAGATGTAACCTAGAAACATACAGTTACATACAACAAGTATATTCAGAAATAATGATACTAAAAATGAAAAAAGTTTAAATTATAAAATGTTACCAAAACTAAATGAAATTTATAAAATATAATCATTTTTGCTTTTTTCATATTTGAACCATCCATTACTTTTTGTAGGGGAAATATCATCCAACACTGGTTCAACATCTGTAACTGCTGCAATCTTTAGTGCAACCTCTGATGAAACCTATAAACATACACAAGTATATATGAGTATAATTAGATATGAGAATGCGTAAAATATAAATTAAAATAAAATAAAATAAAAAAAGGAGTTTCACCTCTACTTTTCTCATATTTGAAGCATCCTCGGCATATTTCAGAACATCTTCTAGTTCCTTCATTGTTTGAGGAGAAAAATCATCCAACAAAGCTTCCCTAATATCATTTTCTACAACCTCATTTGTCTCATTTGCAACTTCATTTACAACATATGTTGTAGTCTGAGCAATTCTTGGTGCGGAAGTTTCAACATTTGAAACCTTTTTAGATTATAAATAGAAAATAGAAAATTATAAATTTATAAGTTAAAAAAATAAAATTAACCTTCAAGATCCCAACTGCAACCTATAAGTGAAACTAAATATATGCCCGTTATTCATTTATAATGGTCTTCAGATTTTCAACTTCAAAAGTAAGACTTTTTTAATTCGCTTTCAGCCTTGACAAGTGATCTTGAATTTTTTTCAGAGAAGTCTTCTTTTGGGTAGGCACGGAAGAAGAAGAAGAAGCATCTGCAATACTTGGGCGAACAAGAGGATCCATAAAGTCATCATCACTAACAATGGCACAAACATTACCACAACCAATGTTCAGTTTTTTACATTTCACAAACAACGCTTTCAACTTCATTATCTCGATCTCCTTCATAAATTGAAACAATTTATGCATAACTAATTCAAGCCCGCGTAACGATATTCAGTTGACACGTAATACCAGAAACACCCTCAACGAAACCCAAAATGCAACCAAAAATAGCAAAATTGAGGTACATTCATCTAAAAATACAACAAATGTAACTTTGTAACTAAGCTATTGTGATTTCTAATGACTTAAAACATAATTTAACAAATAAGAAGCTCCCATAATATATAAGATACTATCCATCAACGTCTAAATATCTAAATTTGGGGGAACACACTTTACATCAATAAAAATGTACCCCGAGAGGTGGAAAAAGATCATCGTTAAATGCCAAATTTTCATTCTTTGATTTAATTGTTAACTTTGATTTTTTCAATTTAATTTTCTTCGGAGAAATCTTGGATTTATATTTGAGTGGAGAAGCGCAGGAATTCAGAGGAGAGTGCGAATTAGATGAGAACCTTGTATGGACCATGACGTGAATTGAAACGCCTGTTAAGAATGATAATATAAAACAATATTCATTATCATATAACACCTATATAAACATGTTAATATAAACTTGTTAATATTGAAAAATTAAGCAGATGACAAAATTACATATAATTTGTATTAAATTAAAGAAATAAAATATACACATTAACATAAACACATATTTACCCAAACAAATAACAAAAAGTACAATTGGTAGTACAACTAACTATGAAAATCTAGGATTTATATGTGTATGTATAACAATGCTTATATGCATAATCAGTCACAACAACTTAATTCGAGACCTAGTTAGGTTGATTATTAGATACGAAAATTAAATGTATACAACTAACAAAGATATTTTAAGGTTTATATGTGCATATATAATGATACAGATACGTACTATCAAACAGCGAGAAATTGAAGCGTAATTAGATTGATTTTATACATGAGAATTACCTGACGCAAATAATGAGAGAGATGGGTATGGGTAAGAGAGACACGAGAGATAAGAGTGACAAAAGAGAAGAGTGAAAAAAGAGGAGAAAACATTAGGAAGGTAAATAAAGGATCGTATTTTTTAAAGTTTATGTTTTTTAATTTAAAAAAAATTGTATATATGCAATGGTTTTTAAGAGATTGTATATTTGTAAAACTAGATTAAAAAAACAGTATTTTTGCCAAATTCTAAAAAAAATGATTGGGCCCGACTTCAAGTCTTTTTTCTTTAATTATAATTTGACCCTGTCCAAAATAAAAATGAAAATATGAATTTAAACTAGATTTGTAAAAAATTAGAATAAAATCTAGATTTTTTAAAAGTTCAAATTAAGACTAGATTCCTTTCAAAAATCTAAAAAATCCTGATATTTTTTTATAAAAATTTGAACATATATAATAATATTAATAAATTTTAAAAATATTAATTACTATATATTAATATATTAAGAGTCTTATTCAAATAGAAAATAGATAAAATAGAATATAGAAAACCTTATTCTTATATCTGTCCCATCCATACAAAAATTGAATACACTCTCCACACAACCTCACATATTCCCCTCCGTTTTAAATTTAATTTTTCCTGTCAATTGGTGAATTTTTTTCAAATATAACTTCACCACATTTTTCTATATCTTCCAACGATCTGTTTCCATACCATATGTGTTATATATTTCGGTGACTAAAATTTATAATTAAAGTAAATTCGTCACTTATCACATCTAAACTTCAATCACTAAATTAAATACTTTGGGTTCGCAAGAAATATGAAATTCGCCGAAATATAGCACATGTATTATGCAAAGTAATTGTTGAGAGATGGAGAAATATGTGGTGAAGTTAGATTTGAAAAAAAAGTTTGCTAATTAATGGGAAAATCAAATTAAAAACAGAGAGATTATGTGATATTGTGTGTGTGAGGATGTATTTAATTTGTGTGTGAGTGCCCCTGCTGGCCATTAGATTAGATTGAATATGTGGTTTAGATCTTATTTTTTATTTTCTATTTTAAGTTGTTTTTTATTTGATCACTTGCCAATATATTAATACAATCTTATAACTCATGCGAAACACGGGATGAATGACTAATATTTAGGTGAATTTATTATTTATATTATATTATATTTTATTGATATTTACTATAAAATTTTATAACGTTGAGAATTTATGTTAATATAATACAATATTATTTACGAGGAGTTGTATAAAAAGAGGATTATCGGAGGTTAGAGTTGTGTGTTATTTTATAATGATATTTATATATTAATGTTCATAAACTTTAGTGATATATTAAATAAAAATTATAAGATAATTAGGATTCTTAAAATAGAAAATATAGAATATAATTTAAATATAATATAATATTATATTATCCGTGAGAAATTGTATAAAAGGAGGACTACCGGGAGTTAGAGTTGTATGTATGATATATATTCTTTTTAAAATTAAATTTTATTAAAATTGAATGATTAAGATTATTTATATGATTCATTTAAAATTGGGCGGTCAAGATCTTTTTTATGGTTCACCTTGGACTAAAACTTTTAATCTTACAGTTATAATAATATAGTATAGATATTGGGAAAATCAATCAGGACATCCCTAGACTATATGACTTTTTGAATTTAAGCCATTAAACGTACTATTTTTTTTGTAATCGAGTCCTTAAACTATATTTTCATAATTAAGTCCTTAAACTATATAAAATTTTAAGCTTAACTCCTTAAATACAATAATTTCTTAATTGAGTCCTTAAATTAATTTTTGTTTTGAAATTAAATCCTTCTCTCTAAATTTTTTAACAAACTTCAATTTAATTAGGGAAAATCAATTAAAACATCCCTAAACTATATGACTTTTTGAGTTTAAGTCCTTGAACTATTTTTTTCCCGTAATTGAGTCCTTAAACTATATTTCAAAAATTACGAAAAAAATATACTTTAAATAATATATTTCAATTACGAAAAAAATAGTTTAAGGACATAAATACAAAAATAGTTTAAATAGTTTTAGAAGATTTAAGTCCTTAAACTGTTTTTTTCTTAATCGAAATATATTATTTAAAATATATTTTTTTTGTAATTTTTGAAATATAGTTTAAGGACTCAATTATGAAAAAAATAGTTTAAGGACTTAAACTCAAAAGTCATATTGTTTAGGAATTTCCTAATTAATTTTCCCTAATATATTAAAATAAAGTTAGATATAAGACCTGCTCTGGTTTACCGACCCGACTTGAACAATTATAGAAATTTTCAGATTTTGTAAAATTAGGATAAAATATAATCCATTGAATTTTTGTGAATCTTTTAAGTGCAAGTTTAAAAGAAATATCAAGATATCAATCACTGACAACACCATCGGTAACTCAGCTCATAGGCTTTCATTACGATGTTGCAGCACAATTTCAATTGGAAGATGTGACTGTATCTGGAGCCTTTCACACGCTGCTACCGTACATACACGATGATTAGTCACAACCTACGGCAGCTCTTGTTGTTTCTGTACATGTAGAAGGGGGAGCCAACAGAAATATTACCGCTCTTGGGAATCACCCTAGACCTCATATGGGCCAAAATGTTGGACCGTGTGTCACTCAGCCTCTTACGTTGTATCTCCTAGTACACTGGAACAATCTATAAACCTGGAACAAGAATTTAATCCTAATCCCCCAAGTATATCATACTTGTTAATAGATTCATCTATTTGACCTGAAACCATAATTTAATCCTAGTTCCCCAAGTATATCCTGTTTGTTAATAGATTCATTTATCTAACCTGGAACCGGAATTTAATCATAGTTCCCCAAGTATATAATACTTGTTAATAGATTCATCTATCTAACCTGAAACTGGAATTTAATCCTAGTTCCCCAAATATATAATACTTGTTAATAGATTCATAAATCTCTGATGGGTTACTTCCAGAATATTCGGGGAAGTAAGAATATCACAATGCATGTGTTGACCTCTATCAACTGATCTCATATATCGAGGAATGAAAATCATTTGAAAATCACGACATAGGAGTTAGTCGGAAAATCTCACTGATTTTGATAAGTTGGAAACCCTAACTAAAGTAGGGCAGTGATCCCAAAACATAATCGTATTCGAGAAAAGTAAATCATTTATTTACATACTGGACTGGATTCCCAATTTTGATAAGTTAGAGGGTATTTATTCTTATTTAAAAAATTAATAAAATATAAAATAAATATTTAGGAACTCCACTATGTTTAAATCAATTTTCTGAAGGTTAGAAAATATTTTAAATAATTATTAAAGACCTTAAATCATTTTTAAATAAGGAGTTACAATTTTTAAGTCAATTTAGAATATTTAATAAATATTTAAATAATATTTATTAATTGATAAATAATTAATAAACCTTTTTAAATGAATATTCAAATGGATATTGATCTAATTAAATAAATATTCAAATAATATTTATTAACATCATTTAAAACACTTAACAATTTTAAAATATCTAAAATATATTTATTAGAATATTTTTAATCGATATTTAAAAATTCTCTGTCTCCGGCAACCTCCGGGGTTTATGACAGTATTTAGAATAACACTTCCGACACTCAGTCTACGTTTGAAAATATAAATACCCGCTCTACTCCTAGAGCCTTTATATAGACCAGCTTATATCTATAATATCTTATAGCATATAAATCAAAATGTTTGTGAAAGATTAAACAACAGTTAAATCAATTTGTAGATTTCGACATGTAGTTATATCGCATATCAACAGTTTTTAAAGACAACAGGAATATTCAAGGTTCAGGTTTTGAAAACTTGCATACGTAGTGATACAAATATTTTAATATGTAAAAACGTAGGGATAGAAAACTTGTCTAGAGTCCAAGATACGTTCTCAGAGTCCCACTCGTTTCAGATTTTCTATCAATAGATATCATAATCCCGATTAGTACTCTTAATCCATCAACTACTTATATTACTAATAAGTATAATAGCATATCGAGTCTAATTATGACAACTTCAATTTGTACTTAGTCATTTTACTAACACTTATCTTACCCGACATTCACCTCCTCGAGTCTATCTTGACCATTCGTAAATCGTCTCGTCAACGACTTTTAGTCTAATCATTTACTCCAATACATAGTCATGTTATTCCTCAACATATTTCGTATTTTAACCGACTCAAAATTATCATTTTATCCTGGCCAAAGTGGCTCGTCAAAACAGTTCCCCTAGAGTTGACTTTCCTGAGAATTTCTATTACGTGACTCACACTCCAACATTTTTAATAAATCAGAAAATTCATAAATAAATACGAAATCACGTCAAGGAGCTTCTTGAGTATTTGTAATAATTATTAAAAATATTTTTATTCAGAACACATGAGTTTAACTTGGCGAAAATTATTTTACAAATTAGGTCAACTACGAAATTTTACTATTTACACCGCTTTCACTAAAACTTTAATTTCTCCCAAACCGTTTTCGCGTGCACAATCTAGAGAATGCCTAGAATATAATATATCAAAAGTTTGGCACTGGACAAAGGAATCATTTTCCTAAATTTACTGAACAAGGCAATAGCTTCTTTAGTGAACAATGTCATCGCGTAACTTTGGTTTTGAGATTTTTATAAAATCGAACTATCAACATCTGTTTGGTTACTTCCATTTTCTTGCTAACTCTTCTAGTTTGCATGGGATTTGCATGACTTTGGTGTAATTACTTGTCATCCAACATTTATCACTTAATATTTCTCATAAATTGTGATTAATTTTGAAAGCATTTCGTCGTAGAAATTCCGTAGCGTAAATCTTTAATGTACTTATATTAGATTATAACCACGAAATTTCTAATTTATAATCCTCCCGGTTATAATATAATTCTCGTATTCCTCGATATCTCGTAAATTATGAATAAAATAGTAAAAGTAAAAATCTTCGGATTCTGATGACTTTTACATTCACTCATTTGTTAGTGAGTCAATATATGCTCTGGGAGAGTAGACGTGTACAAACATCTCTCTCAATCACCTGTGAAGATGAATTAACTCACTATTTTCAGTCATGGAAAACTGTTAGTGATTGCCTCTCAATATCAACAGATTGCTCTGCGGATGTGAAATCCCGTTAGGGAACTAGGACTGTTCCTCATAGGAAGGTTGACAAGGATTCTAATATATGGAAAGAAATCCAAGTTTCCCTTAAATGCCTATGAAGGTGGCTCAACAACTTCATTCACCAAGAATGGTAAACAAAGAAGTTTAGGGGTTTTACCTATACCTCACAATGTGCACTTCTTGCAATGTGTCCTCACAATTGTTAGTCCCAAGAGAGGCTAGAGAACTGTTAGGTCCTATAACATCCCTTAGAAGTAAAAACTTTAGGATTACCATCAGCGTGAATGCTTTTGGTGTGCTTGACTTATTACAAGGTGCTCTGGCTGACGAGCAAATTTTCAATGAAATCACCCTGTTGAGAGAGTTCATTCAGAAACAGTTGAATTGCCTTTTCAGCTCTGCATCCTTTTGAGAGAACACAGATGAGCTACAGATGCCTCAATTTGTATACTTCTTTCCTTCTCGAGAGGTAGAGCTGTGGGTGCACTTCCGACTTCATCCTTATTTGCTGCATTAAGTGCAGTTTCTCCCTTAACAACCGCTAATCTACATAAGTTCCTTATATCACCAAGGGTTGAAAGTTTGAATTAGAATGATAGTGTTTGGTACTAAGGCCTTGGTTAGAAATTGATGGATTATTCAACTTCTAGACCTTCCCCTATAGCCACTAAGGCCAAGCCATTACGGCTAAATAGATAGAGTTGATCAGAGCTATATAAAACTTTGTAGTGTATGATTAAACTTATTCTCTATTCCTTCTCAGAAATATAGCATCGGAGCAATGTGTCCTCAAGAAACAATGCACCAGAGCTAAAATGTGGAAATTAATAAAGAATAGGTAAAAGAATATTAAGCCAAATTTCATAAACTCATAATTTTGAAAAAAAAGTTTAACAGATTAACAAAAGTGTTCTTTTGAATTTCTCTTAGACAAATATCCAATTGAAATTCAACTCTTTTAACAAAAACATTTTGATTAATAACTCAAATCTATTTCATCTTGCTCACTGTATGTTTTCAGAAATTGTTTTGCAATTCATTCTTATCTGATATTATCTCCGACTTAAAACATAAACCATTTAAAAAAATTGAATGAATGCTTTAGTCATACAGTCCAAGGCACTAATCCCAATGCAAACAACCATTGTTTTAATACTATAGGTCAATGTGAAACAGACATTAACAAGAGTTTTGAAAAACGTTTTACCAATGGTTGATACCTCAAGATCAAAACAATTTACTCAAATAAAATAGCCTGATACCATGCAACCTAAGTTACAAGTTATCAAGTAACTTTATTTAAACAAATCGTGGAGAGAAAACAGTTTTCATTACAAAACATTTAGAGAGAGAGAGGATAAATGATTTTGAAATAGAAAGATAATCCTCAAGAAATGTTCTCTTTCAAAGAAAACTTTTAGTGGCTTTTCATTCTAAAAAAGAGGCAAATGAATGCATGTTTAGATAAAATATTTTTCACAAGAAATAGACAAGAAATTTCTTTATGCATTCAAGTCCTAAAGAATGAAAAACATATGTTAATACTAATGAATTTTCAAAGATATGAATGACAAGACATTCAAAAGTACTAACATCATTCAATCATTTTATAATAAAACGCATCTTACTACAAAACAATCAAGCACATAAGATACTTACATTATGCTAGACAATTACCATTTGTCACTTGAAACAAACACACATTGCAATATAGATCATGGTAATTCTAAAGCATAAAACATAAGCATCCGCTAAACACTGAACATACATTGACCGAATGACAGCATTTAACTTCTTACACTACATCTCAACAATTATCACTTAAGCATATTGAAAATACTCACGACAATCAGAATGTATGTAAGCTCGAGGTACTAGTTGCATCAGAGATCAAATACTTTTAAATATTAATGCTAAAATTTATGATCTTTGACAAACCCTCGCGATGTAGTAAATTACTTTCAATATCAGTGTTTTTGAAATAATCTTTTTGTCACTTAGTGCAAAAGTTCTAAGTGGCATCACTAATATCAAAAGAATGACAACTAATATTAATGGATTTTGCAAAAGACATGAATTACATCACTTAAACTACATATTAAGTGGTTCCATTAATATTAGCATTAAACAATTAGAAGTAAATAAAATTATAATTAATTAATATATACAAATACTTATGCTGAAACATTTGATACATATAGCATGAATAACATATGACAGCACAAAGTACGAGGTCATGGATATAAATTGACTATACAAAGAAATGTTACACTGTTAGGTCCCTAGGTCCCGTCTGATCATAGGTAATCTCATAGCGATAATATTGGGTCCCAGGTGGTCACAAGCCAAACATTAATCAGTTCCTAGAGATCGTAGACATCTAAATAGCATGAACACACTCTATAAACATTACATTTAAATAAATCAATATTAGACTAGAGTGACATACCTTAGTCAATAGAGCTTTTACTGGTGTATGATCGTTGAATGAACAATTACTCCTCTTTGCCCGAGAGATCGAACGTTTACTCCTTTCGAGATCGAACGTTTACTCCATTTGGACAGGAATAACTTTTCAGCTACTAGTTAACATTGTTCCTCGAAACAATACCATGCTCATCCAGACGGAAACTGCATTACCTTTGAAAGGCATATGACTATGGCCTATTTGTAATAATTAGATGACAACTCAACTCAATCTAGAAATAGTGGTAAATAATAAATATCAAGCAGGAATCAAGGCGAAGACAGTCAACTAGTCACAGAGAATCAACAGAATCAGAAGCACTCAGTTGATCCTACTACTCAACACTGAAGAAGTTCATTAATATGTTCAAGCGTCAGTGGAAAATAATCAAGTAGTAATTTCAAAAGAATTCAGAAGATTCAGAAGATTTTAAGTGATTACTATACGAAGATTCCAGAAGAAAAAGAACAGAAAAAGAAGACAGGAAAGCTAAGCAAAGACACAAGGCCACTAATTTAAAGTTAAAAGAAATGGAGAATATTTATTAGAGTATGACACAAATGAACCAGACAGTACATTTGTGTGTCAACTTTAATTAATAAATATTCAACATTGAGCTGAAAGTGGTTCCATGACAGAAGACGGAGAATGACAAAAGACTGCAACAGACTACAGAGTTAAACAAGTCCTAATAGTATTTTAATTCTCCAATTAAAATTAAGTTAATTATTTAATTTATTTAATTAAATTAATTCAAGTCTGAATTAAATTAATTCATAAATTATTTAATTAAATTAAAGAAGAATTAATTTACTAAAAAGATTTGATTAACAAATGACTTATAAAACAAGTCATACCGAGCAAAAAAATGCAAGTCATGTTGAGCTAATTGGTTAAGTCATACCGATTTAATTGATTAACAAATGACTTATAAAACAAGTCATACCGAGCTATGTTTATTGAGTCATACCGAATCTTTAAGGATGAGTCATACCGAATTTTCTTTAATTTAAAATATGTCATTCTGATTTATTTTAATTAATAAAAATTCGAATATGACTTAAAAATGAGTCATACCGAATTTCTATGAGTCATACCGACCATTTTAAGTCATGCCCAGCCTTTTTATGAGTCATACAAGTGTTAATTCAATTAGTTAAAAGGTCATAATGAGATAAGTCATACTGGCTTTTCACCTCTATAAATATGAGGTGATTGTCTTCATTTTTCAGTTGTCGTTCAAACATTCAAATTCAAAAATTTGTATGCATTGTAATATTCACAGATTTCTCTGCTTAGTTTGGAATATAAATTGTTAAACCCGAACAAGTCATGTCAAAATCACTCTAGACAATTTATCAGATATAAACACTATTCACTATATTAATTCTGTAATGCTTTTCAAGTTAAAATTAAATATTCTACTTGAACAGTATTTCATCTAAATTAATATTTCAGGTTTATAATTAACTTTTTATTCTTAAATCCAAATTCGTGAATTATTTGATATTGTATTCAACCCCCCCTTCTACAATATCAGGGACCAACAATTAGTATTAGAGCTGGTTGATAATTTAAATATCAAATCCGAACCAAAATTTCCGCAACTCATACAGATCTCAAAAATTATTTTTAATTCGAAATAATTTTTTATTCGAAATAATTTTTTTTTAAAAATTATTTTCACTCAAAAATTAAAATATTTTTTTAAAACACTTAACTTTTAATCTTATTTAAGATGAGTACACAAAAGGTAACGAGCATCAAAATTCCATCATTCGATAAAGATCATTATAACCTATGGAAGCACAAGATGCAGTTATTTGTTGGGATCGCCAATCCCAAATATGCCTTGATCTTAGAAAAAGGCATTGAACCTCCAATAACAGTTGTTCTTGAACACGAGGTAGATGGGGTCATAATTCCTCATTGACAGGTTCCAAAAAGTCCAGCAGAGTACAACGATGAAGAAAAGGAAGTTGTATCCCTGGACAATAACCTCAAACTAATACTGATAGAATCCCTAGATTACGTAATGTACAATCATGTGGTCAACTGCAAGACCGCCAAGCAAATATGGGATACTATAGAGGTTATAAATGAAGGGACTGAAGAAGTCAAAGAGAACAAACTGGAGATTTTGACCTCCTAGTATGAGCAGTTTAGATCCAACCCTGGTGAGGGTATCTCTGAGGTGTTTCAGAGATTGAACAAACTAATAAACGAGCTCAACCTCAACGGAAAATATTACTTAAACCAAGAGGTCAACAAGAAGTTTCTATTAACCTTGCCAGAGCATCTGGAACACAGGATCGCGGCCATCCGAGAATCTAGGGACATGAAGGAGATAACCCTAGAAAGACTTTACGGAGTTCTGAAGACATATGAATTGGAGCAGATCCAGACAAGAGAGATGTATGGCAGAGGAAAAGTTTCGAGTTCTTCTAAAGCACTAATAGTAGAAACACCAGGGAAAGAAGAAGTGAAGGCTGTTGCACCTTCAAAAAGTTCAGAAGAGTATGTTGTTCCAGAATATGGTCATACTCCAGAAAAACAGGAAAATGGTGAATTCTATTCCCTAGAAGAATTGGATCAGCTGGAAGATGAATCTCTAGCTATGTTTGCCAGGAAGTTTGGAAACATGAGATTCAGAAGAAATTCCTCATTTAAATCTAAACCAACCTTTGGAAGGTTTCAAAAAGGAAGTTCTTCAACAGCTGTATCAAGGAGCGGATACAAGACAGGCTTGGGTGACAGAAGCAAGATCCGTTGCTTCAACTGCAATGAGCTTGGTCATTTTGCAACTGAATGCAAGAAGCCGAAGCAAGGACAGAAGAGAGACTCTTATCAAGAGTTGAAAGAGAAATATGATGTCTTAGTAAAAAAGCATCAAGGGAAGTCCTATCTAGTAGAGGGCAAGAGCTGGGATGACTCAGACAATGATGAGGAAGAAGAGCTTGGAAATCTTGCTCTTATGGCTTCATCAAATGGATCAGTGTCTCCACCTCGGACAGAAGGAAAAGAGGTAGATCCCTCATGCCCTAAGATGTTTAAACTGTTAGGAAAAGAATTGGACGACACCATAGATAAGGTTAACAAACTACGTCTTAGAATTAAAGAATTAACTGACGAGAATGATAGTCTAAAATTGTTAAAAACCAAAAATATAAAACTAACTGAGGACCTAGCTTTTCAAGTCAATAGAGTCAGTTGTTATGTCAAGGTTGAGGCCTATCTCAGGAACCAGATTGTAGAGGAACAGAAAAGGTGTCTTGCCTATAAACATTCCTCTTACATTGTAAAAGACCTAGTTGACCAACAGGAAATAAAATGTAAAGTTGGAATAGGCTATGAATATAATCAATCTGTAGGAAAGGCGAGCAACATAACCCCTTTCAGAAAAAGTGCTGAAGAAAGGGGTATCCCACATGTTGTTAAGGACACACCTAAACCTCTCTTCATAACACCGATAGCTGAACCTATCCTTGAGAGTTCCATACTGATTGCATATGAGATGCAGTTAGAGGATCTCGAGGAAGAAAAGAAGAGAGGAGAACAAGTTAGGGACATAAAAGGAGTAAATGTCCAAGAAGAGATAATTGCACCCAAGACATCAGTGAAAGATGTGGGAACCTCTGCTTTCCCCAATCCTGGTATAGGTGTTAAAGACTTAAAGAACAAACCTAACAGACCCAATTCTTTTGTGAATAGTAGGAACAGTAACAACAGATTTCATTCTACTGAAAACTTTAAATTTGCTGAAAAAGTTGAAGTAGAAACTGTTAAGACACAAACTGTTAAGTCACCTACTGTATTGAATAACATGCCTACTGTTGATGCTTTCCATAAACCTTGTGGTATAATGAATTGTATGTTATGTGCTTTTAATGCTATGACTGCCTACTTTAAACGCATGATAGCTAAGAAAGATAACATGACACCTAGACAGCACATCAATAGTAAATTTGCTAAATCCAAGACTGTGACTCCTTCACCTGAAAAGAAGGAATCATATATTCCAAAGTCTAAACAAAAAATTGTTAAGACTATGTTTAGGAAGGTAGGAACAGTCAAGGAAAATAATGATGTTATTCGAAAAGGATCTGTTGTCAAAGCTGACAAAGGTCAATTCTTTAAGTATGCCGGGCCCAATCAATTTTGGGTTCCGAAGATGAATTAATCCGTTTGGTATGTGCAGGGAGTTAAACAGGTAAACCGAGTTGTATGGATCCTGGACAGCGGATCTTCAAGGCATATGACCGGAGATAGAACCCTGCTATCAAACGTGGTTGAAAGAGCTGGCCCAATCGTCACCTTTGGAGATAACAGCAAAGGAATGACTACGGGATATGGCAAGTTAAATACTGGAAATGTTATCATTGAAAACGTCTCTTTAGTGGAAGGACTTAAGCACAATCTACTCAGCGTCAGTCAATTTTGTGATAAAGGATACAAGGTAAACTTTATCAAGGAGAAATGCTTAATAGCTCATACCAAAGATGACAGACTAGCCTTGCGTGGAGTAAGGAAAGGAAACTTGTACGTAGCAGATCTCAACTCAGGAACTGAAGATGAAGCAAACTGTTTTTATTCAAAGGCTTCATCAGAAGAAAGTTGGCTATGGCACAAGAAACTCTCACATCTAAACTTCAAAACAATGAACTCTTTAGTCAAGAGGGATTTGGTGAGAGGACTGCCTCCGATGGAATTTACACAAGAAGGCTTGTGTGAGGCATGTCAGAAAGGGAAGTCAAAGAAAGCAACTCACAAAGGAACAGACACTACAAATATCACTGAACCACTGCAACTGCTACATATGGATTTATTTGGTCCAGTCAATATTCTGTCTATGTCCAGAAAGAGATACGCCTTAGTGATTGTAGATGACTTCACAAAATATACATGGGTTTTATTCTTGAACTCTAAGGATGAAACTCCACATTTGGTGATTGATCATATAAAGCTGATTGAGTTAGATTCAAAGTTACCTGTTCGGGCAATCAGATCAGATAATGGCACAGAATTCAAAAATGAAGTTCTGATTAACTTTTGCTCAGACAAGGGAATAACAAGGCAATATTCAGCACCAAGAACTCCGCAACAAAATGGAGTTGTAGAAAGGAAAAATAGAACCCTGATTGAAGCTGCTAGAACTATGCTAAGTGAATCAAGGTTACCTATCTACTTCTGGGCCGAAGCAGTGAATACAGCTTGTTACACTCAGAATCGAACTCTGATCAACAAAGATCATATGAAAACTCCCTATGAATTAATGGCTGGCAAGAAACCAACTCTCAAGTACTTTCATGTATTTGGAGCTAAATGCTTTGTGTTAAAGGATGGAGATGAACATCGTGGCAAGTTTGAGGCCAAGGCACATGAAGCTATTTTTGTTGGATATTCAAGAAGAGCATATAGGGTGTACATAATTGATCAACACCAAGTAAAAGAAAGTGTCAATGTAACTTTTGATGACACTAAACTCCCAAGTATCCAAACTGAAGATTCTTCTGAGTCATTAAAATTCGACAATTATCCAGACTCACATTTTGATGACGAAGAAGAACCTGAGGTTGCAGCAAGAGATGACAATAATGATGATAATGATCCAGGTAATAGTGGTGGAAACAATGGTAACACTGGAAATACCACTAATACCAGTGGTGAATCAACAAGTCATCCTGGCAGCAACTCAGGGGGAGATGAAGGATCAACTGGCAGAACACAACATCACAATGAATTTTGAGGCGAATCATCAAGATCAAACCTACCTAGGGAAAGGATATGGAGCAGAGATCATCCTTTTGAATTGATTATAGGTGATCCAGATGTTGGAGTAAGAACCAGGAATGCAACTTCAAATGAATGTTTATTTTCAGTTTTTCTATCTCAAGAAGAACCAAAGAAAATTGAAGATGCATTAATTGATCCAGATTGGGTTCTTGCCATGCAAGAAGAACTCAATCAATTTGAGAGACATGAAGTATGGACACTGGTACCCAGGCCTAAAGATAGATCTGTTATTGGCACGAAATGGGTATACAGGAACAAGTTAGACGGTGATGGCATTGTTACGAGGAACAAGGCCAGACTGGTGGCAAAGGGTTACTCCCAAGAAGAGGGAATTAATTATGATGAGACCTACGCACCAGTTGCAAGACTTGAAGCCATCAGGATATTTCTGGCATTTGCAGCACATTCCAATTTTAAAGTCTATCAAATGGATGTGAAGAGTGTTTTTCTGAATGGAGAGCTAGAAGATGAAGTATATGTTGAACAGCCCCCTGGCTTTGAAAATCCAGAGTTTGCTGATTTTGTGTATTTTCTATTCAAAGCCCTCTATGGACTCAAGCAAGCACCAAGGACATGGTATGACACTCTCTCTGTGTTTTTACTTGAAAATGGTTTCATTAGAGGTGTCATAGATAAAACTCTCTTTTATAAATTGCATGAAAAAGATATGATATTTATCCAAGTTTATGTTGACGATATTATATTTGGTTCTACTAACGAAAACTTGTGCAAGAGATTTGCTAAGTTAATGCAGAGCAGGTATGAAATGAGCATGATGGGGGAGCTGTCATTCTTCCTAGGATTGCAAGTAAAGCAAAAGGAAGAAGGGATTTTTATTTGCCGATCAAAGTACGTAAGGGGTCTTTTGAGAAAATACAGTCTAGAAGACTCTTCACCGGCAAAAACCCCAATGCCAACAGCCACATATCTTGATAAGGATGAAACTGGTAAGAAAGTTGACATCACAAGCTATAGAGGTATGATAGGCTCATTATTGTACTTAACTGCTAGTAGACCTGATATTATGTTTGCAACATGCTTATGTGCTAGATTTCAATCAGATCCTAGAGAATCTCATCTTATAGCTGTGAAAAGAATTTTTAGATATCTTAAGGGAACACCAAATCTTGGAATTTGGTACCCTAAAGATACAGGTTTTGACCTAATTGGCTATACAGATTCGGATTATGCAGGTTATAGGATGGATAGGAAAAGTACTTCTGGAAGCTGTTAGTTTCTAGGACGTCGACTGATTTCCTGGTATAGCAAGAAACAACACTCAGTATCTACCTCGACAGCCGAAGCAGAATACATTGCGGCAGGCAGCTGTTGTGCACAGATCTTGTGGATAAGGAATCAACTAAATGACTATGGACTTGCGTTGAACAAAATTCCAATTTTCTGCGACAACACAAGTGCTATAGCTATTTCCAACAATCCTGTACAACATTCAAGAACCAAGCACATAGACATCAGGTATCATTTTATCCGAGAGCATGTCATGAATGGAACTGTGGTGCTACACTTTGTACCCACAGAAGATCAACTAGCCGACATCTTCACGAAACCACTTGATGAATCCACTTTCTTAAAGCTGGTTAGTGAACTAGGGATGTTAAATAATGGCTAAATTTTGATTGCTAGGAATTAAATTAAGCTCATAAATATTAAATGTTAATATTTAAAGAATTTATGAGACTTGATTTAATAAAGTCCTAGACCTTATGAATTTTTGGAAAATTATCTTAAGATTAAATTAATATTCTTAATAGATAATTATTTCAATTATAGCATAAGAATTTTTAATTTAAGTTAAGCATATTATGTATTTATTTATTTGTTTTTCTAATTATTAATGTACATTAATAATAATTATGTTATTAATCAATTTATTAATTTATTCATTAAATTAATTCAAGGATGAGTTAATTTAATTCCTAAATTAATTAGAACAATTGATAATATAAATAATTATTATATGTCCTTAATAATTTAGTTTCTTTTTACTTTTCTTTTTAATTAATTAAATCTAAAAGTCGAATAAAATTTTCAATATATTATTTCGATTTTAGAAATAATTAATGTGTATATATATATATATATTTTTTCTCTTCTTCTCAGCATGACTTATAATATAAGTCATACCGATTGGATTTTAATTTTAATTAAAAATAAAATCTCGGTATGACTCATTAATAAGTCATACCGACTAGATTTTAGTTTTAATTAAAAATAAAATCTCGGTATGACTCATTAACAAGTCATACCGACTGCATTTTGTTTTTAAACAAACAAAATCTCGGTATGACTCTTTAATAAGTCATACCGAGAGCTTTTGTAATTTCTTATTAAGTCATATTGAGTTTGAATATCACACACACACACACACACACTCGCGATACACACACATACAATCGAACAGTTTTTGTCAAAAACTTGTGATTTTTGATCCCTTCAACTATTTGGAGTTGCTTGTTAGATTAATACAAGTGCTTACACTTGCTGGTTTGGTATTTAATCATCTTTTTCAAACGTTATACTGCCCAATTTTCGTGAGATTGAAACCGAGTTGACTGGGTTGAGGGTTTGAAGAATCGTTTTTCTTGAACTAGTAGTGATTAAGGACTGAGTTTATTGATCTTGTGTAAAAATCGAATGGGTCTGTGGTTTTTAAGTTAGGGTTTTTAAGTTTACTGTGTAATTTTCAATTTCTGTACTTGTAATTTGATTTTACTGTTTTATTGCAACTTTGTAATTTATTAATTGTAATTTATCAAAAAAAATGGCTGGTTTTTGCGAGATTGTAAAGACTAATTTTGTCGGATTTTTTAATCCGGAGATTTGTACAGTAGCAAAGTTTAGACCCTGGATTATTTTCATGAACGAACACTCTTTGGTCAGATCTGCCATTACCCTAGACGCTCCTTTACAGACTCTAGCATTAAGGGCATTATACAGCACTGCTAGGAATAGATCAACTGAAGCCAGAGTGCAATTCTCATTCACAATTGGGGAACATGAATATATGATAACTGAAGATGACGTGAATAGAATTCTACAATTTCCCTTGGACAATTTTGTTGACCCACTGTCAGTTCCAGAAATTCTTGAGTTCTTTAATGCTATACAGTACCAGGGTGAAATCAACTTGGTAAGACTGACTAAGTCAAGGCTGGTACATGAGTGGGATTATTTCTTCGACACACTGGCTAAGTGGTTTGCACCCACAACAAAGAGCAACTTCAACAATATTTCTTCTTTGCTTCAAATCATAGGATTTTCAGTGGCTCACAACAGAAGAATAAATTTTAGAAAATTGGTGCTGAAAGAAATAATCAGGAAAATGGGTAAGCCAGAAAGCAGGGAACAGAACGTGCAAGTCTACTATCCAAGGTTCCTAATGTTGTTCATGAATGACTTATTGCTGGTTGAAGATAAAGCCTTATTTCAGAACAGTCCAGTTCAAGCATCTCCATCTACTCAGAATGCTCTGTTCGCAAGGCTCAACAACAATCCTAGATTTGAGAATGTGCCAGTGGTGAGACCAAATTTCATGGGACAAATCCTGGATCTTATTGCAAATCTAGAACAAGCTCAATAAGTTCTAGAACAAGAATTGGAGCAAGTGTCAATGGAAACTGATTCAGTGCAGTTACTACTTGAAGCTGCACAACATGCTGAACAGGAAGCTGAAGAACAACAGGTAATATCTCAAACCTTAGCTTCTAATTTCCTTCCTATAAATATATCTACTGCTCTTTTAGATTTATCTGTGGCGGACCATGATTATGGTTTTACACTTCAGGACATTGGCCATGAACCTGAAAACACACAGGTTCAAACCCAGGCTGAGTTAGAGCCCCAAACAGTTTCTCCTTCACCTTCCTCAATCAGTCATATTCGTAAAAGGAAGAAACCTGTTAGGAAAGTTAGGGGGAGAAGTGTAAGTGCCAGTGAACCCGCAGCTCTGTCTCCACCTCCAAAAAGATCGAGATCAGAACCTGAGACAACTGCAAACTCGTCCTTATCCTCTCAATGGGATATGGATTTTGAAATGGCTATCCAAGAATATTTAGATACACTCGATCAAACAGGTGATTCTACTCGCCCAACAGCCACGACATCAGATTCAGATACAGATTCTCGCACACTGCTAGCACTTACACTAGCAGGACCTCCTCTTTCAGAAACACAATCACTCGAGGGCACTTTTAATGAAGAAAATGTTTTTGATGAAAACTCGTCGGATGCCACCTATGTTGTGGACCATGACATTTCAGATGCAGTGGAGCATTGGTTACCCTCAGAGGAACCCAGGGGCACCACAGACTCTCAAGAGCCACTCATTACATTGTCTAAGGTGGTGACCCCGCTGGATTTCTTTCATCCAGTTCTCTTACGAGAAAGTCTTGAATCCACTAGTGGATTTGAGAGGCAACTACTCTTTAGAGGGAGATGGGGCTCCATTCATGGAGCAGCTACGTCAGTAGCGGAGCCACTTCAAGTCAAACTTGTTGAGGACGTGCCTTCACAGGCATCAGAAGAGCATTTCGACTCTTCAAAAGCTATTATTATATATACAAGTACAGCATCAGGATCTGAAGGATATAAGGAGCTAAACACGAGTGATGTGAGGCAAACACTGAGCGATACACATGCACGTAGTGATAGTCCAAACAAAAGTGCAAGCGAGGTGAGTGCACACACACACACAGTGAACTCTTGTTAAAAATGAAAGATCTCCAGAAACAGATGCAGATTGTTCAGACTGAAATAAACAAAGGGAAAGAACAAACAGAAATCAAGTCTGCCTCTGTAACTGAACAGCTGTCAATCATAAGAAGGGATGTTGATAATGTAAAGACAAATGTTTTAATTAAAACTCAAAACATCCAGAATGTTCAGGCGTTGATTGCTGATGACATGAAAGAGATTTCCAATCTAAATGAAAGAATTGATGATGTGGAAAGAAATTTAACCGAAAGAATTCGTATAAATGAAGAAATCTCCTCAGTAAGATTCAACAAGTTAGATGAAGGAATGGAACATCTCAATGAAGGTATAAAGCAGGTCTACTTGGCAATTGCAAATCTCAGTAAATCATTGGATGCTTCAAAACCTGTAGAGGATCCCTCAACTAAGGGGGAGAAAGGAAAGTCTATAGCTGGAGAAGAAGGGGCTACTAGCAAAGGAAAAGAAAAACTGTACTCTGAGGAAGATCAATTTCTATCGAATATTCCAGAGGAACAGTACTATCAACAAGAGCAATTCATTGAGGAAGTAAGTGATGAAAATCAAGGTTTCAATCCTGACTACTGCAGAGCTGAAGATGAAGCTGTCTTTGAAGATGATTTTCTATTTCCAAAAGAAAAGGAACATGATCCTGCCTATGAAGAGGCAATAAGAAAGCTAAAAGAAGACATCAAGGCAAGCCATGCCAAAACTTTAAACTTAAAAGCTCTAGTCAAGGAAAGAACCCAAGCTGAAAGAGAGGGCAAGTTTAGAAAAACAAAAGCTTTGGGCCTTAGCAGTAAAGAAGAAGAAGCAAGATATAGAGATGAAGATAGGGTTCAGATGGGATGCAGCAAGGGAAGTTCTAGACAAAATTCAACAAGGTCCCTTTGAAGACAGACAAATGCTTTCAGTTATCAAGGGTCTTGAAGATTCAAATAAAAATCTGGATAACTTCATGAAGGCATTGAAGGAAGAAGTTGACTATATCACTGTCTTAGTGGATCACATTCTTGAAGACTGGCAAATACTGGTCTACACTCACAGGAATGGAACAATCAGAGTATCTCTAGAATTCTTCCGAAAGAGATCATTATCAGTAATCTGGGTTCTGCTAAACAAAGTTAAGAGAAGCTCAGAAGAAAATGAACTTCTCAGGGACAGACTCAGAGACATAGTAACAACAGCTAGTCCTCAGATCTTATATGATCCTCATGAAGTGAGGTTTTTCTCAAACAAGTTGTATCAAATCATGAAGCTAGATAAGGAGTCATTGAAAGGCTATACAGTGAGGTATATGATTCAAGTTGAAAGGATGTTAAGATCAAAAGGTTTCAGATCTCAAGCCAAGTTAGATGCTGCACAGAAAATCAGGAACTACTGTTTATCCAGGAACATCAAATCATACATCAGGCAAATGCCAAAGATAGATTCATCACAGCCATATGATGTACAAAAAGAAACAGTAGATCATATTGAAGAAGAAGTCATGTTTCAGCTAGCAAAGGCTGAACAAAGAAGATTGTATGGAGAGTCAACCGCAACTCCAACTGAAACTGAAGAGGTACCCAGAACACCTGTGCACAAGAGTTCTAATCTTGAAGAAGGTGAATTGGATACCATTGAAGACTGAAGTCTTAGATAGGTCAAGATAGAAACTATGTTATATTTGTTCAGTACTAGAGGAACAACTATCTTGTACTTATCTTTTATGTATGAATATGGAAAATTGTTAAATATAAAACCAGAACTTTTATTTATTGTTTACAAGCACTTACATGTCGTACTTACTTTTTTAGTTGTTAGTTGAGTTATCCTCTAAGAATTTGTGTGTTAAATGTTTAACAACAAATAGGGGGAGATTGAAAGGCATATGACTAAGGCCTATTTGTAATAATTAGATGACAACTCAACTCAATCTAGAAATAGTGGTAAATAATAAATATCAAGCAGGAATCAAGGCGAAGACAGTTAACTAGTCATAGGGAATCATCAGAATCAGAAGCACTCAGTTGATCCTACTACTCAACACTGAAGAAGTTCATTAATATGTTCAAGCGTCAGTGGAAAATAATCAAGTAGTAATTTCAAAAGAATTCAGAAGATTTAAAAGATTTTAAGTGATTACTATACGAAGATTCCAAAAGAAAAAGAACAGAAAAAGAAGACAGGAAAGCTAAGCAAAGACACAAGACCACTAATTTAAAATTAAAAGAAATGGAGAATATTTATTAGAGTATGACACAAATGAACCAGACAGTACATTTGTGTGTCAACTTTAATTAATAAATATTCAACATTGAGCTGAAAGTGGTTCCATGACAGAAGACGGAGAATGACAAAAGACTGCAACAGACTATAGAGTTAAACAAGTCCTAATAGTATTTTAATTCTCCAATAAAAATTAAGTTAATTATTTAATTTATTTAATTAAATTAATTCAAGTCTGAATTAAATTAATTCATAAATTATTTAATTAAATTAAAGAAGAATTAATTTACTAAAAAGATTTGATTAACAAATGACTTATAAAACAAGTCATACCGAGCAAAAAAATGCAAGTCATGCTGAGCTAATTGGTTAAGTCATACCGATTTAATTGATTAACAAATGACTTATAAAACAAGTCATACCGAGCTATGTTTATTGAGTCATACCGAATCTTTAAGGATGAGTCATACCGAATTTTCTTTAATTTAAAATAAGTCATTCTGATTTATTTTAATTAATAAAAATTCGAATATGACTTAAAAATGAGTCATACCGAATTTCTATGAGTCATACCGACCATTTTAAGTCATGCCCAGCCTTTTTATGAGTCATACAAGTGTTAATTCAATTAGTTAAAAGGTCATAATGGGATAAGTCATACTGGCTTTTCACCTCTATAAATATGAGGTGATTGTCTTCATTTTTCAGTTGTCGTTCAAACATTCAAATTCAGAAATTTGTATGCATTGTAATATTCACAGATTTCTGTGCTTAGTTTAGAATATAAATTGTTAAACCCGAACAAGTCATGTCAAAATCACTCTAGACAATTTATCAGATATAAACACTATTCACTATATTAATTCTGTAATGCTTTTCAAGTTAAAATTAAATATTCTACTTGAACAGTATTTCACCTAAATTAATATTTCAGGTTTATAACTAACTTTTTATTCTTAAATCCAAATTCGTGAATTATTTGATATTGTATTCAACCCCCCCTTCTACAATATCAGGGACCAACAACCTTCAACACCCAAATTTTTCCTTGTAGATATTGGTCTTGGCAGCAGCTTCACTAAACTCAGCACTCTAGAAACCAGTAGTCCTAACACTAGTAGAGTAGAACCTTTAAAAACTCTGAACTACCCTTCAGCTTCTGTATCAATACCAAGTCTTCATGTGGATTGATTCCTTGTGCTAAGTGTATCTGCCTCTGGTTCAATTGAGTTAGTTCCTTGATCCGAACCCTACTCAATCTTGATTAGTTAGTACATCTTCAGTCTTCATTGAATTCACTCAGAAAAACCAATGAAATACTCTAATACATGCACGACACTACCAATCACTACTCTACTACCCAGATTCATCAAGAACTGACTCTAGGAAATGTTGTTACACAAAACCCTTTGTCATGACAGATGTGTCCTTAATGTTTCCTTAGATATTCAGTGGGTAGAGTAGACTTCTTCAAATATGATTGAGATCATCTTGCATTATCTTTAAATTGACAATTTCCTTTCTAATATGCAATCACTCAATCTGGATCACTCAGTGTTCCTAAGAATCTCAACTCTTACTCAATGAGCACTGCTAGCCTTTGAACATCGAACACGACTAGTTGATCCAACTTACTGATGCCCCCCTATGATGCTGCTTGCAGCTTTTCTTCATCTGGTGTCATCTGATCTTGAGCCCTAAACAGGATGTCAACCTTTAGAAATTCAAAGCTAAAAGCAAACGAATGCTAGGGAGCTTGATGATGATGTTCACTGCATCTAGATCATCTTAAATCAATCACAGACTCTGTGTAAGCTCTTAACTCCAAATAAGATAGCCTTCCATCACACCATTTGACTTCAGGCATGATTAATCTTACTTGATGTCTTCTCTTTACATTTGCTGATTAGATTTGATGTGTCAACTGATTCAGCCGTAGTGAATAGGAAACCTTAACTCTATCTATTATCCTTGTAATTCCACTCAAGGTCTGGATTTCCCTATCAACTCTTCCATTTGGTCATGAAGTCCGGAAACTGAACTTTACTCTAGAATACTCCTTTCAGTGCAGACATAACATAGAACTTCGTTCGTCAACAAATTCCATTATCTGCCCTCAAAGTGTTCTTACAGCAATCTGCCTAATCCTTTGAATGTGATTAATCACTGAGATGCTTCATCTATCAAATGCACGAACAAACACCAAAACTAAACAGGGTAGCCTTTGACTTGACTTCTCTTCAACTGACATACTTCACTAATGTCTTTCTTAAAAGAATTTCATTAGAATTAGTCCTTTCTCACCAACTTCATCTTTACCGTCGAATCCGTTATCTTGATAAATCAAGTATTAGATGATAAACCAAGTGTGAGAGCATCACTTGTTGTTGCAGCTAACTCCATTCTGATAAACTTCAACGAATAGTTGACTTCATCATAAGCATTACATTTCGTGTCAGCAATAACCTCACTTCCAGTAGGGTGAGCTTCTATTTCTCTTGACCCCGATCAATATTGTTCATCCTCGAACTAATATTAGGAAACCCTTCGCAAAGAATTCCCTAGGTCTTCCTTAATATTGGGCTTCAGATCATTCAAGAAAAATAGGTAACCTTGCTTAACCATTTGAATACCAAAACAAAAGTAGATACTGTTGGGTTCCGAGGCAAAAAACGCAGCGGATAAACGTAAATATAACGAAAAATTTCGGAACCCTAACGCAGGATCATGTATAAGATTGGACGGATTATGGTGATAATCGAATCATACCTATTACGATCTTGAATGTCACGAACTCAACGGAGATCCTTGCTATCACGACTTGTGTCTTCCTCTCGAAAACACCTCTATGGTATCCACACGAGCACCTTCAAGAGCGTCTCACGATCTTGATTACGGAGTGGATGTACTAGCAAACCTTTGATAATTCGAATTGTCTTCCTGCCTCTTTGCTGCCTCTTCTAGGGTTTTTCTATCAAAAACGTGTTGTGCCTCTTAACCCTACATTATCTATTTATAATGTTTGGTTAACAGGCCCATAGCAGCAAAACCTAACCCATGTAGGTCTAGGAAAATAATAAAATGAATTTTATTATTTAATTAATAACTAAGTCATACTTAATTATTATGGGCAGAAATACAATTCTAATTTGAATTTATATTATCTTAATTAATTAAGTCTCACTTAATTAATATAATAAAAATTCAAATAATTATCAATTAATTTAAATCTATAATTTAAATTAACTATTCCTCTAAGTGCTCTTTGTGTGTGACCCTATAGGCTATTATTTAATTGGCAATAATTTTATTCTTCAATAAAATTATAAACAATGAGCGGCATCTAGTAATACATCATTGCTACCCAATTAAACAATAATTAAATCGTGATTCGATAAAACCTTTCGTGATTAATGTTTCCGTGTAATATAATCCTTTTTAACCATATATATTATAGATTAAACTCGAGGCATGTATTTAGTCATCCTCTTCAACATTTAATCCGGGTTTACTTGATCCATGAGTAGACTATGAAAACAAATCATTATTTGAGCACGGCCATGCATTTTATAGTCTCACTCAATCAAGAGGCCAATAATATCTCTCCTAATTATAGGACGGTTAAATCCTTTATCTATCATTCATATTTCTCATACGACTCATGATATACCCGATGTCCACTTTTATCATTACCCGGTCAAAGGTAACTTTTAATGTAGTCAAAGTATATTAATCCTCGTATAAAAATATAATGATCTCAAGTCAGAGGATCATTACACCATTATCACTGTGAGTCTTTCTTATGACTTTATTAAACATGAAGAATCTCACTGTGGGTCTGTCCAGTACCATGTACTCCTGCATGTACCTATGTGTTGACTTTAGTATCCCCATACTTATAACTAATGAGATGTGGTTATCTGTCAAACAACATACTAGTCTATTTATGTATTATTATTGTCCTATAATAATAATACTCGACTAGGGACATTTAAGAATATGATATATTATATAATCTCAAGTTCAAGTCATGTACTAAACTATACAATGTGTATCATGATTCTAAGGACATTTATTATGCTAACAAATATATCGCAGTAATTAAAGTCATAATAAATATGTTTATTGAATAATCAATTGACATAAAGGTTTATCAAAATAAACATTGTATTGCCTCTAGGGCACCTACACCAACAATCTCCCACTTGCACTAGAGCCAATCACCCATGTATCTAATACCCATGGAACTAGTGTGACCGTCGTGCTTCTTCTGCGATAAGCCTTTGGTCAGTGGGTCTGCAATGTTATCATTTGTGTGCACTTTACATATGTGTATGTCACCCCTTTCATTAATCTCCCGAATGAGGTGATATCTCCTGAGTATGTGTTTGGTTCGGGAGTGAGCTCTAGGTTCTTTAGCCTGTGCAATGGCTCCATTATTATCGCAGTATAGATCAATGGGATCTGCGATCGATGGAACCACTCCCAAATCATTAATGAATTTTCGAATCCAAACAGCTTCCTTAGCCGCTTCACAAGCTGCAATGTACTCAGCCTCCATTGTAGAATCAGCTACTGTTTCTTGCTTTGAACTCTTCCAACTCACAGCACCTCCGTTTAGACAAAACACAAAACCAGACTGTGATACAGTATCATCCCTGTCTGTTTGGAAACTTGCATCGGTGTAACCTTTTACAACCAGTTTCTCCTCTCCTCCATACACCAAGAATGAATCTTTACTCCTTTTCAAGTACTTTAGAATATTCTTGACAGCCGTCCAGTGACCTTCACCTGGATTAGATTGGTATCTGCTCGTCATGCTTAAAGCATACGAAACATCTGGGCGAGTACATACCATTGCATACATGATGGATCCAATTGCTGAGGCATATGGAACCTTACTCATGCGGTCCTTGTCATCCAATGATTTTGGACACTGATCTTTAAAGATCGTTATCCCTTGAGATACGGGGACATATCCCCTTTTTGCATTTTGCATACCAAAACGATGCAAAACCTTTTCGATGTATGTACTCTGACTTAGACCGATCATCCTTCTAGATCTATCCCTATAGATCCTCATTCCTAGAATGTAGGATGCTTCTCCTAAGTCTTTCATAGAGAAGTTGCTCCCTAACCAAATCTTAACAGCCTTGAGAGAAGGTATGTCATTCCCCATTAGTAGTATATCATCAACATATAGTACTATGAATGCCACATGGCTCCCACTAACCTTCTTGTAAACACAAGGTTCATCTTCGTTTTGAACAAAGCCATACTCCTTGACTGTTTCATCAAAACGGATATTCCATCTCCTAGAGGTTTGCTTCAATCCATAAATGGATCAACGTAATTTACATACCTTGCTAACATTCCTTGGATCGACAAAACCTTCAGGTTGTGTCATGTACACATCCACATCCTCTTCAAGGATTCCGTTAAGGAAGGCTGTTTTGACATCCATTTGCCAGATTTCATAATCATGGAATGCTGCAATAGCAAGCAAAATCCTTATGGACTTGACCATAGCCACTGGTAAGAAAGTTTCATCATAGTCAATACCATGAATTTGTCTGAAACCTTTTGCAACCAGCCTTGCTTTATAGGTCTGAACATTTCCATCCATGTCAGTTTTCTTCTTGAAAACCCATTTGCACCCTATGGGTTTTACCCCTTCAGGTGGATCAACCAAGGTCCATACTCGGTTTTCGTACATGGAATCCATCTCGGATTTCATGGCTTCTAGCCATCTCTTAGAGTCTGGACTGTTCGTAGCATCTTGGTATGTGAGAGGCTCATCTTCGTCTATGAGCATCAAATCACCACATTGAGTCAAGAGAAATCCATATCTCTCTGGCTCATGGCGAATTCTACCAGTTCTACGAACAACCTGTGTTTGTTGAGCATTATCATTATCCTGCTCTTGTTCCACTTCAGGTTCAATGCTATTTTGTGGTTATCGATCTTCATCGAGGTCTATAGTTCTCCCACTGTTTCTTTTGGAAACAAAATCTCTTTCCATGAAAACAGCATCTCGAGTAATGAACACTTTCTGCTCAGTAGGACTATAGAAATAGTACGCCTTTGTTTCCTTAGGGTATCCCACAAAATTGCACTCTTCAGATTTAGGTCCAAGCTTGTCAGATACTTGACGCTTCACAAACGCCTTGCATCCCCAAACTTTCATAAAGCTCATGCCTGGCCGTTTCTTCTCCCATATCTCATATGGAGTCTTTTGAACCTTCTTAGTAGGAACACGGTTAAGTGTGAAAGCCGCTGTTTCTAGAGCATAACCCCAGAAACTAATTGGAAGATCTGCATGACTCATCATCGATCGCACCATGTCCAACAATGTGCGATTTCTCCTCTCTGAAACTCCATTCCATTGAGGTGTACCTGGCGGAGTGAGTTGTGATACAATACCACACTCCTTTAAATAATCTTTAAATTCAGTGCTCAAGTATTCTCCTCCACGATCAGATCGTAAGATTTTAATACTTGCACCTCCGCCAATTTGCTTCTCTACTTCAGCTTTGTATTCTTTGAACTTTTCAAAATAATCGGATTTATTCTTCATAAGATATACATATCCATATCTACTGAAATCATCAGTAAATGTTATGAAGTAGTAGTAGCCTCCTCTAGCCATCACACGCATTGGGCCACATACATCACTATGTATTAGCTCCAAACGTTCAGTGGCCCTTTGACCCTTACCAGTGAAAGGGGCTTTAGTCATTTTACCAAGCAAACAAGATTCGCATTCTTGGTATGATTCAAAATCAAACTTATCCAAATATCCATCCTTATGTAATTTGGATATGCGTTTCTCATTTATATGGCCTAGACGACAATGCTAGAGGTATGTTTGATTTGAGTCATTAACTTTAAGTCGTTTGTTTTCTATATTACAGACAGGATTATCTAAGTCAAGAACATATAAACCATTAAACAAACGCGCAACACCATAGGTTAAATCATTCAAAGCAAAAGAGCAACTGTTGTCCTTTATTGTAAACGAAAAACCTTTCTTGTCCAAACAAGAAACAGAAATAATGTTTCTGCGAATTGCAGGCACGTAATAACATTTCTCCAGTTCTAAAACTAGCCCAGAGGGCAAAGATAAATAATAGGTTCCTACAGCTAAAGAAGCAACTCTTGCTCCGTTGCCAACTCGTATGTCCATTTCTCCTTTAGCCAATGTCCTACTTCTCTGCATTTCCTGCACATTTATACAAATGTGAGAAGCACATCCGGTATCCAATACCCAAGATGTAGAAATAGACAGATTGACTTCTATAACATATATACCTGAATTAAAAGCTTGCTCAGCCCTCTTCTTCTTCAGATCCTCCAAGTAAACTGAACAGTTTCTCTTCCAGTGACCAGTTTTCTTACAGTAGTGACATTCACCCTTAGCGACCCCACCTTTAGGCTTTAAAGCCTGTTTAGGACCTGACTTTGGCTTGGGTGTAGAATCAGAACCTGTCTTCTTCTTACCCTTCCACTTGCCTTTCCCTTTGGCCTTACCTTTATTGCCCACCATCAGTATGGGAGCGGGTTCAGCCGTCTTCATGTTGGTCTCATATGTTCTCAACATAGCCAACAATTCAGTAGGTGTTTTGTCAAATTCATTCATATTGTAGTTCATAACAAACTGAGTGAATTTGTTGTTCAAAGAATTCAAGATTAGGTCAATACCAGTTTCCGGACCAATCGAGAAACCCAAAGTATCAAGATACTCAATGTAACCAATCATTTTCAGAACATGTGGGCCAACTGGTTCACTTGCCCCTTGTTTGCAGTTAAAGAGTGACTTGCTCGTGTTGAACCTTTCTTGACGAGTTTGGCTTGCAAACATGCTTTGCAAGTGCTCATTGATAGTATATGCATCCATATGCACATGTTGTCTTTGAAGCTCAGCACTCATAGTTGCCAACATAAGACATGCAACATCAGTTGCATCATTCTCATCCTTTGTGTGGGCCGCTCGTTCCTCAACAGTAGCGCCCTCAGGAAGGGGACCTGCCGGAGGAATATCAATGACATGAAGCTTGCGCTCCTGCCTGAGGACAATCCTCAAATTCCTCTGCCAGTCTAGGAAGTTGTTTCCTCCTGTCAGCTTATCCTTCTCAAGGACAGATCGTACGGATAGTGTGTTTGTGTTGTTTGTCATTATTCGGTATCTACAATGATAAAAGCACAAAATAAACATTAGATTGTCTGAGTTATTTATTATGTTCAAATGATTATGATACATTCATAATATATCTCCCACTATTTTTATCAAATCAATAGCCCTTACTATTAATTTGGAAAGTATATCCCATAATTCTTTCTAGTGAGCCAAGATCCATATTTCGTCATGTCTTAAGTCAACCACTGGAAGTCCTTAAGAATGATTATTTAGGTAGACAACATTTGTCAATTATATCATATATAATTCTTGGATAGTTTGGTGAGCAACGATTGATCTTATCTATCTAATAGATTTTTAACCAAACTCCATGCTTCTAAGTTCATAATTGTTGAATATAACCGTTTACTTTCACCTTATTATGACGACTCAGTTAAGTTTGACCCAATGATACAACGGCCGAATATAACCGTTTATATTCGTCGCATCTCACCACGATAGATAGGAGTCCCCTGCCACTGACAGTCTTTCCCCTAATCGATCTAGGATTCGATGAGTGTTCATTCATTGGAAAGCATCCGATTAAAACTTAATATTTTGTTAAGGGGTTTAGAAAATTTACGACGATCATGATCACATCATGAAGAGATCCTCAATTTTTCCTTGAACCAAATATTTCAAATTGACATCTTAAATTATTCATTTCCCAGGTAGATGGAGGATACCAGTGGTCACACTTAAAACCCATCAGCCTTACGAATACGCATATCCGCTTTTGACAGAAAATCCCAGTTTTAGATATCAAAAATTCATATTTAATTCCGTGTTTTAAAATCCATATTTCATAAACACAAGAATCTCATGATCGTTCGTTTGTTAATTTTAAAATCTTAAATCGTTAAAGATTTTATCTTGTTTAGCATGGCAAGCATGGCATGGGTGACGTATCTAATATATGCATACATCATTAATCTAATTAAAGCATGCATCTTCTACTCTACACATACATTCATACATCAATATGTAAAGTGCAGTATGTAAACGTGCTTGGTTATGGCCCTTTTCCTATGTGATCCTTTCGAGCTAATGAAAGGATCAAAGTCAATCTATGGTGGTAAAATATAAATACAATTACATGTCTTCATTCTTCTTGTATCCATGGGTGCTTGCTCCTCTTCTTGGATCATCCTTCAATCTTCAAGTACATTACATGGAATAATTGAATACAATCTATACTAATGTACTTACATAAGAAAACTCGAGTTACATTCGAGGTTAAACAATTACAAGAATGAAGAAAACGACATGCAAGTCGTATTTATAAAACCAAAACCAAAAACCATTAATCTAGGGGTCCAAAGGCCATAACCAGCACCATGCTCAAGTACACAACAAAAATAATGCAGGGGTCCGGGGGCGGCAGCCCCTGGGCGGGGGTCCGGGGGCGGCAGCCCCTGGGCGGGGGTTCGGGGGCAACAGCCCCCGGGCGGGGTCTGGGGGCGGCAGCCCCCAGCTGGGGTCGAGCTGCCAGGTCAGCTCGGAAATTTTTTATTTTCGAAGACCAGTCATATTCAGAAATCATCAATTTCTGAATTACAGATCATATCTGTTGGCCTTTTTCCCCACTGTAATTTACACAGTTTCAGAAGCATGTATCATATACATACTTATCATATCCCAGTTAACAGATCATGTCCAACATAATCTTTCCACCAGTTTGTATCATATACAAACTGACCCTCATGCAAAATATACAAATCGCAAACAGGCATATAAATCAGTCATGACAAATCATTAACATGCTAGTATCATCATCTATTTACTCATCATATGAATAACAATTCGAATATATATGGCAGTAGCATGGCAGTAGCATAGCAGAAGCATGGCAGTATCATGGCAGTCATCAAACAGGCATGGCAGTTTCATAACAGGCATGGCAGTAGCATAAGCAGTGGCATGGCAGTTATGACAAAGCAGTAGCATGGCATGGCAGTCACCAAAACAGGCATGTATGCATCAAATACATAAAACACGTAACCAAATCAGTCCCTTATACACGTAGCTCTGATGCCATTGTTGGGTTCCGAGGCATAAAACGCAGCGGATAAACGTAAATATAACGAAAAATTTCGGAACCCTAACGCAGGATCATGTATAAGATTGGACGGATTATGGTGATAATCGAATCATACCTATTACGATCTTGAATGTCACGAACTCAACGGAGATCCTTGCTATCACGACTTGTGTCTTCCTCTCGAAAACACCTCTATGGTATCCACACGAGCACCTTCAAGAGCGTCTCACGATCTTGATTACGGAGTGGATGTACTAGCAAACCTTTGATAATTCGAATTGTCTTCTTGCCTCTTTGCTGCCTCTTCTAGGGTTTTTCTATCAAAAACGTGTTGTGCCTCTTAACCCTACATTATCTATTTATAATGTTTGGTTAACAGGCCCATAGCAGCAAAACCTAACCCATGTAGGTCTAGGAAAATAATAAAATGAATTTTATTATTTAATTAATAACTAAGTCATACTTAATTATTATGGGCAGAAATACAATTCTAATTTGAATTTATATTATCTTAATTAATTAAGTCTCACTTAATTAATATAATAAAAATTCAAATAATTATCAATTAATTTAAATCTATAATTTAAATTAACTATTCCTCTAAGTGCTCTTTGCGTGTGACCCTATAGGCTATTATTTAATTGGTAATAATTTTATTCTTCAATAAAATTATAAACAATGAGCGGCATCTAGTAATACATCATTGCTACCCAATTAAACAATAATTAAATCGTGATTCGATAAAACCTTTCGTGATTAATGTTTCCGTGTAATATAATCCTTTTTAACCATATATATTATAGATTAAACTCGAGGCATGTATTTAGTCATCCTCTTCAACATTTAATCCGGGTTTACTTGATCCATGAGTAGACTATGAAAACAAATCATTATTTGAGCACGGCCATGCATTTTATAGTCTCACTCAATCAAGAGGCCAATAATATCTCTCCTAATTATAGGAGGGTTAAATCATTTATCTATCATTCATATTTCTCATACGACTCATGATATACCCGATGTCCACTTTTATCATTACCCGGTCAAAGGTAACTTTTAATGTAGTCAAAGTATATTAATCCTCGTATAAAAATATAATGATCTCAAGTCAGAGGATCATTACACCATTATCACTGTGAGTCTTTCTTATGACTTTATTAAACATGAAGAATCTCACTGTGGGTCTGTCCAGTACCATGTACTCCTGCATGTACCTATGTGTTGACTTTAGTATCCCCATACTTATAACCAATGAGATGTGGTTATCTGTCAAACAACATACTAGTCTATTTATGTATTATTATTGTCCTATAATAATAATACTCGACTAGGGACATTTAAGAATATGATATATTATATAATCTCAAGTTCAAGTCATGTACTAAACTATACAATGTGTATCATGATTCTAAGGACATTTATTATGCTAACAAATATATCGCAGTAATTAAAGTCATAATAAATATGTTTATTGAATAATCAATTGACATAAAGGTTTATCAAAATAAACATTGTATTGCCTCTAGGGCACCTACACCAACAGATACATGCCTCGAACATGAAAATGTCAAAGATATATAACTTGTACATGTTGAAAGATACTCTGCATTCACAAATGATTAAGACACGTGGTCCTCAATTTGATTGAGTCCAAGGGTTAGAGATATTTCTAAACATAGTTAACAACAAAGCATTCAAGTTCAACATGCTCATTCTTATCTGACTGATCACTCCTCATCTATAGCAGCCTCAACAAGTAGTCTTGGCTATAAGCTCAGTGATCCCAACCTAACTTAAGGTGGACTAGCAGTCTATAAGAATCATGTCATACATATATGTAGTCATAGAAGAATCAATCACTCAGATTCCTAATTCTTCTAAATCACCTTTGTTGTTCACTTTAACATTATATTATCTCTAATTACCTGAGTCAATTTAAATTTAAAAATTTAATTCATGGTTTATTATACTGACCCTTACGCAATTCCCAAATTAGAAACAAACTCATCTTAACAAGCACATGATCAGATATAGCATTTAATACAACCATGCGAGTATAAACAGATTATAGACAATGTAAACATCAAGGCACTTAGCATGCAGCAAATACTCTTTCCAGTAAATGTACCCCTACAAATACCTAAGACTCTATATGCTAACATGATCAATTATCGTAAAGCAAGTATTAAATCACACAAGATCTAATCATGAAGTCAAATACTGATAAACAAGCAACACTAACAAACTAGCATAAGTTATCTAATTTATATAGAAATCAAGGTGAGACATGCATTACATCAAACTTATAATATAATGCAGTTCAACACTTAATACTCTATAATTGAATCAAACAAGTATAAACTAGTTAGAAAGTATACCTGAGTGATGCTTAGCATTCCATCTTGAGTGATAATTAATTGATCCAAATTAATTTCCATTCTACTAACACTCATGAAAGTATCCTTGCATTTGATCTCAATAACAAATGATGTTCCTGCTTCAACCCAAACTGATACCTGATTGTTCTGCTTAAAGACCTCGACATAGAATGTCTCATGTTCTGCTTGAAAAGATCACTCTTCTTTGTATGTGTAGCAATAACCCCTTGATTATCATATGTCAGTGATAATCAAACCTTGTGTATTTCTGCCACTGATGTCCTTTAACAAAATCTTCAATTGTTATTTTGGTTCTTTGACCGATAAACTGAATTCCTTTTCAAAATCACGAATTCTTCAGATATTGATTCGAAAACCACTGATCGAAGACCCTTCCCTAAATGAACTAATCCCCTTTCAATAACCAAATGATCCACTGAGTAGACCGATGTAGAAATACATCTCCAATGGTAAGATCAGGTCACAACTCGATTAGAATGTTCTTCAGTCAGTTCGTTTGTCCTCAACGAACGAAGAATCAACTCCTGTTGTTTCGTTTAATAAAACATTTTGTTCAAACAGAAGTATTTAACTTTTTAGGAATTTAAATAATCAAAATAAATTGAAAATGTATTTTTTTTATAAGTAATAATAAATTTCTCAATTTCAAATTATAAATAAAATAAAATAATTCAAAAAGAAAGTTTTGATATAGAGATAACAAAATTTTCAAGGTATATTAAATAATCCTGAAAAAGAAATTATTTCAAATCAAAATTAATTTCCAAAGAATTTTATAGAATTTATAATCCAAAACAGTTTCAATTATAATTATAATAAAACAGATTGAAAATATAAGTTTGATATAAAATAATAAATTTTCAAGTCATCTAAGATATTCTTGAAAATAAATTATTTCAACCAAAATGATTTTCCAAAAAGTTTTCTGAGATTTATAATTAAAACTTTCAAGCTTAAATTATAATTAAAATAAAACAACTTGAAAACATAATTTTGAAATAGAAATACTAAATTTTCAAAACATTTAAAATGTTCATGAAAATAAATTATTTCAATCCAAAAATATTTTCCAAAGAGTTTTATAAAATTTGTAATTAAAGTTTTATGAAAAATAAATTATTAAATCTCAAAAATAATTCTCAAAATACTTTTAAGAATATCAAACTCAAAAGAAATTAAATTGGATTTTAAGAATAATTTTAGTTTTCAAATTAATAAAATTCTTAACTAAGAATATTAAAAATATAAAATATTTGGCTCTAAAATTTAAAAGAAAATAAAATATTTTCCAAGATGTAAAATAAACTTGAAAAATAAATTATTTAAATTTAAAAATTATTTCCAAAATATTTTAAATAATTAAATTATTAAACTAAAAACAATTTTAGAGAAAAACAATTTTTGTTTTAAGTAAAAGTTAAGCTATATAGCCATGTGTCATGTTGAAACAGCCTTCTAAGTAGAAATTCTACATAGGAATTTCTACATAGACTCTATCTCGAAATTCAAGTAGAACTTCTACATAGGAATGTTCTATATAGATTCTATCTCGAACATCAAGTAGAACTTTTACATAGGAATGTTCTACATAGATTCCATCGCGAAATTTCTATCTCGAACATCTAAGTCGAATATCTAACTCGAATATTCTAAGTTGAATATCTAACTCGAATATTCTAAGTCGAATATCTAACTCGAATATTCTAAGTCGAATATCTAACTCGAATATTCTAAGTCGAATATCTAACTCGAATATTCTAAGTCGAATATCTAACTCGAATATTCTAAGTCGAATATCTAACTCGAATATTCTAAGTCGAATATCTAACTCGAATATTCTAAGTCGGATATCCTAACTCGAATATTCTACATAGGAATATTCTACTTGGCCATCTAGAACATTTTGTACTTAGAGAAATTCTGGGATTCAACAATTAACAAAACACCTACTGCTTCCTTTCTGGATGCCCAGTGAACCAATCGTACCATCTTTAATCTCAAAAATAAAAATAGATCCAATCGATTTGTATGTCAATCGAGTAGCTCTGATACCAATTGTTGGATCCCGGAAATCGTAGAGGGGGGGGGGGGTGAATACGATTCCCAATTGAAAATATGACTATTAATTATTTTTGGGACAATATAAAAATTACTTTGGTTCAAACCCGGGTACTGTTCATCATCTTCTTCAACCTCAAGAACACCATTAAAATAACCAAGATAATGAACGGTAAATCATCCAAAACACACAACACAACAAGATCCAAGAATATAATTTTATATTCATTGAAGTGGGGTAGATGCTACAAACAAGTTCAAAAACATAAGCTCAAGAACACAACAAAGAAGTGATTTTTGTCTCCTCTAAAACTATTACATTTTGTAGATCTAGGAGACAAAAATCAACCCTATCTTCTATACAAGATTTAACAAGTGTTTTCAATAGAAGAATAGAGGAGTGGTATAATAAAAAAAATCATGGCTACAGATATATTCAAGATCTAGTTTGGCCATGGGGGAGAGAATAATTTTTCTCTCTCTCCCTTTTTTTTCCTCATCCGGATGCACACTCACCCACACTAAAAAACATGGAGACTTGAGTTTCTTCTTTTATTATAGAAAAAGGTGTAGCTTTTTACTTTTTCCACCTTTTACTCTTGTCCACTCAAATCTTATCTTCAAAGTCATGTGTCAAGCATGCCTTTGGAAATATTTAATGTAAAAGTAATATTTAAATAAATATATATAATATAAATAAAGAATGTCTTTATTTATAAAATATATAAATAAATAAATACTTTATTTAATTAAATTAAATATTTCCATCCCACTCTTCAATTTGTGTAGACTTCCTTATCCAAATACTTAGCCCCGTATACGTGACTCCACCACGTCCAAGTATTTGGCCTTCTAATCTGTGAAGCTTTAGTAAGATCCAATTAGGTTGTGCCGTCTGTCCCTTATCCATTAGGCTGACATTTCTCCAACACTGATTTACCACCTTTGTTGATCCTCCACATGACTCAAGAAAACCAACAACTTTAGAATGATTAAAACCATATTAACCGACGAGAGCTTGCCTCCAATGTCTGACACTTGATGCAACGGTCTGGTTCATAAGTGACTAGTCTTGATAGGGGCTCTTGATTCCGAACATGATTCCACATTCTTCTTTGCAAACCTTACTTGTAGCTTCGATTGTAATGCACTAAAATCTTCATAGACTAAGACAATCTTTTGTAGCTTCCACATCCTTGAATAGATGTCAATATCTTTTATTCTCCACTGAGGCCTGAACATGTTAATGAACTTCTTCCAGTGAGCTTCAAGTCTGTAGATGATCCTTTGATACTTTATTTTAACTGAACTCTGTGATCCAAGATTTCTGTGCACCTGCATATTATTACATGTCCTGTTATATCGTTGAGTTATCATCAACCATTACATAGAGATTACATTTAGCATTTCTAGTACACATGAAAGTGTAGTGAGTTACTTCCCTTCACTCCTATCTCCCCTTTCAGATCCTTAGACCTAAAATCATTATATTTCTATACGAGAATTAATATACTTTGATTACATTAAAAGTTACCTTTGACCGGGTGATGATAAAAGTGGACATTGGGTATATTATGAATCTTATGAGAAATATGAATGATCTGTATGAGATTTAATCCTCCTAATTTTAGGAGTGATATTATTGGCCTCTTGTTTGAGTGAGACTATGAAATGCACGACCGTGCTCAAATGTTGATTTGATTTTAATAGTCTACTCATCGATCAAGAAAATAAAGATTAAATTATGAAGAGGATGACACGAGACATGCCTTGAGTTTAATCTATAATATCAAGATTAAAAGGATTATATTACATGGAACATTATTCACGAAAGGCTTAATCGAATCACCGATTTATTATTATTACTTGGGTAGCAATGATATATTACTAGATGCCGCTCATTGTTTACAATTTTAATTAGATATTAAAATTGTTGCCAATGTAATAATAACCTACAAGGTCACACACAAAGAACGCTTGAAGGAGAAATAATTTAAATTATGAATTTAAATTAAATAAGTAATTTATTTTATTTATGATATTAATTAAGTATGACTTAATTAATTATATAAATAGAATAAATAAATTATTTAAACTAATTCCAAAATTAATAATTAATTAATTAAGTGAGACTAAATTAAATTATTTTGAATTTTGGATTAGTATTAATTATAATTGGATTATAATTAGAAAACTTATTCCTCTCTCTATATAGTCTCTTTATGGGCTGATTTAATAAGTGAGACATATTTTTACTAAAACCCTAGCCGTTTTGAGAAAAGAGGAAGATAGAGAGAGAGATGCATTTTTCGGGTGCTAGTACACATCAATCCTTCATGAAAAGTGTTCGTGTGGATACCGTAGAGCATAGATCGCGAGAGCGGGATACGTGGTGATTAAACAAGCTTTGGACCTCCATTAATCTTCCATTAATGAACTGTTAAAGCTTTTAAAGGTATTTATTCTTTATCTCCGAATTAAATCTTTTGTTTTCGCATGGATCCTGCGGAGGGTTTCGCTATTTTGATTTATTTTTCGCGTTTATTCCGCTGCGTTTGTGTAACGATCGGGAAAATTATGTATATTTTATAATATTTAAATATGCTTTTAATATAATTTTTGGTGAGTCAGATTTTTAAATTTTTTTATTTATCTACTTTAGGATTTTTAATAAATAGGAAAATTACCTGTTATGTGTTATGTGACTTTTGTGTAGCTTAAAATATTTTATTCTATTTTGCTATAATTTTTGTTTCGTTAGAATATAACTATTTCAATTTGTGATTATCGGACTCATCCCCAGTAGGAGACTAGAGACCTTGTTTTTGGTTTCTCTATTTTTATGAAAATGATAAAATCCTCAAAATGATCTTATTTTATTATTTTTGAAACATTCATAATTTTTGGGAAATTTTGACATATATATTGTATTTATTCGAAAATATTTATTTTTATATTTTATCCCATAAAAATGATTTTTGGGCTTTTTATTTTAATTATGGGATAATTTATCTTTTAATCAAATTAAAGCCCTAAGATTTTTCGAAAATATAAATAAATTCAGAATTTTAGTAAAAATCAGTTTTATTAGAATAGTAACAGTAAATTGGGGAAGAACAAATTCTAGGGTTCTTGAGGATCAAAGCTAATTTGGAGACGTTATTGGAATCCAATCTTGACGTTCTAGTAGCCAAATCGAAGCTTATAACATCACCTACTCGATTAGAGTATTTTTTTCAACTCAAAATCACTCGAGCATGATTTCATATCCAACTGTCTTTATCCCGATTTTTGATTGAGCTTTGTGTTGATTGTTTGTTTAAATTGATGCCATGAGTAGTTAGATCGTAACAAGAGCATGCTAGTGGTATTTTTAGTTAATTTTTCCGAGCAAGTTTCGTGTTCGCCGGATTTTGGCCGGATTTAGTCGAGTTGGCCGGAATATGGGTTCCCGGTCTTGGTTCTCGATTTGAGTTGCATGGTTAGCTTGTTTATCATGCCAGGAACTTGTGGGTGTTGTTTATTTTGAGTTTGGTGATTGTTTGTGAATCACCGGAATTTTTTTTCCGATCATCGGATTCTTCCTGTTCCGATCGGAAGCCTGGTTGCAGGCTTTGTTTGTGTAGATAGTTTGGTGATTCATGCTTCTGAGTCATTTGTGGTGGGATTGGATGCTGAAACCGTGTTAAGCAGAGTTGTTGAGGCTGTTGTAGGGACTCGACCAGGAGTTGCCGGACTCGGTCGCCGGATTCTAGCTTTTCCCAGTTTCCGGTGGCGTGTTCTTGAGCACTTCGGTGCCTGTTCTTGACCAGAGTGGGTTTGATCCACCAAACCCTAAAACCATTTCTAGAAACTGTTTCTGGGATTAAAAATTATTTTTATTTTCAAAAATTAGTTTTAAATCCAAAAATTATTTTATAAATTATATTAAATTCGAAAATTGTTTTAAAAATTAAAATAAATTATTTTTATTTCAAAATCAATTTGATTTAATTATTTTAATTTATTTAGATAATAATTTAATTAATTATAATTAATTGGTTAATTTATTTTAATCAATTAATTTAATTAATTAAATATTATTTAAATATAATTAAAAATAATTGGATTTAATTATTTTAAGAAATAAAAATGATTTATTTATTTTATTTATTTATTATTCATTTATTTAATAATTCTTTTACCCGTTTTAAATAAAACAAAATTGTTTGAGACCCTAAAAATAATCCGGAAGTAATAAAAATAGTTTGAAACTCCCTATTTTATTTATAAACCCGGATTAATATTTTAATAAAATATTTTAGGGATCCAATTATTATCCAAAGGAGATAATAATGATTCACTTTGACTCAAATAATATTTTAGAGTCAACTTTTATTTATTTGACTGCTCTTTAATTTGTCGGTCTTATCTGTTATATGATTTATGTGTCTATTCGCCTGCTAATTAATGCTATATGTTTATTAATTATTATTTGGTGTTCGTTATTGATAGAACGCATGGGTAAACACTAGAACTAAACTAGAATATTTTATTTGTAGATACGAGCGGAGTACTAGTTAGAAGGGCAGTGTAGTCGTCCCATTTCCCGCTTTAGGACAGCTGCGATATCAGGCAAGTATTTTCTCATTGATCATCCTAAACACTTTTGTTTTACTGTTTCGATTATTCATATCATGATAAATAGTTATTGTTCAGAGCTATTTATGATTCCTGTTTTATTCTGTGCATCAGAGCTACTTATTATTCGTACTCTGAATATTGGAAGATGATTATAATAAACACATCATATCCAGTGCTATCGTAGTAAATAACGAGGATATGGTCTGTATTTGAAACTAAGCATACCCTATTTTATTTGGGGTTGCTCTATTGGATTGGAATTTATTTAGCGTAAGTGGCCGCATAGTAGGTCCAGCGGAGTTTAATGCGTAAGTGGCCGTGGAGTAGGTCCAGCGGAGTTTAAGGAGGATATGGTAACCAATCCATCTTCCTATAGGCTAACATTACTTGCCTATTTTGGTACCTATATTTTGAAATCCTTGTTATATCTATGGGTATAGAAATGTACCGATGAGCTATAAAGGGGTCCTATTGCTTTTGAACCTGATCAGGGGGCAATAGTGTTTATTTGTGTTATCCAATCCATAGTGCCAGTTTGGCTATTATAAATTGATTTTGAGCAGTTGATTCATTTTGATGACATACTGCATTGTTTCAGTTTGAGATAAACTGTGATTTATTTTATTGTTCAGTTTTTATAACAAACTGTTTTATATTCCGTTCTCTATACAGATCTCATATCTTGATTTAATTTCAATTGTTCATATACTTGCTGAGCATTTCTTTGGCTCACTCTTGCTTTTTATTAAATTCTGCCAGACAGTTAGTATGAGCAGTCCCAGCCATTCACGCAGAGCTAGGCGGAGAAGAGTTAGGGGACCGCTCGTTCATCGGGCCTCCCAGGTAGTAGCTGTTTAGTTTGTCTGTAGATAGAAGTTGTAATAAAATAAATTTAGACTTAAAACATATCTAAACTTTTGGTTTGAGTTGGTAAGCTACTTGTGAGTTTGTAATAAAATATTTGGATTTACTTTTAGTTTCAGCTGCTTAATTTCATACTATAACCTGTTAGCGATCTTTGGTTTGGCGGGGTCAGTGCGCCTCTGATTTATTATCGGGCCAGTGTGCCTCTGGTTGATATTATTTTATTATTGTTATTGGTTGGTGACCCCCAGATCTAGACCCCGGGTTTGGAGGGCGTCACAGTTTGTGCCTCAAAACTCTTCAAAATCAAGATCCGTTGGTTTACTGAAGCTTACCGTGCCGAAGTTTCTTGGACTCAGAATGATTAAAGGCTTTGTTAAATAAGTTTAATTATAAACTTTTAATAAGTTTATTTTATAAATTCTTATATAAATTGTTTTATAAACATTTATAAATTTATATTATAAATTTTTAATTAGTTTATTTTATAAACTTAATATTAAATTTATTTTATAAACTTCTATAAAATTTGTTTTATAAACTTTTAGTTTATATAATAAATTTTAATTAGTTTATTTTATAAAATTAGTATTAAATTTATTTTAGAAAATTTTATAAAATTTGTTTTATAAATTTTTATTAGTTTATATTATAAATTTTAATTAGTTTATTTCATAAATTTTTGTAAAAAAAAGAATGATGAGTTTATAATTTGAATTTATGAAATTATGGTCCATTTATAAATACCCGACCATGTTCAGCTGTATAGGACTAGCTTGACGTGATTAGGGTTGATATCTTGTTGTTTTTGTTGAGGAAGAAATGAAGAGTGACTAGGCTTTAAGGAGGGATGAAATTGAAGCTGAAAGACAGAAGACACTGCTTAAAAACTTGAGACAAGAAGTAGTGAAGCCTCATGCTGATGAAGAATTTTTGTTAACCTTGAAGGGAATCAAGGCACATGTTAAAGAGCATCACTTGGAGTACAAGAAGTTATTGGAGAAAGCCATCTTTATGGTTAGAGGAGTGAAATTTGAATTCATTGGAAAAATATGCAAGGAGCCAATAGTTCATATAGAATCTGGCTATTTCAAAGTATCTCTCAGCACATTCAGAAAACTCACATTCATAGAGCTTGACTGCAACTCCAAAGTAATTGAAACTGTAACTCAGGAAGATGAAGAACTCAAAATTTTAGTCATTAGACCACTTCTCTCATTATCACTTCCTGAGGCCTTCTGCAGTCCTGAAGGTGTCATGTATTTGGCTAAAGGAGACAAGCTTGCTCATTTCATGCTAGACAAATATTTAAATGAAGGGAACATGAGTCAAATCATTTCTTTGATTGACCTGATGGAAAACAAGAATGGCATGAAATCAGAGGATGATAAGAAGATTCTTGATAAGATGAAAGCTTTCATAAATGGTCAAGTCTCTAAATTTGCCAAGGATGAGCTCAATAAGAAGAAGAAGGATGATGAAGAAAAGAACAAAAAGGAAAATGAAGACAAATCAAATTCAAGGAGTAATAAAGATGGAAAGAAGAATAAGGATGATAAAAAGAATGATGATTCAAAGAAAGAAAAGATGTATGAAAGAAAGAAGTCATCTAAGCAGCAAGCTGTTGGTGATTACTTTAATACACCTATAAAAAATTCAGGGTGCCAATGTGGTTCTAACAGTTTCTGAAACTGCTATAATTTTAAAAACCAAAGAGCCAAAAAAATTTCTAGTCAAGGTTACTGCAAATGGAGTTATAAGGAAGGAATTGAAGGAAAATCAAATCAAGAAGCTGAAGCCTTGTCAACAACTAAAGGTCAATACTGCCACTAGAGTAAATTTCAAAAAGCCTACTAGTTCTTTACTAGTGAGGTGTCCAAAATGGAGAAAGCAGAATATTGTGCCTGACAAAGGTCTTCCCATCAAGCCTATCCATGAGATTGTTGAAGTAGACAAGATAAAAATCAAGCAATGGAAAGCAAACAAAATTTGCAAAGTAGAGATAAGAGATAGAAGAATGTTTGTGACTATTGTTGATGGTGAGGAAAGACCTTTCTATCATGATAACTCGGCCTCTACTACACATGACATCAAAAAGGTAATCAGCCTTTATGATAAGAGTTGTATGGAGAACAAATTAAAGATGGTTGCCATTTCTGAGTATCTGGTAATTAAATATCAAGCAAAAATTGACAAGGAAAATTACAAGAAAGAGATGACTGAGAAGAAGCTAAGGGAGGATGCTGAAATTGAAAGGAGGTTTGAGGAGTTAAGAAGGATGGGAAAGTGCAGAGTTTTCAAGGATTCTAACAGAGTTGAGATCAAAATCAGTAACAGGGTGACAACCAAGATTAGACTCAATTTTGTCAAGAACTATCCAATTCTAACCCTCAAGATTGTGGCTGATGCATTGAAGAGTTCTATTCTCATTGAAGAAATCATGGCAATACTTGAAATTCTCAAAGCCATTGATGAGATAAAACAAGAAGATGAAAAGAAGAAGAAGACTCAATATAATCAGTGTCAAGAAAATCAAAGGTAGGTTTGATATCTTGTAGTTAATTTGTAAAACTATCTTTTTCCAAATTGGGGGAGATTGTTGGATCAAATCAAGCCTACTATGTACTAAATGTTTGTCTTGTTTAAGCATTTCTAGATTCTTTGTACTAGGGCATTTGACTTATTATATCTCATGTATTCTTTCAGTTAGAAGCATGTTTTTACTATAGTTTTAGAATGTAAATATTATAAGTCAAAAATAAAGAAAGGTAGAAGATTCAAGATTTGTGAATCATGCACCAAATCAAGAAGACTTTGACAGAATAAGAAGTTGCAGATTGAAATTGTTCTAAGTCAAGAAACCAATCGAGAAGTCAGCCTAGTAGAGAAGTCAAAAGTGATCAACTGGTAGAGAAGTCATGGAATGAATGATAAGAAAAGTCCAGTAAATCAATTCGAGAAGTAAGCAAATTGAAGCTATTCGAGAAGTCAAGAATTGAAGATAATTGAGAAGTCAAGAAGTATGAGCTAATCGAGAAGTGACTCCAGGGAGTCATTCGAGAAGTCTTGTTACTGAAGTAATTCGAGAAGTGAAAGTAAGGGGAATCAAAACAATCGAGAAGTTAAGGAAATCAAGTCAGTCGAGGAGTCTAGTCTAATCGAGATGTCATCAAAGTTATATATGCATTCGAGAAGTCTAAACCAATCGACAAGTGATCAAAGCAAAAGACTAATCGAGAAGTCTATTGAGTACTCGACTGAGCAGTCTACTTCAAGAGTTCTCAAATGATAGCTACACTGAGTATTCAAATGTTTCAAATGACCTAATTTCAAGGAAACTTGCAGAAGAACAAGACAAACATATTGAAGCTCTGTCATTTCAGGATTAGTCAAACCTGGAATGATAAAGACAAGTCTACAATGAAGCTTAGAAGATAAACAAGACAAATGACAGAAGTGATAAGGCTGGAAGAAAAAGGACTGTCATAGTGTGTTTTAGCTAGAAATAAATAGTAGTCAAATGTAAAGTTATTTTTGTCTATTTCTAGTTTTAGCTTAACTGATTAGTGAGTGCATGTGCTAAAAGATATGTTGTCTATATAGTATTGGACATCCTCATTAGTTAGTGGGTGTTCTGAATATTTTGAATTCATACCTTGTTTCTGTTCAAATAACAAGAAGCTGAAATTCACTTTGAATTTCAGATTGTAGCAAACTCAATTCTAATATACATTAGATTGAAAGTTAATTCTGTGTTTACTCCATTTCCGCATTCTACTTATATAAACACTTATGAATTACAAAAACTTCATAACATTGTATAATCAAAAGAATTTGAAGTTATATATTCACCCCCTGTGTAAACTTCTGTAACTCTAATTTCTAACAACATATACGAGAATATATTTAATCATAAATTATTTAATCACGAATAAACTTATCACATCACAAAACCTGGCATATTTAATTAATAAGTTTTGAAAATACTTTTAGCACCATAAATAAATAAAAAATTTATAATTTTAAAATCAGGAGCATGAGTTAACAAATAAGGAGCACGGAAACAATATATCATACATATATTAATACTAGCTTTTATCCCGTGCGATGCACAGATGAATTTTTTTAGTTTTTTAATATTTTTATTTTAATATTTTATAATGATTTGAATTTATTTGTATTTGTATAATAATAATTTAAATTTTATTTAATATTATATGTACATATTTTTATATAATTTATTTGTATTTATATTTTAATATGATAATTTTTGTTTGTTTTGTATAGAGATGTATTTTACTTAGGAGATTAATGTGAGATATTTTAGTTAGGAGATTAATATGAGATTGTGTTTTAGTTAGAAGATTAATATTTTAAAATTAGGCCCAACAATTAATCAACTATCCGGCCCAAATATTGACCGACTACCAAACTTTCAATGTTATCATAAATTTCAATGATATATTAAATTAAAATTATATGATAAATTTTAATGATATATTAAATAAAAATTATAGGATAAGTAGGATTTGTAAAATAAAAATATAGAATATAATTTAAATATAATATAATATTATTCTATCTCTGATGAGTTGTATAAAAAGAGGACTACTGGTGTTAGAGTTGTATGTACGACTATATTCTTTTAAAATTATATTTTATTAAAATTCAACGGTTAAAATTGTTTCTATGGTTCACTTAAAATTGGACGGTCAAGATCTTTTTTTATGGTTCACCCAGTACCAAACCAACTGACGACCAAAACTTTTAATCTTTAGGTTTTAATAATATAGTATAGATAGATATATTGCTGGCACATATTAGATAAACATATTATCAACATATAAAGTTTAAGCAAGTAATACTACACATGTATGCATAATAATCTGGATGAATCACCCTGCGAGCGTACCACATTTATATTAAATAAATAAACATTTAGTTGATTTCAAGGAACACGTATAAAACAATTTGACCAGTACATGTTAATGAACTCAACAGGATCTACCCTGCACATGGTGACAAAATAAATAAAAAAAACAGTAATCAATCTCTTTGTATTTTGGTAAATCAAAATAACGGATAATAATTCACAAACACATGTATACAGTTAGCATGAAATTTTGCACACAAAATTTAACTGCATAATTACACAGGTATGTGCGGCATATTCAAACATATATGGGGCTGTTTGGCTACCGTTTTTTTCCGGAAATAAAGGGCTTATTTCCGGAAAAAAGTAGGGATATATGTATTTTTTTTAAAAATAAGTAACTTATTTTTTATTTTGAAAATAATATTTGGTTTTAAAATTCTAAAATAAATATTTTATCTTTAAAAAAAATATGAAAATATGTAAAAAATGAAAATAAAATAAATTACTTATTTTAAATTTAAGGAATCTCAAACGGCCACTATATGAATGATCATGCAGATCATGTATACAAAATCTAAACTTTGCTTATTTTGGATCCATAAGGGGGCTTTATATAGACCTACAAAACCCTAATTCTAATCGGGTAACTTAAATCCTTCTTTTAAAATTTTAAAGTCCTCTCCAAAAAATTTTAAAATTAAAAATAATTGATGCACACATTAATACCGAAAATAAAAAGATACTAATCGATTAAAATATTTTACACCTCTTTCCATTATTAAAATAAATACTATCACAAAACAGTATTTCTAGAATCTTCTAATAGATAAATAAATAATTTATATTTACTATTTAATAAAAATAATAATAATTAACAGGATGTTACACATAAAAACTACAAATAAAAATAATTTTTCTTTAATAATTTTATTATTATATTACATTTCAAATTAGAATTATTTTAACATTTTTATGACTAAAAGTTGTTAGTATTTATTTTTCATATTAATAATTATTTACAAAAATAATTTTGTTTAGTATAATACTAATGATATATATAATAATTAAAGATAACGACAGTTTTTTAAAATAAAAAATAACTGCTCCAACAATATAATATTGATGTTTTTGCAGTGAAACATTACGGGAGTTGACGGTGTATATAATAAAATAATCACATGACTCCAGCAATGTAACGTTGCATTTTGCAGCTTGTGCAATGAAACATTGCTCGAGTGAGTTGGAAATTTTTTTAAACCAACGGTGGCTCACTAAATGTCTATATATATATATACACTTTTTCAATCTTAGATTCATTTTTTATAGTATGAAAAACAAAATTTTATAAAAGAATCTTAAAAAATATTTCTCTTGTAAACATTTAAATTTAAATACTTACAAAATTTTAAAACTAATAAATAGAGATAAAGCATCTTCCTTGTCCTAATAGGTTGTCTTACCCCTATCCGGTATTATCCAGAATATATATAAAGATTGATACATACATACATACATACATCACAATAATTGACACACACACCAATATTAATACTAGTATATTCAAGATATTATTATTACTATTATTATTACTCTATATTTGTGACAAAGCAAAGCTACGCTTTTAATTTCATCATCATCATCATTTTCAAGAAAGACCTGTGACTTTTCTGTAAACACCCTCCTTCATTCAATACCGATCTAGCTGCAATTTTTCAGGTACATACATACATGTACATGTATATGAAACCTATCTATACATATATATATATATTGATTCATGATCTCAATCTTTTTGTACTTTATAGTTTAGTCACTAGTTAATTTAGTATTGTGCAATTGGGGTTCTTTATTTTTATATGCTTTAGTTCTGTATTTTGTTCTTTGTTTTGATGGGTTTGATCTTATATGGTTTAAAATTGTGTTTATGGGTTTGTTTGTGGATAGTGAAATTTATCGAAATTGAATATTTTATTTTGTTAAAAAATGGAACTTTGGAGGAAATTATGTTTTCTTGAGATTTTGTGATGTAATTGTATTTTATTTAGTTTTTTAGAACTGCTGTAATGAAAAATTTAAGTGAAATCGAGGAATTGTGAGGTAATTGTGTTTCATTTAAATTGTTGGAAATACTGTAGCAGCAAGTTTAATGTGTTGAATGTCGCAAAATCGAATGTTGTGAGCTCTTTTCTGTGATTATTTTCATGGTTGGCAGTTAGTAAAATTTGTGGCTTGAAATTAAAAGTGAAATTGTGGGATCTAGGCTGTTCGTTGGGTAAATTAAGTGAAATGTGGTAAGTTTTTATATAATTATCGCCTTTCATGTCGGTGTTTGTTGGCAAGTGTGCCCGGAGAGAAGATGCATTTCTTGCTTACCTAGTACAAAGACCTTTTTTTTCCTTCTTTTGTAATTTAAATGTTCTTTCTTACTTCTTATTATATTGACTTCAGTTGTGCTCACATGTGAAGTAGACACATAATATCACCATTTAATATGGATTTTTCTGTCGATTCAGTTCTATATATAGTTTTCTTTATATATTTGGAGTTTTCGGAGAGGCCAAGATATTTGTAGTTTACGTTGGATATTATGGATGTATCACGTATGTTAATAATTCAAATTGTTGCTACTTGCTAATCAAGATATTTTGCTGGAATAGTGATGGAAGAACACCTGACTTTATGTGTTGACCATTTTGTCCCGCCCCGATCGTCGCAAGCACCACAAGGAGTTGAGGCTCCTGGATCCTCTGTGGGGGGTTCTTGCAGTCATGTGCCTGATCCATATTCTTCTGCCATTGATATTGAGGATGATAATGGAGCTGCTGAGGAAGAAGAGCCGCTTATTCAGACTGTTGAATGCCGCATATGCCAGGAAGAGGATAGCATCAAGAATCTAGAGGTGCCTTGTGCCTGCAATGGGAGTCTTAAGGTATTTTTGATATTATTAACAAGTGTTGAACTGTTGATTGGCTGAATAAATGCATTATATTCCTAAAGAGTACCTGAAAATTCCTTATTTCAGTATAGGGGTACTTGAACCATGTTTATGTAATTCTGAAATTTAAACAGTAATTTGCATACTCTAAGTTCTACTAGTAGAAACTTCGTAGTTTGTTGATTTTTTAGAGTGGTCTATGTATGGACTTTTTTATGAACGAAAAACAGCTAAAATTCACATTAATCAAACATCAAAATTATAACAAATGTGCTTAACGATGGGACTCGTTCTATGGAAGGGACATCACAGTTGAACGGAACTTTTGTTTTTTTAATGGTATTGTATTCGTTTTGAAGCTTTTGAAAAGGAGAGTGGTTACAACTTGCAGCATGCGTGTTAATTTCCTAATTGGAGGCTGGGTATAGTGTTAGCAATGTAGATTAGAGGAGAGAAATATTAAGTCTTTTAAAAATTGATTTACTTTTTAATGTTTCATCCTTATTATCTGACACAATATTAATATTAAAGGACAATTGTAAAGATTTCTCAGAATAAAATGATATTTTGCCCAAGTACTTCTTTAAGGTGCCTTTTTTTTAATTTTTGGATATCTCTTTGATGACTTTTTTTCTAAAATATCTTGTTGGTCAATTGTTTTCTTCAGTTTGCTCATAGGAAGTGTGTACAGCGCTGGTGCAATGAGAAAGGAGATATCACTTGCGAGATATGTCATCAGGTTTGCCATTGCATATTCTGCCAGATGATTTGTACTTTGTGTTGCAAGTTTACTTGATTGCTATCTATATATGCATTGATAACAGTTTTTATTTTTGAATGATGAGAAAACTAGTCTAAAGATTAACCTTATCATTAGAACTATGAATTTACTTTAATTTACGTACGGAATTTTTTATGGGATGATGCATGAATGAATTGGTTGATATAGGTAGTTTATATATATGTTTTTCCTTCCCTCTATTTGATTAAAAAAAAGGTTCTACTAAGAACTCAATTTTATAGTAGTCGATATATCATGTCTTCTTCATTATACCAATTTCTTAAGGTTTATATATATATATATATATATATATATATATATATATATATATATATTGATATACATATTGCCATGTGTATGCCCTTTGCATGTATGTAGAGGCAAGAACCACATTTTTCTTCCACTCCCCATGATTTTTGGATTTCTTCCGAGTGTGAAGTACTGCAAATGGTTAAAGAGGCTCTTATGCGATATCAAAGCAATGAGTTTCTTTTCTGGTCTGTTTTACTCTTACTGTGACTTGGTCCAATTTATTCTATCAAAGTAATTTTTATCCCCACTTGCACAACTGTAATTCTGAGCATGTCTGGCACATTAGGTCTTTATATCATCATGCCATCAGTATTAGCATAAGTGCATAACCCAAGTTATTTTAAAATGTATCCATTCGTCCTCATGTTATATTTTTGTACTTTTAGAAACCTATGTTTGCGAAAAATGTTTCGATTGAACCTTTTTTTACCATTCAAACTAGGGCAAAATATGCAAATCAATTTATTTATTGTAATTAACGTGTGTGTGTGTGTGTATACGTTGTAATCTCTATCTCATTTGACTTTAAAGTTTAAATATTCTTATTATTAGAAATTTCTTAAATATTTTTTTTCACCTGTTTTTGAAGTTTTGAAATTTCATTCTATTTTATAAAAAAATTCTATTCTCCAGCGTAAACTGTTGAAGAAGCTGTAATTTTGTAATTACTCACTTCTAATGTTATCTTCCTGTATTTTGTCTTTTTCCTGTCCATTCGTCAGATTTTTTAGCGGTATTTAGTTCTCTGATGACCCTTATATTAAGCCAAGCATCAATATTGACAATGACATGCTAAAATTTCTTGTTTGTTGCAATTTTAAGGGAGGAAAATTACATTTTTTATCAAGGTCAGTTACAGAACTTTAAATACTCACACATATATCCGTCCACTGAGGTTTGTACCTTCCACCTCTTATCACCAAGAGGAAAGGAGTATCTTCTAGGCTAAGCCTTGCAGATAGAAAAAAATATATATTTGCTTCAGGCCTGTTTGGGCAGTTACTGTCAGATAAGAGGGTTCATAAGCATTCCAAAGTACTATAGACTTTCAGTTTTGTTTTTGTTTTTCAAATTACACTGATAAACAGTATAAGTTATGAAAGAAAATTTTCTGGTGAACAGCCTTACCAATCTGGCTATACTGCTCCGCCTCCTCGTCCTGTTGCAGAAGACACCTCCATTGATATCAGGCATGTATTATTTGTCTTCCTTTTTCCTTTTCAATAAATATTTGATCTTGCAGTCGACAGTTTTGATTGTCAAATTTGGTGATTCCTTTCCACTTCCGTGCTGAGTGTATAACTAAGTGCAGAAGCTTTATATATAAATATATAATAAGCCAAGTACTTATCTTTCTGTTGCATAGTTAAGCGTAAAAAGCGCAACAAGTTGCAAGGGGTTTCCCAGGGTTTGTGCGCAAAGCGAAGTGCGTGCTTTTTTTAAGAGAAGAATACTAGGTATAAATAAAATAATATATATAACAAATATTAACATAATTAAAAGAAAATAACATTTTCTAAGACAAAGAAGTCCAGATATCTGTATTCTGTAGTCAACAATGCACAACTTGTGTTCGTAACAGTAACTACTTGTGTTCGTAACAGTAAAATACTAATGAGATCATATGGTATTCATTCCTCAAACAAATCTGATTTGTAGTTGGTATGTTATAATTTCTGTTGATTAAAATTGATGGCCAGGAATTAAAAAGTAAGATTTAGGCAAGCTTCTTTCCATAAAAGCGCAGTAGAATAGCCAAGCTTCCCTCTTATTAAGGCCTACCTCTTGAAAGGGGCTGAGCTTTTTCAAAGCGAAGTGGAAGCCCAGCCGGGCTTTGTGCTTGAGCGAGTGCTGCAGCGTTCTGTTCACAACTGTCATGTAGAAATAGTTTACTTGGAATTTAAATTGCCATTTGTGTTCTGAAATAGGACTACTGGGTTAAAGTTCAAATGCATGAAAATCTTATATGCTGGTACAGTAATTCTTGTATTCATATGCAGGTTGGGGATATATGCGTGTAATTCTTTCTATGTTTCTTGTTGACTATTGCCAGCTTAGACCTATTTTTTCTTTAGAGCTTAGTTCTCCTTCATGTCTTCAACACACTGTAGTTATGTTAGCTGTACTTCAACAGAAGGAAGGGTTTTCCGGTGTGTGTTCAGTGGACTGGGTAGGGGGTTTTACAGGGCCAGCTTTTTTCTTAGTCTTGTTTAAAGTCGTATGGGTATTGGTTGTTTTTTATTGCTTCATTATCTTAATTTAGGGGCATATTGGCTGTCTGGTTTTGTTCAGTACTTTATAAACACTAGTGCATTGTCAATATTCACATTTCAGTTGTACTTATTCTGTTGATACTTTCCTTCAATATAATGTACAGGATGAAAATAATATTTATAAATTAATTTGATTGTGACTCTGTTATGAATTACTCTTTCCCTCACAGTGGGGCTTGGACAATTGGTGGTACCCCTCTGGATCTGCACGATCCTCGACTTCTGGCAATGGCAGCAGCTGAGCGCCGTCTTTTGGAGGCCGAGTATGATGAATATGATGATTCTAATTCCAGTGGAGCTGCATTTTGCCGTTCAGCTGCTTTAATTGTAAGCACTCTACGGGCCTATTTTTTTGCAAGGTTGATACTCTGTTATCAAAAGAATGAGACTAGTCTTATGAATGTACCGAGTACTTGCAGTTAATGGCTCTTCTGCTTTTGAGGCATGCACTATACATCGGAGATGGCGATGGTGGTGATAGTGATGGTGGTGATGATGATGACGCCTCCACCTTTTTCGCTGTAAGTAGGATATTTTACTTTTGGAAATACTTTTATAATTGATCTATAAACGACCTGACAAATTTTTTGTAATAGCTTTTCTTGCTCCGGGCCGTAGGCTTTCTTCTTCCCTGCTACATAATGGCATGGGCTATTAGCTTATTGCAGCGTCGTCGACAGAGACAGGCAAGAGGCTCTTCCTGTGTGTCTTTGATTTCTTGTTTATTTGTTGGTTTCATTTCATTTTCTCTAATAATTAAATATTCTGTTTTTGTGGAATATGAATTGAGTGGGGTTTGCATTGAAAATGAGGTTATAATTGCATTAGGTCATCTTTGACCTTATTATATATACACATTTTATGGGGAAAGATTAAGGTGTTTGGTCATGTAAATAAATTCTTTTAAGATGCAAGTGAACTTGTGCATCCTTTAAAAAAATATATATATATAAATGGAATAGAGATTAGCTTATAAAAATTGTAAATTTTAAAGAAAAGTGCATAATCGAGATAACTTTAATTTGTAAATATTTAGTAGTTGATATAAATTGTTTGACAATCTTTATAGTTTCATTTCTATTATGGAGATGAAGCAAGAATCATTAATATATCGGTAATCGTATTATTAAAAAAAAATTGTTGCAACTTGTAAAAAAAGATTCCAGCATTCCAACAAATGTGCTAGTGTTTCCCTCTGGGTCTTTTAGTTCTTTACCTGCACCTCTACATGGTTATGACTTGTATATATCTTCATTGCACTGCAATATATATATATATATATATATATATATATATATATATATATATATATATATATATGTATGTATATCTTGTCAAGTTAGGTTCAGATCTTTGTTTATATAGCACCGAATATTATTTTTTCCTTATTTTTTCAGGAAGCAGCAGCAGCTTTGGCAGCAAGTGATGTTGCATTTATGGTGCAGGCAGCACAACATAGGGGCTTGCAAGTGACAATTGCAACTGGAACTCCACCGACTCCAGCAGCACCTGCTTTGACACCTGGACCTGCACCGAGTTCCCATCAAGTGCCAATTCAATGAGCAGGATATTTCGTGTATCTAAGCGTACAGAGCCAGCAGTGGTACAATAGCTGAATTTTTATATTTTATTTTGTTTTAATTAAATTTTTGAACTTTATAATAACTATGTCGAGTCTTTTTCTGTCTAATTACTTATTATATGATTAACTTCTGTTATAAATTTATTTGCACTCATTATATATATGTGGAAAATTAAATATTGTAATAATTGAATCCATAAGAATCAATGGTTTTGAATGAAAAATTGTAGCAAATTATTGTGTGTGAATTACTTTCTATTCAAGCGGGTGTTCCAATTGTTTAATTCTCATTGTATTGTTCATGATTCATGAATAGTGAGATGAGCTCTAGGTGGGTTCAGTTTGAAATGTAGCATTGGTTGTGGTAAATGAATTGTCTTGCTCAGTATGCAGTGAAATTTGTTTCTGGTGAATGAATTGTTGTGAACGGGAACAGGATGAAAGTTAGCAACAAAACAATAATAAAAAAAATGAAGCAACAATTAGGGTTGATCTCGCTCACGACTCACGAGTCTACATACATGTGGACAAATTAAATCCCATTATTTTGAATACTGATAAAATATAAATCTGAAGTATCTTTTTTTGCTGGGAAGATTGCAATGGTTAAAAATGAAAATGATCTTGGGTTAGGAAACTAGGTAAACATGATTAATGTATTACAAATAACTATTCTCATCTCGGATCTCATTCTTAACATTTGGGTGGTGCACGTAATTTAAGAAAAATTGGGTTAATGTATGATATTTACAAAAAATTATAAAAAAATATATTAAGGGGTGAATTTTTTTTAAAAAAGTGTATTTTGAAATAATTAACGTAATTCCCATTTTTGAAGCAATGCTGCGTGTAAGTTTTTATTTTTTTATGCGAAAATTATTAGTTCTTAGATGATTCAAATATTTTTTTTTGGATATAGCTTAAATGTTAAAGCTCCTAATTATTGTCCAGGAGTGACTCTGTTTTCTTCTGTCATAATAATTGATGCACTTGATCCATGATAATAAAGCCTGGGAACTTAAAGAAAAAGATGGTCTCCTGAGACTAGAGTTATCTTAAAAATTAAAGACAACTACAAGTAAGAAGGCTAATTTACAAAAACAGTGGGGTTCTGAGGTGAAAAACAAAATGAGTGTTCAGGGCTGCAGTATCCAAAGTTAGAGCAAAGAATGAAAAGCATAAAGAAAAGTAGGAAACCAAATTAGCACGAGGAAAAATAAACTAAGGCTAAACAGACCAAAATTGAGATTCTGATTGCAAGGATTAAAGAGCTTGGACTTCAAACAGCAATAAATATCAAAATTATCCGGAATTCTAATCTTCTAACAATCAACACAATGGTCTGAGGTGGTCGTGATCACCATGGTCAGAGGTGGTCGTGATCGCTACAATTCAAAAACCCGGCAACAACTCGAAAACATTATCGTAGAGTTCTCTCGTGACATGATCATACGTCCGCCAAATATGATTTTCTTTATGGCTTGTTTGGGAACGTAGATTTCATTTGAAATTCTGGATTTGATCAAATGACATGTTTGAGTAATAATAAGAATTTGGATTTGGATTTCATTTGAATTCCAAAAAATTCAAATATTAGTACAAATATGAGAATTTGAAATAACTCAAATTTTGTCATTTGAAATCCATCATTTGAAACACAATCTTAAGGACTTTTGAGAAGAATGTTCAAGGGGGAAAATGCAGCCAAAATTGGTACACGTGAGCATTTAAGTGATGACATGGCATGTTGGCATAAACTTAATTGAAGTAATGGCATGGCATATTGGCTTAAACTTCAAGACACTGTATAAATCACCGTTTGGCTAAAAAGAGAGAACTGAAAATGATAGAGTTGTAGGGAACCGTTGCAAAGAATTTTGGACTCCCAAGAGCATAATGTTCCTACTAACCTTTTATTCAAACCTGTCGAATCTCGAATGTGTTTTAAATCAGCTTTACATTGCTTCTATTGCTGCTAAATCACATAATAGAAGAGCCACTGGCTTCAATGTACATAATAAAAAGAGTCACTCCAAGACATTAAACCACTACTCTCTACATATTAGTACTATTGAACAAGAAAACAACACACTTAGTTCCTCTTCTTGTAGAAAAGAGATAGAAAGCAGTTTGTTCCTCTTCTTGTAGGTTAGACATATAAAACATGGGTGTTATTACTTGTAAGGTTGTCTTTATTTTTGTTTTTTCAGTTTTGCTATTCATTCAACCACAGCAGGTTTCTGGCCTCGGAACCATTGATCTTGCTCTCCGGTTTCTGAGAAGTTCGCACGTTCTTAAGGGTGTTGCTGTTGAAGACTTACTCCCGGAGTTGAGTATAGCACCTGCACCTTCAACAATGTTTGATCTAAATCAATTAAACCGAAGAAGGGTACGAAGAGGATCAGATCCCATTCATAATATGTGCTGATACATGAGAATTTCCATCAACTATGAATCTCAAAGGATACGTTTTTATGTCCCAATGGCTATCATTCGGAGACGAAAGGAGAAAGTGAATAGTATTGTGGGCAATTTCTATTTCCCTTGAACTCCATAAATACATGAGAATTTGTATCAACTATGAATGTGTATTTTCTTTTAACAGAGCTGAAGGTCATCTGCATGCAAAGCTTTTGATCTTCAAGTTGGCTCAAACACAGTATATTTTTTTTACTTGAAAAATATTAATGTTTCCGGCTTTTGCAATTATGCTTTCTGCATGTAATATGGAAATACCATATAGTTGATAGAATTTGGTTTATTCTGCGTATTTGCTGCATGTGTATCCTTTACTTGTGCTAGCTATCACAATTTTACAGGTAACAGGTGTATGAAATTGATATCAACCATGTGAGCTCAGCGGTAGCTTAGTATGATGGCAAGAGTGTAGGTTGAAGTAACCGGTGTGTGTGTATATATATATATATATATATATAAACTAGGGATCCTTATTCTCTATGATGGTAATATTACATTTTTTACTTCTATCCATGCTAACCTTGTAGTTTTGGTTTTCTATTCGTGGTATTCGTGGTAACCCTATATTTTTGATTTTCTATAGTACTCTTCTATTAAGTAAAAAATAATAAAAAATAATAGAATCGATTTCAGACTGGAAAACAAATTTATATTTGAAATCTATGCGAAAAAATATATAAAATATATATTCGAATCATGTAAAACAAATTTAAAATAGTAATATATATTAAAATTTCATAACCAAACTTTTATCATTAACATATCACTCATTTTGCCCCCGTTTTACATATGATTTAAAGTCTATTTCATGTATTTTTTCACAAAAATTTCAAATATACAATTTTTTTTACAGTCTGAAATTGATTCTATTATTTTTTATTACTTTTTACTTAATAAAAGGGTACCATACATAAAAACAAAAAATACAGGATTATCACATATAGAAGCCAAAAATGTTATCGTACCATTGGCAAAAGTCATTTGTACACTGGTACCCTAAAGAATATCCCAAAAAACTATAATACAACATCATAAATGTAGAGAAGCCCTTTCACCAAAACTGCCCAGAAATGAAAGTACCAAAAAATGTAGTTTAGGGAAAAAAATCGGTTATAGCAGTTGGTTTGGGGTATAGAGATCTTAAGACCCGGTTATTTGTTCTCTTCATTCTCAAAGTAATATCAAGGACTCCACAAGAGCTGGGATTTGCGATATCTGTTCTTTCTGTAATTTTCATTTTTGATCGAAGAAAGCTTACGTGAAACTGCACCCCATATCATATCTACTGCATCACCAGGCCTCGATGGAAACTGATATTCGAAGTGCTTCTCAACATCTTTTAATTTCTCCCACATCTTGGTCCATTTGTCTTGCTTAATCCCCCTAAGAAGATTCAAAAGGTAATCCTTTTTTAGGGCATCAGATGCCCGAACGAATATGCAGAATGTAGAGTAATCCAGTACATCTTCAAAAGGTAGCTCAATGTCATCACTAATTATAACAGGAACACAGTGAGTAGCTATAGCATCAAATAACCGATTGGAGGAGGGGGTATCTCCGGCAATATTAAGGCAAAATTTGGATGTAGCCATTCCTCGGCCTGCTTGACTGACCCCATTTGCTCCTACACTTCCAAATGTGAAGTGTACATCTTTCTCATCTTTTAAAAGGTAGTACAATTCTTGGCGTACTGCTCCACCCTAATGATAAAACCATACAAAATATTTAAAATGATTGAAATGGCTTATATGCTTCAAGAGAGAAGTTCAGGCAGGCTTCCTTTATTAAGCTTTACATATAAAATATCTTAAGATTTATAAGGATGTAGTAGTAATTAATTAAAGATGGGTACAACTGATGCAACAAAAGATGTCAAAAAGAAAATGAAATAGAAAGCATTCAACAAATTCACCATTTTACTACCAAGCACAGCTTGCACATGTACGAACGCACATACACAAACTACTTAACATACAGAGGGGCTGTGGTAGATAAGAAATATATGGAAGTGTGTTCCTTGTGCATATTAGTTATATTACTAGTTATTTCATTAACTTAAACTTTGAATGAATTTCCGCATTCACACTAAGAAGCTGTGAGCAATAACATTTTTGATATATTTCTCCACACACACAGACACATTATTTTTAAAAACTTTAGAGATCGGAAACAATGAATACCTATTTCAATTTTCTTTTGTCTGTTTAATAACTATATATATTAATGAGAAAATGACCAAATTACTTCTTTTTTAATATTTATTGGCCCAATATATCTGTTTGGGTAGTGCGGCCTTAAATATCCATCCAATGCGTCAGTCCCAGAAGCATATCACAACAAAAACTTAAACCTACAGTCAATTTCATTTCATAGAGAAGTACAATGATTATGCTATTTTATCTCCACTTAATACATACCGTAAGTGCTTAGCGTGTATACAAGATCTTGGAAAGCGTGCCTCACTTCTTATACATGAGAAGTTGGGAACTCACCCCTAATGTATATTATATTATTTTTTATCTTTCAAAATGTCATTCTCCCTGCATTCTCTATCTATTTAATTTGTATTCTACTCTCTCGTCCTTCATGTTTCATCTATATTATCGTTTTTATCATTACAACTATACCATGCCACAATACATATTTGTATATACATACAAGTCTGTGAAATTTTTTAGATTGGATATATGATGTAGAAAAAAGAAAGAGAAATGGAAACCTTTAATTTGTGTATATATTCATCAGATAGGCTATAAAAACTACACTTTCAGGTTAATAATATGCTTATTATAAGGTAGAGAAGTGTTTGGATTTATATGTTCTCATCATTAATGTAATACGCTGCACTTATTTATGCATCTCAATGATAAGTTATACTTATTAACGTGTTTATGTATTGTACGCCTTTGTTAATGACCTGTTTTTAAGATACGCTTATAACAATGTTGTTTCGTGGTGACACGTTGTTGTAAGTGTCGTATCTAGTCGGCAATTAGGGCCAAACATTTTAACGGTTGGCATTTTGGTACTCACTTGAAAAAAGGATATAATGGGCCAACACCCTATATTAATCGACCACCTATCGATACTACATTATTAAAACAGAAACATTAAAAGTTTTGGTTAGTCGGTCGGGGCTACGGTCCTAAAGAATATACATGTATGTATTAAATACAATTCTAATTATTGTAACACAGCTCCAATTATATACATATCTATATTAACTAGAATTCTACTTTGGGTCCAAACTATATATACTTATTATAATACGGGTCCAAATTATATACATATCTATATTAAATATAATTCTATTTATTATAATTAACTTTTATAAGCCCAAACAATATACATATCTATATTAATAAAATTTTACTTATTATTCTTCTAATTAATTTATTATCATTTACATAACTAATAAATTTACATAAAATAAGAAAATATATCATATGCATTAACATAAATTCTCAACATTATAAAAATTTATATTAAATACCAATAAAAATAGAAATATATATATATATTTACTTAACTATTAGTCAACCGTTCATTACACAGGTTATAAACTTGTGTGGTACTCCCTCCGTCCCTATTTAGATGTCCACCTTGCTTTTTGTGTAGTCAAACGGACTCATTTTTGACCGTAATTTAATAATAATATATAATTGAAAATTTTAAAAAATTTATATTGTTAAAAAGTATATATGAACTACTTTAAAATGTATTTTTTAGTTTTCTAAAATTATAAACGAATAATTTTTAAATTCCGGTAAAAGATTAGTCAATTTGACTACAAAAAAATCAAAATGGACATGTAAATAGGGACGGAGGGAGTATTATTCCTATTTGGAAGCTTTTTAATGATTTTATTGGGTAAACATGTTGCATCAAGTCCCTTTTAGTCCCTGAAATGTTAGTTATTCTGTAGTAAGAACTGAAGTTATTAACTACAAGTCTTTTTAAGTAAAGCTAGAAAACTAACTAAAATCTACAACCATTGTGTTATAGCAAAAGTTCAGGTACAAGTTCAGCACAAAGTGTATATTTAACAATTTATCAGTATTAAACTTCTGACAAGATATTAATTAAAAGCATTACTTCCGCCGATAGCAAAGGGAAGATGTGATCTACTCTTCGAACTTAGCAAGATAGTAATGCATTAAGAGATGCTAATAGAGCAGCCCCATAAAAAGAAACTTAGACCTTCAATATTACCAAGAAGAAAATGACAAAGGAAGTACTAATGCAATGAAAAAGTTTAATAGTCGCACATTTGAAAAGGAGAATGTGAATTGATTTAAATGGTTGTCTACTGTCAAGTTTAATCTGTCATCAGCTTATTAACAAAAGAAGATCTAATTAGACCTCCAAAAATCCAGCTTAAATTTATGGACAAAGACATTGCGTGACATAGCAAAAACTGCAATAAATATAACAAAAGATACGGAAGAGAGAAAACTTACATCTTTCCTATAAATTGCACCCTGAAAGTACACCAAGATGGGGCGATCTTCATATGAGTAAGACTGACTAGCAGGTGTCGTCTTTATAATATGTTTATAAGGAGCTATCACGTCTTTATCAAGGTTTGCTATCTCCACAGGGTATCTTCCAAAGTCTGCAAGTATGAACATTGCAGAACCTAGATTTGTTCTTGCAGTTAACATGCTATTTGGATGGTGGGCTACAATGAAATGATTTTTTCCCTTTAACCGTTTCCATTCATCTCGGCCCTCTAGAAACTTCACCAATCTATCTTGCAAGACACTGTTCACACTAACCGTCTCTTCCCCTCGAAGCTTAGAGTATCTGTTATAACTAAGAGATGAGAAAAAGGGCACAAACATGATATCTGCTTGATCTGGCTTCGAAACTCTGATTACGGTGCATGGTCTCAGTACATCCGGCATGTTTGACGATAAAAGGTCAAGAGTTATCCAGTACTCCATACTGTGTTGTAAATTTAGCCCACCAGGATACTGAGGTATCTGACTACGGTTACGAACATCCGGCCACACTTGATTCCCACTTCTACTCCAACCCATAAGCCCGAAGTGAAATTCAGGAGGCAAATCATACATATATACTCTGAGAACAGCTTGATTCACATTACAAATCTCTTGGTTTTTGGTGGGCTGGTTAGTCAAAAGAGGTGAAGCTAGAGAGGGTTTTGCAGTATACTCACTTCTCACATTTGGTCTAAAGTAAATTGAAGTGTTATTAATATTAATTATCTTAAAAACTGAGGGGACAAAGGAAATCTCATTGGATTGAAACAAGAAAAGGCAAGAAAAAATCAGAAGAAACATAGAAACCGCTATCAGGCATGAAAACAGCCTCGATGGAACCACACTCTTTTCCAACATCAAAGCCATCAAAACAAGCTAGCACAATAAATAGCCAAAACCCTTAGTCTATCAATCAAAAGCAAGTAATGCTTCTTCTACCGGGATTCGATTTCCCACAATATTCGTATACCAACAAATAAACAAAACCCCAAATCGTTTCTTGAACCCTGAAAAGGGGTTTTACATCCTTACAATGTCATCAAGTAACTGCACTTCACTACTGATTTAACAATCACAAATTTAATTAACCAACTATACAATTAAGTCCCTAATAAAAAATGTGCTCACATGGTTTAAGATCAATTTAACAATCTGCAAACCAAAAATAAAGAAAAGTAAGCACATAATAAAGAATAAAAATCAAAACTTTATAGATTAAGCTCATTAATTACACCCCAGATCTCAAAAGCAACAAATTTAACCACAGATTACTTATAAAGAAGGAAAGAAAACAAAGCATCACACAAGAATCTAAGAGCATAAAAATTAAAAAGAAGCAAATTTGTAATATGGGATTCAAAAACTATATTAAATTAACATAATTAATATAAAAAAATAAAAAAAAGAGCTAAAGACAGTACCTTTTTCAAGATTTATGCTAAGCTGCAATGGAGTTCTTGCCAAAGCTGTCAAAAGTTAATAATCTATCTATATGAATACTAAATGTTGATGAACAAAAAGTATTATTAATGGGTTAATATGTGTGTGTGTGTGTATGTATATTATATGTATGTAATATATACAGAAAAAAGGTGAGGTATTGTGTGGATGAAGGTGGGAACAGAGAGGGTTAGAAAGATTCACATGACTGTCAATCTGTACCGAGTCAATTTATTTACACTTTCCCTTGTTTACTAAATAAAAATATTACAGCCCCACTTTTGTGAATATTTTAAATTATTAATTCTATTCAACATTAGATGTTTCAACTACGTTAACAATCTGTATTATGTGATATATTCGTAATTTGGAAAAGGATGTGAATTTGAAATTAATTCTTTTTTATTCCAAAATGTTACATTTTTAGTCACTAATTATCTACAAAATATTAATATTTTTTGTATTAAAAAAATACAGTAATATATTGTGAAATTAATTAATAATTTTTTTTCATTTTAGATTTTAAATTCTTTATAATTAAATTTTTTATTTACGGAGTGGTACATGGTAGAAATCGGATTAAGGTAATATTATAAGTATAATTTCTAATACTATATGTTTGTTTGAATAATGGTCTGAATATATTTAATTTAAAATATTTTATAATCATTAATTTAATTAATTTTATATATGTATATGAAAAATGATTGTTTTTGCTAATTTTTTATTATTAATAATGATCATAACAGTTTTGATAGGTATCAAATAATGGATGGAATAAATTAGAAGGGGGTTAAATAGTTTATTACCTTTTTAAAATTTTGAGATTGACATTTTTAAATTCTTTTTCCTCTTTTTAAAATTCGTTACTCCTCAACTAGTAAATTTGAATGCGGAAAGTAAAAGAGAGAAAAGCAAAAAAGTAAAACACGGTCGATTTTATCCTAATTCACGATGACGCAATCCCTAACGAATCCGCTTACCTCTGCTCCAATTCCCCAGTTTCTCCCCAAACAAGAGATTTTTACTATAAAAAGATGTAATACTTGTAGTCGGCGGAGAAGTCTTTACAGCCACAATATATTTATCTTGGACCTTAACTGTCCGTTAACCCCTCAAAATAAAATGGCAAAACCTACTAAATTTATATTGTAGCGTTACTCCCCGCTACCTACTCAAAATCTAAGTAGAACCCTTACAAGTTTATCCTGGAGCGCAATTCTCTGTCACCTCCTTAAAGACAATTAAGAAAACTGCTATGTTTACAACTTTACTGATCTTGGATATTAGGTCTTGAGTCTTTCCATTTCATCAAGTGCAAAGACATCCAACTCCCCGTCGACGTGCCTAAGACTTGGGTCTTAGAACAAGTATCACATCACTTCACTTCACCTTACATAACAAGTCCTACGAATTTATATCATATTTAAGAAAGAAAATTGGTGGACTAGTATATTATAGATTTACAGTATTAGATCGGAAACGAATACACAAATATATATATATATATATATATGTGTGTGTGTGTGTGTGTATATATATGGTACTACTCCAATATAAATTAACTTTGACTAGAAACTATAAACTAACTTTATTCCCACCGTTTTTAATTTGATTTCCCGTCAATTGACAAACTTTTTTTCAAATCTAACTTCACCACATTTTTCTCCATCTCCCAACGATCAATTTGCATACCATATGTGCTATATTCCGGAGACTTCAAAATTAATCACAAATTTATATTACATCTGTTACTAAAAGAAATGCAATCAGTAATTTATATTAGATAAATCACTAATTTGTACTATAAAAATCACTAATTTATATTATAAGAATCACCAAAGCCACCAGTTTTGTTAAATAAATATATATGGAGATCACCAGAAAAATAGAAGTCGTCGAAATATAGCATATATGGTATGCAAACTGATCGTAGGGAGATAAGAAAAAATATGGTGAAGTTAGATTTGAAAAAATATTCACCAATTGGCGGGAAAAATCAAATTAAAAATGGAGGGATTAGATGAGATTGTGTATGGGAGGGTGTATTTTAATCGTGTGTGGTGCGTTTTAGGGAACTATTAGATTAGATTAGATATGTGGCTTAGATTAGTTTCTAGTTTCTAGATTCTAGATTTAACTTGGTTTCTATTTGAAAATTTGTCTATATATATATATATAGAGAGAGAGAGAGAGTCTTACTCCACTAGAAACCAAATTAGAATACAAACTAAAAACTAAACTTGATCACTATTTTAAAATATAGAAATCACGCGTTTATACACTACCGATCACTATTTTATATAATAAAAATCACCAAAATTCACTAGTTTTGTTCCTTACAAATTTAATAGATCTTTTTATTCCACACGCATAACAATGATTGAAGGCAGTAGTAGTGATAAGGGATGATGGTGATATTGGTGATGAAATGATATACATGGTGATATATACACTTCAATAGTTGAGAATATAAATAATATTTGTATTGAAGAATCTATCAGAGATAGTAGTTATGGTGGTGTATTGACGAATTCATCGGAGATAGTGGTGGTGGAGGTGACGATATTATTAGAAGAGTAGCACATCCCTAACAGGAAAAGAAGAGTTTGCAAGTAAAAAATAGAAAGTAGATCTGAACTCATGATATGAATGGCCGAAGAAGGTGGTGGTGGTAGTGGTGGTGTATAGATCTAGTGTCTCCAGAGAAGAAAGTCGCTGGAAAAAGAGGTAGCCAGAACTGGTATGAAGAGGAAGAAAGATATTCCTATACATGTGTGTCTATATTCTTAGATCTGAAAAATCACTAATTTGTATTGTAAAAATCATTATTTTTAGTTTTGATTTTAAGAATGGTTTCTACCGGATAAATTGCCTGTATATACAAGGCTGAATATATCTGACTTGAATGAGAGAAAATACAATTTTGATGTCTAAGTTGTTTATAAAACCTTGAAAGTAAAACAACAATTAATAATATGACTTTAAAACTAACTTAGGACAAACCACTTAGATTCCACAAGGATGTTTTGTTTATTCAGTAATATTGACATATACGAATATTCTCTAACTTGAATCAAAGATAATATAACCTCAAGAACTCAACAAGTAAGATTTGTTTATATCTCTGTATAAAGATATGAGATTTATATGAGTGACCTTAAACTTGGTGTTCGAAGTTAGTTTAATTTCTGAAGATGAAGGGGAGCAGACCAGACCTTTTGATTATTATAAAGAGATTTTTCCTGAGATAGGGGAAACTGTAGATGTTTTTGGTATAACTAACAATAAGACATTTCAATGCATTCTAAATATTGTCAACTATGGTCAAAGCCAATACAAAGCTTAAATTCTTTAGAATGCATGGTTATTATCCCGGTGATGCTCCAAATGTGGAATTACTTAATATTCAGAATAATCTTTCATTTGAATTCTTGGGAGCTTAGTGTAGTAGGACGACACATTCAGACATTCAATCATGTCTACAATTTGTCTGCAAAGTTATATTCACAGACTTTGTGTGCTGGTTTGAATTCTTAATTCCTTAAGTAGAACAATTCATATCAAATTTATTCTAAAGAATTAAGAAATATTCTACTGAATATTGTAACACCCATTCAAGTTTAATATACATATTTAACTTGAATCTTATTTACTTAATTGCTAATTTTCTATATCTTAAATGTTTTATCATGAAAGGCATATGACTAGGCCTATTTGTAATAATTAGATGACAACTCAACTCTAGCTATAAAGAGAAGTAAATAATAAATACCAAACATGAATCAAGATGAAGACAGTCAACTAGACACAAAGAATCCTAATATCAGAAATGTTCTAATGAAGCTGCTACTCTACACAGGAAGAAGTTCATTAATATGTTCAAGTGTCGGTGAAAAATAAAGGAATAGTATTTCAGAAGAGTTCAGAAGATACACAAGATTCCAAGTGCCTACTACAACGAGATTCCAAGAAAAGAAATATTGAAGACAAAGCTAGAAACAAGACAAGACACAAAGACCACTACAGTAGAAATGAGAATCGACATTGTAGTTAGTCATCCGTGAACCAGACCAGTGCACAGGGTGTTAACAATGTCAGTGAAGATTCGTCATCAAAAAGTTCAAGTGGTTAGAAAAGTTATTGTTGAAGAACAGAAGAGTTTTATCTACATCAACAATAGTCCTACAGTCAAGACTTTAATTTAATTCTCTATTAATTAATTAAATTAAATTAGTTAAATTAATTAGTAAATTAATTCACTCAGAATTAATTTATTTCTTAAATTAATTAAAGGATTAATTAATTTAGAATTATTTTATAATGATAGAAGACAGAAGCTTGAAGTTCAAAGGGATACAAGTTTGTTTGGAATGTAGTGTACAAGAGTCAGAATCCAAGATTGAATATTTGACTGGGTACATGCAGTGGTGAAAAGAAGTATTGTGCAGTTTAAAGAGTCAGATTATTTCAGTAACAGAGGTACTTCTAATTGTCACTGTAGAAACAGCTAAACATGCCTGACTGTACTGACTTGAAGAAAAGACGGAAAAAGAATTGACACGGAAGAAATGCAAATTCATATATTCGTAAAAGTGGAACCTCGGTTGGAATTGATTTATCATTTCCAAGTCAAAAGGAGTTCGATTCCAGACGTTCAGAAGACCGCAGCTTAGAGCGTAAAGATTTATTTAATTAATAAATGTTTTATTTATTTAGTAAATTATATTTATAAATATCTAAATAATATTAGATATTTATTTTTTATAATTTCTGAATTAAATTTATTATTTATTAATAAAAGATTATAAGTTGTGCAGGTCGAAAAACATTTCTACGGAGCCTGTCTATAATAACACGAAATAGGCCCCTAATTTTTCAAAATGAAAGGGGCAGGTGATTTGTGTTTCAAAGTAACCAATCAGAAGCTGACACTTGTCCATTCAAGAGAAAAAGAAAATAAATTGGCTGTTGATTGAAAGTCATACCGAGAGCAAAAGAAAAAGTCATACTGAATTCAATTCTGGAAAGTCATACCGAGAAGAATTCATGGAAAGTCATGCTGAAATGATTTTATTTAATTAAAATAAGTCATACCGATTTTTTTAATTAAAGAAAATCCGAATATGACTTTTCAAGAGTCATACCGAATTCTTCAAGAGTCATAACGAATTTTCAAGAGTCATACCGTATTTTATAAAGTCATACCTAGGTTTTTCAAGAGTCATACAAGGGTTATTTCTAATCTTTAAATAGTCATATTGGAAGAGTCATGCCAGCTTTTCAACCTCTATAAATATGAGACTTGAGCTTCATTTTTCACAGTTAGAAAAACAGTTCAAATTCAGAAATTTATCTACATTGTAATATTCATAGATTTCTGTGCAAGTTTGAATATAATTGTTAAATCAGAACAATTCATGTCAAAATCATTCTAGACATTTAATCAGTTATATAAACTATCATCATATTAATTTTATAATACTTTTCAAATTAAAATCATATCTTCTACTTGAACAGTATTTCATTAAAATCAATATTTCGCGAGAAATTAATGTAATATTTTTAAATCCAATATTCTGCGATTAAATTAAGATATTGTATTCAACCCCCTTCTACAATATCAGGGACCAACATATCATGAAAATAAAAAGCAGGTAAGGCAGTCTCCCAAACATTACAAGGACTCGAACCCTCAGCTAAAACAATAATTTAATTTCACAAATTCTAAAAAAAAAAAAAATTATTGTAAGTATCGCATTCAACCCCCCTTCTACGATACTTTCGGGACCCAACAATTGGCATTAGAGCAAGCTGATTGATATACAAATCAAGATCCGCAGTCCAGTAAAGCTCAGGGTACCGAAACTATTTGAACTATGAATGTCTAGAGGCCTCGTTAAATAAATTTAGTTTATAAATTTAAATTTAGATAAATTTATGTTATAAATTTTATTTAAAATAAATTTATTTTATGAATTTAATTTAAATGAGTTTATTATTTAAACTTGAAAAATTTTCTTTTATAAACTTAATTTAAATATGTTTATTTTATAAATTTAAATTAAATAAATTTACTTTTATAATTAAAAATTTGTTTAGATAATTTAATTTATAAAAATTTATGTTATAAATTTTATTTAAAGTAAATTTATTTTAGGAATTTAATTTAAATAAATTTATTATTTAAACTTGAAATAATTTATTTTATAAACTTAATTTAAATAAGTTTATTTTATAAATTTAAATTAAATAAATTTATTCTTTAAATTTAAATAGATTTACTTTTATAATTTAAATTTGTTTAGGTAATTTTATTTTATAAATTTAAATTTAGATAAATTTATTTTATTAATGTTATTTAAAATAAATTTATTTTATAAATTTAATTTAAATGAGTTTATTATTTAAACTTGAAAATGTTTATTCTATAAACTTAATTTAAATAAGTTTATTTTATAAATTTAAATTAAATAAATTTATTCTCTAAATTTAAATAGATTTATTTTTATTATTTAAAATTTTTAAATAAATTGATTTTATGAAATCAAATTTATATAAATTTATTTTTATAAATGTTATTTAAATAAATTTATATTATAAATTTAATTTAAATTAGTTTATTATTTAAACTTGAAAATGTTTATTTTATAAAATTAATTTATTTTATATATTTAATTTAAGTAAATTTATTAGTTAAATTTATACAAATTTAATTTATAATCTAAAGATATTAAAACTTGGTCCATTTTTCAAAAAAGACTTGTAGTTGGAAAATTTGTCGTTTTGACCGAGTATTAATTCCCAGAGCATATGACCCAATTTCAAGGAAAGTGGTCATTTCGTATTTGTAGGTTTATTCCGGAGCGTTTGGATTTTATTGTGGATGATACGACTGTTGATGTTATAGTTCCATAAACTGCTCAAATGTAAAAATATGATAGATTTATTAGTAGGGAACTCTATAGAATTTTTTTCTGACTCTACTGATCATTCTAGTTTTTGTACTTGTACAAAACAGATTTAAGAATCGTTAGAGGTCACAACAGAAGAAACATATGAGGCTAAAAGTAGCAAGAGAAGATCAGGTCTATGCTACAATATTCAAGAAGCCTGAACAAACAAATGATGACAGAGACTATGTTGGGTTAAAAGCAGGAATGCCAAGCATTAGTAAGGTTAAAGCAAGGGAAAATATTTGTTGGTGATTTTAAATGCAAAGTTGATTCTATCAGTGATAGTGATGAACCACATGGATATCTGGCATCAATGACCAACACTGGAGATGAATCACTAAGCACTTCAAATGTACGCATTCTAACTAGTATACCTTTATCTAATTCAGAACTGTATGATTATTATGTTTTGAAATGTATTATATTCATGTCAGCATGTTAGCATCCTAGGACTTAAATGGTTGATTGATTGCTAAGAATGAGATATTGCATGCTAGGACTTATAAGTTAAAGTTAGTACATTTCTTACTTAACTTTCAATACAGTAAAATGAATATCTAAAATTAGATAGGATTATTCTAGATGATTAGGTGTATCTCAAACATTTTCTTGAACTTGATTTAAATCTTATGTGATTTAATAATTATGTTAATGTTGTGAAAATTGCTAATAGACAAAATTGTTTGTGTGCTTATTTTTATATGAATTGCTCACACTCACATAGTTGCACTAAAATGTCAAATCACTTCATGTATTGTTTGTTTAGGTATAGTAGATTAAAAGATGGTAGAATTATCTAAGTAGTCAGTAAAATTTATAGATTCGAGTCTTAATGTAAAACTGACTTAGATAATCAGAGAAACTTAAAATGTTAGACAACAACAAAAATGGATTAGATAAAATTAGTAATTAAATTATTAGTTCATCTATTCCATGTGCTTTTAGAAAATTATTGAATATTTGTAAATCTGCTTGGCACCTGTCACATTTGTGTAGAATGGTTACAGTAGATAGTTCTGAATTTTCTAATGTGCATAAAATGCCTGAAATGCATAATTCTTATCCATACTGCATTGAAACTAAATCTTACCTTGTGTTCTTATTTTCATGCTTGATTGTTTAAAGTTGAAAATGCATATCTTAGGACTTGCATAATCTTAGGCAAAACATCTGTAAGAATCACAATAGGGTAATGACTGATAGTCCACCTTAAGATAGTTTGGAATCACTAATCTCATAGCCTTAAGACTACCTTGTCAAGGCTGCTGTGAATGAGAAGTGATCAGTCAAAGATAAGCTTGTGCATGTTAAGGTTGAAGCTATTGTTACCACTATTGAAAGTAATATATCCAACCCATTTGGACTCAATTGAAGTTGAGTACCAAGAATCTTAATCATTTGTGATCGTAGAATATGAAACAAAAGACAAAAGTTATGTGATTTCATGACATTTATTATTCAAGGCATATTACTAGCATTGAAGCTTTACTATCACAGTTGGTTGAGAAAGCCTACCCAACGGTAACCTTTGGAGATGACAACAAAGGATGTACAAGGGACTTGGCTATCATGAGTTTGAAATCATCATCACTAGAAATATCTTTATTGTCGACTGACTTAAGCACTAAGAACTATCTATAGGGCACTAGGGAATTGAAGGGTTTCGGGCATGAAAACGCAGCGGAATTAACGTAAAAATAATAAAAAAAATCGAAACCCAATCGCAGGATCCATGTATAACGTTGGATGATTATGGTGAAGAAGTCTGTACCTTAACAAAGCTTTCGTATGCTGTTTAATGGAGGTCCAGAAAGATGAATCACAGCAGTCCTTTGTTGCAAAGATTTGCTCTCTAAAGAAGTCCACACGAACGCCCGATCGTCCTACGATCACCGGAGTCGGTACTAGCCGAATTGTTTGCCTCTCTCTCTTTCTTTCTCTTGCCTCTCTTGATGTTGAACAGCTAGGGTTTTTCTCTAAAACGAAATTTGATGATTAAACCCTAATACTATACATCATTATGTATATATAGGAGAGAGAGAGAGATTTTGGGCCTAACCCTAATCCATGTGGTTTCCAAAACCCATTATGACTTTGGGTTATTATTATTATTAAATCTGAATTCTAATATAATTAATCAAGTCCCACTTAATTAATTCAATAATTAAATTCGAATAATAATAATACTTATTAAATCCGAATTCTAATATAATTAATCAAGTCCCACTTAATTAATTTAATAATTAAATTCGAATAAATAATAATATATTTAAATTCATAATTTAAATAAACCTCCGTTTTGAAGTTCTTTGTGTGTGACCCTTTAGGTTATTATTACGTTGGCAATAATTTTATTATCTAATAATAAAATTATAAACAATGAGCGGCATCTAGTAATACATCATTGCTACCCAAGTAACAATAATAATTGGTGATTCAATTAAACCTTTCGTGAATAATGTGCAATGTAATATAATCCCTTTAACCATATATTATAGATAAAACTCGAGGCATGTATAATGTCATCCTCTTCAACGTTTAATCTTGGTTTCCTTGATCAATGAGTAGACTATTTAAACAAATCAATATTTGAGCATGGCCATGCATTTCATAGTCTCACTCAATCAAGAGGCCAATAATATCACTCCTAGAATTGGAGGGTTAAATCCTATATCTATCATTCATATTCCTCATACGATTCATAACATACCCAATGTACACCTTTATTATTACCCGGTTAAAGGTAACTTTGAGTGTAATCAAAGTATATTAATTCTCGTATAGAAATATAATGATTTCAAGTCAGATGATCATTACATCATTATCATAGGGGGTGTTTGGCTTAGCTTATAAGTAATAAGTTACTTTTTTTAAAAAAGTATTTTCATGTTTTTTTTTGAAAATTAATATTTATTTTAGAAATTTAAGACCAAATCTTATTTATAAATTTGAAAATAAGTTACTTATTTTCAGAAAAAATACATATATACCAACTTTTTCAGCTTATAAGCTGACTTATAAGTCAGGCCAAACGGGCCCATAGTGAGATTTCTTATGACACTTATTAACATGTAGAATCTCACGGCGGGTCTTTCCAGTGTCATGTATTAATACATACACTTATGTTCTTGACTTTAGTATCACCATACCTATGACCAATGAGATGTGGTCATCTGTCAACAAACATACTAGTCTTATTGCATTATTACTGTCCTTAAATAATAATACTTGACTAGAGAATTTTAGGAATAAAATACTATTCATATAATCTCATTTTTAAGTCACATACTTAAAGATGTATATTACGTATTAATATTCCAAGGACATTTATTATTCTTTCAATTTATGACGCAGTAAATAAAGACATAATAAATATTAATTAAATAATCACATAAAACATAATCCTTAATTGTTTTTAATAAAATATTAAAAGTATTGTCTCTAGGACACCAATACTAACAGGAATTCTTTGTCAAAGGTTTTCTGGAAAAGCATTGAAATAGAAAAGTGTTTGATTTCAAGCATTGAAAGATGGAAGATCACTCAACTGAGAGTGAATTGGTGATGTTCGTGCATTCAACATATAATATATCACATATGGTGATTGATCACTTCAAGCATATCAAGTTGAAAGCAAAGTAAGATGTGAGAACTTTATAGTCAGATATTGGAACTGCATGATATATATTAATATATTGGCGCAGTGGCATTAAGCTTTACAAGGAAAATGTGAAGAAGTTTTTGAAGAAGAAAATAGTATGGGAGAATTTGGCGGTAATATTCTTTCTGTGATATGTATGTTATCAATCAGTTCTATGGTCTCTGCATGCATGTTTAATTTCTATAATTTCTTCGTGTATTTATCAGGGCATTCCTCTCCAAAATGGGAGTACAGATTGTGGCTTGTTTATCATGCGTTATATGAAAGAAATATCCATGGACATGGAATTCAGATTTGTAACAAAGGTAGAAATTATAATTTTCATAAACTTGTGTCAATGTTCTTCTGTTTTGTGGTGACAATCTCTAAGTTGCACTTTATTTTACTATGGCTACGAAGGACAAACCTAGCTTACAATGTCGAGGACATCAATGAAATCAGGATTGATTGGGCAGAGTACTTCATGAAGCACTACGCTACTTAAAAGCTTCAAGGCCAAGGCATTTGGTATTTTTGGTTGAACATGGATGGTTTAGGATTTTTAATGGCAATCTATTGAATTTTTAATCTGGATGTTCATCCCAAAGTATTTGGTTGGTTTTGGTAACCTTGTTAATTATTGGTTATTTTGCTTCTGATTTTGGATTTAGAATGATGTAATGGTGGTTTGGTCGGTGAATGATTGGATGATTCTGGTGGTTGTAGAATGATACTGGTGGTTTTTTAGTGAATGAATAGTTGTGTTTTGGTAGTTTTTGGTGAATATATTATTGGTATTTTTTGGCTTTCTGATTTTCTATTATAGCTTGTTTATTTTTTTCCCAAAAACCATTGTTTGTTCTATGTTTAGCTAATGGGACATCTATAAATACAATTGTTATTAACCACATCAGACAATGACTAGCCTTTTTTAAAATATTGTTTGTAAGCATCTAAAGCAATGGCTTTTAAACAACTAACCATTGTCGGAAGAAATACTATACAATACATTAAAAGAAAAACAATTGTTTTATGATAAGAAACACAACTAAAAATTGGTGTCAAACAATGGTTCTTTTTCTAACTAAAACTTTGTCTAAAGACAACAAATATAATACCTACAAAGTAAACACACCATTGTCTCACTAAATCGAATACAACATACATTATGACAAAAACCATTGTCCAAGTAAATGAAACACAACACACACTATGACAAAAAAACCATTCTCTAACTAGATAAAAAACAACAAAGCATATAACTAAAACAATTGTGTGATTAAGTGAAACACAACTAGTAATTTAACAAAAATTTTGTAATAGAGCTATTTATACAAGTCTTTTTATTTAGAAAATACTTGTCTAACTCAACCAGACACAAGAAATAATTACTAAAAATCCGTTGTGTGTTAGAATTGTGACAACACTTTAAGACAGGGTAAAGCTTTGTCTGTAGAAAACTACAACAACTGGTCGTTGAGTACTAAACTGTTATGTGAAAGGCTCTCATTTATTGCATTCTTTTCTAAAAACACTTTTGGACTCACCTATACAACATTGATATTCATTGATAAAACTCTTATATAAAAGTTGATAAAACAACTCTTTCTATTTAAAGAACCGTTGTTTTAGCCCCTCAACAACAACATATTTTATTGTCAAAACACTTGACTCACTTCATTTCACATAAGTGGTTTTAAACATAACGTTGTTTCTTCTAGGTATTATACAATGGTGTCTAGAATATGAAGTATTATTTTTCTATCTTTTGGACAACAATTAGTGTACCGTTGTCTGAGGTGCATATCAGACGGCGCCTCAATACTCAAAGGACAAACAAGGTGTTAGACAACGGGGAAAAACCGTTGTGTGTTTCAATTTTCCTTGAAGTGGATCCTCGTCTTTATCATCAACCTCACCCACTTTGTGGAATAAACATGAACATTCTTCCTAGAGAATTTATTTACCAAAGGACTTATAGATTGGGCTTTACCCGTATAGATTCAACCTCGCCCAATGTGGGCCTAAAACATACTATCTTTTGAAAGACTTGCTAATTATGACTTTTATGAAGGCTAGGTTCCATCCAGGATAATTGGGTCTAGGCCCAATTTGGGGGATCTAGTTTCCTCGTCTTGAATAACATTTCTGGAGGGTTAGCCCATTAAGGTTACGATATGAAAGGTGATGGATCAGGCCTAGGCTGGTTTGCGACGATGTTGGGCCGATCACCTAACTGCCACATTCCTTGTGGCAGTTAATTAATATCATAAATAAAATAAATTACTTATTTAATTTAAATTCATAATTTAAATTATTTCTCCTTCAAGCGTTCTTTGTGTGTGACCCTGTAGGTTATTATTCCGTTGACAACAATTTTAATATCTAATTAAAATTGTAAACAATGAGCGGCATCTAGTAATACATCATTGCTACCCAAGTAATAATAATAAATTGGTGATTCGATTAAGCCTTACGTGAATAATGTTCCATGTAATATAATCCCTTTAATCTTGATATTATAGATTAAACTCAAGGCATGTCTCTTGTCATCCTCTTCATAATTTAATCTTTATTTTCTTGATCAATGAGTAGACTATTAAAATCAAATCAACATTTGAGCACGGCCGTGCATTTCATAGTCTCACTCAAACAAGAGGCCAATAATATCACTCCTAAAATTAGGAGGATTAAATCCCATCTAGACCATTCATATTTCTCATACGATTCATAATATACCCAATGTCCACTTTTATCATCACCCGGTCAAGGTACCTTTTAATGTAATCAAAGTATATTAATTCTCGTATAGAAATATAATGATTTCAGGTCTAAGGATTATTACACCATTATCACAGTGAGAATTACTTATGACACTTATTTAACATGTAGAATCTCACGGCGGGTCATTCCAGTGCCATGCATTGAGACATGCATTTATGTTCTTGACTTTAGTATCACCATACCTATGACCAATGAGATGTAGTCATCTGTCAAGAAACATACTAGTCTTTGTGCATTATTATTATCCTTAAATAATAATACTCGACTAGGAAATTTTAGGAATAAGATACTATTCATATAATCTCATTTTTAAGTCACATACTTAAAGATATATATAATACGTATCAAAATTCCAAGGACATTTATTATGTTTTCAATTTATTACGCAGTACATAAAACATAATAAATAAATAATAATCAGTAAAACATAATCCTTAATAATAAATATTTTTCTTAAAATATAAAAAGTATTGTCTCTAGCGCACAATTACTAACAATCTCCCACTTGCACTAGAGCCAATTACCCAAGTATCCAATACTCATGGAACTAGTGTGACTTTCATGTTTTTGCTGCGACAAAGCCATAGTCAGTGGGTCTGCAATATTAATATTAGTATGCACTTTACATATATGTATATCTCCTTGATCATTAATCTCATTAATTAGGTGATATCTCCTAAGTACATGCCCAAACAGCCTCCTTGGCTGCTTCGCAAGCATCAATATACTCAGGCTCTATTATAGAATCAACAATTGTCTCTGCTGTGAACCATTCCAACATACAACATCTCAATAAAAATAGATAAAACACAAAGCCAGACAGAAACATTAAATCATCGTTGTCTGTCTAGAAACTAGCATCACTGAAACCTCTTACAACTAGCTTCACATCTCCTTCATATAACAAGAATGAATCTTTAGTCCTCTTCAAGTACTTAAGAATATTCTTGACTGTCGTCCAGTGATCTTCACCTGGATTAGACCGGTATCTACTCGACATGCTTAAAGCATACGAGACATCAGGAAGAGTACATATCATTGCATACATTATAAAACCAATTGCTAACGCATATGGAACTTTACTCATGCGGTCCTTATCATCCAATGATTTAGGACAAATTTTATTTTGAGATCATTATCCCATGAGACATTGGGACATATCCATTTAGCCTCTTTGCATTCGAAATCGATGTAAAACTTTGTCAATGTATGTACTCTAACTTAGGCCGATCAATCTCCTTGATCTATCTCTATAGATCATGATCCCTAATATATAGGTCACATCGCCTAAGTCTTTCATTGAGAAATTATTTCTCAACCACGTCTCCACAGTCTATAGAGAAGGAATGTCATTCCCTATTAGTAATATATCATCAACATATAATACTAGGAATGCCACATGGCTCTCACTAAACTTCTTGTAAACACAAGTTTCATCTTCATTCTGAATAAAGTCAAACTCTTTTTGACTGTTTCATGAAAATAAATGTTCCATCTCTTAGAATCTGGAGTGTTCATAGCGTCTTGGTAGGTGAGAGGCTCATCTTCATCCACAAGCATCACATCACCATCTTGAGTCAAGAGAAATCCATAATATCTCTCGGGCTCATGGTTAATCCTACCAGACCTACGAACAACCTGTGTTTCTTGAGCAGTAATGTTTTTTTTTGTACATACTGCTTAGGTTCCTCCATTGGTTCAATGTTATCATGTGGGTCTCGAACTTCATCGAGATCTATTATCATCCCACTGTCTTTCTTAGAGAGCATCTCTCTCAAGGATCATAGCAGTTCAAGCAACAAACACTTTGTTCTCGGAAGGATTATAGAAAGAATAACCCCCAGTTTCAGTTAGGTATCCCACAAAATTACATTTATCTGATTTTGGTCCTAGCTTGTCAGAGATTAGACGTTTCACAAATGTTTTCATCCCTAAATTTTCATAAATGACATGCTGTGACGTTTCTTAGTCCATATCTCATAAGAAGCCTTTTGAACCATTTTAGTAGGAACACAATTAAGTGTATATGGAGCCATTTCCAGGGTGCAACCCTAGAAACTAATTGGAAGATTCCTTGACTCAACATTGATCGCACCATGTCCAACAAGGTGTGATCCCTCCTATCAAAAAAAAAATTCTTTGATATTTTCTACTTCATCTTTATAGTCTTTGAACTTTTCAAATGATTCGGATTAGTTCTTCAAAAGATACATATATCTGTATCTACTAAAATAATTAGTAAGTTTTATGAAGTTAATAAAATCTACCTTTTGTCATCGTACACATATGACCACATACATCACTATGTATAAGTCATACCCGTTCAATGACCCCTTCACCATGTCCGGTAAAAGGAGCTTTAGTCATTTTGCCAAATAAACCAAGATTCGCATCCTTTTGTATAATTCATAATCAAACTTATCCATGAATGCATCCTTATGTATTCTGAAAATGCGTTTCTCATTAATATGGTCTCAACAACAGTGCTAAAGGTAATATTTGATTTGAGTCACTTTAAAACATATAAATTGTTAATTAGTTGTGCAACATTATAAGCCTCATCATCAAAATAGAATAAACAACTATTGTTATTTAATTAAAATGAAAAAGTCTTTCTTGTTCAAACAAGAAACTGAAATAATGTCTCTGCCAATTGCAAGCACGTTATAACAATTATCAAGTTCTAAATTTTCCTTATAGGTTAAAAGTTAAGTAACAAGTTCCTTTAACTAGAGCAACTACTTTTACTCCAATTCCGACCCGATACCTAAAGCTTGACCTTTATTGATCATCTTTTTCAGATCTTCCAAATAAGCATGACAGTTTAATTTCTAGTCTCCCAATTTTCCACAGAAGCGACAATCGTCTTCTTTATCAACACCTCATTCAGACTTTAGAGTCTACTTTAGGGATTGGACTTTGGTTTGACAACGGAACTAGATCAAATCTTCTCATTGTCTTTCCATTTTCCTTTCCCTTTTGCATTCCCTATGTTTACCATCAATATAGTAGTAGTTCATGCATTTATCATATTGCTTTCAGCAGTTCTCAACATGCTTAGCAACTCAATGGGTGTTTTACCAATCTTATTCATTTTATTGTTCATAACAAACTAAGAATAATATTTGTCCAACGATTGTAAGATCAAATCTAATTAAGTCTCCAGACCATTCTGGAAACCCAAAATATCAAAGGTACTCATTATACCCTATAATCTTTAGAACATGTGGTGTAACCGGGTCTCACTCTCCCTACTTGTAAGTGTATAGTGCCCTTTTATTTTCAAATATATCTTGTGCTCAATCGTCTCATAAGCATCTATATGCTCGTGTTGCTTTTTAAGCTCAGTACACATATTTACGAGCATGAGACATGAAACATTAGTCGCAATATCAATTTGCTTCCAATAAGCACTATGATTTGCACATTCTCAACTTTAAGAGCAGGGGAAGAGATTTGACTAACATCGTGGTGTCCGAGGACTATCCTCAAGCTCCTATGTCAATCAAGGAAATATATTCTCGTCAACTTGTCCTTCTCAAGAACTGATCGCATAGAGAAGTTGTTTGTGTTTATCATTTGATATCTACAATATTAAAGTGTATAAAATAAACTAGATTGCAAATTTAATATTAATTATGTTTAAGTGATTATGGTATATCACCATATACCTCCCACTATTTTTATCAAACTAATAGCCCTAACTATTAATTCGGAAAATATTTCTTTAAATCTTTCTAGTGAGCCAAGATCTATATTTCATCCATATTTTAAGATAGCGTTGGCTAATATACTCAAAACATGACTATTTAGGTAGACAACATTTATCGATTATATCAAATATAACTCTTGGAAAGTTTGATGGAACAACTATTTGTACACATTTATCCAATAAATCTCACCAAACTCTATGCCTCTAAACCCACAATCCTATTGTGATGATTTAGTTAAGTTAGACCCAATGTTTCAACAAACTAAGTACACTTACTTATCACGTCTTCCCATGATTGATAAAAGCACCTTGCTTTGGCAAGCCCACTCCTTCTCAATCTAAATCTTGACGAGTATTAAACATTGGAAGGCATCCGATTAACTTAATATGTATTTAGGGATTTTTATTGTTTATTTTAACGATCATGATCCCATCATAAAGAGATTCTCAATTTTCTCTTGATCAAATAATTCATTTCAATATTCGTCAATGGATTGATTTCCAGGTCGTCGGAGAAGTCACAAGCGGTCTCACTTAAAACCCAACTTCCTTACGAATTAATAAACTAATAATCCGCTTTTGACAAAATCTCCCCATATCAGAAAAAGAAAATTCATATTTAATACCGTGTTCATAAACACAAGAATCTCATGATCGTTTGTTCAATTTTAAAATCTTGAATCGTTACAGATTTTATCTTTCTTAAGCAAACATGGCATGGGTGTCGTATCTAATACATACATGATTAATCAATATTAAGCATGCATCTCGATTATATCTACGCATGCATACTAACACATGCAATCATATACATATATGTAATGTGCGTAAATTAAACGTGTTTGGTTATGACCCCATCCTATGTGATCTTTCCAAGCTAATGCAAATATCAAGGTCAATCTATGGTGGTTTTAAAATACTATCTATTACATGTCTTCTTTCTTCATTGCTCCATCATCCCCTTTTGGATCGCCTCCTTGCTTGGAAGTCTTCATTGATAATTACATTGAATAATAAAAATAAAACTATTCTAAAAAAATTACAAGAAGAACTCGAGTTACATTCGAGATAATTAAATTACAATGAATAAACGACATGCAAGTCGTATTTAGAAACCAAAACCATAAACCAAAACCACTATACTATGGGTCTTTAGGCCATAACCATCCACCATTCTATCACATAACACATATAATATATCTAAGATTATATAAACATATCATATAATCATATATAAAAAAATTTGAAATTTCAGAAAATTAAAAACAGATTTCTGAAGACAATAAATCGTTGTTTCGAGGCCCTTAATGACGTCAAACGCCTTACAGACCTGTCGGAAAACACATATCAATTGGTGAAATAGCTATCCGTTTTGTTCATTGGCCCGATTCCAGTCAGAAAACACATATTGTTTGCGAAAATCGGATTCGGCAATCAGATTTCACCAAATCTGACGGTGTTTCGGAAATCGTATCATATACAATCCCCATAACAAGAACAAGAATATATCATATATACATACACAGTGATACATATAATCATCACATGATTATACATCACATGAATATCATATATTCATAATATATACATACATATACTCAAAATTTTAGAAAATCAAATAATTTTCAAAAAATAATAAATCACCGTTTTGGGGCCTGTAACGACATCTATTGGCTTACAGACGCAGAGTTGACAATGTCAGTATTGCTCAATGACTCGATTCCAGTCAGAAAACACATATCGTTTACGAAAATCGGACAACGGACACAAATTTCAAAAAATCTACGACAGCTGTTTCAGAATTCGTATCGAATACGATTCCCATAATAAGAACAAACATGTATCATATACATACATCAATACACACAATCATCACATGATTATACATCATATGAATATCATATATTCATAATATATAAAACATATACATATTGTATCAATACAAAATCATGATCGATCGCATACATGCTTACATATCGAAAACTATTAATCACATAACCGAATTAAAACGTTTCGCAAGTAACTTTGATACCATTGAAGGGTTTCGAGGCACAAACGCAGCGGAATAAACGCGAAAAATAAATCAAAATAGCGAAACCCTCCGCAGGATCCATGCGAAAACAAAAGATTTAATTCGGAGATAAAGAATAAATACCTTTAGAAGCTTTAACAGTTCATTAATGGAAGATTAATGGTGGTCCAAAGCTTGTTTAATCACCACGTATCCCTCTCTCGCGATCTACGCTCTACAGGTATCCACACGAACACTTTTCATGAAGGATTGATGTGTACTAGCACCCGAAAACTGCTTCTCTCTCTCTATCTTCATCTTTTCTCAAAACGGCTAGGGTTTTAGTAAAAATATGTCTCTTAAATTAAATTAGCCCATAAAGAGATTATATAGAGAGAGGAATAAGTTTTCTAATTATAATCCAATTATAATTAATACTAATCCAAAATTCTAAATTATTTAATTAAGTTTCACTTAATTAATTAATTATGGAATTAGTTTAAATAATTCATTTATTCTATTTATATAATTAATTAAGTCATACTTAATTAATATAATAAATAAAATAAATTACTAATTTAATTTAAATTATTTCTCCTTCAAGCGTTCTTTGTGTGTGACCCTGTAGGTTATTATTCCGTTGACAAAAATTTTAATATCTAATTAAAATTGTAAATAATGAGCGGCATCTAGTAATACATCATTGCTACCCAAGTAATAATAATAAATCGGTGATTCGATTAAGCCTTACGTGAATAATGTTCCATGTAATATAATCCCTTTAATCTTGATATTATAGATTAAACTCAAGGCATGTCTCGTGTCATCCTCTTCATAATTTAATCTTTATTTTCTTGATCAATGAGTAGACTATTAAAATCAAATCAACATTTGAGCACGGCCGTGCATTTCATAGTCTCACTCAAACAAGAGGCCAATAATATCACTCCTAAAATTAGAAGCATTAAATCACATCGAGATCATTCATATTTCTCATACGATTCATAATATACCCAATGTCCACTTTTATCATCACCCGGTCAAAGGTAACTTTTAATGTAATCAAAGTATATTAATTCTCATATAAAAATATAATGATTTCAGGTCTAAGGATCATTACACCATTATCACAGTGAGAATTACTTATGACACTTATTTAACATGTAGAATCTCACGGCGGGTCATTCCAGTGCCATGCATGAGACATGCACTTATGTTCTTGACTTTAGTATCACCATACCTATGACCAATGAGATGTAGTCATCTGTCAAGAAACATACTAGTCTTTGTGCATTATTATTGTCCTTAAATAATAATACTCGACTAGGAAATTTTAGGAATAAGATACTATTCATATAATCTCATTTTTAAGTCACATACTTAAAGATATATATAATACGTATCAAAATTCCAAGGACATTTATTATGTTTTCAATTTATTACGCAGTAAATAAAATATAATAAATAAATAATAATCAATAAAACGTAATCCTTAATAATAAATATTTCCTTAAAATATAAAAAGTATTGTCTCTAGCGCACAATTACTAACATACTGTTCATTGTCTTCTTCAAGCTAAAAAATTCCATTAAAAATAACCAAGGCCAAGAACAGAAAAACATCCAAAACACACAACACAATAAGATTCAAGAATACGTCTATATATTCATTGAAGTGGGGTAAATGCTACAAACAAGTTCAACAACATAAGCTTAAGAACACAACAAAGAAATGATTCTTGGATCCTCTAAACATATACAAGCTATAGATCTAGGAGACAAAAATCAACCCTATCTTCTAAACAAGATTTAACAAGTGTTTACAATAGAAAGATAGAGGAGTGGTGTAGATAAAGAAAATCATGGCCCCAAAATATTCAAGATCTAGTTTGGCCATGGGGGAGAAAGAAAAATAATTTTTTTTCTCTCTCCCCCCCTTTTCAATTCTTCACACGGACACGCTTTTTTTTCCTTCTTCTTATAAAGATGGAGACTTGAGTTCCTTTTTGTATTATTGAAAAAGGTGTTGTTTTTTGCTTTTTTCTTTTTGTTATTCCATCTTTTACTCTTGTCCACCCAAATCTTATCTTCAAAGTCATGTGCCAAGCATGCCTTTGGAAATATTTAATGTAAAAGTAATATTTAAATAAATATATATAATATAAATAAAGAATGTCTTTATTTATAAAATATATAAATAAATAAATAAACACTTTATTTAATTAAATTAAATATTTCCATTCCACTCTTCAATTTGTGTAGACTTCCTTATCCAAATACTTGGCCCCATATACGTGACTCCACCACGTCCAAGTATTTGGCCTTCTAATATGTGAACCTTTAGTAAGATCCAATCAGGTTGTGCCGTCTGTCCCTTATCCATTAGGCTGGCATTTCTCAAACACTGATTTACCACCTTTGTTGATCCTCCACGTGACTCAAGAAAACCAACAACTTTAGAATGATTAAAACCATATTAACCGACGGGAGCTTGCCTCCAATGTACTGACACTTTATGCAACGGTCTGGTTCATAAGTGACTAGTCTTGATAGGGGCTCTTGATTCCGAACATGATTCCACATTCTTCTTTGCAAACCTTACTTGTAGCTTCGATTGTAATGCACTAAAATCTTCATATACTAAGACAATCTTCTGTAGCTTCCACATCCTTGAATAGATGTCAATATCTTTTATTCTCCAATGAGGCCTGAACATGTTAATGAACTTCTTCCATTGAGCTTCAAGTCTGTAGATGATCCTTAGATACTTTGTCTTAACTGAACTCTGTGATCCAAGATTTCTGTGCACCTGCATATTATTACATGTCCTGTTCTATTGTTGAGTTATCATCAACCATTACATAGAGATTACATTTAGCATTTCTAGTACACATGAAAGTGCAGTGAGTTACTTCCCTTCACTCCTATCTCCCCTTTCAATCTCCCCCTATTTGGTTGATATGGAATAGCAATCAAATACTATTTCCCTTTACAATCTCCCCCAAAAGCAATTAAATAAAATTAACTACTAGAGGATAACTCAACTAACATACAAGAAACAATTAAAGTACTGGACATGAAAATAATATACAAAAGGTTCTGGAAAGATATAATCAGTTAAATCCAGATTTCCTGAGTTGCTGAAAATGAATGATGAATTTCTGAATTTCATTTTCCTTTAGTTTCCTCCACTTCAATGTTCTTTAAAGATGGGGTTCTTTCAATAAAGAAACAAATCATTAGTAAAGACTTCTGAACAATCATTCTTGTTCATCTTGCAATTCGATACTAGAACATACAACTCTCTATGTTCCCCATAAGAGGTCAACTCATTCTCCCCTTAAGGTTGTTCTATCTTGGAATGAAAGTCACTTCCTCTTTTTCTTCAGGATGTTTTATTTCCGGGAAACATATTTTTCTTTCTTTCCTGCACTACTCCACTGACTTCATCTATCACTGAAACAAGAAATAGAACACACTTGGACACTTCTCAGATGCCCCTTGAAAATCTCCTTCACATTCTTCTTTACCCAGAAAACTTCTACTTAGCAAAAACTCCCCCTGAGTTGATACTCTTCAAAGAAATCTTCATTTTCATTCATTGATCGTGCTAGAAAGAATTCTTCTTCCGAACCTCTCCTAAGAATGTTCCAAGGACAGATCTTCAAACAAATAGAGCAAAATTCCTTAGATATCTTTTCAGAATAAGATATAGCATTGCAAACCAATATGTTAAGATTCTCCATAACTTCTCCCCAATTGACAAAAAGTAACTTTTCCACTTCAGACGAAAAATTAGTTAAATCTACAACACCTTTAGGGATTAGGCTCCAACCAATTACTAAGAAACTCCCCCTTAGTAATTTCTCCCTTGCATCACTAAGGTTTCAATTTTATCTAATTCTCCCCCTTAGTTCATGCAAGCTCCAATCCACTCTTGTGTCTTTAGATATCCTCTAAGTAACCTCCACAAGATAGGATTGGCAGATCTCGTTTCTTGTAACACCAAATTCTTCCCCTTAGTTGAGAATATCCTTTAAAACAATAAAAGTATCATCTACATCCAATCGAATAAGAAACTCTCCTCCAATTGAACATAAAATCCTCCTTAGGCCTAAAAATTAATGTCTCCCCCTTTGAGATTGAGAACAACATGAATTAATAGACCCAAAGGTAATAGTTTGGACATTCCTACTAAGCTTCAGCTAGACTCTTCTTCAGCTTGTCTTCCAGAAAAGAAACTCTTCAACATTTCAGAGCTGGAAAATTCAGTAACAGGATTCAAGCATAGTAGCAAGGTTAATGTTTGGTCTATGGTTTCCTCACTTCTACTACGTTCTGTTGGTGTTTACACTTTCAAGCGTAAGTGTTCGACTCATTTCTCTCCCTATTTCTCTCACTCAAGAGTATCACTCCCTCACTTCACTCAAGTGTTTCTCTCCCTTACTTGCACTCATTCCATTTATAACAATTTGTACCTGCAAGTAAATCCATGCTAGTCTCACCAAGATATTATGGATCGTTGACTGTAGCATGTTGTCGATCACTAAAGATCTAGGTTCTGAGATGGAATCTCAGACAGGGTTTTAGTTAGGCAGTCACCCAACTCACCATGAGCAAATCCATGCACACGTGGCTCGTCGTCGAGGAATAACCCTTCTGAAATTGGAATCTCCTCCATTCCAGGAGTGACTAAAATCCCAACACCCTGGTCCTTAAAAGACTCATCAAATTGGTAAACCAACTGAATCATAGACTACGAGTTGTTGCTCAGCTACTTTCAGCATCAACAATCTCCCCATATGCAAATCCATGCACTGGATCATTGAATGTGGTATGCATACTAGTAGCTATCTAAGCATCAACCGACTCCCCATATGCAAGTCCATGCACTGGATCGTTGACGGTGATATGCCTTTAAGTTTTGAGCGATCCATGTATGCCAGAATTTGAATTCCTGGGAGAGTAGACGTGTACAAACATCTCTCTCAATCACCTGTGAAGATGAATTAACTCACTATTTTCAGTCATGGAAAATTGTTAGTGATTGCCTCTCAACATCAACAGATTGCTCTGCGGATGTAAGATCCTATTAGGGAACTAGGATTGTTCCTCCTAGGAAGGTTGACAAGGATTCTAATATATGGCAAGAAATCCAAGTTTCCCTCAAATGCCTGTGAAGGTGGCTCAACAACTTCATTCACCATGAATGGTAAACAAAGAAGTTTAGGGGTTTTACCTATACCTCACAATGTGCACTTCTTGCAATGTGTCCTCACAATTGTTAGTCCCAAGAGAGGCTAGAGAACTATTAGGTCCTATAACATCCCTTAGAAGCAAAAACTTTAGGATTACCATCAGCGTGAATGCTTTTGGTGTGCTTGACTCATTACAAGGTGCTCTGGCTGACGAGCAAATTTTCAATGAAATCACCATGTTGAGAGAGTTCATTCATAAACGGTTGAATTACCTTTTCAGCTCTGCATCCTTTTGAGAGAATACAGATGAGCTACAGATACCTCAATTTGTATACTTCTTTCCTTCTCGAGAGGTAGAGCTGTGGGTGCACTTCCGACACATCCTTTGTTGCAATTAATGCAGTTTCTCCCTTAACAACCGCTAATCTACATAAGTTCCTTATATCACCAAGGGTTTGTAGGGTTTCGTGACACAAACGCAGCGGAATAAACGCGAAAAATAAATCAAAATAGCGAAACCCTCCGCAGGATCCATGCGAAAACAAAAGATTTAATTCGGAGATAAAGAATAAATACCTTTAGAAGCTTTAACAGTTCATTAATGGAAGATTAATGGAGGTCCAAAGCTTGTTTAATCACCATGTATCCCGCTCTCGCGATCTACGCTCTACGGTATCCACACGAACACTTTTCATGAAGGATTGATGTGTACTAGCACCCGAAAACTTCTTCTCTCTCTATCTTCCTCCTCTCTCAGAGCGGCTAGGGTTTTTGTAAAATCTCTATTTTATTAAATCAGCCCATAAAGAGATTATATAGAGAGAGGAATAAGTTTTCTAATTATAATCCAATTATAATTAATACTAATCCAAAATTCTAAATTATTTAATTAAGTCTCACTTAATTAATTAATTATTAATTTTAGAATTAGTTTAAGTAATTCATTTATTCTATTTATATAATTAATTAAATCATACTTAATTAATATCATAAATAAAATAAATTACTTATTTAATTTAAATTCATAATTTAAATTATTTCTCCTTCAAGCGTTCTTTGTGTGTGACCCTGTAGGTTATTATTACGTTGGCAACAATTTTAATATCTAATTAAAATTGTAAACAATGAGCGGCATCTAGTAATACATCATTGCTACCCAAGTAATAATAATAAATCGGTGATTCGATTAAGCCTTTCGTGAATAATGTTCCATGTAATATAATCCCTTTAATCTTGATATTATAGATTAAACTCAAGGCATGTCTCGTGTCATCCTCTTCATAATTTAATCTTTATTTTCTTGATCGATGAGTAGACTATTTAAATCAAATCAACATTTGAGCACGACCGTGCATTTCATAGTCTCACTCAAACAAGAGGCCAATAATATCACTCCTAAAATTAGGAGGATTAAATCCCATCTAGATCATTCATATTTCTCATACGATTCATAATATACCCAATGTCCACTTTTATCATCACCCGGTCAAAGGTAACTTTTAATGTAATCAAAGTATATTAATTCTCGTATAGAAATATAATGATTTCAGGTCTAAGGATCATTACACCATTATCACAGTGAGAATTACTTATGACACTTACTTAACATGTAGAATCTCACGGCGGGTCATTCTAGTGCCATGCATTGATACATGCACTTATGTTCTTGACTTTAGTATCCCCATACCTATGACCAATGAGATGTGGTCATCTGTCAAGAAACATACTAGTCTTTGTGCATTATTATTGTCCTTAAATAATAATACTCGACTAGGGAATTTTAGGAATAAGATACTATTCATATAATCTCATTTTTAAGTCACATACTTAAAGATATATAATACGTATCAAAATTCCAAGGACATTTATTATGCTTTCAATTTATTACGCAGTAAATAAAACATAATAAATAAATAATAATCAATAAAACATAATCCTTAATAATAAATATTTTCCTTAAAATATAAAAAGTATTGTCTCTAGAGCACAATTACTAACAGGGTTGAAAGTTTGAATTAGAATGATAGTGTTTGGTACTAAGGCCTTGGTTAGAAATTGATGGATTATTCAACTTCTAGACCTTCCCCTATAGCCACTAAGGCCAAGCCATTACGGCTAAATATATAGAGTTGATCAGAGCTATATAAAATTTGGTAGAGTATGATTAAACTTATTCTCTATTCCTTCTCAGAAATATAGCATCGGAGCAATGTGTCCTCAAGAAACAATGCACCAGAGCTAAAATGTATAAAGATGGAGACTTGAGTTCCTTTTTGTATTATTGAAAAAGGTGTTGTTTTTTGCTTTTTGCTTTTTTCTTTTTGTTATTCCACCTTTTACTCTTGTCCACCCAAATCTTATCTTCAAAGTCATGTGCCAAGCATGCCTTTGGAAATATTTAATGTAAAAGTAATATTTAAATAAATATATATAATATAAATAAAGAATGTCTTTATTTATAAAATATATAAATAAATAAATAAACACTTTATTTAATTAAATTAAATATTTCCATTCCACTCTTCAATTTGTGTAGACTTCCTTATCCAAATACTTGGCCCCATATACGTGACTCCACCACGTCTAAGTATTTGGCCTTCTAATCTGTGAACCTTTAGTAAGATCCAATCAGGTTGTGCCGTCTGTCCCTTATCCATTAGGCTGGCATTTCTCAAACACTGATTTACCACCTTTGTTGATCCTCCACATGACTCAAGAAAACCAACAACTTTAGAATGATTAAAACCATATTAACCGACGGGAGCTTGCCTCCAATGTACTGACACTTTATGCAACGGTCTGGTTCATAAGTGACTAGTCTTGATAGGGGCTCTTGATTCCGAACATGATTCCACATTCTTCTTTGCAAACCTTACTTGTAGCTTCGATTGTAATGCACTAAAATCTTCATATACTAAGACAATCTTCTGTAGCTTCCACATCCTTGAATAGATGTCAATATCTTTTATTCTCCAATGAGGCCTGAACATGTTAATGAACTTCTTCCATTGAGCTTCAAGTCTGTAGATGATCCTTAGATACTTTGTCTTAACTGAACTCTGTGATCCAAGATTTCTGTGCACCTGCATATTATTACATGTCCTGTTCCATTGTTGAGTTATCATCAACCATTACATAGAGATTACTTTTAGCATTTCTAGTACACATGAAAGTACAGTGAGTTACTTCCCTTCACTCCTATCTCCTCTTTCACAATGACTTGAGCCTCTAGATGTAAAATCTTTTGGCTATGTGCAAATGTGTGATTAGAGTGTGGGGTGTCTATGGGGCTACTAGGTGTCTCACCTCATTCTGTAAATATTTTTTCTTGGCCCTCAACACTAACTCTCGGCTTTTTGGGTGCAGGGATATTGATGTCACGCAGGCTCACTGTGACTATTTCACTCTGTTCAGTTAGAACTGTAGTGGTCACCTTTTCTGTGATATTTCTCACACTTCATTCATTTATTGAATCATTACCAAGTGGAGAATTACATTTAAGATTTGTGTGCTTAGGCACTAGTTCATCACCGGACTCAGTAATTACTTCATTGTCTAGTGAAGTTTCAACCCTTTGGGTTTCCCGCCTCGCTCTATCGAGGGGTTACCTCTCTGCTTCACCACTGAGGGTGGTGAGAACTCCTTTTACAGGAACTCGAGGGTTTAGATCCAGCGATATCACCACATTTGATTCTGTAATGATCGGTAGTGAAGAATCAGTGGTGCCTGCTGAAGCCATTGAAGGCATGTCCATAACATGATTTACCTGAGGTGGATCTGCTACTAACATAGGTACTCCATGAATGGAGTCCTGACTCCCTCTATGGAATGGTTGACTTTTTTCTTCACCCAGATGGGGAGGGAAACTGTCTTTTTCAGGACCTAGAGGTGTTAAGTCCAGGGAGGTCACCACCTTAGACAATGTAGTACATGGCTTGTTAGAGTCTCTGGTGCCCCTAAAGCCGGTGAAGGCATGACTTGCATTGAATCTACCACTGCAAGTTCAACTTTTGAAGACATTTAGACTTCTGTCAATTCAATATCATGAAAAGCACCTTTCACAGCTAAGTCTATTTGAGCATTTAAAATGGTAATGTCCTGACCTTCTGAAGGTTTTGAAGAATCTAGTTCATGGCTAGCAGTTGCCTCTAGTTCTGAAAAAATAAATCTCCTTTTACGAGGAGGTAGAGCTATTTGGGGTTCAACACTTATACCACCCTTATTTGGTGTACTAGAGGAACTTACTCCCTCGCTCTCATCTGGTTGTTTGCTTTTAGGTGAGAGAGTAGTTAAGGATAGTGTTTGTTGATCTAGAGCAGTGGTTAGAACTAGTTGGTGGCCAGATTCATTTCTCTCGCCTAAAGCCACCGGGGGCTATTGTGTGTGAGATGCCAAGTGAGGCGCATTATCTAGAATGTTATAAAATCAGGATAAATAAGAGTGTTTATATTAAAACCTAGATTTTCATCAAGTGGATCAACATTTTCTGTATCATTCTCCTCTGGAGGTCTAGGTTTGTATACTTGATTTGCCTCAGCTTGTGGCATCACTTCATCAGTTGGAACTGAATTTGCATTTTCAGGAATGAATTGTTCTTCAGCCTCAGCTTGTTGTTGTTATTGTTCTTCCTCAACAACTTTATTCTCAGGTTGCTCAGCCACCTGATCAATCTGTACACCCGCAACTTCAGCAGGAAGAGTAGCAAAGAAAGCTTGAATTACATCAGTTACAGGGGTATGATTAGTGTTTTCATAAGCATTATCGTTAATAGGTGTCATGATAGTTCGAAAAATAATCATAGGGGGTCGATAAGCCTGCTAGTTTGATACTGATTAAGCTATTCAACTGTGAGCTTCTGATTGAGAGTGAGCTGAAGGAATCTTGGATAGATTGGAAAATATTCCTTAGCAGCTTTTTGATTAGATAATATCTCTTCCATTATCAGATGCCCATAATTGAGCCGGAGTCCATGAGCAATTCCATAGCCAATTATTTGAGTAAACTTTGTAAGCCCATGAAAACATGCGATCTTCGGGGCGAAGACATGGGAAATGATTGTAAAGAACATGTTCCACTCTCGAGGCAGATATGCCTTGTATAGCCTCTTTGGAACTTGACCTTCTTCCATTGTGCAGTTCATCCACAAGAAAAAAAACTATTAGAGTATTATTCGAAGGAAAATCAACAAAGTTGTCTATTGGGAGATGAAGTGCAATGTTGATATCTGCTTCAGTGATTTTTACTCTTGTTCCTTGACAATCAAAGCTGAATGCCAGAATACCCCTCTTTGAAACATTTCTGGCAGTTATGTGAACCTGTCTTAAAAGATCAAAATTCAACTGCACATTTGTGGTTAGAGCATATCTGGCAATAAAATTTTCCTTTAAGAAACGAATCCACTTAGCAATTGATTTAGCTCTACTTAAATCTTCAACTAACACAGATAAGAAATTGGTTCTTTTTATCTCAAAATTACTAGCCATTTTTGATTAATTATATTAATTAACTAAGAATTGATGGCAATAATAAGAATTAAAGGAGGCCAATATAAACACTTAACGCACTTAATTAAAAAAGGAGAGGTCCACAACTAATAAAATTACTTAATTAAAATTTAAGCAACAAAATTAATTGGCACATTATTTTTAACACTAATTTAAATAACCACACTAAATTATTACTTAATTAAATTAAGCAACTTAATAAAATTCTAATTAAGCCAAGTGGTGTATATTCGAATTATCCTAGGAATTAATATGTGACAAGTTTTTAGCTTAAGATTAATTCTATTAAGGTCATCCAAACAAGTCACTATTTAAACACTTTGAAAATACTAGTATTTTCCCAGTTACACAAGTAGAAGGGGGGTTGAATACTTATATGATTTTTTTGTCTGATTAAAATCTATCAATATAAATTTAAAGCTTAAATTAAAAACAAAGAACAAACACAAAGATATGAATAAGGACTGTTTGTATTATTGATGTATGAATACAAACTCTCCTTGGGTGTACACAAACCCTAGTAGCTTATCTGTGTTTATCACAACAACTCTCTCTATCTCTATGCTCTCACAAAACTTTGACAAATAAATTAAGTTACATAGAGTGTTTATATAGAGAGTTTCTGAAAGTCATATTACTAGTCCTATTTGTAATAAGTAGATGACAACTCAACTCAGATAAGAAAGCGAAGTAAATAATAAATATTGAATATAGAGGAAGAACAAAAAGAAGGCAAGACAGGACAAGACAAGACACAAATACCACTACAGAAGAAATGAGAATCAACATTGTAGTTAGTCATCCGTGAACCAGACCAGTGCACAGGGTGTCAACAATGTCAGTGAAGATTCGTCATCAAAAAGTTCAAGTGGTTAAAAAGATTATTGTTGAAGAACAGAAGAGTCTTATCTACATCAACAATAGTCAAGCCTTTAATTTAATTCTCTATTAATTAATTAAATTAATTAGTTAATTTAATTAGTAAATTAATTCACTCAGAATTAATTTATTTCTTAAATTAATTAAAGGATTAATTAATTTAGAATTATTTTAGAATGACAAAAGACAGAAGCTTGAAGCTTGAAGCTTAAAGGGATACAAGTTTGTTTAGAATGCAGTGTACAAGAGTCGGAATCCAAGATTGAATATTTGACTGGGTACATGCAGTGGTGAAAAGAAGTATGGTCTAGTTTAAAGAGTCAGATTATTTCAGTAACAGAGGTACTTCTAATTACAACTGTAGAAATAGCCAAACATGCATGACGGTACTGACTTGAAGAAAAGACGGAAAAAGAATTGACACGAAAGAAATGCAGAGTCATATATTCTTAAAGGTGGAACCCCGATTGGAATTGATTTATCATTTCCAAGTCAAAAGGAATTCGGTTCCAGACGTTCAGGAGACCGCAGCTTAGAGTGTAAAGATTTATTTTAATTAATAAATATTTTCTTTATTTAGTAAATTATATTTATAAATATCTAAATAATATTAGATATTTATTTTTATAATTTCAGAATTAAATTTATTATTTATTAATAAAATATTATAAGCTGTGCGAGTCGAAAAGCATTTCTACGGAGCTCATCACTACAGGACGAAATAGGCCCCTTTCTTTTCAAATTGAAAGGGCAGGTGGTTTTTGTTTTAAAAGCAACCAATCACAAGTTGCCACGTGTCCCATTCAAGTGAAAAGTAATTGATTTGGCAGGTGATGAAAAGTCATACTGAGAGAAGTATTAAAAAGTAATACCGAGAATTATTCAAAGGTAATACCAAAATTACCTTTTGAAAAGGTAATACCGAAATTACCTTTTTAAAAGGTAATACCGAAATTACTTTTTAAAATGTAATTCTCTGCTTTCTGAAAAGGTAATACCGAGCTTCTGAAAAGGTAATACCGAGCTTCTGAAAAGGTAATACCGAGCTTATTGAAAGGTAATACCGAATTGTCAAAAGTAATGTCCAGCTTTCTGAAAAGTAATACAAGGCTTAATTCTTGTTAAAAAGGTCATAGTGAAAAGTAATGTTGAAAAGTAATGCAAAGATTTTCTAACCTCTATAAATATGAGGAGATCACTTCTCATTTCAGAAGTAGAAAAACAGTCAAATTCAGCAATTTGTCTGCAACGTCATATTCACAGACTTTCTGTGCTGGTTTGAGTTTAATTCCTTAAGTAGAACAATTCATGTCAAATTTGTTCTAGGAATTAAATGTTTATTCTACCGAATGTTGAACACTCGTTCAAGTTTAATATACGTATTTAACTTGAATCTTGTTTACTTACTTGCTAATTTCTATATCTTAATTGTTATATCATAAAAATAGAAAGCTAGTAAGTCAGTCTCTCAAACACTACAAGGACCGGAACCCTCATCTTTAGCAATAATTTAATTCCGCAAATTCTGAAAAGAATTTTAAATTGTTGTCAGTATCGCATTCAACCCCCCTTCTACGATACTTCCGGGACCCGACAATTGGTATCAGAGCAAGCTGATTGATCTACAAATCAAGATCCGCAGTCCAGTGAAGCTCATGGTACCAAAGCTGTTTTAACTCTGAATGTCTAGAGGCCATGTTAAATAATTTTATATTATAAATTTAAATTTAGATAAATTTATTTTATAAATTTTATTTAAAATAAATTTATTTTATGAATTTAATTTAAATGAGTTTAATATTTAAACTTGAAAAAGTTTGTTTTATAAACTTAACTTAAATAAGTTTACTTTATAAATTTAAATTAAAATAAATTTATTCTATAAATTTAAATAGATTTACTTTTATAATTTAAATTTGTTTAGATAATTTTATTTTATAAATTTAAATTTAGATAAATTTATTTTATAAATTTTATTTAAAATAAATGTATTTTGTGAATTTAATTTAAATGAGTTTATTATTTAAACTTGAAAAAGTTTGTTTTATAAACTTAATTTAAATAAGTTTACTTTATTAATTTAAATTAAAATAAATTTATTCTCTAAATTTAAATAGATTTACTTTTATAATTTAAATTTGTTTAGATAATTTTATTTTATAAATTTAAATTTAGATAAATCTATTTTATAAATTTTATTTAAAATAAATTTATTTTGTGAATTTAATTTAAATGAGTTTATTATTTAAACTTGAAAAAGTTTATTTTATAAACTTAATTTAAATAAGTTTATTTTATAAATTTAAATTAAATAGATTTATTCTCTAAATTTAAATAGATTTATTTTTATTATTTAACTTTGTTTAAATAAATTTATTTTATGAAATCAAATTAAGATAAATTTATTTTATAAATTGTATTTAAATAAATTTATTTTATAAATTTAATTTAAATCAGTTTATTATTTAAACTTGGAAATGTTTATTTTATAAACTTAATTTAAATAAATTTATTTTATAAATTTATTTTATAAATTTAATTTAAAGTAACTTTATTAGATAAATTTATATAGATTTAATTTATAATCTAAAGATATTAAAACTTGGTCCATTTTTCCAAAAGGGTTTGTAGTTGGAAAATTCTTCGTTTTGGCTCAGAATTAATTCCCAGAGCATATGACCCGGTTTCGAGAAAAGTGGTCATTTCGTATTAGTAGGTTTATTCCGGAGCATTTGGATTTTGTTGTGGATGATACGACTGTTTATGTTATAGTTCCACAAACTGCTCAAATGTAAAGATATGATAAATTTATTAGTGGGGAACTCTGGAGATTTTTTTTTGACTCTACTGATCATTCTAGTTTTTGTACTTGTACAAAACGGATTTAAGAATCGTTAGAGGTCACAACTGAAGAATCATATGAGGCTAAAAGTAGCAAGACAAGATCAGGGCTGTGCTACAATATTCAAGAAGCTTGAACAAGCAATTGATTACAAAGACTGTGCTGAGTTAAAAGCAGGTACGTATTTTCATATGAATTGCTCACACTCACATAATTGTACTTAAATGTCAAATCACTTCAAGTATTGCTTGTTAAGGTATAGAAGATTAAAATATGGTAGAATTATCTAAGTAGTCAGTAAAATTTGTAGATTCGAGGCTTAATCTAAAACTGACTTAGGTAATTAGAGATAATTAAAATGTTAGACAACAACAGAAATGGGTTAGACATAATGAGTAATTAAAATTGTTAGTTCGTCTATTCCATGTGCTTTTAGAAAATTATTGAATATCTGTAACTCTTTTGAACACCTGTTACACTTGTGTAGAATGGTTAAAGTAGATAGTACTGAATTTTCTAATATGCATAACATGCCTGAATTGCATAATTCTTATCTATAATGCATTGAAGCTGAATGTTTACCATGTGCTCTTATTTTTAATGCTTGTTCGTTTAAATCTAAAAATGCATATCTTAGGACTTGCATAATATTAGGCAAAGCATCAATAAGAATCACAATAGGGTAAAGACTGCTAGTCCACCTTAAGATAGGTTGGAATCACTAATCTCATAGCCTTAAGACTACTCTGTCAAGGCTGCTGTGAATGAGAAGTGTTCAGTCAAAGATATGTTTGTGCATGTTAAGGTTGAAACTGTTGTTACCACTATTGAAAGTAATATCTCTAACCCATCTGGACTCAATTGAAGTTGAGTACCAAGAAGCTTAATCATTTGTGATTGCAGAGTATGAAATAAAAGTCAAAAGTTATGTGATTTCGTGACATTTATTGTTCAAGGCATATTACTAGCATTGAAGCTCTACTCTCACTGTTGATTGAGAAAGCCTACCCTACGGTAACCTTTGGAGATGACAGCAAAGGATGTACAAGGGAATTGGCTATCATGATTTTGGAATTGTCATCACTGGAAATATCTTTCTTGTCGATGAACTTAAGCACTAAGCACTATCTATAGGGCACTAGGGAATTCTTGGTCAAAGGTTTTCTGGAAAAGCATTGAAATAGAAAAGTGTTTGATTTCAAGCAAGAAAGATGGAAGATCACTCAACTGAGAGTGAATTGGTGGTGTTCGTGCATTCAACAGATAATATATCACATATGGTGATTGATCACATTAAGCAGATCAAGTTGGAAGAAAAGTACTTTGAAGTTGAAGCGATTAACATAACATGCTTCTTCATTCAACAAGATCGTGAAAAGACATCATATGAGTTAATGGCCAACCAGAAGAAAAAACTGAAGCTCTTTCGTGTGTTTGGAGGAAATTGTTATTTATTAAAGATTTATATGAGCATCTTGGCAAGTTTGAAATTAAGGCTCATGGAACAATTGTCCTCGGCTACTCATTGAAGTCTAAAGTTTTCAAAGTAAGATGTGATGTAAAACCAGAAGGTGATTGAAAGTCTGAATGTGTCGTCCTATTACACCAAGCTCCCGAGCATACAAATAAAAGTCTATTATGAATCTGTGAAGCTTGACATCTTGTCAGAGTCATATTCAGATATTGATGATGAAATTGAGGTTGCAGAAGGAATCAATGTTAATGATGATGATTCAGATCCTAGTAGTGGAAATGGTAGTGAATCTACATAACTCATGGACTTTAACAGAATCCACTCAACAAGGTGAAGGATCTTCAACACATCCTAGCAGCATCTCAGGGGGGAACAAATAAAAGAAGGATCTACTAGTCATATTCAACACAATAAAGATCAAAGGAATACATTAAGAACATATCTGCCGAGACAAAAGGTTTGGAGTCAAAGTCATTCCTGGAGTCTAGTTCTTAGTGATCCGGATACTAGAGTAAAGACTAGAAGTGCTATGCAAAGTAAATGGTTACTCTTCGGGAAAGAACAATTGTTAAACATTTGAATCCTAAAGAAGATTGAAGAAGCACTGATTGATTCAGATTGGGTGATTGCAATTCAAGATGATCTCAATCAATTCGAAGGCAGAATCTACTGAATCTGGAACCCAGGCCACAAGACAAAGTTATAATTGGTACTGTAAGGGTTTTCAGAGACTGGATGATTATTGGCATTGTTATGAGGGACAAAGCCAATCTGGTTGCTACATAAGGTATCGACGTTGATGGAAACAGAATATTCGAGACTTTCAAGATCTAACTAAAGCACCAGAGATGAGACTTGATACTATTTAGGGCTGAACAAGTTGATGTACAACAACTCCTGGACTTTGAAGTTTCTTATCCACTGGAATTTGTATATCATTCTCTTCACAAGCTCTCTATGATGGAGGTAAGAGATCAAAGAATCGTCAAGGACATAGTATGACACTCTAACTGATAATTACTTGAATATGATTTTATATTAGAGTCGTTATACACATATCTCTCTAGAATACAAGGCACACACACATAATGTAATATTAGTGCAAGTATACCATGATTATGTTATATGTGGGTCTACTACATAAAGATCATATATTTTATTCTCTATATGCCTATGTGCAAGTTTCCACGTGGATACTAGAGAATCTAATCCTATAGCTAAGATATGAATTGTTAGATATCTTAAGGGATTACCAATTCTAAGAATTAGGTACCCTAAAGATACCAGGTTTAACCTAATTGGCTATATAGATATAGATAATGCAGGTTATAAGAAAGACAAGGAGGTAATTACCAGAAGCTGTCAAACTCCATCAACTCTGCTGGATAATCTCTTCACCACTCACGGAACAAGCGCATGGACACCAGGTATCATTTATATCGAGAGTAGTTCTTAGTAGAATAACTTGCAGACATTTACTAAAACAGCTTGATAAATTCATTTTATCTAAGTTGGTTAGTGAAGTTGGGATATTATTTATGTGCATATTTGTTGGAAATCCCATCTGTAAGGAATTCTTAAATGAGTTCACAAATATTAAATTTTCCATATTTATAGGACTTGTGAATTTATTTGAAATCCAGAACCTCGTGCTTATTGTTACTACTTTAATTATCATATTTACAATGTTAAATGCATATGTGGTAATTAGGAGTTCTAGCATAAGTTTGTATATTATCTTAATTGATTTAAGTTATGATATCAGACAATTCAATGTCATATCAGTCTCATGATTCAAATGAATTAAAATAATATGCAGCATAATTGTTTGTATGATAAATATTTTATGAGTATCAGTTAATGATATCTTGCTTAATTGTTTTGATATTTTTCTTTGATATTTTTAAATATTTTGTTACAAATAATTGTGACACTTTTAATATTAGTGACATTATTTAGAATTACTGATCTAAGTAATCAATGCATATTTCAAAAATCACTAATATTGAAGTGGAAGTATTTTATATATATGTGTATAAAATTCTTAATATTTTATATACTTAGAAATATTTCTAAAATTTTATTTTTTTGTACAGTTTTATTTAATTGTCATCTTTACTGTAAATAAATTTTATTTTCAAAATTTGTTTTAACTTCGAGGTATCAACCATTTGTAAAATGATTTGTTTTCAAACACTTGTTTCAATGTATGTTTCACATTGATTCAAAGTACCTAAATAGTGGTTGTTGCTTTGAAGACCTTATACTGTATTGCTAAAAATACATCCACCCCTATTGTCATGATATTTTTTATTTTAAGTTAGGGATAATATCAGGTGGACGAAAATGATGAAGAACATAATTGAATTATGAGTCGGAAAGTCATATTCCTCTATCTGATAAGGATGGTTTGCAAAACTGTTTTCAAATAGTACAGTATTATGGTATAAAGGAAAAGAGTCATTTTATCGAGATATAATTTGGTAAGAGAGTTGAATTTCTTCTTTGGTATAAATTCCCGCGTTTTATTATGGGAAGTTTGCCTTATAAGAAATTCATAAGGGATAGAAACTTTCTTCTCTGATACAACATTCCTGCGTTTTATTATGGGATATATATCTTAAAGAAAATTTCGTATCATACTCTTAAATGATAAATCTTTAGTTCCGACAAAACTCTTTTACTGAAAGTGCTTCAATGCAATCTATTACCATTCCTTATTATATTTTTCCTTCTCCTTGAGATGAAAAATATGTTTTGGAATGTTAAGGTGATTATCTTTTTATCTCGAGTGGTTCTTTCCAGTAAGCGTCCAGTGGCTTTAGAAACTGGTCGTACTGTAAATATATTTTTTAAGAGAGTTGAATTTCTTATTTGGTACAAATTCGTGGTTTTTATCATAGGAAGTTTGCCTTATATGAAATTCATAATGGATAGAAACTTTCTTTTCAGATACAATTTTTTCCGCGTTTTATTGAGTATCTTAAAGAAAATTTCGTTATATGTGTGTAAGTTTTTTTTAAATTGGCATATTTTTTCCTAAAATTGGCATATTTTTTTATTTTATTTTTATTTCATGTTATTTTTAAAAATTTTATTTTTATCTACGAGAAATTGTTCTAAGAATCATAAGTATTAAATGTCAATATTTAAAGGACTTGTGAATTTCTTTACATCTACTTTCTCGAGCTTACATATACTACTTATAATTGTTATGAGTATAATTGTCATATGCTTAAGTAACAATTATTAGATATAGTGTATGAAGTTAAAATGCTAATTTTCATTCCTATGATTATTTAGTATTTAGCAAGAGTATTTTATCTTATTAAAATTATGAATTGAAGCAATTCATCGTTTATTAGTTTCATAGTTTTAATGCGATGAGATATTAGGAGCATAATTACTTACTTTTTGAAATTATTATTAATTATCATATTTTGATAATTTGTTATTATTTCATTACAATTAATTATGATTTTTGTTGTTAGTGATAATATATATATATATATATATATATATATTATTTATCTGAAAATCACTAATAATAAAAACATATCTGTGTCCTACCGAACAAGAGCAATCGACTCGAGGTAAAAGCAGGTAATATCGATCTTGATAAATTTTCTAATTAATTGATATCAAATTATATACAATTGATATATTGAGCCCTCAGTGGCTATATGACAAGATTAAGGGATTGAAAACATACAATCTCTAACACAGATCATAACCACAAACACTCAAACAGATACAACTTCATCTACTAAACCCCTGGAAAAAAAATTATCAACTAAAGAGGGTGAGAGAGTAAGTGCCTCTAGTGCACTAGAAAAGAGAAGTATGTATGAGTGTTCCAGCAGCTCTGCCTCTAGTTAGAATGTGAAATTGAAACCAAGGCAACTGCTAACTACTTTATATCCTCCCAAAAGTGTATAGATTTGCAAATGGAAAAACTGTTACTAGGTTCATTCTCTCAACGGAGTGAGTCTATTGAATTCGGCCTGTCAGCCAAGGCCATTTGTAAAGAGTCAGCTTCATCTGGACACTCTCAAACACTGCAAACCATAGATGTAATATTCAAATGCACTGTAAGGATTGTCACACACTAAGGATGAATTGACGGAAACAATTATTCTAAACTTCCATATCAAGGAAAGAAGAATGATTGATGTTTCTGACTGAATCAACATGCCTTCACATGCGTCAGGAGGAAACTTGGATCATTTGCTACATTATAGATCCTTGTCTCCCTCCCCAGATGGAACATATCTGGATTCCTAACGGAATAGATCATCTTAGATGATCAAGCAACTCATTGAATCTATCCCTGAAGCAATTCAGTTTTCAAAGTCAAATATTTTAATGGATTCAATTGAGAGAGATATAGTGTTGTGAGAAAAGAGTGAAACACAAGTGAGAAAGAGTGAAAATATATATTCTATGAGTGAAACACTTAGAGAGTATATGAGCGAAACACTTGTGAGAAACACAAAGTAAAATCACACACTAGCACAATTACCAAATCCCATTCCCAATTCCCTGTTACAGATTTCTAATGTTACTCAACTAAGGGGGATGAAATTTCTTCTGATATTAAGGATTCTGAAGAGGATTACTCAACTAAGGGGGAGAAGTGTTGAACAATTCGAACTGTTGAACAAGATCCAAAAAGGGAGAAGTAGATCCAAAAAGGGAGAAGCGTTGAACAAGATCCAAAGAGGAGAATTGTTTAACAAAGACTTTTACTAGAAGAGGATTACTCCTTTATTGAACAAGAAAAGGGGGTATATAACAACATGCTTGGATTGGATAGAACTAATGATTATTTATTAATTCTTCTATTCCATTTGATTTTAGAAGATTCTTGTATATATGAATTAACTGGATTTTCTAAAATGCATAACATGTCATAGTTTGCATTTTTTATATCTACGATGGTTTAATGCTGTATGTATGCCATGTCAGTTATTACTTCTATTAAATTTGTTGGATAATTCAAGTAAGGGGAAAATGAATTCACCTTGGGAGAGAAGTGAAGACAGAAGTTGGAGAAATAGAGGAGAGATGGTAATAAGAGAACAAGACTTCATCCCTACCATCCTAAGGGGGAGTAGTGATGAGTCTGAGAAATGAAGATAATACTACTTGTATAATATGTTCAGTGCTAGAGGAACAAACATCTTTCATTTCAGTTTCTCAAGAAATCTGGAAATGCAGAATCTGATCCAGAGAAACCAGCCACTGAAGATCTACCAATGACACTTGATTACAAAAGTTAAACTCTATAAGAAGGTGAAGTTGATACTTCTAAAGCTGGTAATTATAGGTAAGTCAAGATAGAACTTTGTTAAATATGTTCAGTCTAGAGGAACATTTATCTTATTTATCTTTCACAATTGAAATATGGAAATGTATTATATGATCCAGAAAACAATTTATTATTTACAGTTTTTAAATGTCGTATTATTTTTCTTAGTTGTTAGTTGAGTTATCCTCTAGGAATTTGTGTGTTAAATGTTTAACAAAAAATAGGGGGAGATTGAAAGTCATATTACCAGTCCTATTTGTAATAAGTAGATGACAACTCAACTCAGATAAGAAAGCGAAGTAAATAATAAATATTGAATATAGAGGAAGAATAAAAAGAAGCCAAGATAGGAAAAGACAAGACACAAAGACCACTACAGAAGAAATGAGAATCAACATTGTAGTTAGTCATCCGTGAACCAGACCAGTGCACAGGGTGTCAACAATGTCAGTGAAGATTCGTCATCAAAAAGTTCAAGTGGTTAAAAAGGTTATTGTTGAAGAACAGAAGAGTCTTATCTACATCAACAATAGTCAAGCCTTTAATTTAATTCTCTATTAATTAATTAAATTAATTAGTTAATTTAATTAGTAAATTAATTCACTTAGAATTAATTTATTTCTTATATTAATTAAAGGATTAATTAATTTACAATTATTTTAAAATGATAGAAGACAGAAGCTGGAAGCTCAAAGGGATACAGGTTTGTTTGGAATGCAGTGTACAAGAGTTGGAATCCAAGATTGAATATTTGACTGGGTACATGCAGTGGTGAAAAGAAGTATGGTCTAGTTTAAAGAGTTAGATTATTTCAGTAACAGAGGTACTTCTAATTGCAACTGTAGAAAAAGCCAAACATGCTTGACGGTACTGACTTGAAGAAAAGACGGAAAAAGAATTGACACGGAAGAAATGCAGAGTCATATATTCTTAAAGGTGGAACCCCGGTTGGAATTGATTTATCATTTCCAAGTTAAAAGGAGTTCGGTTCCAGACGTTCAGGAGACCGCAGCTTAGAGCGTAAGGATTTATTTTAATTAATAAATATTTTATTTATTTAGTAAATTATATTTATAAATATCTAAATAATATTAGATATTTATTTTTATAATTTCTGAATTAAATTTATTATTTATTAATCAAATATTATAAGCTGTGCAGGTCGAAAAGCATTTCTATGGAGCTCATCACTACAGGACGAAATAGGCCCCTTTCTTTTCAAATTGAAAGGGCAGGTGGTTTCTGTTTTAAAAGCAACCAATCACAAGCTGCCACGTGTCCCATTCAAGTGAAAAGTAATTGACTTGGCAGGTGATGAAAAGTCATACCGAGAGAAGTATTAAAAAGTAATACCGTGAATTATTCAAAGGTAATACCAAAATTACCTTTTGAAAAGGTAATACCGAAATTACCTTTTTAAAAGGTAATACCGAAATTACTTTTTAAAAGGTAATTTTGTGCTTTCTGAAAAGGTAATACCGAGCTTCTGAACAGGTAATACCGAGCTTATTGAAAGGTAATACCAAATTGTCAAAAGTAATGCCCTGCTTTTTGAAAAGTAATACAAGGCTTAATTCTTGTTAAAAAGGTCATAGTGAAAAGTAATGTTGAAAAGTAATGCAAAGATTTTCTAACCTCTATAAATATGAGGAGATCACTTCTCATTTCAGAAGTAGAAAAACAGTCAAATTCAGCAATTTGTCTGCAACGTCATATTCACAGACTTTCTGTGCTGGTTTGAGTTTAATTCCTTAAGTAGAACAATTCATGTCAAATTTGTTCTAGGAATTAAATGTTTATTCTACCGAATGTTGTAACACTCGTTCAAGTTTAATATACGTATTTAACTTGAATCTTGTTTACTTACTTGCTAATTTCTATATCTTAATTGTTATATCATAAAAATAGAAAACTAGTAAGTCAGTCTCCCAAACACTACAAGGACCCGGACCCTCAGCTTTAGCAATAATTTAATTCCACAAATTCTGAAAAGAATTTTAAATTGTTATCAGTATCGCATTCAACCCCCCTTCTACGATACTTCCGGGACCCAACAACTTCCTATCAACTAATAACAGAAAATCAAATTATAATAGGAATAGAATTACTAATTATTAGTTGACAGTTTCCTTCTGAAATTCTCTTTCCTTCCCATAGCATATCTGCAATATAATTGACTTTATCTTCGAAGACTTTCTATTACTGTGATCACCTTCCAAATTCAACTTCAACTTTATAGACTCTGAAAAACTTCAGACTCTTATGATCTTCAGTGTCTAATAAACTATAGACTCTGATCGACTTCCAGACTCTGATTTGTATGCAGACTCTGGTTTCATTTTCTTCCGGAAATCTTCTAGGTACAAATGACATCTATAAATGGATGTTGACTATCTAGACTCTGATTATATAAAAGTTCAGAGACTAGAAAGACTTGTTATAGACAAACTATGCTAGACCCTATTCTAGTATTTTGTACATCATTAAATGAATATATTCCTAACAACTAGGATGATATTGGACTGAGTTTTACTGAGTTAATTTGGTTAAAACTAGATCTAGATTAGTTGTTTGACAAAGAGTATAACTGATCTATGAGCTTAGATTGATCTACTCAAGTAACTTATAAACACAAATTAATCAAGTCAAAATCAAGATCATGTACAGATTAAACAAAAATTAAGTCAAGATTAGTCTTAGTGTTAAATAGTACGATGCGATCAGTGTGTATGAGTGTGTGTATATGTAAATCGCCTCGAAGCCTAAATAGAATCACATCTGAAATTAAAAAGCAAAAAGGATTGGATGTGATACTATATATAGAGGCTAGGATGTGATTTCCCTTAAATGGGAACTATCACCAACTTCATCATCATCACTATCTCTCCTCATTTTAACTCCCCTCGATTTGTCATCCTTGCAAACATCATCCTTATTTCTCCCAGAGGAATCACCAACTTCATCATCATCACCATCTCTCCTCCTTTTAACTCCCATTGATTTGTCATCCTTGCAAACATCATCCTTATTTCTCCTGAAGGAATCACCAACTTTCTTCTTCCCCTTTTTGACATCATCACCACCTGTGACAGCCAAAAGAATCTGTTCAAGGACTGAGGAGATGGTGGCCTGAGCATCAATCACAGAATTCACTTTGTTAGTGAGAGAAGTGACATCATGTTGAAGATTGGTTTGTTTTGCTCTGAAATCAGTCAAGGCATCCTTGACAGCAGCATCCTTAGAGCATTGAAGATAGTGCAAAGTTTCAAACCTAGTTTTGAGGAGAGCTGTGGTTGTGTCAACATTTGTCAATTTTGTGTTGATATGAGATATGTCATTAACCACATTTGCTAGTTGTTGAACAACATCTTCTTTTACAGATCTGAGGTCAGCATCCATATTTTCACTAAATTCAATTAGAGAAGCATCTGGCTCCTTATCAGGATAATGACCATGCTCTTGCAAGTAAGACTTCTTTTGAAATGACTTGAGCCTCTCATATTGATGAATTTCCATAATGCTCTCAAAAGTAGCTTTATCTTCAATGCCTTTGGCCTTAGCTGTATCCCAAGATTAGGGAAAAACTTGATCAAAATAATTGAAAGATGGATTCACCTCCCCTTCATGTTCAGAGGCTGAATCATCAATCACATCAACAACATGCTCAATCTTTGTTACTGGAGGTGTAGACTCTGGTGGTTGAGTAGAATTTGAAACTATAAAAGGAACAATAGATCCTCACTCCTCCTCAGAGTGATCAGACTCTGGAAGCCTTGCCTGGATGGGCATGATAAGAATTGGTACATCTGGCATCAATTCTGCAGTCTCGGGTTGAATGCTAGGTGAATCCACCAAAACCTCCATAACTCTGTCTGCTCTCCTAGCTAGAGAATCCACTAAATGAAGTTGTGGTCTCTGTGTGAATGACTTCTGAGCAGCTAGAGCCTCCTCGTTCTTGCCAATCTGCAAGATCAATAAAAATGAGTTTTCATCCATCCCCTGCTTCAATTCATCAGACCAACTCTTTGGAAAATCTTTGTCCCAACAAGCAAAGCTAGGTTTAGGATACCCTAGTCTCTCATCCTCACAGAGGGGTTGAACACACACTTTCTCAAGCTCACTCTGGCTCTCTACAGCCTTATCTACCTCTCATTTTTCCTGGACCAGTGCCAACCTCTCATTTTCATTTTTTTCAATCATTTAGGGAAGGTGCACTCAAAAATCCTACAGAAGAGGGTGGAAGAGAAGTAATAGATGCTTCAATACCTGAACCACCTTGATGGAGCGGAACCCCTTCAAATGTCTGAAGGCTAGGGTTTCCACCAAGGGGTGAGCAACAATAGACTCCGAATCCTTACTAATTTCTTCATTCTTTTCAGGGTCATTTGGCTCTAGTATCCCAGTCTCAGGGTCTACTATAGACTCTGACTGCTTCAGCATAACTTCATTAGAAGCCAAATTCTTAGTGTCACCATCTTTGATTGTTATTGCATGAGACTCCCCCTCAAAGTGGATAAACTCTGACGGAATTGATTGAGGATTTTCTTTATGATCCTCCATCACAGTTTGTCCTCCCATATCATTGGGGTTCTCATCAACATTTTGGTGAGTTACCAAAGAGGGTCTCTCAGCATGCTCCTCTATCTCACTATCACCCAACCTCTGACTAGGTGGTTCTTGTATGGGTGAGACAGACTGAGCACTTATTCCACTAGTCACCACTGATGCACTAGTGCCCTCTTCCAACTTCCTTACAACACCTTCTTCCTCTTGTTATTCTTCAATAATAAATGAATCTAAATTGTGATGAAAGGACCTTGTTTGGATTGCATTAATTGCCTGGTCATTTGTGAGATTGAAGAGTTCATGCAGTTCCCTTCTTACTTTGTGAAAGTATATGCCCTTGAATTGATCTAATCTACTCTAATAGGTTGGATAGATGTATTTATTGGCAATTGTACCTATATTATGGACAAGATAGTCAACCACCTGTCTTGAAGATTCACAGAAACTACTAGTAGAGGCAGATAATCTCATTCTCAACCCAGCAGCGGTTCAGGGGGAGCAACTGAAGGATCCTCTAATAGAACTCAGCACAATAATGATAATCATGCGGAATCATCTAGAGCAAATCTGCCTAAGCATAGGGTGTAGAGTAGAGATCACCCCTTTGAGTTGATTCTAGGAGATCCAGATGCTGGAGTTCAAACTAGACGTACTTCCCAGAATGAATTTTTATTCTCTAGTTTTCTTTCTGAGATTCAACCAAAGAAAGTTGAAGAAGCACTGGAAGATCTAGATTGGGTTATTGCAATGTAAGATGTACTCAATCAATTCGAAAGATAGAAAGTCTAGAAACTGGTACCTAGGCCAAAGAACAACTCTGTAATTGGCACAAAATGTGTATTCAGAAATAAAATGGATGAAGATGGCATTGTTACGAGGAACAAAGCTAGATGGTTTGCTAAAGGTTATTCCCAAGAAGAAGGAATAGATTATGATGAAACATATGAACCAGTAGCAAGGTTTGCAGCTATCAGGATGTTTCTGGCATTCGCAGGACATTCCAATTTTAAAGTATATCAAATGGATGTTAAGAGTGCATTCCTGAGTGGAGAGCTTTAAGAAGAAGTGTATGTGGAACAAACCCAGGGTTTAAAGATCCAAATTTTTTTGACTTTGTATACTTTCTTTTCAAAGCATACTATGGCCTAAAGCAAGCACCTCGGACATGAAATGACACTCTATCAATATTCTTACTTGAAAATGGTTTCACTAGAAGTGTCATAGATAAGACTATGTTTCATAAAATGCATAAAAATGACATGATATTAGTTCAAGTATATGTGGATGACATTATATTTGGTTCTACTAACGATCAGTTGTGTATTAGATTTGCTAAATTAATGCAGAGTAAGTATGAAATGAGCATGATGGGTGAGCTGAACTACTTCCTTGGACTCTAAGTAAGCCAAAGGAAAGATGTAATCTTCATTTGCCAGACCAAATACATCAGAGATCTTTCGAAAAAGTATGGTCTTAAAGCTGCATCTCCAGTTAAAACCCCAATGACAACTGCCACTAAGCTTGATAAAGATGAACCTGGTAAGAGGGTAGATATCACAAGCTACAGAGATATGATCGGCTCATTACTTTACTTAACTGCAAGTAGACTGAATATTATGTTTGCCACATGCTTGTGTGCTAGGTTTCAGGCTGACCCTAAGGAATCACATCTTATAGCTGTTAATCATATTTTTAGGTATCTTAAGGGAAGTTCGAATCTTGTAATTTGGTACCCAGAATTAACTATAAATCTTGTGCGATATGCTTTAACTACAAGCCCAGAATTAAATCTTGATACACTTCTTGTATGTTATTATTCATCTGTCAACACATCAGATGCTGAAAATTTGGCTTTCACTTTTTCTATTGAAGACAAGGAAATTCAGGTAACGGATCAGGACATGAACCGTATCTTGCAGTTTAACACTGAAGATTTTGATCACTGATCGTTTCAACTTCTTCGAATCCATTACACATCATGGACCATTGAGCCTCACAAAAATTTATAAGCATAATCTTCCACGTGAATGGAAATTTTTCTTTAATATAGTGAACCATGTTTTTTCCAAAAAGAAGGGCGGATGTAGTGATATTCCCAAAATGACTCAATGTATTGGGTATGCTATCTCTAACAATCTCAATATAAACTATGGTAAACTAATAATGAAGAGCATTCTCCAGGCTATGGGACATCAACAGAGTCAATGTTGAATGTTTTTACCCTAGATTTCTACAATTAGTGTTTAATGATCTACTCACTAATGATGAAATGTTTGCCTTCTTTGCAAGTCAGTTCGAACAATATACTATAATTTGTGGTAGTGTCATTGCACTAATAGTAAACAAGGACAATTACCCATATAGGGACGTAGCACGACTAACAGAATATATGGAAAGTGTTATGATTCATGTGGCAGGTAATGAACAGCAAGAGGAGGTTCCTGAACAAGAAGATCCAATAGATATGGACCTTGAAGCTGAACCTGAGTCTAAAACTGAACAAAAACAAGAAGAAGAAGAGGTACCAATGGAGAATGAGTCTTTAGCAAGTGATAAAAAAATGGCTGATGAAGATGAGATTGAGGATGATGCAGAATCTTATCACCCTGGAACTCCAAGGATAAATCCTGACACAATTAATCTTCCTGAATTTGATCTTTCACTAGTACTTAGTGAATATTATCTCGCTTTGTTGGATGCATCATAGCCCACTCTGGAAACTCACACACCAATTCCCCCAATGGCAATAGGAAATGACAATGAGCTTGAAAACCAACAGGTTTCAACCCCTGTAATAAAATAACAAATACTTGTCCCAACTCCTTCAGTTATTGTTGTTGAAACCCTGATTGAGGAAGAGGGAGTCAATGCCTCAAGTGCACCAAATATGGTGGATGTTGAAACCCTTAAAGCAGCTCTCCCTCCTAGAAAAAGAAGGAGAATTTATTTTGAACCTAAGACAACTGCTATCCAAAATTCCAATTCACTTGAGCATTCAAATGTACAAAGGATGGAGCAATTAAATGCGAAAATCCGATTTTCTTTGTTTGAAAATGAAAAAGAGAATGAATTGATGGTTAAGCAAGCTACTTTAGTAGAAGAGCCTTCATAGGTAGATCTTGTGTTGGAAAGGCCTTCACAGGCTTCATGGGGCATCACAGACTCTTATTTGCCACGCCTTACATTGTCTGAGGTGATGACCATCTGGATAGAACATCTCCAGCTCCGTTATCGGAGGTTCTCCCATCCAATTCTGGAATATGTGAGAGGCAACTCCCCCATAGAGGGAGCGAGGGTTCCATTCAAGGAACATCTACACAAGTAGCGGAGCCTACTCAGGTAGAGCCTGAGCAGGACATGCCTTTAGAGGCTTTAGCTAGCACCACAGACTCTCAACTACCATACATTACAATATCCAAGGTGGTGACCACACTAGAACCAACACTTCCAGTTCCTAAAATAGGAGGTCTCCCTACCATTCGTGGTAAAGAGGAGAAACAACCCTTTCATAGAAGGAAGGGGGATCCCAAAATTCTATTTCTAGGGACAACCAATCTCAAAGAGATGTGGCTCCACTAGGCGATGAAGTAATAATTGAGCCTTGTGATGAGATAGTGCTTCAGCATGAAAGAGTTCCAAATCCTCCTAGAGGTAATTCTCCACTTGGTAATGATTCTTCGGAAGAACCAGGTGCGAGGAATTCCCCAGATTCAGAATAAACTCAACACACACAAGCAATAAATCAAAGAATTATCAATCTCGAAGCACAAGTTGGAATATTGAGAGACTTAATGTCCAAAATTATGAAAGTTCAAGGAAAGTTATAGCAGGACAACAAAGAAATCAAAAATTTACTCAAGTAGTTGTTAGCACAGAGATCAACTACCTTGCCTCTTTAATCAACCCTAGCTCCTAAGGATAACACAACTAAGGGAGAGAAAGAAGGACATGTACAAGAAAAAACTATATCTGTTAAAGGGAAGAAAAGTGTTAGTGGTTCTTCTAATGAAGGAAAAGAAATTGTTGATGCAAACGCTGAGGGGGAGGAACTAGAAGAATGAGAGATTCTAAATGATGATCCGTTTAATGAGATGGATTCGTATGTCAATGAAGCCACATATCCTAGAACGTTCTCTGACTATATTAATAATCATAAAATCAAGAAAGTAAAGGAAGCTGACTACAAGACATATGAAGACTTTCATTCAACTCATGAGCAAATAAGACAATCAAACTGGGTAACATATCAGAAGAAGAAGAAAAATCTCTTTATTTCAAGAACAGGAAGAAAGTGGGAGACATCAAGAGCTAACTTTAGAAGGCCTGACATTGGTGCTTTGAAAAATAATGATGAAGTTCTTAGGCTGTTCCAAATCTTCAGAGAAAGAAACAAAAGCATGATCAACTACTACTTTGAGTTGAAAAGTGAATTATCTTATCTGGTGGTTTCTTTGACACCAAGGTCAGAAGGTTGGAGATTAACCTTGTCTTTCAACAACTATGGGTTAAAGTCTATATCAAGTAAATTTTTAAAGAAAAGGTCTTTTTGACTGAGTTGCTTGCACTGAAGCAAAAAATCAGAATCCATAAGTCCTCTAAGAATGAATTTATGGCAGAAATGATTGAAAAGCTAATGGAAAAAGCGGAACCAGAAATTCAATAGGATCCGTATCAAGTCAGATATTTCAAAGACAGATTTCTTCAGATACTGAAACTGTATCATGAAGCATTGCCGTACTACTCACTCAGACGATTGTAGTTTGTTGAGGGCTTGCTAAGAGGAAAAGGGTTCAGAAATCTTGAAAATTGGAAAGTGGTAGAAAAAATCTTTGCTTACAGGTTAAACATATCAGAAGCTCTAGGAAGAGTTATCGAGAACGTAAAAAGATTTGATCCATCAAAAGGTACTCAACCTAGAGAAACTTTCAGAGCAAATCCGGGTGATGAACACATATTCAATCTAACAAAAGAAGTGCCAGAAGAAGAAGCAATAGAACCCAGTTTTGAGTCTATAGAAGCAAGAAAACCAATGATCATCACCAATCCACTAAGAGTTATTTACTCAAACAGAAATGAAAGTGAAAGAGAAATCGAAATAAGTAAAATCAGAAATGAAAATTCTAAAGTGATTGGAAGAATTTTAGAAAAACTCAGGAACTTGACAAAGCCTGAAGATAAGATCGTGTTACGAGAAGTAGAAGAAGCCTACATGGAAAAAATGTTACAAGAAGATCAAATGATTATAAATTGGGTGGATGTTAATCCAAAGAGAGTTATGGTACAAGGGTGGACTCAATAATTAAGTTTCAAATTCAGTGAATTAAAAATATTCAAGAGTATGCCACTGCTACAAATTATCTTTGATCAACTGCAATATCCAAAACCAAGAAATCTTCTAGAATGGGAGGCTCACGACATTGTCAGAAGGAGAATAGCAAAGGTCCAAGAATGAAGAATCAAATGGAAATATTAATTCAGGCTAGATGAACAAAATCATTCTTGTAACTTAGCTATAATGAAATCTGGAATTGTAATATTTAATCCAGAATGCAATTAATTTTATTTACAGTCTTTCCACACTTTAATTTTTCTTGTATTGTTAGTTGAGTTATCCTCTTTCCTTTAGAATTTGCTTGTCGAACTCTAACAATCAAATAGGGGGAGATTGTAAAGCATAATGTAATATTCAATATAACCAAGGAACTGTAACTCAACTAAAAGTAAATGACTGGTAAATAATATTAGAGTAATCACATGAATTTACAATGAAGATCAGGAAATTACATGTATCAAGGTATTTGATGGAATATTGAATATCATGGAAAGAAGTTCATTACTATGTTCAAGTCTCAGTGAATAATACGTGACTTAGTGTTTCAGAAAGTATTGAAGACCAAGCAGTCAGTGCCCGAAGATTTCAGTGAAGACAAGAAACAATAAAGGAATACAACATTCATGTTAATTGGTTTGATTGAGAATATGAAGATCAATACAGTGTTAGTCATTTGTGATCCAGACAAGTGCACTAAGTGTCAACACAAGGAATTTGATTAACATGTTCATTGTAAAACAAGAATTGACAGAAGCCAAGTGATCAAGGATTTTACAGTAGTTGAATTTACTCTAAGTCATTGTACATGGTGAAGAAATCGACACCAAGCCTTACATGGTGAAGAAATTGACACCTAGTCATTTTATGCCTTAAAAGAATATAAGTATTAACCATTTGTGTAGAATTCGACACATAAGAATTCTATACATAGAATTAGACATAAGGAATGTGAAATATTCCAAGGCAAGTACAATGAAGTGAATTCGACACCTAGACATTACATGGCATAGAATTCGACACCTAGATTGTTGAATTGTCTAAGCCATATACATGGAAGTGAAAATCAACTCCTAGCTGCACATGGGAGAAGAATTCGACACCCACTTATTTTATGACTAAGGAAAGAATAGATGTACTAAGGAATTCACACCAAGGTTATTTTTTAAGTTCAAGTACATGGAAACAATATTCGACACCTAAAAAATATCCACGAGTTTCTCAAAGTCAACTCAAGTCAACATACAGTGGAGAAGAATTCGACACTCACAATTGTATTTCATTTTATTGTAAAATCTACATATAAAAAAATGTATTTCATTTTGAATGTCAGAACACAACACACACAAATATATACAACTGAGAGAGAGACAAAGAGAATACACACTGCCATTAAAGCACATATTTATTTCTTGTTATGAGATTCATTATAGCTCATATATCTGTGTGAAAATGTAATACATTGGGTTTATATAATAAAAGTATATTCTCAAAGATTGATCTTATTATTTAAAATCATAACTGCAATATTTATTGCTCACAAAGAATAGATTTATAAGCACGAACCAAATCGAAAAACTATTCATATCGTATTCAATCCCCCTTCTACGATAGTTTGGACCTAACACGGTTCATTTAAAACCGGGTGTAGCACCCCTCTGGGTTTATATACGAAAGATATATTCTCCTAACCTTGCCTCATTAATTTACTTGCTAATTTTCTAGAACTTATATGTTTATTCATAAATATAGGAAATTAGTAAGTTGCTCACCTAAACACTACAAATAGCCAAACCCACTTTGAAGGAATAATTTATTTATCCACAAATTCTGAAAAGAATTTAAATTATTATGAGTATCGTATTCAAACCCCCTTCTACGATACTTTGGGACCTAATACCTTCTAAATCCGAGATTCTTGAACTTTCTTGCCATGTAGGACATTGTTTTATTTTCTAGTTGTTCAAGTTCTTCTATTGAGTAGAAGTCATCTTCATCACCTGCTTGAGCATTTTCAGTAAATTCAGCTCCCAAGAGCTCTTCTTTCTCAACTACAGGTTTTTCTATCTTGGTCTCTGTTACATCAAAATCTTTGGCTACAAGTGTCGTTGTCTATAACAGAGCTGTATCCTTGCTATCCACTGTACCTGAACCATAGAGAATTTGTCTTTGCTCCTACTCCATTTCATGAGTCTTGAGCTTTCCATATAGAATTTCAATTGACATGTCATTTATGTTACTTCTCTATCTTATTGCAGAGATTTTGTGTTCAAGGTGCGTGGGAAGTGTCAACATGAATTTTCTGTTGATCTCCCTATGTGAGTAGGCTTTTCCATGCATAGTCAAGTCATTCAACAATTTGTTGTATCTCTCAAAGAATTGAGTAATACTTTCTCCGGGTAGTGACTTGCATGAATTCCTCATACTGAGATGTAAGAATATCCAGTCTGTTTTCCTTCACTTCTTCAGTTCCTTCCATTAGCAGATCAATAGTATCCCACATTTACTTGGCACTTCCATAGTTGATCACCTGATTTGGCATTGTAGTGTCTAGTGAATCCATTATGATACATTGAAGATTTTTATCCCAACCCACTCTTTCCTTGTCAGTGTTAGTGTACTCTGAAGGTTCCTTTGGAGTAAACCTTTGAGCAATCCGTTCTTTGTCATCTGAGACTATTTCCGGTGTAAGCTTCTAGGAAACATAGGGTTCATTTTCCAAAATACCCATGTATTGTGGGTTTTCAATTTTGATGAACATTGACATCTTCTTCTTCCATAGAATATATTCTTCCTTGTAAAATGCATGGATTTTGATGCTACTATGTTATTGAGTACTCATGGTTACGAAGAATTTTAAATCTCAAGAAAAATTAATTTTTAAAAAATTAAAATCAATTCTGATAAAAATTAAATTTCAAGAAATAAAATTTTATTCCAATTCTTGAAGATTGATAGTCTTTAAAAATTAGTGGACTTAAAATCTTGGAAAAATTTGAAATTGAATTTTCTTTAAAAATAAAGAAATTTCTAAATAAATTTTTCTAGATCTAAAAATCCACTTTTTGAAAAACTCTTTCGGATCTTGATTTTTAACTTTAATCAACAAACTCTGATACAAATTGTTAGGTCCCAAATCATCACAGAAGGGGGGTTGAATATGATATTGGTAGATTTTTACTTTGGATTGTGGATTAAGTGTATGTGTTCATGAGTTCTTTAGATATTAAAATGGTAGGCAAATAAATAAAAACAATTCGGGGAAATAAAGATATATTATTAAATCCCTGAGGTGCTACACTTCTTATCAAGAGATCAGCTACAATGGGTTTACAATCAATTCACACAAGAGTACAAGTGAGTATAAGATTGGTCTTTAATGGAGCTCCCGTAAGTGGTTGCGTTGAATTGAAGAACATGCACACTGATTCTTCTGTTGTAAATCCACTTATATTACGTAGTCTTCTAAATCAATTGAATTGATTTACTTTTCAATGGAACAAGTCCAAGTTGCGCCATGTAGAGTACTTGCCTTGTATTGGTGCCACAAACCATTGAAGACCTAAGTTGCGCCTAGTTTGTTTTTGTTGCTCCAAGCGCTAGGTTACCCTTGTAGTTGCGCCACAAACAAGTTAATGAATTGAAGGATGTTTATTTGGTTGTTTGTTACACCAAGTCAAAGTCAAGTGGCGCCTTGACTTTCTTCTTTGCGTTTTGATTGCTTTGTTGCACCTAAACTTGTATATGCGCATTGACTTGATTTTCCCTTGCATTTCATTTGATTTTAATTCATTTAATCTCTAAGTTGCGCCAAGTATATGCAAGTGGCACAACATACATTGCTTCAAATGTACATGGACAACTAAAGATAGTATTACTTAACTTAATCAAATTCTTGAGTTGCTTGAAGTATTTACTACCTTGTTTTTTACTCTTTGGCTTGATCAACTATTTTTTTCAGATTAAACGAGATAATTCTCTTCTTGATGTGCTGACACGTAGTGCACTAGTCAGGTTCACTAGCGATTAACACTAAATCAAATTTTCTTGTTGTTGGTCCCTATATAAGTTGTAGAAGGAGGGTTGAATATAATCTTTAGATTTTCTCATGGATTATTCTGATTTAAAATAATATTTTAATTATCAAGAATAATTAAAATTATTTAAACAAGATTCATGTTAAATACATATATTAAACTTGAAAGGGTGATAAAATATTCTGTAGAATATTTCTTAATTCCTAGAACAAATTTGACATGAACTGTTTTACTTTAGGAATTAAAATTCAAACCAGTACAGAAAGTTTGTGGATATAGAGGATGGGAAGCTTATATGACTTTTCATTTAGGACATTTTTCAGATAATTTTAAGTCTAGTATGACTTTCTGAAAGTGTGCGGTATGACTTTTCCATTCGGTATGACCTTTCAGACACTCGGTATTACTTTTGGAGTAAGTTCGATATGACCTTTTGTTCGGTATGACATTTTCTTCTTGACTTCGGTATGAACTTTTCTTCAAGAACTCGCTATGACTTTTGATTATTGCTCAGTATAACCTTTTTTATAACATTCAGTAAGACATTTCATTCAATTTGAAAATCAGGGGCCTATTTTGTCTTATTATAGATAGACTCCATAAATATACTTTTAGACCCGCACAACTTATAATTTTTGATTAATAAATAATAAATTTAATTCAGAAATTATAAAAATAAATATCTAATATTATTTAGATATTTATAAATATAATTTAATAAATAAATAAAATATTTATTAATAAAAATAAATCTTTACGTTCTACGCTACGGTCTTCTCAACGTTTGGAACCGAACTCCTTTTGACTTGAAAATGTTAAATCAATTCCACATGGGGTTCCACATTTAAGAATATATGAATCTGTATTTCTTCCATGTCAGTTCTTTTTCCGTCTTATCTTCAAGTCAGTACCGGCAGACTTGTTTAGCTCTATCCAGTCAAATATTCAATCTTTGATTCTGACTCTTGTACACTACATTCTAGCTTCTGTCTTCTTCATTCTAAAATAATTATGTTAGGTCCTTAAGGATGGGGTATTAGCTAGAAGAGGAGATTGCATAGCTTAATACCCTTTTAAAAATTAGAGTTTGGCGTTTAAAATTTTCTATTCTCTTTTAAAAATGTTACTAGTCAACTAGTAAATTTAATGCAGAAATTAAAATAGAGTAAAGAAATAGAGCACAATAAATAAGATTTTTATATTGGTTTGTGATGGCGCAATCCCCTAACAGATCCACTCACCCCTAGTCTAGTCCCCGAGTCCCTCCCTGAACTCGAGATTTTCCCACTATAAAGAGATTCACTCCTTATAGCGGCGGAGAAGGCTTTACAACCACTATATATTTATCTTGGACCTTAACTCCCCGTTAACCCCTCAAAATACAATAGCAACCCTACTAGATTTATCTTGGAGCGTAACTCCCCGTTACCTCCTTACAATCTAAATAAAACCCTTACAAGTTTATCTTGGAGCGTAACTTCCCGTTACCCCCTCAAATATAAGTAAGAAAAAAATACAATATTACGTAGACTATGTTCCTCTAACCTTTTGTAGGTCTTGGATCTTAGGTTTTAGGTCTTGGGTCTTTCCTCTTCCTCACGGTGCAGAGACACCCAATTTCCCGTCGGCGTGCCTAGGACTTGGTTCTTAGAACAAGGATCACCTCACTTCACTTCACCTCACTAACAAAGTCTAGACAACCAGTACTATGACTTAATACCCAGTTTAAAAAAGAAGTTGGTGGACTAGTCGGGAAACAAACAGTTATATATAATATAGCCATATATACAAAATATATAAATGCGTATATATACGTGTAAGTCGCTTCGTTAGATGGACGAACCACACGTAGTGTGTATACGTGTATGCAAGTAAAGTGCGTATGCTAAAGTAAAGAGCGTTATGTAAAGTGTATGAATGCAAGCACTTAAAGTAAATATAATATATATATATATATATATATATATATATATATATATATATATATATATATATATATATATATATATATATATATATATATATATATAAGGCTGAAAATAACTAAGCCAAATATATTATGACTTGAACAAGATCAAGAACGTTTTATGAGTGGGTTGTTTATAAGGCCTTAGGAACTAAAACAACTAAACTATGTCCTTTAAACGAACACCAGATATACCACTAAGATTCAACGAGGATGTTTTGTTTATGTCATACCTTGACTTATACAAATAACCCTTAACTCGATGTTTGAAGTTAAAGAATAAACTTACAAATATTCTACGAGTTTGCTTTGTTTATATCTCTAAGTGAGATTTATACGAAAGAGTACAACTCAGAATATAAGTTCATTTCTTTCACGAATAATTCAATAAGGAGTTCTTTTGTTTATATCGTACCTCGACTTGGAATTAAGGTGAGCTTAAACTTGACAAATATTCTACGAGAGAAAGCTTCGTTTATATCTCTAAGTGAGATTTATACGAGTATTTTTATCTCGGAATATAAGTTAGTTTCTTTCACTTAATTGTTCTACAAAGAGTCCTTTTGTTTATGTCGTACCTCGAATTATACAAATTGGTCTCAACTCAGAATTAAGTGAGATTAATACTCTATTTATTTCAAATAAGGAGAAGTTCATTTATGTCTAATAATTTAGACTTGTATGAATGGAATCTAAACTCGGAAATAAAATGAGTTAACTTGCAACTTATCAAAAAGGAGTCCTTTTGTTTATGTCTCTAAATAATACTTATACAAGTAGGTCTCAACTTGGAATAGAAGGTAGTTTAATTACCAAATTCAACAAGTAGTCCTTTTTGTTTATACCTCTTTATGAGATTCATACAAATCGGTGTCTACTCGGAACTTAAGTAACTTAGAGTCGTTATTAATCCCGGAAGCCTACACCAAGGATATAAACAACTTGCTTGTGAATAGAAAGAGATAAAAAGAAAGCTCTTCCAACAGTTACCACAATTTATATAAAAGACAAAGAACAAACAATTAAAGCACGTAACTATATAAATCGTAGACAAGGCTAACTATATAATAGATCTAACAATCAAACCAAGAAAACACAAATCTAAATACAATCTGCCTAATATGTATACTAACATATAAAAATGGAATCAACTTGTAACCCTTGAGATCTAGAGAGAAATCAAGAGAAAAAGCTAATTTCGAAGCCAAAACACACAAAAAGTAATCACCGGAAAGTGAACTTTTGGTATAACTTTGGGGGAAATTAGACAAGTATAAGGGATGTGGGAATAAGGTCTTTGGATCGCCAAAACGGACTTGTATGGTTGGTGTGTAATTTGTGCAAGTATATGGGTTTATAAGCTTGTTAGGGTTAGATCTATGAAAGAACAAAGCTTAAAACTCAAGAACCCTTGAAGATGGAAACCTACTTATCTTAAGAGCTTCTTTGGAGTGAAATATGTAGCATATACTTGGCACTAAATGGCTTGATAAATGAAGTGGGGGTGAGGTCTTATTTATAGGCCAAAATTAAGCATTTTTGATTTATTTAATTAGGGGACAAGGCTTGACATGTGATAAGGTAAGGTACACAATTTGAAAATATTGTCCCCCAGCTGTAATTACCCACATGGGTTCCTAGAAAAACGTGCTAGCCTCATTCAGTAAATTATATAAGCGAATAAACACGATATCGAATGATACGTAGAAAAAATGACATTTTTCAAAATATGCTCCAAAAATTATGAAACTTTGGAAACCATCTGGGAATGATCCCAATAGGTCATGGTAAATATCCTACTCAATTTGGAGTTGACCTTCATTCACTTTTAATTGACCGAACAAACAATCCCGAAATCGGGAATACAAGCCAAAAATAAAATTCACCCAAAAATTATGAAAATAATCCTAAAATTCTTTTTCAACATTCTTGTGACATTCCCCAAGTTTTAAGTCATTTGGACATGTATATCTATCACTTTGAGAAAAAGATCGGTTCGTTGTCCCTATAACCCGAAACAGCAATCGATAGCCATTTACCGGAACTTGTCGACGTTTGGACTAAGGTTTTGATTCAAAATATATTCAAATATAATATTCCCAAAATAATAATGACTATGAAGTCCAATGAATATTTAATTTGAATTAAAATATAAATTATCCAAAAAAATAGGACAATTTAGGGCTTTTGGAAAAAAATCTGTATTTTATGTTTAGGCAGGACTTTGTTGAAGATAAATTGAATAAATATATTTAGAAAATAGATTAAAAATATATTCCCTTGAAAACATTTAAAACGAACACCCTTTTAAATAAATATCACATTTTCTTTCTCGTAAAAGTAGTGTTAAAATACTATATTTGTTCATCTTCAGTTTTTGCCTCAAAATGTAACATATATAAATTAGATTTGATTTTATCAATATTTTGATAAATCTTATCTAAATATATGTTGAGAGAAAATTATTTGGTTTCTTTTGTAAAAGCAGTTTGACCCAATTTGACTTTCTTCTCGTTGACTGTCACTTCGAAAAACCTAAGGGAGGATTACTATGTTAATTAGTAACTTCCTAATTTTAATTTAATTCACACTTATCGTTAAGATAAAATAATAAAAACCTAATCCATAAGACTGTATCTCACAAATTCTAAATTAATTAATTCTTTAATTAATTTAGGAAATAAATTAATTCTAAGTGAATTAATTTACTAATTAAATTATATAATTAATTTAATCAATTAATAGAGAATTAAATTAAATTCTTGACTATAAGACCATTGTTGATGTAGATCAAACTCTTCTATTCTTCTACAATAACCTTTCTAACCACTTGAAATTTTTGATGACAAATCTTGACTGACTTTGTTAACACCATGTGCACTGGTCTAGTTCACGGATGACTAACTATAATCTTGATTTTCATTTCTTCTGTAGTGGTCTTTATATCTTGTCTTGTCCTGTCTTGTCTTCTTTTTGTTTTTCCTCTATAATTTTCTTCTTTTAGAATATTTTTGTAGTATGTACTTAAAATCTTTTATATCTTCTGAACTCCTTGAGATACTACTCTTTTATGTCACACTGACGCTTGAACATATAAATGAACTTCTTCCTGTGTTGAGTAGAAGTCTTGTCAGAATTCTTCAGATATTCTGATTCTTCGTGTCTAGTTGACATTCTTCGACTTTATTCATGTTATCACATTTATTATTTACTTCTCTTTCTAATCTGAGTTGAGTTGTATATAATAATTACAAATAGGTCTTATCATATGCCTTTCAATCTCCCCATATTTGTTGTTAAACATTTAACACACAAATTTCTAGAGGATAACTCAACTACCAAATAATAAAACATTGAGAACTGTAAATAACAAAAAGTTCTGGTATTATATTTAACAATTTTCCAAGTTCAAACATGAAAGATAAATATAAGATATATGTTCCTCTAAACTGAACATATTTTACAAAGTTCTATCTTGACTTATCTATAATTACCAGCTTCAGAAGTATCAATTTCACCTTTTTCTAGAGTTGAACTTTTATGTATGGATGTCATTGGTACATCTTCAGTGGCTGGTTTCTCTAGTTTAGATTGTACATTTCTAGATTTCTTGAGTAACTGAAATGAAAGATTTTTGTTCCTCTAGCACTGAACATATTATACAAGTAGTATTATCTTCATTTCTCAAACTCATCACTACTCCCCCTTAGGATGGCAGGGATGAAGTTGTTAGTGTAGGTGCCCTAGAGGCAATACAATTTTTCCTTTTAATAAACATTTATGTCATTTGATTATTTAATAAACGTATTTATTATGACTTTAATTACTGCGATATATTTGTTAGCATAATAAATGTCCTTAGAATCATGATACTCGTTATATAGTTTAAGTACATGACTTGAACTTGAGATTATATAATATATCATATTCTTAAAGGTTCCCTAGTCGAGTATTATTATGATAGGACAATAATAATACATAAATAGACTAGTATGTTGTTTGACAGATAACCACATCTCATTGGTTATAAGTATGGGGATACTAAAGTCAATACATAGGTACATGTAGGGGTACATGGTACTGGACAGACCCACAGTGAGATTCTTCATGTTTAATTAAGTCATAAGAAAGACTCACAATGATAATGGTGTAATGATCCTCTGACTTGAGATCATTATATTTCTATACGAGGATTGATATACTTTGACTACATTAAAAGTTACCTTTGACCGGGTGATGATAAAAGTGGACATCGGGTATATCATGAGTCGTATGAGAAATATGAATGATAGATAAAGGATTTAACCCTCCTATAATTAGGAGAGATATTATTGGCCTCTTGATTGAGTGAGACTATAAAATGCATGGCCGTGCTCAAATAATGATTTGTTTTTCATAGTCTACTCATGGATCAAGTAAACCCGGATTAAATGTTGAAGAGGATGACTAAATACATGCCTCGAGTTTAATCTATAATATATATGGTTAAAGGGATTATATTACACGGAAACATTAATCACGAAAGGTTTTATCGAATCACGATTTAATTATTGTTTAATTAGGTAGCAATGATGTATTACTAGATACCGCTCATTGTTTATAATTTTATTGGAGAATAAAATTATTGCTAATTAAATAATAGCCTATAGGGTCACACACATAGAGCACCTAGAGGAATAGTTAATTTAAATTATAGATTTAAATTAATTGATGATTAATTCGAATTTATTATATTAATTAAGTGAGACTTAATTAATTGAAATAAATTCGAATTTGAAGAATTATATTTCTGCCAATAATAATTAAGTGTGACTTAATTATTAATTAAATAATAGAAGCATGTTTTATTATTTAATCCTATGCCTACATGGGTTAGGTTTTTGCTAAAAAGGCCCATTAACCAATCATTATAAATAGATAATGATAGGTTAAATGGCTTGCACGTTTTCGTGTAAACCCTAGCAGAAGAGGCAGCATAGGAAGAGGCAGAGAGAATTCGAAACCTATCAAAGGAGGCTAGTACTTCCGTTCCGTGTTCAAGATCGTGAGACGTTCTTGAAGGTGCTCGTGTGGATACCATAGAGGTGCTTTCGAGAGGAAGACACAAATCGTGATAGCAAGGATCTCCGTTGAGTTCGTGGCATTCAAAATCTTAATAGGTATGATTCGATTATCACCATAATCCGTCAATTCTTATACATGATCCTGCGTTTGGGTTCCGAAATTTTCGTTATATTTACGTTTATCCGCTGCGTTTTATGCCTCGGAACCCAACAGAAGTCTTGTTCTCTTGTTACCACTTCTCCTCTATATCTTCAACTTCTGTCCCAAGGTGAATTCATTCAACACTTTTCTTGTTGAACCATTTTAATAGAAGTAACAACAGACATGGCATATATTCGGCATTAATCCATCACAGATATAAAAAATACAAACTATGACATGTTTTGCATTTTAGAAAATCCGGTTTATCCTATATACAAGAATTTTCTAAAATTAAATGGAATAGAAGAATTAATAAATACTTATTAATTCTATCCAATCCAAGCATGTTGCTATATGCCCCCTTTTCTTGTTCAACAATTCTCCCCCTTAGTTGAGTAATCCTCTATAGAAGAAATTTGTTTCCCCTTAGTTGAGTAACATTTCTTATGTTTCAGAAGTAGGTTTCTTGATATTAGATATCAATTGATAGAATATCAATGTTTAGAATATAAAGAAGTAGTAGTAACATATGACTAGATAATCAAGTATTATAGTCAAGTATCCTGGAAGACATGCTTGTAATTCCGTTTCATATTACTAAATTTTCCTTAGACAGTCAATTGTCTTCCAAATCACAAATGTAGCCAGATTCCTTATATCTCCCCTCGAATGTAATCATTAGAACTTTGTAACAGGGAATTGAGAAAGAGATTTGGTATTTGTGCTAGTATATGATTTTCCTTTGTGTATCTGACAAGTGTTTCGCTCATATACTCTCTAAGTGTTTCACTCATAGAATATATATTTACACTCTTTCTCACTTATGTTTCACTCTTTTCTCTCAACACTGTTTCTCTCAGTATTGATGACATAGTCTTTTGTACCTGTAAGAAAAATCACCATAGCCCCTTCAAGAGAGGTCACTGGTAGTACAATGGGGTTTTATAAATCCCCGTCCTCAATTGAATCTATCAAATATTTGATTTTGATAAATGAATTGCTTCAGGAATAGATTCAATGAGTTGCTGATAATCTAAGATGATCTGTTCTGTTATGAATCTAGATATGTTCCATCTGTGAGGGAGACAAGGATCAATAATGTATCAATTGATCCAAGTTTCCTCTTGACGACTGTGAAGGCATGTCCCACACATGATCTAGCTGTGAAGGCATGTGCATTTCTACAATCGCAACAACTTCATCTACTGTAACAAATGGTAAATAAAAAATTGGGATGTTGTTTATACCTCTCATTGTGCATGCCTTGCAATGTGTTCCTAGAATTTATCTATTTAGGCTTACCATCAGCGTGAGTGTTAGTGGTGTGCTTGACTCATTACAAGGTGTTCTGGATGATGAACGAATTTCAATGGACTCATCTTATAGAGAGAATGATTCCAGAGACAGTTTTATTGCATTTTCATCTCTGCATCATTTTGAGAAGATGCAAGTGAGCTTACAGTTACCTCAGTTATATATTACTTTTCTTATCTAGAAGTAGAGTTATGGGTGCACTTCTGACTTCATCCTTATTTGTTGCATTAAGGGCAGTTTCTTCCTTATCAACCTCTAATTTACATGAGTTCCTTATATTTTCAGGGGTTAATATATGGAGGTGGATGAATTGGTGTTTGGTACTATGGCCTGGGTAAGAGATTGATGAGGTTTCAACCTCTTGGCCAACTTCTAAAGCCACTAGGGCTAACCGGATATAACCAATCGAGATAAAAAGATAATCACCTTAACATTCTAAAACATGTTTTTCATCCCAAAGAGAAGGAAAAATATAATAAGTAATGGTAATAGATTGCATTCAAGCACCTTTAGTAAAAGATTTCTGTCGGAACTAAAGATTTATCATTTAAGAGTATGATACAAAATTTTCTTTAAGATACGTATCCCATAATAAAATGCGGGAAGGTTGTATTAGAGAAAATTTTTTTATCCCTTGTGAATTTCCTATAAGGCAAACTTCCCATAATAAAACGCGAGAATTTGTACCAAAGAAGAAATTTAACTCTCTTACCAAATTATATCTCGTTCAAATGACTATTTTCCTCTATATCTTAATATTGTACGATTTGAAAATAGTTTTGCAAACCATCATTATCAGATAGAAGACAACGGTTTTCCGACTCATAATGCAATTATGATCTTCATCAATTTCATCCACATGATATTATCCCTGACTTAAAATAGAAAATTTTATGACAATAGGGGTGGATGTATTCTTAGCAATACAATATAAGGCCTTCAAATCAACATGTATTATAAAAAAAATCACAATTAATTGCAATAAAATAATAATAAACTAACAATACATGATAATCATCAATAATTTCAAAAATCAAGTAATTATGCTCTTGATATCTCATCAAATTAAAATTATTAAACTAATAAACATAGAATTACTTCAATTCATAATTTTAATAAGATAAAATACCCTCGTTAAATACTAAATAATCATCAGAATGAAATTTAGCATTTAAATTTTTACACTATATCTAATAATTGTTACTCAAGCATATGACAATTATACTCATAACAATTATCAATGATATATATAAGCTCGAGAAAGTAGTTGAAAAGAAATTCACAAGTCCTTTAAATATTGACATAATATTCCTCGCAGATACAAACAAATTTTGAAAATATTTCTAAGTATATAAAATATTGAGAATTTTATACACATAACTTAGAAAATACTTCGCCTTTCAATATTAGTGAATTTTGAAATATGTATTGATTACTTAGAACAGAAATTCTAAATAATATCACTAATATTAAAATTGTCACAATTATTTGTAACAAAACATTTAAAAATATCTAATATACAAATAATTATGCTGCATATTATTTTAATTCATTTAAATTATGAGACTGATATGACATCGAATTGTCTGACATCATAATTTAAATAACTTAAGATAATATTCAAACTTATGCTAGAACACCTAATTACTACAGATGCATATAACATTGTAAACATGATAATTAAGGTAGTAGCAAAAAGCACAAGGTACTGGATTACAAATAAATTCACAAGTGCTTTCAATATTGAAAATTTAATACGTGTGAACTCATTTGAGAATTCCTTGCAGATGAGATTTCCAAAAAATATGTACATAAATAATATCCCAACTTCACTAACCAACTTAGACAAAATGAATTTATCAAGTTGTTTAGCAAATATATGCAAGTTATTCTGCTAAGGACTACTCTCGAAAGAAATGATACCTGATGTTTATGCGCTTGTTCTAAACGTGGTGTAGAGAGTATCCAGCAGAGTTGTTGGAGTTGACAGCTTCTATAGGAATTACTTCCATGTTTTTCTTACAACCTGCATCATCTATATCTATGTAGCCAATTAGGTTAAACCTAGTATCTTTAGGGTATCTGATTCTAAGAATTGATAATCCCTTAAGGTATTTAACAATTCATATCTTAGCTACAAGATAAGATTCTCTAGTATCCACTTGGAACCTTGCACATAGGCATATCGAGAATAAAATATATGGTCTTTATGCACTTGAATAAGTAATGAGATGATCATACCTCTATAGCTTGTCACTTCAGTTATATACCTGATTTACCCTGATCAAGCTTAGCGGTTTGTTGGCAAGAAGTCTTGGCAGGTCTAGAATCTTCCAAATTGTGCATCTTCAAAAGATCTTTGACTTACTTTAATTGCCATCATTATTTTGAATTACTTATAATCTAAAAAGAATTGTAACTTTTCCAATATGCTCATCTTGTACCTACTCTGCCTTGTATTCTAGAGATATATATATATAATGACTCTAATATAAAATCATTTTCAAGTAATTAGTAGTTATAGTTTCATACCATGTCCTTGACGATTGCTTGATTTTCTACCTCCGTCAGAGAGAGCTTGTGAAGAGAATGATATACAAATATGCAAATTCAAACTCCAGCAAATGTTGTACATCGACTTCAACTTCTAACTCACCATTCAGGAGTGCACTTGTTCACATTCATCTAATAGATATTTATGTTTAAATGTGTAGTAGGTGCTAGGACTCTCCTACAGTTAGGACATCAACTTGTTCAGCCCCAATAGGATCAAGCCTGGTCACTGGTACTTGTAGTTAGATCTTGAAAGTCCCGAAGATTCTATTTTCATCATCATCGATACCTTTTACTTGATAGTAACCTGTAGCAACTAGTTTGGCTTTGTCCCTCATAAGAATGCCAATAAGCATTCCATTTCTGAAAACCCTTACAATACCAATTACAACATTGTCTTGTGGTATGGGTTCCAGCTTCAATGAATTCTGCCTTTCAAACTGATTGAGTTTATCTTGTATTGCAATCACCCAATCTAGATAAATCAATGCTTCTTAAATCTTCTTTAGGATATAAACTGTTAACAATTGTTCTTTCCCGAAGAATAATCATTTACTTTGTATAGCACTTCTAGCCTTTACTCTAGTATCCGGATCACTAAGAACTAGATTCTGGGAATGACTTTTACTTCAAACCTTTTGTCTTGACAGATATGTTCTTAATGTATTCCCTTCATCTTCATTGTGTTGAGTATGACTCGTAGATCCTTCTTTTATTTGCTCCCCCTGAGTTACTGCTAGGATGTGTTAAAGATCATTCACTTTGTTGAGTGGATTATGTTAAAGTTCACGAGTTGTATAGTTTCACTACCATTTCCACTAACAGGATCTGAATCATAATCATTAACATTTATTCCTTCTGTAACCTCAATTTCATCATCAATATCTGAATATAACTCTAACAAGATGTCAAACTTCAAAGATTTATAATAGACTTTCATTTGAATGCTCGGGAGCTTGGTGTAGTAGGATGACACATTCAGACTTTTAATCACCTTCTGGTTTTCAATCACATCTTATTTTCTTCTAACATGATCTTCCTGATGTGATCAATCACCATATGTGATGCTTCATCATCATTTGTTTTGAATGCATGAAAAACACCAAAATGTAACTAGGGTTATCATTAACCACCACTAAGCACATCTCTTCCTTAACATAACCTGATTCAGTGTGATGCTTTCATGACTTTTCTATATGACATACTTTAAAATGTCCTTCAAAATAGAATTTTATATGAAGCATTCCTCTCACCAATTTCATCTTAATCAAAGAATCCATTGTCTCTAATATCAAGTGTGAGATCTTCATGTGTCATAGCTAACTCTTTACTGATGAAGCTTTACTATGAAACTCACTTCACCTTTGCGTATAGAATCCATGTCAGCTACTAACAAATTTTTTTCACTCCTATTTGAGTGAGCTTCTATCTTTCTTATTTGAAATCAAATACATTTCCTTTTCAATACTTTTCCATAAAACCCTAGTGCCCTATAGATAGTGCTTAAGTCCTTCCACAAGAAAGATATTTACAGTGATGACAATTCCAAAATCATGATAGCTAGATCCCTTGTATATCCTTTGATGTCATCTCCAAAGGTTACCGTTGGGTAGGCTCTCTCAACCACCTGTGATAGTAAAGCTTTAATGCTAGTCATATCCCTCGAACAATAATTGTCATGAATTCATATAACTTTTGTCTTTTGTTACATACTCTGCAATCAGAAATGATTAAGCTTTTTGGTATTCAATTCAATTGAGTCCAGATGGGTTAGAAATATTGCTTTCAGCAGTGGTAACAACAGCTTCAACCTTAACATGCCCAAACTTATCTTTGACTGATCACTTCTCATTTATATTATCCTTGACAAGGTAGTTTTAAGGCTATGAGATTAATGATTCCAACCTAACTTTAGATGGACTAGCAGTCTTTACCCTATTGTGATTCTTATACATGTTTTTCCTAAGATTATATAAGTCCTAAGATATGCATTTTCAAATTTAAATAAACAAGCATGCAAATAAGAACACATGGTAACATTCAGCTTCAATGCATTATAGATAAGAATTATGCAATTCAGTCATGTTATGCATATTAGAAAATTCAGTACTATATACTTTAACCATTCTACACAAGTGCACCGGATGTTCAGCAGATTTACAGATATTCAATAATTTTCTAAAAACATATGGAATAGAAGAACTAACAAATTAATTACTAATTTTGTCTAATCCTTTTCTATTGTTGTCTAACCTTTTAAGTATCTCTAATTATCTAAGTCAGTTTTAGATATAACAATTTGTAACTGAACTCTTAAGTAATTCCCATACTACCTTCAATTTAATTCTTATCCTAGACAAGCAATTCATGATTAAATAAACAAATCTAATTGTTCTAGGGATTCTGAAACATGGCTATTAGTCCAAGACTTTAAAGCTATAAGAAAAGATTTTAATCTCATGTTAGGAATCTACATGTAATTTGATGAGAACTTTAATCTTAGAATCATAGAAATTTTAATTGATGTAACTGATCAATTAATATGAAATTTATAAATATCAATTCATTAGGAAAATATTTATCAGTTGAAATTTTTATGTGAATCAACTGATAATATGGACTGTAGCATAGGTGTACTTAGTCTATTTCAATCGATAAGGTGCAAGTCATTTGATATTATTCTTATCAATTGATGTTAGAGTCGATTGATATATGTCATCAACTGATGTGTAACTTAGTCTGTCAAATTGTAATTATTTGAAGACATGAAAATTATACAAGTGAAGGATGATCAGTTGACATTAAAACATCGATGGATAGAAGATCAATTGAAGAATCCAAGTCAAGTATTGAAGACCATCAACTGATATGAAGATCCATCGATTGATAACATCTATCAATCGATAATTCATCATTCATCAATCGATGTATATAAAGATCAATCGAAGAAGAACATCAGTTAAGGGATAAAAGGAAGAATCAATTGATATGCTTAACAATAAATTATCAATTGATTGAGACAACAGAAAAAGGCTATCTGTTAGAGATCCAAAGGACAAAAGCACACCTATGGAAGACACTCTATGATGACTGTAAAGACTCAAATAGAAGTTTTCTTTCCAACCTTCTCCCAAAAAAGAAAAAGGCAAAAGTAAAGATAGAATAGAAACAATCCTAGAATATGTATTGTAAAAACACACTTGTAGTATATAAACAAGCGTGGTAGCATTGTTAGAAAAAAGTAAGAAATACAAGTTAGACAATATTTATTGAATCAACTGTTCAACCTTAGAGCACTTTGTAAGAACATTTGATTTATCTTTCAACCTTATAAAAATGAAGCTAGGTTTTATTAACCTAGAAAAATTGGGCAAATATACACTGATAGAAACACCAATCCATCAGTAATTTTAAAACATCTTTGTTCAATTTATTTTTCAGTTTCATTTGTTCATATATATTCTCTTAAACACTCAAACCTCAAAAACAAACATTAAAACATAAAAAGTTTTGTGATTTGTATTCAACCCTCTTCTACAAATCATATTGACATTTTTCTGGGAAATAACAATTGGTATCAGAGCACATACTTTCAACATACAGAAAGTTTAAAGATCAAGAACAGTTAATATGGGCCAAAAAGATTCAGGTGTAAAAATTCCAGTGTTAGAAAAAGATGAATACTTTGCATGGAAAGTAAAAATGCATCTGCATTTACTCTCTCTTAACCCTTCCTATGTTAGCTGCATAGATAAAGGTCATCATGTTCCCATAAAGCTAGTCACAGGTGTGAACCCTGATGGAACTCCTGCATTTGACAAACATATTCCAAAACTCATCACTGAGTTTACAGAAGAGGATGAAAAGAAAGTGTTTAAAGACAAGAAGGCCATGAACATTCTGTTTAATGGTCTAGATAAAGATATGTTTGAAAATGTAATAAACTGCACTTCATCAAAGGAGGTATGGGATACTCTTCAAACTCTATGTGAAGGGACTGGGCAAGGAAAAACAAGATACAACTCTTGATTCAGAAATATGAATAATTTTATTTCACGAGTGGAAAGTCCATTAATGACACCTATAGCAGATTCCAGAAGTTGTTAAATGGATTGAAGCTATATGGTAGGGTTTATGCAACAGATGATACAAATCTAAAATTTCTTAGATCTTTTCCAAAGGAATGAAAACCAATGACTGTCTCCATTAGAGAATATCAAGACTTCAAGGACTATACTCTTAAGAAAATTTATGGTATTCTCAAGACCTATGAGTTAGAAATCCAACAAGATGAGAAGATTGAGAAGAATCAAAGAAAAGAAAAGATTGTGGCTCTAATGGTCAAGGGAAATGAAGAGAAGAATGAAAGTGTCTGTGTAGAAGATTTTGTCATGGTGGCTGGTTATGCTGTTGAAGAATCATCCAAAGGAAATGGTAAAGACAAGTGTGAAGAAAATGAAGCATGCTCTCAGGATGATTTGGATGATATTGATGAGCACCTTGCATTTCTGTCAAGGAAATTTTCAAAGATAAAATTCAAGATGAATTCAAATGCTCAAAGGCCTGGATCTCAGTTTAGAAATAACAATCAAAACTAAAATTTCGTTGATAGATCAAAATTAAAATGCTTTAACTGTGGATTGGCTGGTCATTTCTCAAATGAGTGCAGAAAGCCAAAACAAGACAAGGCAAAGTCATATGATGGTATTGACTATAAAAAGAAATACTTTGACCTGCTTAAACAAAAATAAAAGGCATTTATTACAGAAGAGAAACACTGGGCTGCTGAAGACAGTGATTCTGAAGAATTCATCAATCTAGATCTAATGGCCAACCATGAAGATGAAGAAGCTAGTTCATCATCAAATCAGGTACTAGCTACTAACTTTTCTGAGCTTTCAAAAGATGAATGCAATAGTACTATTAATGAAATGTCTAATGAATTGTACAATTTGTATGTCACTATAAAATCTCTAAACACAGAAAACCTCAAGTTTAAGAACACCATTGATGCCTTAACTGAGAGGAATGATTTTATTGAAAATGAACTTGTTTATTTAGATAGATTCAAGCAGAAAAGTAAGGATGCTAGAGATGAACTAGTGAATAGTTTGAGAAGAGAAGAATTGTTAAAAGAGCAATTGGCTGGAGAAATTGAAACCATTAACAAATGGAATAGGTCTGCTAAAACTTCCAAACAAATTATTGATGTTCTGGGTGTAGATACTCTAGGAGAATCCCCTAAATCAGTTGGCAAGCCATTGGTTGATGCTTCAATGGATAAAGATCAATCGACTGTTAATCATTCATCAACTGATTAGGATTATCAATCGATTGATGCTGAATCAATTGATAAGCATCCATCGATGAGTAAATCATCAATGGCTAACAAGAAGAACAACATTAGCACCCCTATCAATTTTGTTAAGGAAACCAAGATTGAAAAGATCAACATTGGTAGCTTATCTAAGAAATAATTAAAAGAGAAATTAGAAGGGATAGGACCTGTTGAAATCATTCACCCTAAGTCTGAGAAAAAAAGAAGAATATGAATAGAAAGGTAGGCATAAACAAGCACAAAAATTATACTCGTGATATGTATGCACCAAGGAAGGTGTGTGCTAAATGTGGATGTGTAAATCATTTGTCTATGCAATGCAAGAAAGAAAAGAACTCCATATCTTTAAATGATTTAAGTGCACATGCCATGTCTGCGAATGGCATGCTTAGTAATCCTATGCTCATGAATGCCATGTCTTCTAATTTGGTTGCACCCAATGTTCATACGCCTTATGCACAATTTCCATACATGTATAATCCTTTCTTTGCATATGCCAATATGAAGATACCTGGAATGCCATGGAACATGCATATACCTGATAACAATCATGCTAGTAAAAATGTTAAGTATGAAAATGTGCATGATGTATCTGCCATGAGTTCCAAGGTGTTTGAGCCATAAAAGTCAACCCTCAAAGTTAAAGTTGATTTAAACCCACCAAAACAAAAGGAATCAAAGTTGGCAACCAAGGCTCAGGCTGCAACTAATAAAAGAGGATCCAAGGCAACTTGGGTACCAAAAGCAACTTGATTGTTTTATGTGTGTGCTGGGAAACAGGAAAAAAATCTTTGGTATCTGGATAATGGATGTTTTAGGCACATGAATGGAGATTTGTCCTTACTCACAAAGTTTGTGGAAAATGCTGACCCAGGAGTTACTTTTGGAGATAACAACAAAGGTTTTACTCTGGGATAAGACTCAATTTAAAAAAAAAATTATCATTGAACCTGTAGCACTAGTTGATGGATTGAGGCACAATTTGCTCAGTATTAGTCAACTATGTGATAATGGAAATGGTGTGTAGTTTTCAACTGGATCATGCATCATAGCCAATAAAAAATCTGGTGAAATTTTCCTAACTAGTAAAAGAAAAGGAAAAGTCTATGTGGCTTATTTTAACTCTGTGAAGACAAATTCAATGACATGTCTACTTAGAAAAGCCAATACAGATGAAAGTTGGATTTGGCACAAGAAGCTAGCCCATTTGAATTTCAAATCCATGAATCAATTGGTTAGAAATAATCTAGTTAGAGGCATTCCATAGATGGAATTCACCAAGGATGGACTAGGTGATTCCTGTCAAAAGGGAAAACAAAGGAAAACATCATTCAACACAAAGTCTAAATCATCAATTAATAAGCCTATGGAATTATTACACATGGACTTATTTGGTCCAGTCAACATCATGTCAATTGCCAAAAAGAAATATGTCTTAGTAATTATGGATGACTTCACAAGATATACATGCGGCAAACAAATTCATTATCATTCATGTGAAGAATGTTCACAATGGCACTGAATGGAAGGTCAAGAAAATAAGAAGTGATAATGGTACTGAATTCAAGAATGCAACAATGAAAGAATTCTGTGAAGAGAAAGGTATCACTCATCATTTCTCAGCACCAAGGACTCCACAACAAAATAGAGTTGTTGAAAGGAAAAATAGGACCTTGATTGATGCTACTAGAACTATGTTAGAAGAAGAAAACTTCCTACATATTTCTGGACAGAAGCAATTAATACTGTATGTTACATTCAAAATATTTCTATGGTTAATCAACTACAAGGAAAAACACCATATCAATTGATAAAGAAAGACAAGAAGCCAACAGTTAATTTTCTTCATGTCTTTGGCTGCAAATGCTTTGTACTAAGGAATCAAGGTGAAAATTTGGGGAAATTTGAAGCCAAAGCTGATGAAGCTATATTTATTGGATATGGAATAACAACCAAAGCTTACAGAGTCTACAATCTTAGATTACACATTGTTATGGAATCTCTGCATGTACTCTTTGATGATAAGAAAATTCAAGGGTTACATACTGAGATTTTGAAAATGAATCAATAAATAATGGCGAAGACAGTGATGATGATGTTGAAATTTCAAGAAATCAAGTACCCAAAAAATCCTCATCAATTGATGTCAATGCATCAACAGATAACTTATCAGTTGATAATCATCAATCGATTGATAATACATCAATTGATAATCATTCAATGGATAACAACTCTGCTCAACAATCTTCAAGTAGAGTGTCCATCTCAGGGGGAGGGTTCTCAAACAATCAATCACATCACAATGATCATAACAATTCTAATGATCATGAAGCATCATCTTCAAGGAAAAATCTACCACCACAAAGGAAATGGACAAGAAGTCATCCCTTTGAGTTGATCATTGGAGATGCAAATGATGGTGTCAAAACTAGAAGTGCAACTCAAAATGAATGCTTGTATAGTAGCTTCATGTCTCAAGAAGAACCAAAAAGGATTGAAGAACCTTTGATGATCCTGATTGGATAATTGTTATGCAAGAAGAGTTGAATTAGTTTGAAAGAAACAAGGTATAGAAGCTGGTGCCCAAACCAAAGAACAAGTCTATCATTGGTACAAAATGGGTGTTCAGAAACAAAATAGATGAATCTGGTACAGTGACAAGGAACAAATCAAGATTAGTGTCAAAAGGGCTATTAACAAGAAGAAGGCATAGATTTTGATGAAACATTTGCACCAGTTGCAAGGTTGAAAGCAATCAGAATCTTTCTAGCATATGCTGCTTATGCTAATTTCAAAATGTACCAGATGGATGTGAAAAATGATTTTCTCAATGGAGAACTAGATGAAGAAGTGTATGTAGAACAACTTCCTAGTTTTATTGATCTTATTCATCCTAGTTCTATATACTATCTTCTCAAAGCACTTTATGAATTGAAAAAAGCACCTAGAGCCTGGTATGACACACTATCTAAATTCTTGATTGAGAATCACTTCACAAGAGGTACTGTTGATAAAACTCTCTTTCATAGAAATGTTAGTGGCTCTATGATTTTTGTTAAAATCTATGTAGATGACATTATTTTTGGCTCAACTAATGAGAAACATTGTCAACCGTTTGCTAAGTTGAAGCAAAGTAAATATGAAATGAGCATGATGGGAGAACTTACCTATTTTCTTGGGTTGCAAGTCACACAAGTTAAATCTGATATTTTCATAAATCAAACCAAATATATTTCTGATTTATTAAGGAAATTTGATTTAAATGATTGTTCTTCTACAAAAATTCCCATGGCCACTACAACTAAACTTGAATTGAATACTAAAGAAGCTAAAGTGGACATTTCAAGTTATAGAGGCATGGTTGACTCATTACTTTATTTAACTGCAAGTAAGCTAGACATAATATTTGCTACATGACTTTGTGCCAGGTTTCAGGCTGATCCTAAAGAATCTCATTCAATTTCAATAAAAAAAATATTTAGATATCTCAAAGGAACTCTAAATCTTGGAATTTGGTACCCTAGAGACTCTGGATTTGAGCTAATTGATTATTTAAATGCAGACTATGCAGGTTGCAGAATTGACAGAAAAAGTACCACATGTACCTGTCAATTCCTAGAAAATATTCTTGTATCATGGTTTAGCAAGAAACAAAATTCAGTGTCTACATACACTGCAGAGGTTGAATACATTGCAGCTGGAAGTTGTTGTGCACAAATATTATGGATGAAGAATCAACTATTTGACTATGGTTTCAATATGAACAAGATTCTTATTTTCTGTGATAACACAAGTGACATTGCAATAATAGAAAATTCTGTGCAACATTCCACAATCAAGCACATTGACATAAGGTATCACTTCATTAGGGAACATGTAATGAATGATACTATTGAATTATATTTTGTCCCTAGTGAAAGATAACTTGTAGAAATTTTTACCAAACCATTAGATGAATCTACTTTCAATAGATTGGTCTTGGATTTAGGTATGCTTAACTATGTTTAATCTATTAAATGTCTGACAAGTTATTTATTTATGTTAGTTTTTAATTTCTAGCCATTGACTATGTTAATCTATTGATTCTTCCACAATCAACTGATAAATTTTTTACATATCAATGGATATCTAAAGCTGTCGAGAGATAAACATATCAATTGATGATGTATTTTTTTGTCAATGGATATTTGCAGCTACCGACAAATAAATATATCAATTGATGATGTATTTATTAATCGATGGATATTATTACCTGTCGATGGAAAAGGTAGTTATCAATTGATGACCTGAAATTTTTAGAGTCCATGTCATCAATCGACCTGTATAAATTCCATTCATTGATTACTTATTTTATCAATTGATTAATACATAAATCTCTGCATGTATAACAGTCGATTGCCAAAATTAGTAATTTTTACTTTTCATTTTTTTTCAATGGTTAAGTTTTATTTTGAGTAAGAAATTGATTGGCAACTCAGTAAATATAAATAATGAGATTGAAACTTCTTTTAATTCTTACTTACAATTTTACTAACGATTTCTCTATCTCTTTCTCTCTCTCAATCTACGAACTCAATCTCTAACTCTCCCTGTTCTCTATCTTTAACATTCTCAATCTCTCTTGCGTAATCTCTAATCTTCATATAAAAGAAATGTCATCTTCATCTGATTCATCTTCCAAGAAGGTTTAACAAGCAGGATACTACTATGAGTTGAATAATTTCATTGCCTCCACTGTTGTGGAAGAAGCACCACAAAGTTTTCATCCAATGATGCGATTCTTGGAGAGTAGGAAGGTGAAGACAACTTTAAGTGAAGAGCCAAATATCATTTGCAAATTGGCGGAGGAACTCTGGTACACTGCAGAAGTTGCCAAGGAATACTCAACCATTTCTTTCATGTGCAAGGGAGATAAGTACATACTAACTACTGTTGTTATTGATAAATGTTTAAAATTACCTGCTAATAATACTGACGCAACACCAACAGATAAAAATATTAGAAACATGCTAAAGTCTGTTAACTATGTGGAGCCTAATATTAGTCTAGGTCATGTTGTTAGAAAGCATCTTAGGAAAGAGTGGTCTTATTTCTTTGATGCAATTATAAAATACTTTAGTGGTAAGATCAGTAACTTTGATGCTATAACAACTAGTATACAGGAAATTGCCTACAATGTTTTGTTTGATAGATATTAGTACTTGTCGATGGAAAAGGTAGTTATCAATTGATGACCTAAAATTTTTAGAGTCCATGTCATCAATCGACTTGTACAAATTTTAGTCATTGATTACTTATTTTATTAATTGATTAATACATAAATCTCAGTATGTAAAACAGTGGATTGCCAAAATTAGTACTTTCTACATTTCATTTTTTTCCAACGGTCGATTAAGTTCTATTTTAAGTAAAAAATTAATTGGGAACTCAGTAAATATAAATAGTGAGATTGAAACTTCTTTTAATTCTTACTTGCAGTTTTACTAACGATTTCTCTATCTCTTTCTCTCTCTCAATCTACGAACTCAATCTCTAACTCTCTCTGTTCTCAATCTTTAACATTCTCAATCTCTCTTGCGTAATCTCTAATCTTCATATATAAGAAATGAAATCTTCATCTGCTTCATCTTCCAAGAGGGTTTCACATGCAGTATACGACAATGAGTTGAATAATTTCATTCTCTGCACTATTGTGGGAGAAGCACCACAAAGTTTTCATCTAATGATGCGATTCTTGGAGAGTAGGAAGGTGAAGACAACTATAAGTGAAGCCCCAAAGATCATTTGCAAATTGGTGGAGATTTTTTGGGCCACTGCAGAACTTGTCAAGGATTACTAAACCATTTATTTCATGTGCAAGGGAGATAAGTACACACTAACTACTGTTATTATTGATATATGTTTAAATTTACCTGCTAATAATACTAACACAACACCAACAAATAAAAATATTAGAAACATGCTTAATTCTGTTAACTATGTGGACCTAATATTAGTCTAGGTCATGTTGTTAGGAATCATCTTAGAAAAGAGTGGTCTTATTTCTTTGATGCAATTATAAAATGCCTTAGTGGTAAGATCAGTAACTTTGATGCTATAACAACTAGTATGCAGGAAATTACCTACAGTATTTTGTTTGATAGATTTTTTAATTTGTCATCAATAATAATTAAAGAGATTGCTGCAAAGTTGGGTGATAAATCTAATAGGTCTAACCATATATATTATGCTAGATTTATTATGCTGCTTATTAACCATTTTGTGAAGGATATAGAAATCAGAAGAGAGACAGAGACATTGGAATGTTGGGTCCAAAACAAAAGAGTCTTTAAAGACTTGGTAAGGATGAATCTTCACAGTAATGTGGAATTGATCTATCCACCTTTTGTTCAGGTATTTATTTCTACCCTAACTTCTTCCAATCCCCAAGATTCTTTGCCTTCTATGGCTATGGAGTCTGTTAGTAATGACCCCAACCCTCCTACCCAAGCCACACAACCAATCTCCAAAACCAAATCTAAGAAGCCAACCCTAAAAGGTTCTCAAAACCTATTGTTGTAAAAATAAAGTAAAGAAAAACACCTTTCATGGTAGATAGATTAGAGGTGGATGTAAGTGGTGAGGGAACTGGGGAATATAAAAGAACCCAGAAGGATAAGGAAAGTGAGGGTGTACTGACCAAACCAAGCCACTCCACAGTCTCTCAAAAGGTTGTGGATGTTAATAAGATTGGCATCCTCTCAAAAGGATGTTAATATTGAAAAGAGCACAGAATCAGGGGCACATAACCAAGATGAGAACATACAAGCCAAAACCATAAAATCATATGAAAGGAGAAGGAAGAAAGTCACCTTTGCACATGGGGAAACACACACTGCAAAATCACAAGAAACTGTGATGGAGCCTTCTCAAAGTCAGTTTGATGCATCTCATATAAATGATAAGATGCAGCCCCATTCTCTCTCAATTCCAATTGCTTATATTCTTCTTTCCCCACTCCATCAAATTTCTTCAGAAAATGTTCAGAAAGATAATCAGGCATTTTCAAATTCTCCTTCTTTGATAATCAAGGAGAAGCCAACACTCTCCCTTGAATTTTCTTCCCAAGAAATTCAGGATTCCATCTTTCATGTTATCTCAAATATCACTTCTTAATTAATTTCTTCAAATGTTTCTACTCCATCAATTGATGTTCCAATCATCAATTGATACTCAGCCATCGACTGATTAGCCATCGATCGATAGTCAAGATCAATCGATGGGTATGCATCAATCGATGGATATCCCAAACACAACTTATAATTTCTATACATCAATTGATACTCAATAAATTGATGTTGCACAAACACTCTTAGGATTGAGTTAGTTGATTGAGAGGCGGGATTGCAACCTGGCAAAAGGAAAGGGAGTGAGTGAGGTCATTCCTATTTCTTCCAGGAATGTGAGTGAAACACATGAGGGCCCCACCTTAGAAGTTGTACAAGATATGAGTGAGGGAGAGGTAAGATTCCAAGATGAGATCCTGATGCAAAATAGAGAGATGAGTGAGAGAGATAAAACAATTCTATTATATGCACAGGAGTTGGAAAATGAGTTGATTTCAGAGGAGGAATGAGTAAAAAAGATAATGGGAGTCCCTCATACTGAAGCAAGTGGGAGTGGAGTCAACAAGGAGAATGAAGATGAAGAGGTTGATGCTGGTGACTTGGATCCATATAATTTTGTTCACCCCGATCCACAATATCAAGGGTTGGTTGCTTCAAGTAACAGGAATGCAGAACAATTATTAGGAATTGAGCATACTGAACAAAGGACCAAGAATATGAAGGTAAGCATTGCCAATACAACAAATACTTGTTATATGGCACCTGAAGATTTTGAGGATGATTCTGACGATGAGCCTTGGATGAGTACTATTGATGGATCCCTAGAAGATGCTAAAGTTAAAATTCTTTCTCAGTATAGAAGGGAAAACATGGAAGTTGAAATTACATATCTAACTCAAAGGAGGATTGCCAACTGTATGAAGGAATAATTGAAGTTGCAGAAATTGGCAGTAACAGGAGTAAAAAGGGAGTTAGAGATTATCAAGGGTTCTATTGTCTCCAACAAGGATACATTGGAAAGAAGATTAGATGAGAAGCTTCCAATGAATACTATGGCTCAAATCAAGGACAAGTTATTTAAAGAATCCAAGAATTTTGCAGCCTTAGAAAGAAGAGTGAAGTTTCTAGAAAAGAAGATGGATGAAAACATTAAAGGTCAAGTTTTACATGCCTCCATTCTTCAAAAGTTTCTTGACAGGATGCCACCACCTCCTCAAATTGATGATAACAAAAAGGGGGAGAATGCTAAGAAGAAGGATGGTGATGGTGATGGTGATGATGACAAATCTGGTAGTGGTGGTGTTGGTGGTTCTGATGCTGTTAGAGCTAGCATTGGTGGTGTAGTAACCAAGGTGGTTAAAAATGGGAGCAACAGGGAAAGAGGACAATCTTCAAAGTCATCTAAGTCAACCATAGATAACTTGAAATAGAAAAAGAAAGATTTGAAAAAGTTTGAAGATGAACTAGAAGCTAGAAGAATTTCTAGGGAAAGAGAAACTTAAGCAATGATTGAGAGGGAAAGGAAAAGAATTAAATATCTAAAGAAAAATAATGCATTGGTGATAAAGGCTGGACAAAAAGGAAATTTGGATGAGTTCATTGCTCAGAAAAAGTGGTCAATGAAAATGCAAAGAAGGCTATCAAAGAAAGCAATTCAAATGCAAAAGCCTTTCTAATAATTAATCTTGAAGCCTTTGAAGAGAAGAAAAGTGGTAAAGCCATAATGATTGAAGAAGAAAAGGAAAAGGAGAAGCCAGTTGGTCAGAAGCTTCTTCAAGGAGCCATCTCTTCAGGAATGTCAGATGCTACAAGGAGAGAAAAGGAGAATGAAGAGATTGTTAGGCAATTGGAAATGCAATGGAATATGGAATATCAATTGGCAGAACAACCACTGAGGAAAAAGAGGAAAATAGCCATGGCTCAGAAAAAGACAAATGCAACTCAAGAAATAGTGGTTAAGGAAAACCCTCAAGTGAAACAAGAAGAAATCAAGGAAGAGGTAAAAATTGAAGGATATGACATGAAAGGAGTTCTAGTGTTAAGTGCAAAATGGTTGATAGGAGTAAGAACTCACCCTGCAACCTCTAACCAAGATTAATCATTGAGGTTGGAATATGAGAATGGAGCAAAAATCACTTATTCAATAAAGGTGATAATGAAGCAAAGCTACAATGTCCTGAAGACCATTCTACCGTTACTCAACAGAAGGTACAAACTCATTACAACAATTGCTCAGGAAATTCAACATCAAATTTCAAAGCTAAAGAGAGTAAAGGCTGAAGCTGAACCTCATTCACCTCTTAAGCTATGAAAGTCTCAAGTCAAGAAGGTGTAGTTGGAGCCAAAATATGCAATAATTTTTACAGATATGGAAGACAATACAAAGTTCTTTGATATCTGGACAAAATCAAAGATGAAGAAATCCACTACCTAATGAGGCAACTTGGAGATACTTATGAAGATGAAGCAATATTGAGGACTTCCTTAATGAGATAACTAAAAGAAAATACTGAGAAGAAAAAGTAAGTGGAGAATGAAGACCATGAAGATTAGAAGACATTGGAGCAGTTTGCAGAAATCACACATCAACTGATACTTCCAAACTCAAAGTGCTATTTAAATTTCTTGATTATATCTGAATGAAAATAATTAAGGGTTTTGTTATCATCAAGTAGATTTATGTCTGTTCATGTCACAGACACAAATATGGGGAGATTGTTAGGAATGTACATGTAATTTGATGATAACGTTAATCTTAGAATCATAGAAATTATAATTGATGTAACTGATCAATTAATATGAAAATTATAAATATCAATTGATCAGGAAACCATTTATCAGTTGAAATGTTTATGTGAATCCACTGATAAAATGGATTGTATCATAGGTGTACTTAGTCTATTTCAATCGATAAGGTATAAGTCAATTGATATTATTCTTATTAATTGATGTTAGAGTCGATTGATATAGGTGATCAACTGATGTGTAACTTAGACTGTCAAATTGTAATTATTTGAAGACATGAAAATTATACAAGTGAAGGATAATCAATTGACATTGAAGCATCGCCAAGTCAAGTATTGAAGACCATCAATTGATATGAAGACCCATCAATTGATATATCGATTGATAACATCTATCAATCAATAAGTCATCATTTATCAATCGATGGATATAAAGATCAATCGAAGAAGAATATCATTTGATGGATAAAAGAAAGAATCAATTAATATGTTTAATAACAAATTATCAATTGATTGAGACAACACAAAATGCTATCTGTCAGAGATCCAAATGACAAAAGCACACATATGGAAGACAGTCTATGATGACTGTGAAGACTCAAACAGAAGTTGTCTTTCCAACCTTTTTCTAAAATAGAAAAAGGCAAATGGAAAGATAGAATAGAAACAATCCTAGAATAGGTATTTTAAAAACACACTTGTAGTATATAAACATGTGTGGTAGCATTGTTAGAAAAAAAAAGTAAGAAAAAAAAGTTAGACAATATTTCTTGAATCAATTGTTCAGCCTTAGAGCACTTTGTAAGAACAGTTGATTTATTTTCTAACCTTATAAAAACGAAGCTAGGTTTTATTAACCTAGAAAATTTGAGCAAATATACACTAATGGAAACAACAATCCATCAGTAATTTTAAAACATCTTTGTTCAATTTATTTTTTAGTTTCATTTGTTCATATATATTCTCTTAAACACTCAAACCTAAAAAATAAATATTAAAACAAAAAGAGTTTTGTGATTTGTATTCAACTTCCCCCCTTTTACAAATCATATTGACATTGTTCTAGGAAATAACATCTCACCATTGTAATTATCTTAATTCTCAAATAATACTTAACACATGTAAGATCTTCTAATGTAACATACACCAGATTAACATTTCTAATATCTAGAACAGTGTTCTTAAAAAAATATCCAACATTCTTCATCTTCTTGACATGTTATTGTGTATGATAAACATTTAACCTCTAAGATCTTAATCATGTATGTCATATTTTAGAATTAATCATTGCATTGATAGAAAAAATTCATACTTGAGATTACAGGATGGAATTATCTTTAGAGATTGCTATTAGAGCAAGATTACATTTGTTTCTCTAAATCATCTGAGTCATCCCATCTCTTTCCTTCAACAAAATAAGCTTAGCTTGATACTCATTCAACATTGCATCATCCTTGTCTCAGTTCAAAGAATAAGTCCATATCCTTGAATGCTTGTAAAGTCTTCATACAAACCAAAGTTTTGTTATAGCACCCAATATTGCATCTATAGACCATCACTGTCTTGCAGCTATCCAAAATTGAAATTGAATTGGATTCCTTAACCACAAGAATAGTTGATGTACCAACGCATTTATTATTACCAAATACAGCCTTAAACGGGTTTTTTTCTAGTTCATTGGTTTTCAGTACTCCAATAAATTTTCTAAAGTTAACTAAAAATAATCCTATGTCTTAGACAGTCGTGGTAGGGTTAACACGAACTTCTATTATCCTCCTTCTTTGCATAAGATACTTTGTACATGCAGAGATAACATGAAGTTCAGTCTTGTATTCTTTAACCTCATATGTTCCTTCAGTTGTGACCTCTAACGATTCTTAAATCTGTTTTGTACAATAAAATTGTACAAAAATTAGAATGATCAGTAGAGTCGGAGACAAATTCAGTAGAGCTCCCTACTAATAAATTTATCCTTTCTTTACATTTGAGGAGTTTATGTAACTATAACATAAACAATCATAACATCCACAACAAAATCAAAATGCTCCGGAATAAATCGACTAATATGAAATGACCACTTTCTTCGAAACATGGTCATATGCTATGAGAATTAATTCTGAGTCAAAATTAACGAATAGTTTTTTAACTACAAACCCTTTAATCACCCTTAATTTAATATTTAAGAAAATTTCAAAATTTCAAAATTTTTAATTTTCTTAGAAAATAAATTAATTAAAAATAAATATTTACCAAAATTTAAATTTTCAAGAATTTAGAATTTTCTTAAAAATTAAATAAAACATAATTTAATATTTAAGAAAACTTTAAATTTAAGAATTTTAAATTTTTTGAAAAAGTAAATATATCAAAAACAAATTAAATAACTATAGGAGTGGACTCTAACTAAATTCAAGCTACTTCCGAATTCAAAAATGGACCAAGATTTTTAATAACTTTAGATTATAAATTAAATCTATATAAATATAAATAATAAACCTAATTAAATTAAATTTATAAAATAATTTATCTAAATTTGAATTCATCAAATAAATTTATTTAAATTTATTTAAATTATAAAAGAAAATATATTTAAATTTAGAGAATAAATTTATTTAATTTAAATTTATAAAATAAATTTATTTAAATTAAGTTTAAAAAATAAACTTTTTCAAGTTTTAATAATAAACTTATTTAAATTAAATTTATCAAATAAATTTATTTAAATAAAATTTATAAAATAAATCTATCTAAATTTAAATTTTTATAAAAAAATTATTTATCAAAGCCTCTAAACATTCAGAGTTTAAACAGTTTGGGCACTGTGAGCTTCACTGAGCTACGGATCTTGATTTGTACGTCAATCAGATGGCTCAGATACTAATTTTTGGTCCCTATATAAGATTGTAGAAGGGGGGTTGAATACAATTTTTAGATTTTCTCATGGATTATTCTGATTTAAAACAATATTTTAATTATCAAGAATAATTAAAATTATTTAAACAAGATTCAAATTAAATACGTATAATAAACTTGAAAGGGTGTTACAATATTCCGTAGATTATTTCTTAATTTGTAGAAAAAATTTGATATGAATTGTTCTACTTAAGGAATGGAAATTTAAACCAGCACTGAAAGTCTGAGGATATAACAAGCAGACAAATTACTGAATTTGAATGTTTTCAATAAGTGAAATATGAAGCCAATGACTTCATATTTATAGAAAATGAGAAGCTTGTATGCCTTTTCATTTAAGACATTTTTCATACAATTTTATGCCTTGTTTGACTTTCTGAAAGTGCTTGACATGACTTTTCCATTCAATATGACTTTTCAGAAACTCGATATGACTTTTGGAATAAGCTCATTATGGCCTTTTGTTCAGTATGACATTTTCTTCTAGGATTCGGTATGAATTTTTCTTCAAGAACTCAGTATGAATTTTTATTATTGCTCGGTATGACTTTTTTTAAAACATTCGGTAAGACATTTCATTTAATTTGAAAATCAAGGGCCTATTTCTTCTTATTATGGATAGGCTCCATAGAAATGCTTTTAAATCCGCACAACTTATAATCGTTGATTAATAATAATTAATTTAATTCAGAAATTATAAAAATAAATATCTAATATTATTTAGATATTTATAAATATAATTTACTAAATAAATTAAATATTTATTAATAAAAATAAATCCTTACACTCTAAGTTGTGGTCTTCTAAAGGTCTGGAACTGAAATCGTTTTGACTTGACAATGATAAATCAATTCCAACCGGGGTTTCACTTTTAAGAATTATGAATCTTCATTTCTTCTGTGTCAATTCTTTTTCCCTCTTATCTTCAAGTCAGTACCGTTATGTTTTTTTAGTTATATCCAGTCAAATATTCAATCTTGGATTCTAACTCTTGTACACTGCATTCTAAAAAAAATCTATCCCTTTGAGCTTCCAACTTCTATCTTCTTCATTCTAAAATAACTCTAAATTAATTAATCCTTTAATTAATTTAAGAAATAAATTAATTCTAAGTGAATTAATTTACTAATTAAATTAATTAATTAATTAAATTAATTGAGAATTAAATTAAACTCTTGACTGTAAGACCATTATTGATGTAGATCAAACTCTTCTGTTCTTCAACAATAACCTTTTTAACCACTTGAACTTTTTGATGAAATATCTTCACTGATATTGTTGATACCCTGTGCACTGGTCTGGTTCACGGATGACTAACTACAATGTTGATTCTCATTTATGCTGTAGTGATATTTATATCTTGTCTTGTCCTGTCTTGTCTTCTTTTTGTTTTTCCTATTTAATTTTCTTCTTCTAGAATCTTTCTGTAGTAGTCATTTAAAATCTTCTATATCTTCTAAACTCCTTGAGATACTACTCTTTTATGTTAGACTGACGCTTGAACATATAAATGAACTTCTTCCAGTGTTGAGTAGCAGTCTTGTTAGAATTCTTCTAATATTCTGATTCTTCGTGTCTAGTTGACATTCATCGACTTGATTCTTGTTATCACATTTATTATTTACTTCCCTTTCTAATCTGAGTTGAGTTCTCATCTAATAATTACAAATAGGCCTTATCATATGCCTTTCACTTATCTTCTATGCTTTTTCGGTTGATTAATCATTGGCTATTCCATTGATTCTATCCACTAAAACCCTTTGACATTTATTCTTGAATCACTGCATTTTCTTTTCACCGGAAATATTCTATTTTTTATTCGTCACTGAGGCTTGAACATATTAATGAACTTCTTTCCTTGACGCTTTTGAATACTTCAGACTTTAATACCCTGTAATGATTCATGTATGTACTCTGACTGCATGTCCTTATGGATTCCTGTGTTACATATTATTATTATTATTTATCTGTCTTACTTCTTGTGTTGAGTTATCGTTACCTCTATTACATATTACCTTACATTATCATTTACAATCCAGAATTAATTTCTTACATTTCAAGTCCAAAGACATGTAGATTTCAACAAACTTATTCTTACGAGCTTCCGAGGCTGCCACATATTTAACCCCATCCCGAATTTTATCAATTATATCCTTAGTTGGTATTAACTCATCCTGCACACATAAATTTAATATATGTGCACAACATCGCGCATGGAACATTTTCCCCTCAATTGCCAATTTCTTTCTAACACTAAAAGTTTGTTTTAGATATCGTAAAACAACATCGTTTGCAGCAGCAATATCCACAATTATAGTTCCAATTTTATCGATAATTTCTCAATCATTTAAACACTTGAACCAAGTTTCAGAAATTACTAGACCACTATGTGGGGGAGGGACATTATAAAATTGAGAACCCTCATGTTAAGTTTCCAATCAGAATCAATCTAGTGACCTGTGACAACCAAGTATCTTAATTTATGATGCGACGAAGTCCACATATCTATTATAATGTTGATCCTTCTAACATATTTGAAATTTCTTTTAATTTCTTTCTTTCAATTTCAAAAGTACTGATACAATCTTTTTTCACCATTTGTCTGCTATAATTTTGCCAATAAGGGGTAGCTGTTCTCATTACCAAGTTAAACATAAAACTTTCTACATACCTAAATGGTAATTCGTTTACCAAAATATATTGAGAAATGATTTTTCTCATCTCAACATGATCGCGATTGAAATTACCAAATGTTACCTCAGAATATTTCATATTGCTTGGTTGAAACTGAAGTACTGCATGATTTGTTCATCTATGCGCAACCAAACATTTATCCACGTGCTTGTTGAAGGTTGTTGTGCACCTGTACGGCCTTTTTTCATTCTTAATTTGCAAAATTTACAAATCACCCACTCTTGATTGTTCTCCGCAACAATGTCCAAATACAGCCAGCAACGTGTTTTCTTCTTTCTTGCCTTCTTCTCGTAAGGTTGATTAGATTGTTGAGTATCAAGGGTGTCACTTTTTCTTTTCCTTCAAACTTCCTCTTGTTCAGGCTGCTGAGAGGTGCCTTGGTCATCACCAATATCTTCAAATTGTGATTCATCACCAAGACTTCTTAACTGTTCAAATTCAGCATTTTCCGGGAATATTTCAATGCAATTCTTTTTTTCTAGAAGACACCATTAAAAATATACAATATTATTAAATAGAATTTTAAAAACTAAATAGCAGGCTAAAAACAACACAGTATTAGATAAAGTTACATGCTATAGCTCTTAGAGATGAAACATCGACAAGGATAATTTAGACTAGTATTAAAGCAAATGAATGTAATTTTTAGCATATCAATTTAGCAGACAACGAGAGCTCACATGGTAATTTTTTGTGCATATGTATAAACTAGCACTTTCTCCCAATATATAAAAATATTTAGAAAAAATGTATGAAACATATAAAATCGTTGTTTCTAACAAATATTGAAATCATATGACAAACAGAGTCCAGAGGTACTCATATTTGCTCATATTTAAAATCATCTCGAGATACAAAATCAAGTATTACTCATATTTAAAAGCATCTCTGAATCTATGAGCATCAATTTCAATATCAAGACAAATTGGAACTAAATTATAACCCTCAATTAGTGAACCTAAATTGAGTAGCCTAAGTATGTTAGGATGTATCAAGTGTCAGCCTGTCATGCAGAGGAAGAAAACACTTCACAACTCAAACACCAGACAAATATACTTCATATTTCATATATGTTTATATACTGGATAGAGAAAATCAAGAATGTACAATTTACATCCATGAAGACAACTAAAAAACTCACACATTCAGTACTAAAAAGATCAAACAACATTTTAGGCAGAGACAACTGATAGATCTAAGTTTACTAAAAATAATATTCAGTACTAGAAATATCTTTATCCCAGGCGTGATAAATCTTGCAGCTTCAAATGATACACACATGTGTGGCACGACAATGAAACACAAGTAACATTTGAATATAAAGAACATAACACAAGAGATCCATATCCAAACAACATCATCCCCAACCAATTCAAACACACCTCATCTAAATAAACACCCAACCGGGCCAACCCCATATCAAGAAACATAGAAAAATCAAGAAAATACATACCATTATCATCGCAAATGAGGGAGAAAAGAAGGAGATAGATACAAATATAACTTTGAAAGGGGATAAGAGCCATACATGATATTGAATCAAACCAAGGTTGAAGATTGAATCTCTGAAGGCTTAGGGCTCCAGACTTTTAATTAAAGTTTGGTGTTTGAAGATAACCTTATAATTAAACATAGTAGATTCTTGAAAATGTGTCGCGGCTAGGTAGATTCTTGTTTGTGTGTGTATTGTGTGTTAGATTTAGGGATTTAGGAACGAGGAGTATAGCCATATGGTTGATTTAGATTGGGTTGGGCTTGAATTAGTTGGGTTGGGCTAAGAAAGTTATGTTTTTTTGTTTATAAAATTTTGAGTCGTTAACGAGCTGTTCGATAATGGCTAGTGTGCGATTCGGCTCATGTTTGGCTTGATAAAAGCTAATGTTCGGCTCGTTAGTTAACGAGATCGAGCTTGAACACATATTTTATTCGATAAGAAAGCTCGGCATGACTCGGTTCGTTAGAGAAAAAAGTTAAGCTCGCCTCATTTAGGACAAAGCTCGGCTCTGTTCGTGAACAGCCCTATCTCCCCGTCTTTAGACTTAATCCCTTCACATTTCATCCTTTGTCCATCATTGCAAAAAGTGCCCACTTCAACAGCTCCCGCTTCAATCATGATTCTCAAGACTCATTTTAGTCCGTGTTTAAGATCTTCTTCGTCGTTCTTATTGATAACATACGAAACTCTACCTTCTGATTTTACTTCTCTTGAACTTTGATCTTTAACTAAACTGAATAGTACTGTAGTTCTTGCATATTTTTCCATTTTATTCTTCATGTCCTTCCTTGAAGTCCAAGGAAATAGGGCCACATATATTGCAGGTCCCATTGTAGCAGCTTCTACCACAAATCCAACTTTGGAATTCTCAGACTCGACCTTATGAAGAGTAGTAAGAATCCCTCCTGTGTAACTCTTCCCTTCAATGCTTGAACTTTTTTCCAGAAAATAACCCCATGCAAATTTGACAGGATGAAGACTATAACGCAAGCTTCAATTTGTAGCTTTTTAGTTATCACGTTGCTCACAACATTGGCCATAACTCCAAAAATCTCTTTTTAGAGCCACCATTTATGTCTTCCTCTAACATGAATTTCTTAGCTTTTACACTCGATAATATAACTGTCTCATTTTGGAGAGCATCCACAAGCCACGTAGTATCAGCCCCTCTCTTATCTCCTTTCTTACAACTAAAAGAACAGAAACTGCAGTAATGATATTCCGGTGAATTCCTAGGAATCCGCTCAACTTTCATCCCGAGATTTTCACAACCTTTTCATATCACTGAATTCGAAAACCCTTCATTTGGACAATCATATGTCACCCCAAGTCTCTTACTCACCGAATCCATTGCTTCTTGATACTGAGAGCTTCCAAATAAAGGAAGCTTCTTCTCCTCAGACCAATCCTTAAGCACATTATCTGGTTTCTAGAATTTTCATCAATCTATGAAAAATTATTTTTTTTAAGTTCAAAAAAAAATTACATCATTCAAATTTAAATCAAGAACCATATAACTCATGAAATAGTTATACATAGACTGAGGTTGTTGAAATGAAAAATTAATAATCATCAATCTTGCAAAAATGAGGTTGTGTCCACATAAACATTATTATAATTTTTTATTTGAAACGAATTTCTTACTCTTTGGAAATATGATTTAACAAATAACAAGTAGTATAAAATAAATAGGCCAATGAATTTTACATAATTATACTCTTTTTCTAAATTCTCAACCTCGTGTCTGTATTTTCCAATGAGCAAGCAATAGTATAGAGTTAATCGATAATTTTTTGTTGGGTTTTTGTCTTTATGACAAATAATTTATAATATAAAATGAATAAATAAATACATGAATAATGTATTTATTGGTATCAAATATATGCATTAACTTTGAATGTATCAAAAATGTTGGTATAAAAAATTATTTTATTTAATAGACTATTGTAAGACTTGTAGTTATTCAAGCATTTGTTACGTGAAGCTCAATGTCTAATACTCTTTAACACAATAGTTCCTATAAAAGGAAATGTTGTTCTTCCTTCCTATAGTCAATCAGTTCTAAAACAAAATCCATTGTCGAGATCGTATTATCACAATGGTTCCTCAATAAGAATGTAATGTCTGAAGATAATGAACACAACGATTCCTAAGTAAGAACTTGTTGGGTGTACCGAGTTGTTACAATTGTTTGTAACTCAATGTTTGTTGTAAGAATTCAATATGATAATGGTTCTTTTTCAAATAGACAAGTGTTTTATATCATTGTCTCAAAAAGAAATTGAAATAGGCAAGTGTTTTATATTATTGTCTCAAAAAGAAATTGAAATACATAAGTGTTTTACAATTGAACTATGGCTTAATATACAAAAGTTATCAAGGAGAATTATAACCTGTAACTAAAAGTCTATGTCTAACAACAATACTATCACAAACCCCATTATACTTGTTCTAATATCAACGTTGTCACAAACCCTATCAAATCAAACTTCCTTTCTTTCACTTTTCTAGTAAAACTTTAACAAAAACAAGTAAGCACACTAACAAGATTAATGGGTCATCATCATTTATTGTTAGGATACTATTCCGATACTTGATAGCTGTCATCGGTTCTGGCTAAATTGCTACTGCATTTCGTCTTTGTTGAGCTTCTGCCATTAGAATAGTATTCGGATACTTGATAGTTGCTTCTGCATTTATAAACAAACATGATTGCTTAAACATTACCCATGAAATATATATTATATATTCAAGGTAACAGAAAATGTGTGAAATCTTACAATAGCCACCATTCTGATTCACGCAACACAAAACAATGAAGATTGCATAAAAAAATCTAGGCAATATACCTTGCAACAGAACAAAAGTGGGTCTGTTTCCTCTGTATAATGTGTCAAAGAAACTCCACATATATAAGTAGATGAGATATATAAGTTAGGACCAACACATTACCTTCTTCTAGATACCTAAATGCTATTAAAAATAGACAGAGAAGAACCCAATATATAGGAGATGTCTTCATCGACATATGTGGATTTTCTATAGAGCATCTGATCAAATATTGAAGCAATGAGTTTAATTACTAGTCTGCGTTTGAGCCAGAATAATCAACATGTAAGTCTGAAATTGGGATATTTAGCGTAACAACACTTATAATCACTATATAATTTTAGGATAAAAAGTGAGAAAGAAAAGACATTACTTGGAGAAAGAAATTTTGTTTTGTTTCTAGTTTCTTCTGCCAAACCACTGCATAGACCCTAAGATGTGCGCAAGAGATGCAAGGGAATAAATTTTTCAACATTTTTAAGTAGACTTTCAACAAACACTTCAATGTAATAAATCAAAATATATAGCTCACAAAATGCATTGTGCCAAAACATATAAACAAGTGTATAAACAGCAGACACAGTATATAAACAAGAACTAGTTATTTCAGAAAATGCAAAAAAAGTATAAAAAGAAAAAGTATACAAGCAGACACACTATATAAACAAGAACTAGTTATTATACACACTATATAAACAAGAACTGACTTAGGTCACATATTTAGAAACAATTAATAATAAGTGATTGAAAAACAAAGATGTACCTCATATTCAAAGAATGAAGCCATGAACCTAAATCAAAGCTATAAATCATAGTCAATTTAAGAAACTCTCAATCTAAAAAAGCCCCAAATAAAAGAAACCCAAATCGAAGGAGTGAATTGATGCAGTGTCGAAGAGAAGTGAGAGAGAGAAGAGCGTGGAGGAAGAACAATGCTTTCTCAATTGAAGAGCGTGGAGTGAGAAATAGAGTGAATTGTTTTCTCAATTGAAGAGTGTGGAGGAAGAGAAAAAATGATTTTGGAAAGAGCGGTACTTTTGCCGCTCAAGTAAATTGAAGGGGATGATAAAAGAGAGAAATTAAATTGGTTAAGGGGGAAATATTTGGGTGGGAGGAATAAAATTGGGTCACTAAATAAATAAAAATTTTAAATTTAATAATAATAATTTTTTAAAATAATAATAATAATAACAACAAATAAAATTAGATTACAGGTTGAAAACAAACAAATAATGATATTGTTTTTTAAAAATTTATAATAATTATAAATATATTTTTAAATTATAATAATTTATATTAACTATAAATCTATCTAATTATTACTAGCCAGCGATATACATTTGTTCACATCCATAATCTAAATTTGTAAAAAAAACTATAAAAAAAACACTAAGGTTTTTACATTTAAAAAATGTTGGCTTCATATAACACAATCGCTAAAAAAACGGTGTTTGTTTAACAGTATAGGACAAAAGTTACCTTTTTATAATAAAACGAAAAATGTTTCCAGAAGATTTTTAATACTTTTGTTAAAAAGCAAACAAAATAAATTTAAAAATTCTAATTCTTTTACACATCACCAACATCAAAATATCTTAACACCCGTTCGGTTGGATTATTGAAAAAAATAATTTTAATTTAATAAAAAGGAAATTACAGATTTATTAGAAACTCACTATCTACTTCCTAACTCATTCTTATAAAATGTATACTCATATTGTTCGAATTACAAAACTATTACTTATTATTAACAATATATATATATATATATATATATATATATATATATATATATATGTATCCATATTATAAAATTATAAATTTATAATTTATTTTGTCTTCGTAAAATGAGTTAATATTTTAAATTTTAAATTTTTTAAAAAACTTAAACCTATATTCATAATTATAATTATAACAACGTGCTTACCTAATTATTTCGCTCTTATAACGTATCATATAATTTTAATGTAACATATTATTTTTAATTAGTAAAATGAGAATTTTAATTTCTTTAATTTTTATAAAATGAGTAATTATTTTTAATTTTAATTATTTTTTAATAAAATAGGTAACTATAATAATAATTATAATTATAACAACGTGTTTCCATATATACCTATTTCACCGTAATTTATCGAAATGACATTATAAATATAATTTTTTAATCAATAAAATGAGACTTTTAATTTATTTAATTTTTATAAAATGAATAAATATTTTAGATTAAATTATAATTATATACACATATATTCAAATGAACAGGTGAAGCCTTCAGACACTTCTCTAGCTTGCTCGTTTTATGTGCCCGCCTTTTCTTTTTCCCTTCTTCTTCATCTTCATATTGTATTCCTCTTCATCTTGTCTCCTCTTCTTATTGTTTCTTCTTCCACAATCACTTCTCTTGTCTTCTAAATTTTTCTTTCCAAATTAATAAAAATTACAATATGTTTTCCAAATCACTCATAAAATGCAGGAGTTCTTCATCAAGCAACAATCAATCTACAAAGGGGATATAGTTTCTTGGTCCTTAGAGTAAAGGAAAGGTTCTTCAGCGTAAGAGACTTGGTCCTTCGAAAAATCGAGGCATCTGGAGATGGTCCCAAGGGCAAGTTAGCTCCGAACTGGGAAGGGCCGTATCAAGTAAAGGAAGTCACGGGACACAGCGCGTATAAGCTCCAAATCCTTGAAGGAGTTGAAATCCCAAGAAGCTGGAATGCTGCCAACTTGAGAATTTATTATGTTTAAGTTTTTTATTTCGATTTTCATAAACGTTTAAGTATCAGTTTATTAGCCTCGAAGGCATAACATATTCAAATACTAAGTTATGATTGAGAACTTGATAAGTTTTAAGAGATTTTTCTGTCATCCATATATAGCATTCATCATTTTCACTAAGTCCATTTACAAGCCTCGAAAGTGTTTGTTATTTATGTTCAAGTTAAACACGAAAAACAAGCAAAACAAAGGCAAAAAGTAAAAAGACAAGAAAGTGAAAAACATGAATACATAAATAAAGCTGAAGGCTGAATGTTTTTACTAGCCCCGGGGGGCAACATAAATTACAAAAAAATAGAACCTATATACGCTTCCTCCTCCTCCTCCTCTTCTTCTTCTCCTGATGATTCTTCGCCGCTCGATGAAGACGAACCCTCTTCGTCTTCGCTTGACTCTTCCTCCCCAGAAGAAATTTCTTCTGTCAGCTTCTGATGAGTTGCCTTGGGAGCAAACTCTTGGGGAGACAGTGTAAGGCTAGGCTCGCGAGCCCTAGTTTGCCTCACATCGGGACTGCTGTCCCCCTCAGCTTCTTCCTCCTGAGCAGCAATCAACCGTTTTAGAGCTTCGGCTGATTGAGGACTCTTGAAGTCCACCTTGGGGTCGAACAAACCTGGATGCTTCTTCAACACTGCCTCTAGTGCCTCGTTCCATCCAATTGTATAATTGGCCGGGAAGAGGAGATCTTCGTGCTGTAAAATTAAATCTTGATATTCCTCCGAGGCCAAGTATTTGTCAATAATCGCGTTCTTATCGGCCCGGAGCTCTTCGATCTCAGCCTAGGCCTGCTTCAGGAGCCCCTCCTTCTCCGCCAACTTCTCTTCCAAGTGCTTTAATTTGGCATTGGCAACCGAAAGTTCCTTTTTATACTTCCCTGTCTGAGCCTTCCACGACTCAGTTTGATGCAGAGAAGCTTGGAAGTAAGCGTTAGCCTGAAAAATAAACAAGTTAGACACATAAAAAGGCAAGACACAAGTAGAATGTGCTAATAGAGTAAAATGCATATAAGTCAAATAAAGAAACTTACTGATGCTAGTGCTTGAGCACCCAAAGCTTTGGTACTCTCCTCATCTTGTCCCAACACAATGTCCATGTAGTCACAAGGAGTGAGGGAGTGAAGGAACCAATCCCTTGCGTGATCCGTGCAACCGACCACTGTATCCGACTTCCTAAAACCCCAACCTGGTTTATAGGCAAGGGACTTGGGCACCTTGACGGGCTCACTACCTTCAGCCTCGGTTGGCCCGGAGTGTGGCTGTAAGAAAGCTGGAAGTTCCTTCCCCTGCCTAGGGTCACTCATTAGCCGTAGACGCTTCATACGACCTGTTTCCTCCACGAGAGGAATGGTCCACTCATTAATCAACGCAGCAGCTGAAAAGAAGACATAGATGCATTAGTAAAATTTCAAACCCACAAAGTAAAGAGGTTAAGTAAAATAATATACCTTTGCTCGAGGCCCTCGATAGGCCCACAACCTTCAACCTATGCTCATCAAGAAGAACCCAAGCAACTTGCTTGGTTTCCACCTGTGTAAGCTTGATATAGGCTGCCTGCTCCTCCTCTGAGAGCTTAATGGACTCAACGCTCCCATCTGCCACTTTTCCAAATGAGGGCCTAAAGAGAGTCCCCCATTCTCCCCCTTCCCACTTGAGTTGAAAAAAGTTCTCTTTCCAGTGAAGGTTGTTATCAGAAATCGAAGAATTGTCAAAGATATGGGGTCTGTTGGGTCTGTGGGCTCCATGAACCCAACCCAGAGAAAGGCTGAAAGAGTTTTTAAATTGAAAGATTTTTCGGAAAAGGGGGACGGTCATTTTAATCTTCTTCTCCAAACACAATATCATAAAATAATGGATGAGTCTCCATCCGTTGGGCACAATTTGACAAGGGTTTATTTGAACGTCGGCTAGAAGAGTGAATAAAATCATGCAAAGGAAACCTAAGCCCCGCTAACAAGGCATCTATGTAAACAAATAAGCGGTTTGGATTCCAATGAAAAGTCCTGTCACCAGGCTCCACCAAGGATATAGTGAATCTAGAGGGAAAATTAAACAATTTATTGTACTCCTATATGACATCAGTATCTAAAAATTTATTGCTACGACTATACGAATCTAAGTGAGATTGGCTAGGGTATTCATCCCCCCTTTGATTTATCATATCAATCAAAGACATGTAGGTAGAGAAGATGGGGATTCGGTGTAGATGTTTACCTCTTTTGGCCGATCCTGCATTCATGGCTTCCATTCTCGAAGCTCTTTTGTCTGTCATTTGATTTTCGAACTTCTGAGTGTCCCCGAGGAAAATAAAGGCTGGAATTGCTTAAAAGCTTGAGAGCTTGAAAGTAGAAGAGAGAAATGAGAAGTGGGATATGAGAAGTAAAGTAAATGAAGCCCCTCACTTCACTCATATACAACCTCCATCCGGTCACCTGCCCGTTCAAATTCCATTTTTTACCGGCATTTCTAGGTCACATGACCGTTGAAGGGCATTTCAACCGGTACAACAGCTAAAAGGCCTCATATGACCTAGCCCATGAATGAAGGCCCAAAAGAAAAATAAATAAAATAAAATAAAAAGAAACGGAGTGTTCTAGAACCTAGAAGAAGAGTCTAGACGATGGGCCCGTAAAGCCCATGACCAAAAAGCCACGAAGGCCCAAAAGCCTCGAAGGCCCAATAAAAATTATATGGAGGCCCATGATCCGAAAGCTGTGAAATCCCACTACTCGGATAAACCAATGGAACTCTATAAAGAAAGACTTAGTGAAGACCCGTACTATATTGGGCTCAAAAGCCTGTGAAAATCTACCTAATTAAATTTGTGAGAAAACAACTCTTCAACCCAGTTGGCATTTGAGGTTCATTTCGACCTCAATCTTCTTCTGAAAATATAAGGGCAGGAAGCCCCAAAACATTTCAACATGGGAAGGGATTTAGATGTTAATTCGACTTCAATCCTATTCGAAATTACAAATCTATGAGGCCCCAAAATATTTCGACCTGGAAAATGAAATAAGGGTCAATTCGACCTCAACCTAGGTCGAACACAACAAAGGTTTCAGAACCCAAACAATTTCGACATGGAAGGGAAAACCAAGTATTGATCGATCTCAAATCAAATCAAGAATTCACATCTATAGAAAAATAAAAAGAATCGACTTGATTGCCGTTTTGAGGTACAATTCGACCTCAATCAAAGTCGAAAACAAAAATATAGCCTGGAGGGCCCCTATAACTTCTAAAGTCGAGTTAGAATTCAAATGAGATCGATAATCAACCTCATGTTTTAATCGACTTGGGCATGTTTTTGAAGTATAATTCAACCTCAATTAAGGTCGAAATTAAGCTATAGCCAAGAGGCCAATCGACTTCATTCCAAAATCGAGTTGGAAACAAAAATGATGATTATAACGACCACAATCCAGGTCGATAATCGACCTAGATTATGCATCGACTTCAATGAAAAAATGGGGCATAGATCGACTTCAATCCATGTCGAAGTAGAAGCCCAGGCCTTGAGGCATATTGCACCTTAAAGTCACGGTCGACCTCAATCGAGATCGAATTCGACCTCAGTAGTGCATATCGACCTCAAAGGTAATTTCATTCCTAATTCGACCTCAATCGAGGTCGAATTCCAATTCAGCCTCGTGAGTCGACCTCAAGTGTATGTTCAAGTCAAATTCGACCTCAATCAAGATCGAAGTCGATTACTAAATAAGGTTTCGACCTCGAGGGTACATTCAGGTTTAATTCGACCTCAATTGAGGTCGAATTCGATCTCAGTCGTATGATCGACCTCAGAGTTATTTTAAGGCCTAGTTCGACCTCAATCGAGGTCGAATTCGACCTCAGTCCTGTGAAAGGCCTCAAGGTAATTCTTCCGCTTTATTCGACTTCAAAGAGCCATTGATGCCAAATTCAACCTCAATCGAGGTCGAATTCAATTTCTACATCATGTATCAACCTCAAAGAAATCTGCAGGCTTAATTCGACTTCAATCGAGGTCGAATTTGACCTCAGTCATATGATTGACCTCAAAGTTATTTTCCCGCCAAATTCGACCTCAATCAAGGTCGAATTCGACCTTAGTCACTCGATCGACCTTAAGGCAATTTTTCTATTTTGTTCGACTTCAATCGGAGTTGATTTCGATATCAATTACTCATATCGACTTGGAAGCACATCATTAGTCCTGTTCGACCTCGATCGGAGTCGAATTCGACCTCGATCCCTGGATTTGACTTGAGGGCATTTTTGAGGTCTATTTCGACCTCGATTCAGGTCGAAATGGACTCAATTTCGAAAAAATCCTTGCTTTTTGAAAGTTTTTACGAATAAAGTTCATGGAAAACCAATTTATATGATATTAATTCTTTAAAAAGAATTAATAATACAAGGCCTGAGCCCAAAAAATGAAATAAGGTTGACTGAAATAAGTCAAAAGCCCGGTAGGACACTTAAAACCCTTTGTGAAACTTTTATGAAAACTCATGAAGTTTTCCCAAAAATTGGGGGGCAAATGATGTGGGTAAAAATAGCCCTGAGAAAATAATAAATATAGCATTTATTATTTCATTAATTAGACCTGGTATGGTCCAAAGGCTTGGGCCTTGAAACGAACTAGAAAATAAATTCTAGGATCAACTGGATTTATAATCCAAGAATCAATTGAATTTGTAAATCCAGTCCACCAACTCTGTTGAAGCCATAGGCCCAGTAAGCCTCTATTATTAATTAATTAATAAGGGCTTAGTAAAGACCCTAAAAGCCTGTTGAAGGCCCTAATCCTAGAAGGATCTAGAAATCCAAACATGGGAAGACTCCCACGAGGACCCTCACTCCTAAGAGATTTAGACAACCTTGACATTAGAAGACTTGGCCACCAAGTCTCCTACTTCTAATCTGATTCCAAGGCCTTCATGTGCCTATATAAAGGGCCTAACCCCTCAACATTAGAACTATGTTTATTGGCTTGATTCTCACCCATTGAGATACGTAGGCAGTTAACGAGGAACTGAGGAAGTCATGAAATGTTAGTGCAGCCATAGAAGCTCGAAGCTCTCTCACACCTTGGTATTAATTGCGCATTAAATACACCTCATTTTTAATCCGTAACAACTATATACTATGCTAGATTTTTATAGTTGATTTTTAGTTATCTCTTGCCTGATGTTAGTTTTGATAATGACAAGAGTTTGCCTAGTTTTAGCATGAATAAAAGAAAGCGCTTCCGGTTCTGTCGGTGCTTGAAACAATTTTGTCTTACTGACTTGATAAGGAAGGATGTCAAGAAAGAAAATGAAGGTATGTTACCAAGGTTGTTTTATCCTACACGAGTCAGGCTTCTACTAAATCAGAGAATGCCTACTGTGTATGAGAGGGAGTTTTTATCAATGACAGAGATTCAGAGTTTAGCCCCATCTGGTTCTAACCCAAGTCAACAACTAAACACTGAAACACAAACTCTGCCAACCTCTTTTGTCTCCCAAAAGACTTTAGTTGTAAAATACACCTCACAAGCACAGGGATCAGGGCTGAAGAGAAAGGGCAAATCAGTTTCAGAGTCTTCTCTCAGAAAAAAGGAGATTAATTGATGACCATACAGACTCTAATGACAGTAATGAAGGTTTGGTATTTCCCTTGAAGAAATATGTTAAACCAGCCTCTAATATTCATCCTACCTCTTTCATGAAGCCATTTCATGTTAATTCCATCTCAGAGCCTACCAAGAAAATGAGAAGACTAGTCAAGGCTTTAAACTTTGATTTACTAAACTTTGATCAGAAAACTCTGATCCAGTTTAAGCCTTAGACTCTGATCCACTACACTCTAATGCTGTTATGAAGTCTGGTGACTCTGCATTGCCAGACCAAATAAACAGTAACATCGGTGGAATTGAGGTAGATGATAATGATGAAAATGTCAATAGAGAAGAAAATGATGAATTGGCTGATACTAAAATTATTTATTCTCCTACAACTGCTCCAGTCATAATCTCTTATTCTCCTATCCATTCTCCCCAACCAATAATCAATGAGATTTCCTATGAAAGAGTTAGAGAGTTAGTTGAGGAAGTAATGAGAGAAATAGATGCACAAAAATCTCTACAATCTCCAGTCTCTAGCACTGTAAAGCTCTTTACTAGAAGGAAAGAGAAGAAGGTTTCCTTTGGCCAAGACACATAAGAACCTTCTTCTCAGAGTGAAGTAGCGGTCTCTGAAAGATCATGCCCATAAGAACCTATTGATCAAAGTTCAATAGAAGCCTCATCTCCAGCAAATGAATCCAACTTGGATCAGGGGTACAGGCCACAAGAACCTTCAGCTCAAAGGGTTGAAGAAACTGTTAATGCCCCAGCCACACAAGAACCATCCAATCAAAGTTTGGAAGCAGGCACACAAATTCTGATAGAAGATCCTGTTGTTGCTGATGCTGAAGGCCAAACTCTGGCAGAGTCAATCCCACAAGAACTTTCACCTTAAAGTGGTGAAACAGCTACTGACAAGACTCAGGTCCCACAAGAACCAATCACCAACTTTGTGATCGCAGACCAAGATATGAAGGTACAGCCAAGGGAATCATAAGGGTGAAAAGAGTATACAAACTCAAAATCTGACTGATCAAATTCCGATTCCCTCAGGATCTAGAAAGGTTCACGACAGTCAGCAAAATCTGATTGAACTTGATAAAGAATTGGCTAGAAGGCTTGCAGAGGAAGTAAAGTCTGAAAATATGGAAGGAAGAAATAGGAAAAATGCAGAACTGGAAAAGAAACTTTTTGAAGAAGAAAATCCAGGAATGGATCCGGTTGCTATAGAAGAAGAATTGAAGAAAGCTGGTACTGACAATGCTCAAGTCCAGTCAAAGAAGAGAAAATATGTAAGTTCAAGGAAAACTCCAGCTCAGAAGAAGGAAATTCAATCAAAGACATCTCAAGAAGTTCAACATAAAGCTCTATTAAAATCAAAGATTTCACTTACTATGCTTGGAACTATATTTCTTCTTGCTGGAACAAGTTTTGAAGATGAGGAAGAAAAACAACAATCTCTGTATAGAAAGAATAATCTTGATCTTCTATGGACAAAATATGAAACTGTGACTCTCAATACCAGACTTGGTAAGAACAAGGGAGATATTGGTGTTTCAAAAGCTAAAGTCTACAAAGGAGAAGTAAATACACTCAGAGATCCTTATTATTTGAAGAACAAACCTGAAGAAGAGCTATCACAAGATCATTTGGACAAGCTAATTGTTGTTCATATAGTAAAAGATATTTTTTATGGTGTTGTTCAAAAAAAAAAAGCTGTTGTATTTTCTAGAAGATGGAAGGGTGATGAAAATAGTTGAAGAAGATTTGGTTCATGAAAGGCATATGACTAGGCCTATTTGTAATAATTAGATGACAACTCAACTCTAGCTAATAAAGAGAAGTAAATAATAAGCACCAAACAGGAATCAAGACGAAGACAGTCAACTAATCACAAATGATCCAAGTATCAGAAGTATTTTTATGGGGTTGCTACTCAACACTGGAAGAAGTTCATTTTTATGTTCAAGCGTCAGTGAAAATAATTAAGTAGTAGTGGTTCTATATTAAATAGAAGATATAGAAGATCTCAAGTGGTTACTATAAGTAAATTCCAGAACAAGAATGAAGACAGTGAAGCAGAAGAAATGACAGAAGGCCTCTAATTTAAAAGTTATTAAAAGGAGAATATTTATTAGTATGACACAAATGAACCAGACAGTACATTTGTGTGTCAACTAAATATAAATATTTATTCTTCATTTAATCAAGAGGTTTCAAGATCAGAAGGCAAAGAAAAATCAAGAAGACTGCAGTTTAAACAAGATACCTACAATATGTTAATTCTACAATCCAAGTAAGTTAGTTATTTAATTTATTTAATTAAATTAATTCAAGATTGAATTTAATTTAATTTATAAATTATTTAATTAATTTAAGTAGAATTAATTTATTATAAAAGAAATGATTAAAATGACTTATTCATTTAAACAATTCGAATGATTTATTAATAAGTCATACCGAATGACTAATTATTAAGTCATACCGAATTATATATATATAAACAGTTCGAATGACTTATTAATAAGTCATACCGAATGACTAATTAATAAGTCATACCGAGTTATATATATATATATATATATATATATATAAAGAATAAGTCATACCGAGATTTCAATGCTCAAAAGGTCATGCTGGACTTATTTTTTTTTAATTAAAAAGTCATACCGATTTTTTAATTAGTAAAATAAGTCATACCGACCAAGAATAAGTCTTACCTAGGTTTTTATAAGTCATACAAGTGTTAAAATAAGTCATACAGACTTATTTTCTTGAAATAAAGTCATACTGAAAAAGGTCATAGCAGCCTTTTTCAAATCTCTATAAATATGAGATCAGCCCTTCATTTGTAAGTGTTCAATTGTTAAGAAGTTAGAAAATCAGTTCAAATTCAGAAATTTGTCTGCATTGTAATATTCACAGATTTCTGTGCAAGTTTGAATATAATTGATTAAACTCGAACACTTCATGTCGAATTCGTTCTAGATTAATATATCAGTTATTAAATCTAATCTTCATATTAATTGTGTAATACTAATCAAGTTAAAATTATATCTTTCACTTGAACAGTATTTCATTATAATTAATATTTCGCGAGTAATTATAATACTTTTTTAATCCAATTATTCCGCGATTAATTTTCAGATATTGTATTCAACCCCCCCCCCCCTTCTACAATATCAGGGACCAACAATTGGTATCAGAGCTGGTTGATTTAGTTAATATCAGATCCAAATCAAATTCCGCGAACTAATACAGATCACAAAAATTATTTTAAATTCGAAATAATTTTTTATTCGAAATAATTTTTTTCTGAAAAATTATTTTTGATCAAAAATTGTTTTAAGTCAAAAATTAAAATATTTTTTGAAACACTTAATTTTTAATCTTATTAAAGATGAGTACCCAGAAAGTGACTAGTATTAAAATTCCACAGTTCGACAGAGAACACTACAACTTGTGGAAACACAAAATGCTATTGTTTATCGGGATTACAAATCCCAAGTACGCATTAATCATGTCCAAAGGTGTTGAACCCCCTATATCAGTTGTTCTCGAACATACAGTAGATGGGGTCGTAATTCCCCACAGACAGTTTCTAAAAAGTCCGACAGACTATACAGATGAGGAAACAGAAGCTGTGTCCCTTGATAATAACCTGAAGCTCATATTAATTGAATCCCTTGACTACATCATGTACAACCAAGTAGTCAACTGCAAGAATGAAAAACAGATCTGGGAAACAATTGAAATTATCAATGAGGGAACTGAAGAAGTTAAGGAGAATAAACTGGAGATCCTGACCACCCAATATGAGCAGTTTAGATCCAACCCTGGTGAGGGTATCTCTGAGGTGTTTCAGAGACTAAACAAATTGATAAATGAGCTAAACATGAATGGAAAGTTTTATCAGAACCAAGAGGTGAACATGAAGTTTTTGTTGACCTTACCAGAGCATCTGGAGCACAGGATTGCAGCCATCCGGGAATCTAGGGACATGAAAGAGGTAACCCTACAAAGACTCTACGGAGTTTTAAAAACTTATGAGCTGGAACAGATCCAAACCAGAGAGATGTACGGAAGAGGTAAGGTACTGAGTTCCTCCAAGGCATTAATGGTAGAAGCACCAGAAAAAGAAAAAGTGAAGGTTGTTGCACCTTCTAACAGTTTAACAGAGTATGTGGTTCCAGAACTTGGATATACTGCTGACAAACAAGTAGATGGTGATTTCTACTCACTGGAAGAACTAGACCAGCTGGAAGATGAATCTCTAGCTATGGTTGCCAGGAAGTTTGGCAACATGAGATTCCGAAGAAACTCCTCATTCAGAAGTAAGCCTAATTTTGGAAGATTCCAAAAAGGAGGTTCTTCGACAGCAGTATCAAAAAGCGGCTACAAGACCGGCTTAGTTGATAGAAACAAGTTTCGTTGCTTCAACTGTAATAAGCTAGGCCACTTCGCAACTGAGTGCAAGAAGCCTAAGCAAGGGAAGAAGAGAGAGTCTTACGAAGAGCTCAAGGAGAAATATGATGCGCTCGTGAAAAAACATCAAGGAAAGTCCTATCTAGCAGCAGGCAAAAGCTGGGATGACTCAGATAATGATGATGAGAAAGAGCTGGGAAATCTTGCTCTTATGGCTTCATCAGAGGAATCACTGTCTCCCACCCGTGACAGAGGAATAGAGGTAAATCCTTCTTGTCCTAAGATGTTTGCTTTGCTAGGTAAAGAACTAGATGGTGAAAGAGATAAAGTTAAGAAACTCAAACTCAAAGTCAAAGAGTTAATTGATGAGACTGAAGTTCTTAAACAGTTAAAAAGAAATCATGACAAGTTGGCTGTCAAGCTGACTGAAGACTTAGCTGTTCAAGTCAGTAAAGTCAGCTGTCATGTTGTTGTAGAAACTAATCTCAGAAACCAAATTGAAGAAGAAAAGAAGAAGTGTCTTGCATATAAGAATTCCTCATATATTGTTAAGAACCTAGTTGACCAATAAGAAATAAGTCGTAAAGTTGGAATAGGCTTCGAGTATAACAAATCTGTAGGAAAGCCAAGCAACATAACCCCCTTTAGAAAAAGTGCTATAGAAAGGGGTATCCCACATGTTGTTAAAGACACACCGAAACCTCTCTTCATAACACCGATAGCTGAACCCGTCCTTGAGAGCTCTGTACTAATTGCATATGAAATGCAGTTGGAAGATCTTGAGGAAGAGAAGAAGAGAGGAGAACAGGTTAAGGACATCAAAGGAGTTAATGTCCAGAAAGAAAGATGTGCACCCGAGACACCAGTGAAAGATGTGGGAACTTCTGATTTCCCCAGACCTGGTGTAGGTGCAAAAGACTTAAAGAATAAAATGAACAGACCCAACACGTTTGTTAGGAAAAAGTGCTAAGAAAGGGGTATCCCACATGTTGTTAAAGACACACCGAAACCTCTCTTCATAACACCGATAGTTGAACCCGTCCTTGAGAGCTCTGTACTAATTGCATATGAAATGTAGTTGGAAGATCTTGAGGAAGAGAAGAAGAGAGGAGAACAGGTTAAGGACATAAAAGGAGTTAATGTCCAGAAAGAAAGATGTGCACCCGAGACACCAGTGAAAGATGTGGGAACTTCTGATTCCCCCAGACCTGGTGTAGGTGCAAAAGACTTAAAGAATAAAATGAACAGACCCAACACGTTTGTTAATAGTAGGAACAGTAACAATAAATTTCATTCTACTGAAAACTTCAAATCTGCTGATAAAAATGAAGTAGAATATGTTAATCCCCCTACTGTATTGAATAACATGCCTACTATTGATGCTTTCCATAAACCATGTGGTATAATGAATTGCATGTTATGTGCTTTTAATGCTATGACTGCTTACTTTAAACGCATGATAGCTAAGAAAGATAACATGACACCTAGACAGCACATCAATAGTAAATTTGCTAAATCCAAGACTGCAACTCCTTCACCTGAGAAGAAGGAATCATATATTCCTAAGTCTAAACAGAAAGTTGTTAAGACTGTTTATAGGAAGGTAGGAACAGTCAAGGAAGGAAATGATGTTATTCGAAAAGGATCTGTTATCAAAGCAGACAAAGGTCAATTCTTTAAGTATGCCGGGCCCAATCAATTTTGGGCTCCAAAGACGAATTAATCCGTTTGATAATTGCAGGGAGTTAAACAGGTAAACCGAGTTATATGGATCCTGGACAGCGGATCGTCAAGGCATATGACCGGAGATAGAGCCCTGCTATCAGACGTGGTTGAGAGAGCTGGCCCAGTCGTAACCTTTGGAGATAACAGCAAAGGAATGACTACGGGATATGGCAAGTTAAATACAGGAAATGTTATCATTGAAAACGTCTCTTTGGTGGAAGGACTTAAGCACAATCTACTCAGCGTCAGTCAATTCTGTGATAACGGTTACAAAGTAAACTTTATCAAGGAGAAGTGCTTAATAGCTCATTCTAAAGAAGACAGACTAGCCTTGCGTGGAGTAAGGAAAGGAAACTTGTACGTAGCTGATTTTAACTCAGGAACTGAAGCTGAAGCAAACTGTTTTTATTCAAAAGCTTCAACAGAGGAAAGTTGGCTATGGCACAAGAAGCTCTCACACCTAAATTTCGAAACAATGAACTCTCTAGTCAAGAGGGATTTGGTGAGAGGACTGCCTCCGATGGAATTTACACAAGAAGGCTTGTGTGAGGCATGTTAGAAAGGGAAGTCAAAGAAAGCAACTCACAGAGGCACAGACACTACAAACATCACTGAACCACTTCAACTCCTACACATGGATTTATTTGGTCCAGTAAATATTCTGTCTATGTCAAGGAAGAAATATGCCTTAGTGATTGTGGATGACTTCACAAAATATACATGGGTTTTATTCCTGAACTCTAAGGATGAAACTCCACATTTGGTGATTGATCATATAAAGCTGATTGAGTTAGATTCAAAGTTACCTGTCCGGGCAATCAGATCAGATAATGGAACAGAATTCAAAAATGAAGTTCTGAATAATTTCTACTCAGACAAGGGAATAGCAAGGCAATTTCCAGCACCAAGAACTCCGCAACAAAATGGAGTTGTAGAAAGGAAAAATAGAACTCTGATTGAAGCTGCAAGAACAATGCTAAGTGAATCAAGGTTACCTATATACTTCTGGGCTGAAGCGGTAAATACAGCTTGTTATACTCAGAATCGAACTCTGATCAACAAAGATCATATGAAAACTCCCTATGAATTAATGGCTGGCAAGAAACCTACTCTCAAGTACTTTCATGTATTTGGAGCCAAATGCTTTGTGCTAAAAGATGGAGATGAACATCGTGGCAAATTTGAGGCCAAGGCACATGAAGCCATTTTTGTCGGATATTCAAAAAGAGCATATAGGGTATACATAATTGATCAGCACCAAGTAAAGGAAAGTGTCAATGTAACTTTTGATGACACTAAACTCCCAAGTATCCAAACTGAAGATTCTTCTGAGTCATTAAAATTTGATAATTATCCAGACTCACGTTCTGATGACGAAGAAGAGCCTGAGGTTGCAGCAGGAAATGATGACAACAATGATGGTAATGATCCAGGTAATAGTGGTGGAAACAATGGCAACACTGGAGATACTACTAATACCAGTGGTGGATCAACAAGTCATCCTGGCAGCAACTCAGGGGGAGATGAAGGATCAACTGGCACAACACAATATCACAATGAATTTCAAGGCGAATCATCAAGATCAAACCTACCGAGGGAAAGGATATGGAGTAAAGACCATCCCTTTGAATTGATCATAGGTGATCCAGATGTTGGAGTAAGAACCAGAAGTGCAACTTCAAATGAGTGTTTATTTTCAGTTTTTCTATCTCAAGAAGAACCAAAGAAGATTGAAGAGGCACTAATTGATCCAGATTGGGTTCTTGCCATGAAAGAAGAGCTCAATTAGTTCGAAAGACAAGAAGTCTGGACACTGGTACCCAGGCCTAAAGATAGATCTGTTATTGGCACAAAATGGGTATACATGAACAAGTTAGACGGTGATGGCATTGTTACAAGGAACAAAGCTAGACTGGTTGCAAAGGGTTACTCTCAGGAAGAGGGAATTGATTATGACGAGACCTACGCACCAGTTGCAAGACTTGAAGCCATCAGGATATTTCTGGCATTCGCAGCACATTCTAATTTTAAAGTCTATCAAATGGATGTGAAGAGTGCATTTCTGAACGGAAAGCTAGAAGAGGAAGTATATGTGGAACAGCCCTTAGCTTTGAAAATCCAGAGTTTGCTGATTTTGTGTACTTTCTTTTCAAAGCTCTCTATGGACTCAAGCAAGCACCGAGGACATGGTATGACACTCTCTCGGAGTTTTTACTTGAAAATGGTTTCACTAGAGGTGTCATAGATAAAACTCTTTTACAAATTACATAATAAAGATATGATATTTGTCCAAGTCTATGTTGACGATATTATATTTGGTTCTACTAACGAAAACTTGTGCAAGAGATTTGCTAAGTTAATGCAGAGCAGATATGAAATGAGCATGATGGGTGAGCTGTCATTCTTCCTTGGATTGCAAGTAAAGCAAAAGGAAGATGGGATTTTTATTTGCCAATCAAAGTACGTAAGAGATCTTCTCAGAAAATACAGTCTAGAAGATTCTTCACCGGCAAAAACCCCAATGCCAACAACCACGAGGCTTGACAAAGATGAAACTGGTAAGAAAGTTGACATCACAAGCTACAGAGGTATGATAGGCTCATTATTATATCTAACTGCTAGTAGACCCGATATAATGTTTGCAACATACTTATGTGCAAGGTTTCAATCTGACCCTAGGGAATCTCATCTTATAGCCGTTAAACGAATTTTTAGATATCTGAAGGGTACACCAAATCTAGGAATTTGGTATCCTAAGGATACAGGTTTTGACCTAATAGGCTATACAGATTCAGACTATACAGGGTGCAGGATGGACAGGAAAAGTACTTCTGGAAGCTGTCAGTTTCTAGGACGACGGTTGATCTCCTGGTACAGCAAGAAACAGCATTCAGTATCTACCTCGACAGCCGAAGCAGAATACATTACGGTAGGTAGCTGTTGTGCACAGATCTTGTGGATTAGGAATCAACTAAATGACTATGGACTTGCGTTGAACAAAATTCCAATTTTCTGCGACAACACAAGTGCGATAGCAATTTCCAACAATCCTGTTCAACATTCGCGAACCAAGCACATTGACATAAGGTATCACTTTATCAGAGAGCATGTCATGAACGGAACTGTGGTGTTACATTTCGTACCCACAGAAGATCAGATAGCCGACATCTTCACAAAACCACTTGATGAATCCACTTTCTCAAAGCTGGTTAGTGAATTAGGGATGTTAAACTATGGTAAAATTTTTGGTTGCTAGGAATTAATTTAAGCTCATAAATATTAAATGTTAATATTTAAAGAGTTTATGAGACTTGAATTAATAAAATCCTAGGGCTTATGAATTTTTGGAAAAATTATCTTAAGATTAAATCAATATTCTTAGAAGATAATTGTTTCAATTAAAGCATAAGTAATTTTGTTTAAATTTAAGCATTTATGTAAATTAATGTATATTTTTCTAATTATATTTGTACATTAAAATAAATGAGTATGTTATTAATTATTCAATTAATTTGCTTATTAAATTAATTCAAACATGAGTTAATTTAATTCTTAAATTAATTAAAATAAATTAATAATGTAAATATTTATTTTAAGTCTTTAATGATTTATTAGTATGAAAATTATTGTTATTTATCTCATAGTTTCTAAAAAGAGTATTGTTTGTTAATATTTATTGTATAATTATTCTATTTTATTATTTCAAATCAGCATGACTTTTATGTTAATATCAGTATGCCTTTTATATTTAAATTTTCGGCATGACTTTTTACACAAGTAAAAGTCATACCGAAAGTTTAAAAGAAAAAGTCATACCGAGAGTTTACAATAAAATTCATACCGAGAAATATTTATTATGTCTTTTATTTTTTTTCAGTAATAGGTTGTTTTTCTCGGTATGACTTATTATAAGTCATACCGAGCCCTTGTTAATACTCTTTCTTTTATATAAGTCATAATATAATAAGTCATACTCAGTTTTGAATACATATACACACGCAGTTATACACGAACACATATAAACGATCAGTTAATCTTCCATTTTCAAAGAAATCGATCGTTTGCATTCTTTACAACTGCAATCAGTTGCTAATTCCTGAGTTAAAGCATCTTTGCTTGCTAAGTGTATTAGAATCATTTAAATCAAAGGAAACTCTGCCCAATTTTCATCAAAAATCGAACTGACTGTTCTTATTTTTGTTTAAAATCGAAGCTGTTAGTGATTGGTTGTGGTTAAAGACTGAGGTGTAGTGTTTTACGGATTCAAGTTGATTAGGGTATTATTAGAAGTTAGGGTTTTCATTTTAAAGTGTAATTTTCGAATTATCAGCTTGTAATTGTTATTTTTAATTTGTAATCGCACATTGTAATTTTATTATTTGTAATAGCTTAAATCAAAAAAATAATGGCTGGTTTTTGCGAATTAGTAAAAACTAATTTTGTAGAATATTTTAATCCGGTGAATTGTTCAGTCGAGAGGTTTCGACCGTGGATCGTTTTTATGAATGAACATTCACTTGTAAGAACTGCAATTACTCTAGACGCCCCATTGCAAGTGTTAGCACTTAGGGCTCTGTATTCCACTGCTAGGAATAGGAGTACTGCAGGCAGAGTTCAATTCTCTTTCAGCATAGGAGATCATGAATATATGGTGACTGAAGAGGACGTGAACAGAATTTTGGGCTTTCCAACTGACAACTTCATGGATCCACCCACTGTACCAGAAATTCTAGAATTTTTCTATTCCATTAGATATCAGGGTGAGATCAACTTAGTAAGAATGACTAAGTCCAAGTTGGTAAGCGAGTGAGACTACTTCTTTGACACATTAGCCAAAGTGTTTGCTCCCACTACAAAGAACAACTTCAACAATATATCTTCACTACTGCAAATCTTTGGGTTCTCTGTGGCTCACAACCGGAGGATAAATTTTGGAAAGTTGATTCTAAAAGAAATTATAAGGAAGATGGGGAAACCAGAAAGCAGGGAACAGGACATTCAAGTCTACTATCCGAGGTTCCTGATGCTGTTCATGAATGACTTGTTGATGGACGAAGATAAAGCCTTATTTCAGAATAGTCCTGTAGAAGAATCTCCTACTTCTCAGAACAACTTATTTGCAAGGCTCGACAACAACCCCAAGTATGAAGATGTCCCAGTGGAAAGGACAGATTACATGGCTGAGATATTAGATCACATTGCAAATTCCTGTGCAGGAACAAGAGCCAGAGCAAGTGCAAATGCAGATGGATCATCTTGTGCACCTTCTACTTAAAGCTGCTCAGCATGTCGATCAAGTGGCACAAGATCAACAGGTAATATCTCACTCACAATCTTCTAGTTCAATACCTATAGATATATCCACTGCACTGTTAGATTTATCTGTGGCGGACTATGATGGTGTTCTTACACTCCAGGATATCAGCTACGAACCTGAAAACACACAGGTTCCGCCCCCAGCTGAATTAGAGCCTCAAACAGTTTCTCCTTCATCCTCCTCTTCGCTTCAAGTCAGAAAAAGGAAGAAACCTGTCAGAATAGTTAGGGGTCTTGGTACTGATGTGAGTGAACCCGCAGCTCTCTCTCCTCATTCTAAAAAATCCAGATTTGAACCTGAGACAACTGCAGTCTCAACCTATTCCGATCAATGGGATATGGATTTTGATATGGCCATCCAAGATTCTCTAGATACACTTGCTCAACCAGGTGATCTAATTCGCTGCTCGACCACAGCATCAGATAGTGAGGAAAACACACTGCTAGCAATCACTCTAGCAGAACCTTCACTTAAAGAAATACAAACACAGGAGGGCACATTTGTTGAAGAAAATGTTTTTAATGAAAACTCGTCGGATGCCACCTATGTTGTGGACCATGACATTTTCGATGCAGTGAAGCATCAGTTACCCTCCGAGGTACTAAGGAGCACCATAGACTCTCAAGAGCCTGTCATTACATTGTCTAAGGTGGTGACTCCGCTGGATTTCTTTCATCCAGTTCTCTTTCGAAAAGGTCACGAATCCACTGGTGGATTTGAGAGGCAACCACTCCATAGAGGGAGATGGGACTCCATTCACGGAGTAGCTACGTCAGTAGCGGAGCCTCTTCAAGTTAACCTTGTTGAGGACGCGCCTTCACAGGCATCAGAAGAGCATTTCGACTCTTCAAAAGCTATTGTTATATATGCAGGTACAGCTTCAGGATCTGGAAAGGAGCTAAACACGAGTGATGTGAGGCAAACACAGAATGAAACACATGCACAGAGTGATAGTGATATAAACAGGAGTGCAAGTGAGTTGAGTGCACACACACACAGTGAACTATTATCCAAAATGGAAGCTCTCCAGAATGAAATGAAAATTGTTCAAGCTGAGTTATTGAAAGTTAAAGCACAAGCAGAAGAAAAATCTACATCTGCCTCTATAACACAGCAGCTGACAATAGTACGAAAAGATGTTGATGATGTCAAATCCTCCATTCTACTAAAAACTCAAGACATCCAGAGTGTACAGAATCTTATTGCTGAAGACATGAAAGAAGTCAACAAATTACATGAAAAGATTGATGAAGTTGAGAAAAGCTTGACCTTAACAATCATTGAAAATGAAAAGATCTCTACACAAAGGTTCAGCAAACTAGATGATGGCATGACACATTTAAATGAAGGAATGAAGCAAGTCTATCTGACTATGCAGAAAATGTTGACATCTTTTGAAGCCTCTAAAACTCAAGAGGATCCCTCAACTAAGGGGGAGAAAGGAAAGGAGAAAGTAGCTGGAGATGAAGGGGCTACTACTCAAGATAAAGGTAAAGCAAAGCTGTTTTCTGAAGAAGAATTTCAATCGTATGATCAAGAACCAGAAGAACAGTACTATGCCCAAGAGCAATTCATTTATGACAGTGCTCATGATGAATCAAACTTTCCCGACTACTGCAGAGCTGAGGAAGAGACTGCATTTGATGAAGATTTCTTATTTCCTAAAGAAAAGGAGTCTGATCCTGTCTATGAAGAGGCCATGAGGAAGTTAAAAGAAGAAATCAAATTGAGTAATGTCAAAACTGAAAATTTGAAAGCTCTAGTCGAGGAAAAAGCTAAAGCTGAAAAGAAAGCTAATGTAGAAAAGCAGAATCTCTGGGCCATAGCAGTCAGAGAGAAGAAGAGAGATGTTCAACTCAAAATTGGAAAGAAATGGGATACGGCAAGAGAAATAATGGACAAACAACAAAAGGGTCCATTTGAAGACAAGCATCTGAAATCAATATTTGACCGTCTAGAAAAGTCAAATGACAACATTGACAACTTCATGAAAGCTCTGAAAGAGGAAGTGGACTACATCACTATCATAATTGATCACATTCTTGAAGACTGACAGATTCTAGTCTACACACACAGGAATGGTACATTCAGAATTTCCTTGGAGTTTTTCAGGCAAAGAAGCTTATATGTAATATGGACGTTATTGAACAAAGTAAAGAGAAGCTCAGAAGAAAATGAACTTCTCAGGGATAGACTTAGAGTCTTTGCAACAGTTGCTAGTCCTCAGATCTTATTTGATCCTCACGAAGTAAGATTCTTCTCAAACAAACTATATCAAATCATGCAGTTAAATGAGGAATCTTTAAAGGGCTACACAGTTAAGTACATGATTCAAGTTGAAAGGATGCTAAGGTCAAAAGGTTTCAAATCCCAAGCTAAAATGGATGCTGCAGAAAAGATAAGAAACTACTGTCTGTCAAAAAGAATTCCTTCTTACATCAGGCAAATTCCAAAGATAGATTCAACACAACCATCTGATGTAGAAGAAGAGATAGTAGATCCTGTTGAACAGGAAGTGCTGTGGCAGTTAGCAAGAGCTGAACAAAGAAGGTTGTATGGAAAGACCACTACAACAGAACAATCAGTAACTGAAGAGGTACCAAGGACACCTGTGCATAAAGGTTCAATCCTAGAAGAAGGTGAAGTTGATACATCAGAAGACTGAAGACTTAGATAGAACAAGATAGAAACTTTTTAATATTTGTTCAGTGATAGAGGAACATCTATCTTGTATTTATCTTTTATGTATGAATATGGAAAATTGTTAAATATAAAACCAGAACTTTTGTTTATTATTTACAGTCATTACATGTCGTACTACTTTCTTAGTTATTAGTTGAGTTATCCTCTAGGAATTTGTGTGTTAAATGTTTAACAACAAATAGGGGGAGATTGAAAGGCATATGACTAGGCCTATTTGTAATAATTAGATGACAACTCAACTCTAGCTAATAAAGAGAAGTAAATAATAAGCACCAAACAGGAATCAAGACGAAGACAGTCAACTAATCACAAAGGATCCAAGTATCAGAAGTATTTTTATGGGGTTGCTACTCAACACTGGAAGAAGTTCATTTTTATGTTCAAGCGTCAGTGAAAATAATTAAGTAGTAGTGGTTTTATATTAAACAGAAGATATAGAAGATCTCAAGTGGTTACTACAAGTAGATTCCAGAACAAGAATGAAGACAGTGAAGCAGAAGAAATGACAGAAGGCCTCTAATTTAAAAGTTATTAAATGGAGAATATTTATTAGTATGACACAAATGAACCAGACAGTACATTTGTGTGTCAACTAAATATAAATATTTATTCTTCATTTAGTCAAGAGGTTTCAAGATCAGAAGGCAAAGAAAAATCAAGAAGACTGCAGTTTAAACAAGATATCTATAATATGTTAATTCTACAATCCAAGTAAGTTAGTTATTTAATTTATTTAATTAAATTAATTCAAGATTGAATTTAATTTAATTTATAAATTATTTAATTAATTTAAGTAGAATTAATTTATTATAAAAGAAATGATTAAAATGACTTATTCATTTAAACAATTCGAATGACTTATTAATAAGTCATACCGAATGACTAATTATTAAGTCATACCGAATGACTAATTAATAAGTCATACCGAGTTATATATATATATATAAAGAATAAGTCATACCGAGATTTCAATGCTCAAAAGGTCATGCTAGACTTATTTTTTTTTAATTAAAAAGTCATACCGATTTTTTAATTAGTAAAATAAGTCATACCGACCAAGAATAAGTCTTACCCAGGTTTTTATAAGTCATACAAGTGTTAAAATAAGTCATACAGACTTATTTTCTTGAAATAAAGTCATACTGAAAAAGGTCATAGCAGCCTTTTTCAAATCTCTATAAATATGAGATCAACCCTTCATTTGTAAGTGTTCAATTGTTAAGAAGTTAGAAAATCAGTTCAAATTCAGAAATTTGTCTGCATTGTAATATTCACAGATTTCTGTGCAAGTTTGAATATAATTGATTAAACTCGAACACTTCATGTCGAATTCGTTCTAGATTAATATATCAGTTATTAAATCTAATCTTCATATTAATTGTGTAATACTAATCAATTTAAAATTATATCTTTCACTTGAACAGTATTTCATTATAATTAATATTTCGCGAGTAATTATAATACTTTTTTAATCCAATTATTCCGCGATTAATTTTCAGATATTGTATTCAACCCCCCCTTCTACAATATCAGGGACCAACAATTCATAAATCATCAAAAGAAATTGAGTATGTTCTTTATCTATTAAATGATGAGAATGAGATCATAGCCAAATGAGTAAAGATTTTAGAATGAGTAATTGATGAAAAGAAGAAGAATGAGAGACTGTTGATGTTAAACTCTAAGGAGTAAAGACCTAGACATGTGCTTGAAGATGACACTGAAAGGGAAATGATCAAAGAGGATGCAAAGGTCAATATGGTGTTAAATATTCCAACACTAATGGTAAATCCTGATGGTCAAGAGCCTTTTGCATACCTTTGGATCAAAGAATGGAGAGGGCACCTATCTACAATTTAAGGGCTGCATAATTCCAAATTGATGATTCTTCTGAACAAATGAAGGTGTTGGTCCCTGATATTGTAGAAGGGGGGTTGAATACAATATCTATTAATTATCGCGGAATATTGGATATAAAAATATTATTTCAAATTCACACAAAATATTAATTGAAATGAAATACTGTTCAAGTAGAAGATATAATTTTAACTTGAAAAGTATTACAAAATTAATTATTAGAAAGATTATATAACTGTTTAAAAGCTTAGAACGATTTTGACATGAATTGTTCGAGTTTAACAATTATATTCCAAACTTGCACAGAAATCTGTGAATATTACAATGCAGACAAATTTCTGAATTTGATCTGATTTTTCTAACTCTTACAAATGAAGCATTCTTCTCATATTTATAGAGAAAGAAAATGCTTAGAATGACCTTTATCAATATGACTTAATTTATTCAAATTAAGCCTTGTATGACTTAGTAAAAGACTGGGAATGACTTAATAAGTTCGGTATGACTTATTTAGAGCTCGGTATGACTTCTTGTAAGTCATATTCGAATTTTCCTTATTTAAAATAAATCAGAATGACTTATTTTAAAAGAGAAAAACTCGGTATGACTTTTTGTAACTTGCTCCATCATGACCTTTTCATCTAAACTTCGGTATGACTTATTTATATATATATATATGAAACTTTCGGTATGACTTATTTATAAGTCATTCGGTATGACTTATTAATAAGTCATTCGAAATATATATATATATATATAAGTCATAATAATCCATTTCTTTTATAACAAATTAATTCTACTTAAGTTAATTTAAATAATTTATAAATTAAATTAAATTCAACTTGAATTAATTTAATTAAATAAATTAAATAATTAACTTATATATTTTTGTAGAAATAAAATATTATAGAGATCTGTTTAATTTGCAGTCAGCTTTGAAATCTTCTTGTCTTTTCTTTGACTTCTGATCTTGAAACCTCTTGATTTAAATGTAGAATAAATATTATTTTAGCTGACACACAAATGTACTGTCTGGTTCATTTGTGTCATACTAATAAATATTCTCCATTTATTAATACATTAAGTTGAGGCCTTCTGTCATTTTTCTGCTTCACTGTCTTCAATCTTCTTCTGGAATCTATTATAGTAATCACTTGAAATCTTCTATATCTTCTGTATTCTTTAGAAGTACTAATACTTTATTATTTTTCACTGACGCTTGAACATATAAATGAACTTCTTCCAGTGTTCAGTAGCAATCTCATAAAATACTTCTGATACTTGGATTCTCTGTAATTAGTTGACTGTCTTCGTCTTGATTCCTGTTTGGTGTTTGTTATTTACTTCTCTTTAATAGCTAGAGTTGAGTTGTCATCTAATTATTACAAATAGGCATAGTCATATGCCTTTCAATCTCCCCCTATTTGTTGTTAAACATTTAACACACAAATTCCTAGAGTATAACTCATCTAACAACTAAGAAAGTAGTACGACATGTAATGACTGTAAATAATAAACAAAAGTTCTGGTTTTATATTTAACAATTTTCCAGATTCATACATAAAAGATAAATACAAGATAGATGTTCCTCTAGCACTGAACAAATAGTACAAAGTTTCTATCTTGTTCTATCTAAGTCTTCAGTCTTCTGATGTATCAACTTCACCTTCTTCTAGATTTGAACCTTTATGAACTGGTGTCCTTGGTACTTCTTCAGATACTGATTGATCTGTTGTGGTGGATTCTCCATACAACCTTCTTTGCTCAGTTCTTGCTAACTGCCACAACACTTCCTGTTTAACAGGATCTACTACCTCTTCTTCTATGTCATAAGGCTGTGTTGAATCAATTTTATGCATCTTCCTGATGTAAGATTGAATTTTCTTTGATAGGCAGTAGTCTCTGATCTTTTGAGCTGCATCCAACTTAGCCTGAGACCTGAATCCCTTGGATCTCAACATTGTTTCAACTTCAATCATGTATTTAACTGTGTAGCCCTTTAGTGATTCCTCATCCAGCTTCATAATTTGATAAAGCTTATTGTTGTAGAACCTTACCTCATGAGGGTCGTTTAAGATTTGTGGACTAACAGCTCTTGCTATCTCTCGAAGTCTGTCCCTTAAAAGTTCATTTTCTTCTGAACTTCTTTTGACTTTATTCATCAACGTCCATATTACAGATAGAGATCTTTGACGAAAGAATTCCATAGAGACTCTGAATGTGCCATTCTTGTGTGTGTATAACAGAATCCGCCAGTCATCTAGAATGTTATCCACAATTACAGTGATGTAGTCAACTTCTTCTTTGATTGCTTTCATGAAGTTATCCAGACAGTCATTTGAATCTTGCAGATGATTAATTAAGAACTGTAACTTGTAATCTTCAAATGAACCTTTCTGAAGTTTGTCCATGATCTCTCTGGCAGTATCCCATTTCTTCCCAATTTTTAAGCGCACATCTTCTTTGTTCTTTCTCACAGCTATAGCCCACAAATTTTGCTTTTGTTGGCTTTCTTCTCTTTCTGCCTGAGATCTTTCCATGACTAGAGCTTTCAGATTTTCAGTCTTTGCTTGGCTTGCCTTGATGTCTTCTTTAAGTTTCTTTATTGCCTCTTCATAGGATGGATCAACTTCTTTTTCTTATTGAAACAAAAATTCTTCATCAAATGCAGTTTCTTCCTCAGCTCTGCAGTAGTCAGGAATGTTTGATTCATCATGAGCACTGTCATCAATGAATTGCTCTTGAGCATAATACTGTTCTTCTGGTTCTGGATTAAATGATTGAAACTGTTCTTCAGAATACAGCTTAGCTTTCCCTTTGTCTTGCGTAGTAGCCCCTTCATCTTCAGCTACTTTCTTCTTTGATTTCTCCCCCTTAGTTGAGGGATCCTCTTGAGTTTTTGAGGCTTCAAAGGATGTCATCAGTTTTTGCATTGTCAAATACACTTGCTTCATTCCTTCATTCAGATGAGTCATGCCATCATCCAGTTTGCTGAAGCGTTGAGTAGAAATCTTTTCATTTTCAATGATTGTGATGGTTAAGTTTTTCTCAACGTCATCAATTCTTTCATGCAGTTTACTCACTTCTTTCATATCCTCAGCAATTAGATTCTGAACGTTCTGGATGTCTTGAGTTTTTAGAAGAATGGAGGATTTGACATCTTCAACATCTTTTTGCACTATTGACAGCTGCTGTGTTACAGAGGCAGATGTAGAATTTTCTTCTGCTTGTTCTTTAACTTTTAATAATTCAGCTTGAACAATTTTCATTTCATTCTGGAGAGCTTCCATTTTGGATAATAGTTCACTTTGTGTGTGTGCACTCATCTCACTTGCACTCCTGTTTATCTCACTATCACTCTGTGCAGGTGTTTCACTCCGTGTTTGCCTCACATCACTCGTGTTTAGCTCCTTTCCAGATCCAGATGTTGTACCTGTAAATACAACAATAGCTTTTGAAGAGTCGAAATGCTCTTCTGATGCCTGTGAAGGCGCGTCCTCAACAAGATTAACTTGCCTTGGCTCCGCTACTGACGTAGCTACTCTGTGAATGGAGTCCCATCTCCTTCTATGGAGTGGTTGCCTCTCAAATCCACCAGTGGATTCGAGACCTTCTCTAATGAGAACTGGATGTAAGAAATCCAGGGGGGTCACCACCTTAGATAATGTATTGAATGGCTCTTGAGAATCTGTTGTGCCCCTTAGTACCTCTAAGGGTAACTGATGCTGCACTGCATCCAAAATGTCTTGATCCACTATAAATGTGGCAACTGACGAGTTTTCTTCAAAAACATTTTGTTCAATAATCATTGTGCTCTCTTGTGTTTGAGTTTCTTCAAGTGGAGGACCTGCTAGTGTAAGAGCTAGCAGTGTGCGAGAATCTGAATCTGAAGCGGATGCCGTGGCTGTACGGCGAATAGAATCACTCGTTTGATCGAGTGTATCTAGAGACTCTTGGATAGCCGTTTCAAAATCCATATCCCATTGAGAGGATAGGACCAGGTCTGCAGTTGTCTCGGGTTCAGATCTCAATCTTTTAGAAGGTGGAGACAGAGCTGCTGGTTCACTTCCTGAATCACTTCTACCTCTCACTTTCCTAACAGGTTTCTTCCTTTTTCTGAGGTGAATTAAAGAAGTTGGAGAAGGAGAAACTGTTTGAGGTTCTATGACAGCTTGGGTTTGAACCTGTGTGTTGCCAGGTTCATAGCCGATGTCCTGAAGTGTAAGACCACAATTATAGTCCGCCACAGATAAATCTAGAAGTGCAGTAGATATATTTATAAGTAGGAAACTAGAGGTCAGTGATTGAGACATTACCTATTGATCCAGTGCCTCTTGTTCAACATGCTGAGCAGCTTCAAGTAGAAGTTGGACAGGATGATCTGCTTGCATTGGCACTTGTTCTTGTTCTTGATCCTGCACAGGATTAGCAATTAGATCTAGTATCCCAGCCATATAATCTGTCATTACACTGGCACATCTTGAAACTTGGGGTTGTTGTGGAGCCTTGCAAAGAAGTTGTTCTGAGAAGTTAGAGAATCTTCTACAGGACTATTTTGAAATAAAGCTTTGTCTTCATCCAACAACAAGTCATTCAAGAATAGCATCAGGAACCTCGGATAGTAGACTTGAATATCCTGTTCCCTGCTTTCTGGTTTCCCCATTTTCTTGATTATTTCTTTCAGAATCAACTTTCCAAAATTTATCCTCCGGTTGTGGGCCACAGAATACCCAATTATTTGCAGTAGTGAAGATATATTGTTGAAGTTATTCTTTGTTGTGGGTGCAAACACTTGTGCTAGAGTGTGAAAGAAGTAGTCTCACTCGCTTACCAACCTGGCTTTAGACAGTCTTACCAAATTGATCTCACCCTGATATCGAATGTTATAGAAAAATTCTAGAATTTTTGGTACAGTGGGTGGATCCACGAAATTGTCTGTTGGAAAGCCCAAGATTCTGTTCACATCTTCTTCAGTCACCATGTATTCACGTTCTCCTATGGTGAAAGAAAATTGAACTCTATCTGCAGTACTCCTGTTCCTAGCAGTGGAGTACAGAGCCCTAAGTGCTAACACTTGCAACGGGGCGTCCAGAGATATTGCAGTCCTTACTAGTGAGTGTTCATTCACAAAAACGATCCATGATCGAAAACTCTCGACTGAGCAATTCACTGGATTAAAAAATCCTACAAAATTTGTCTTTACTAATTCGCAAAAACCAGCCATTTTTCTTTAAACTATTACAATTAAACAAATTACAAAGTGCGATTACAAATTAAAAATAACAATTACAAGTCAAAATTCGAAAATTACACGTAAAAATTAAAACCCTAATTGCTATTAATACCCAATCCGATTATAATCAGTCAGAGTTAATCCACACCAGTTCTTTAATCAACACAAACTCAAGGCTTCGATTTTATTCAGTAAAATGATCAGTCACTTTGATTCTCTAAAATCGGGCAGAGTTCTGTTACAAACATCGATTTTCTCAAGTAATAAGCAAGCAAGAGCTTGTAGGCAACAGGAATCAGCTACTATATCAGTTGTTATGATAGAAATCGATCGATTTTTGTCAAAGTGGCTGAAGAACCGATGAATATATACGCGTGTGTGTGTGTATCTGTTCTTGAGAAGCGATCAATATGACTTGGTAAAACAAATAAGTCTCGGTATGACTTTTAAAAAGTCATACCGGTTAAAATATGAAGAAAAGAAATTGTCGGTATGACTTATCTAAGTTAAAGCTCAGTATGACTTTTTATTAAAATAAAAAGTCATGCCGATTTTTCTTTAAATAAGTCATGCTGTAGCAAAATTCTTGTAAATAGTTCGGTATGACTTATTGTTGAACGAACTCGGTATGACTTTCTATAAAGAGAAAAGTCATGCCGAATTTCTTTAAAAAATAAGTCATGCTGAGTTTTTATAGATAAATAAAGAATAATTACTTATATTAATAATTGTTTCTAAATTTGAAATAAAATAATAAAAATCTTATTCGAATATTAGATAAATTATTAATTATACAATTAATATTAATAAACAATTTTCTTTTAGAGACTTTAAGACAAATAACAATAATTTACATACTAATAAATTATTAAAGACATATAATAAATATTTATATTATTAATTGTTCTAATTAATTTAGGAATTGAATTAACTCAAGTTTGAATTAATTTAATGAGTAAATTAATTGACTAATTAATAACATAATCATTTATATTTATGTACAATAATTTGTAAAATAAACATTAATTTACATACAAATGCTTAAAATATGTATTAGTACTTATGCTATAATTGAAATAATTATCTTTTAAGAATATTAATTTAATCTTAAGATAATTTTTCAAAAATATATAAGCCCTAGGATTTTATTAATTGAAGTCTCATAAATTCTTTAAATATTAACATTTAATATTTATGAGCTTAAATTAATTCCTAGCAACCAAAAATTAGTCGTTGTTTAACATCCCTAGTTCACTAACCAGCTTTGAGAAAGTGGATTCATCAAGTGGTTTTGTGAAGATGCCGGCTAGTTGATCTTCTGTGGGTACAAAATGTAGCACCACAGTTCCATTCATGACATGCACTCGGATAAAATGATACCTTATGTCAATGTGCTTGGTTCGTGAATGTTGTACATGATTGTTGGAAATAGCTATCGCACTTGTGTTGTCGCAGAAAATTAGAATTTTGTTCAACGCAAGTCCATAGTTATTCAGCTGATTCCTTATCCACAAGATCTGTGCACAACAGCCACCTGCCGCAATGTATTCTGCTTCGACTGTCGAGGTAGACACTGAGTGTTGTTTCTTGCTGTACCAGGAGATCAATCGTCTTCCTAGAAACTGACAGCTTCCAGAAGTACTTTTCCTGTCCATCCTGCACCCTGCATAATCTGAATCTGTATAGCCTATTAGTTCAAAACCTGTATCTTTAGAGTACCAAATTCCAAGATTTGGTGTACCCTTCAGATATCTAAAAATTCGTTTAACGGCTATTAGATGAGATTCTCTAGGGTCAGATTGAAATCTTGCACATAAGCAAGTTGCAAACATTATATCGGGTCTACTAGCAGTTAGATATAACAATGAGCCTATCATACCTCTATAACTTGTGATGTCAACTTTCTTACCAGTTTCATCTTTGTCAAGCTTGGTGGCTGTTGGCATTGGGGTTTTTGCCGGTGAAGAATCTTCTAGACTGTATTTTCTTAGAAGATCTCTTACATAATTTGATTGGCAAATAAAAATCCCATCCTCCTTTTGCTTTACTTGCAGTCCAAGGAAGAAAGACAGCTCACCCATCATGCTCATTTCATACCTGCTCTGCATTAACTTAGCAAATCTTTTGCACAAGTTTTCGTTAGTAGAACCAAATATAATATCGTCAACATATACTTGGACAAATATCATGTCTTTTTCATGCAATTTATGAAAGAGAGTTTTATCTATGACACCTCTAATGAAACCATTTTCAAGTAAAAATACAGAGAGAGTGTCATACCATGTCCTCGGTGCTTGCTTGAGCCCATAAAGAGCTTTGAATAGAAAATACACAAAATCAGCAAAATCTGGATTTTCAAAACCAGGGGGCTGTTCCACATATACTTCCTCTTCTAGCTTTCCGTTCAGAAATGCACTCTTCACATCCATTTGATAGACTTTAAACTTGGAATGTGCTGCGAATGCCAGAAATATTCTGATGGCTTCAAGTCTTGCAACTGGTGCGTAGGTTTCGTCATAATCAATTCTCTCTTCCTGAGAGTAACCCTTTGCAACCAGTCTGGCTTTGTTCCTTGTGACAATGCCATCACCGTCTAACTTGTTCCTGTATACCCATTTTGTGCCAATAACAGTTCTATCCTTAGGCCTGGGTACCAGTGTCCATACTTCTTGTCTTTCAAACTGATTGAGCTCTTCTTGCATGGCAAGAACCCAATCTGGACCAATTAGTGCATCTTCAGTATTCTTTGGTTCTTCTTGAGATAGAAAAATTGAAAATAAACATTCATTTGAAGTTGCACTTCTGGTTCTAACTCCAACATCTGGATCACCTATGATCAATTCAAAAGGATGATCTCTGCTCCATATCCTTTCCCTGGGTAGGTTTGATCTTGATGATTCGCCTCGAAATTCATTGTGATGTTGTGTTCTACCAGTTGATCCTTCATCTCCCCCTGAGTTGCTGCCAGGATGATTTGTTGATCCACCACTGGTATTAGTAGAATTTCCAGTATGATCATTATTTTCACCACTATTACCTGGATCATTATTTCCTGTTACAACCTCAGGTTCTTCTTCGTCATCAGAATGCATGTCTGGATAATTGTCAAATTCTAATGACTCCGAAGAATCTTCAGTTTGGATACTTGGGAGTTTAGTGTCATCAAAAGTAACATTGACATTTTCTTTTACTTGATGCTGATCAATTATGTACACCCTATATGCTCTTCTTGAATATCTGACAAAAATAGCTTCATGTGCCTTGGCCTCGAACTTGCCATGATGTTCATCTCCATCTTTTAGCACATAGCATTTAGCTCCAAATACATGAAAGTACTTTAGAGTAGGTTTCTTGCCAGCCATTAATTCATAGGGAGTTTTCATATGATCTTTGTTGATCAAAGTTCGATTCTGGGTATAACATGCTGTGTTAACTGCTTCAGCCCAAAAGTAGATAGGTAAACCTGGTTCACTTAACATAGTTCTTGCAGCTTCAATCAAGGTTCGATTCTTCCTTTCTACAACTCCATTCTGTTGCGGAGTTCTTGGAGCTGAGTATTGTCTTGTTATCCCTTTGTCTGAGCAGAAATCAATCAGAACTTCATTCTTGAATTCTGTTCCATTATCTGATCTGATAGCCCTGACAGGTAACTTTGAATCTAACTCAATCAGCTTTATATGATCAATCACCAAATGAGGAGTTTCATCCTTAGAGTTCAAGAATAAAATCCACGTATACTTTGTGAAGTCATCCACAATCACTAAAGCGTATTTCTTCCTTGACATAGACAAAATATTTACTGGACCAAATAAATCCATGTGTAAGAGTTGAAGTGGTTCAGTGATGTTTGTAGTGTCTGTGCCTCTGTGACTTGCTTTCTTTGACTTCCCTTTCTGACATGCCTCACACAAGCCTTCTTGTGTAAATTCCATTGGAGGCAGTCCTCTCACCAAGTCTCTCTTGACTAAAGAGTTCATTGTTTTGAAGTTTAGATGTGAGAGTTTCTTGTGCTATAGCCAGCTTTTTTCTGATGAAGCCTTTGAGTAGAAACAGTTTGCTTCATCTTCAGTTCCTGAGTTGAGATCGGCTACGTACAAGTTTCCTTTCCTTACTCCATGCAAGGCCAGTTTGTCATCTTTAGAATGAGCTATCAAGCATTTCTCTTTGATAAAGTTTACCTTATACCCTTTATCACAAAATTGACTGATGCTGAGTAGATTATGCTTAAGTCCTTCCACTAAAGAGACGTTTTCAATGATAACATTTCCTGTATTTAACTTGCCATATCCCGTAGTCATTCCTTTGCTGTTATCTCCAAAGGTGACTATTGGGCCAGCTCTTTCAACCACGTTTGATAGCAGGGCTCTATCTCCGGTCATATGCCTTGAAGATCCACTGTCCAGGATCCATATAACTCGGTTTACCTGTTTAACTCCCTGCACATACCAAACGGATTAATTCGTCTTCGGAGCCCAAAATTGATTGGGCCCGGCATACTTAAAGAATTGACCTTTATCTGCTTTAACAACAGATCCTTTTCGAATAACATCATTTTCTTCCTTGACTGTTCCTACCTTCCTAAAAACAGTCTTAACAACTTTCTGTTTAGACTTAGGAATATATGATTCCTTCTTTTCAGGTGAAGGAGTCGCAGTCTTGGATTTAACAAATTTACTATTGATATGCTGTCTAGGTGTCATGTTATCTTTCTTAGCTATCATGCGTTTAAAGTAAGCAGTCATAGCATTAAAAGCACATAACATACAATTCATTATACCACAAGGTTTATGGAAAGCATCAATAGTAGGCATGTTATTTAATACAGTAGGGGGCTTAACAGGTTTTACTTCAATTTTATCAGCATCTTTGAAGTTTTCAGTAGAATGGAATTTATTGTTACTATTCCTACTGTTAACAAACGTGTTGGGTCTGTTCATTTTATTCTTTAAGTCTTTTACACCTATACCAGGTCTGGGGGAATCAGAGGTTCCCACATCTTTCACTGGTGTCTTTGGTGCACACTTTTCTTTCTGGATACTAACTCATTTTATGTCCTTAACCTGTTCTTCTCTCTTCTTCTCTTCCTCAAGATCTTTCAACTGCATTTCATATGCAATCAGTACAGAACTCTCAAGGATAGGTTCATCTATCGGTGTTATGAAGAGAGGTTTTGGTGTGTCTTTAACAACATGTGGGATACCCCTTTCTACAACACTTTTTCTAAAGGGGGTTATGTTGCTTGGCTTTCCTACAGATTTATTGTACTCGAAGCCTATTCCAACTTTACGACTTATTTCTTGTTGGTCAACTAGGTTCTTTACAATATATAAGGAATTCTTATATGCAAGACACTTCTTTTTTTCTTCTTCTATCTAGTTTCTGAGATTAGCTTCTGTTACAACATAACAACTGACTTTACTGACTTGAATAGCTAAGTCTTCAGTCAACTTAACAGTCAACTTGTCATGATTTCTTTTTAACTGTTTAAAAACTTCAGTCTCATCAACTAACTCTTTGACTTTGAGTCTGAGTTTCTTAACCTTATCTCTTTCGCCATCTAGTTCTTTACCTAGCAATGCAAACATTTTAGGGCATGAAGGATTTACCTCAATTCCTCCTTGACGGGTGGGAGATAGTGATTCCTCGGATGAAGCCATAAGAGCAAGATTTCCCAGCTCTTCCTCATCATCATTATCTGAGTCATCCCAGCTTCTGCCCTCTGCCAGATAGGACTTTACCTGATGCTTTTTCACGAGAGCATCATACTTCTCTTTGAGCTCTTCGTAAGACTCTCTCTTTTTCCCTTGCTTAGGCTTCTTGCACTCAGTTGCGAAATGGCCTAGCTCATTACAGTTGAAGCAACGAAACTTGCTTCTATCAACTAAGTCGGTCTTGTAGCCGCTTTTTGATACTGCAGTCGAAGAACCTCCTTTTTGGAATCTTCCAAAATTAGGCTTCACTCTGAATGAGGAGTTTCTTCGGAATCTCATGTTGCCAAACTTCCTGGCAATCATAGCTAGAGATTCATCTTCCAGCTGATCTAATTCTTCTAGCGAGTAGAAATCACCATCTTCTTGTTTGTCAGAAGTATGTCCAAATTCTGGAACCACATACTCTGTTGAACTGTTAGAAGGTGCAACAGCCTTCGCTTCTACTTTCTCTGGTGCTTCTACTATTAATGCCTTGGAGGAACTCAGTACCTTACCTCTCCCGTACATTTCTCTGGTTTGGATCTGCTCCAGCTCATAAGTCTTTAACACTCCGTAGAGTCTTTCTAGGGTTACTTCCTTCATGTCCCTAGATTCCCGGATAGCTACAATCCTGTGTTCCAGATGCTCTGGTAAGGTCAGCAAAAACTTCATGTTTACCTCTTGGTTCTGATAAAACTTTCCGTTCATATTGAGCTCATTCATCAGTTTGTTTAGTCTTTGAAATACCTCAGAGATACCCTCACCAGGGTTGGATCTAAACTGCTCATATTGGGAGGTCAGGATTTCCAGTCTATTCTCTTTTACTTCTTCAGTTCCCTCATTGATAATTTCAATTGTTTCCCAAATCTGTTTTGCATTCTTGCAATTAACTACTTGATTGTACATTACGTAGTCCAGGGATTCAATTAGTATAAGCTTCAAGTTATTATCAAGGGACACAGCTTCTGCTTCCTCATCTGTATAGTCTGTCGGACTTTTCAGAAACTGTCTGTGGGGAATTACGACCCCATCAACCGTATGTTCGAGAATAACTGATATAGGGGGTTCAACACCTTTGGCCATGACTAATGCATACTTGGGATTTGCAATCCCGATAAACAGTAGCATTTTGTGTTTTCACAAGTTGTAGTGTTCTCTGTCAAATTGTAGAATTTTTATTCTCGTCACTTTTTGGGTGCTCATCTTTAATAAGATTAAAAATTAAGTGTTTCAAAAAATATTTTAATTTTTGACTTAAAACAATTTTTGATCAAAAATAATTTTTCAGAAAAAAAATTATTTCGAATGAAAAATTATTTCGAATTTAAAATAATTTTAGAGTTCTTTTTGAGTTCGCGGAATTTGATTTGGATCTGATATGAAACTATATCAACCAGCTCTGATGCCAATTGTTGGTCCCTGATATTGTAGAAGGGGGGTTGAATACAATATCTATTAATTATCGCGGAATATTGGATTTAAAAATATTATTTTAAATTCACACGAAATATTAATTGAAATGAAATACTGTTCAAGTAGAAGATATAATTTTAACTTGAAAAGTATTACAAAATTAATTATTAGAAAGTTTATATAACTGTTTAAAAGCTTAGAACGATTTTGACATGAATTGTTCGAGTTTAACAATTATATTCCAAACTTGCACAGAAATCTGTGAATATTACAATGCAGACAAATTTCTGAATTTGATCTGATTTTTCTAACTCTTACAAATGAAGCATTCTTCTCATATTTATAGAGAAAGAAAATGCTTAGAATGACCTTTATCAATATGACTTAATTTATTCAAATTAAGCCTTGTATGACTTAGTAAAAGACTGGGCATGACTTAATAAGTTCGGTATGACTTATTTAGAGCTCGGTATGACTTCTTGTAAGTCATATTCGAATTTTCCTTATTTAAAATAAATCAGAATGACTTATTTTAAAAGAGAAAAACTCGGTATGACTTTTTGTAACTTGCTCCATCATGACCTTTTCATCTAAACTTCGGTATGACTTTCTATTAAGGCTCGGTATGACTTATATATATATATATATATATGAAACTTTCGGTATGACTTATTTATAAGTCATTCGGTATGACTTAGGGGGTGTTTGGGGGAACTTTTTTCCAGAATAAGTCAACTTATTTTAAGACAAAGTTAGAGATTCCTAACTTTTTTCTGAAAAAAGTTAACTTTTTTTGCAACTTATAGAATCTAAAATATATATTAAATACTTGTATAAAAAACATTTATCAAAATATGAAATTTTTACGCGAAAATAAGTCCAAAAGAACTTATTTTAAGGCACGCCAAACAGGCCATTATTAATAAGTCATTTGAAATATATATATATATATATATATAAGTCATAATAATCCATTTCTTTTATAACAAATTAATTCTACTTAAGTTAATTTAAATAATTTATAAATTAAGTTACATTCAACTTGAATTAATTTAATTAAATAAATTAAATAATTAACTTATATATTTTTGTAGAAATAAAATATTATAGAGATCTGTTTAATTTGCATTCAGCTTTGAAATCTTCTTGTCTTTTCTTTGACTTCTGCTCTTGAAACCTATTGATTTAAATGTAGAATAAATATTATTTTAGCTGACACACAAATGTACTGTCTGGTTCATTTGTGTCATACTAATAAATATTCTCCATTTATTAATACATTAAGTTGAGGCCTTCTGTCATTCTTCTGCTTCACTGTCTTCAATCTTCTTCTGGAATCTATTATAGTAATCACTTGAAATCTTCTATATCTTCTGTATTCTTTAGAAGTACTACTACTTTATTATTTTTCACTGACGCTTGAACATATAAATGAACTTCTTCCAGTGTTCAGTAGCAATCCCATAAAATACTTCTGATACTTGGATTCTATGTAATTAGTTGATTGTCTTCGTCTTGATTCTTGTTTGGTGTTTGTTATTTACTTCTATTTAATAGCTAGAGTTGAGTTGTCATCTAATTATTACAAATAGGCATAGTCATATGCCTTTCAGAAGGAGTTGAAAAGTAAGTTGAAAGAACTTCTGAGATCTGCTGAAGAGAAATTGCTTAATGAATTTCTAACCGAAGATTTTTCTTACAGAAGAGTATGAGAAGGTAGTCTGAATAAACTCTGATGCATTTGTCTTAAAGGTTTCTGATATCATAAGTTTAAATTTATGTTTTACTACATAAAGCATAAATTGGGGGAGATTGTTAAATGTAAAGAACTTATAATAAGAAAATATCGAGTCAGAGTTTACTGAAACTGATCAGTGTTTAGATTATGTCATCAGAGTTTAGAAGATGTCGACAGAGTTTACTAACCGTCAGAGTTTATGATTATCAGAGTTTAATAGATGGAAATCAATAAATTAGGAGGTGATTGGAGATAAACAAAGAAGTGTTTGAATATTACTCTATTGCCTTTCTAGAAGCTATCTTTTAGAAAGATAATGATGAAAATAATATTTCTGCATTTAATGATCATTATCTTTTCTGTAATTAGATAGGTAGTTGTGTACTATATAAATACTGTTGGTGTAGGTGCCCTAGAGGCAATACAATGTTTATTTTGATAAACCTTTATGTCAATTGATTATTCAATAAACATATTTATTATGACTTTAATCACTGCGATATATTTGTTAGCATAATAAATGTCCTTAGAATCATGATACACGTTGTATAGTTTAGTACATGACTTGAACTTGAGATTATATAATATATCATATTCTTAAATGTCCCTAGTCGAGTATTATTATTATAGGACAATAATAATACATAAATAGACTAGTATGTTGTTTGACTGATAACCACATCTCATTGGTTATAAGTATGGGGATACTAAAGTCAATACATAGGTACATGTAGGAGTACATGATACTAGACAGACCCACAGTGAGATTCTTCATGTTTAATAAAGTCATAAGAAAGACTCACAGTGATAATGGTGTAATGATCCTTTGACTTGAGATCATTATATTTCTATACGAGGATTAATATACTTTGACTACATTAAAAGTTACCTTTGACCGGGTGATGATAAAAGTGGACATCGGGTATATCATGAGTCGTATGAGAAATATGAATGATAGATAAAGGATTTAACCCTCCTATAATTAGGAGAGATATTATTGGCCTCTTGATTGAGTGAGACTATAAAATGCATGGCCGTGCTCAAATAATGATTTGTTTTCATAGTCTACTCATGGATCAAGTAAACTCGGATTAAATGTTGAAGAGGATGACTAAATACATGCCTCGAGTTTAATCTATAATATATATGGTTAAAGGGATTATATTACACGGAAACATTAATCTCGAAAGGTTTTATCGAATCACGATTTAATTATTATTTAATTGGGTAGCAATGATGTATTACTAGATACCGCTCATTGTTTATAATTTTATTGGAGAATAAAATTATTGCTAATTAAATAATAGCCTATAGGGTCACACACATAGAGTACTTAAAGGAATAATTAATTTAAATTATAGATTTAAATTAATTGATGATTATTTGAATTTTATTATATTAATTAAGTGAGACTTAATTAATTGAAATAATATAAATTCGAATTTGAATTCTGCCATTAATAATTAAGTGTGACTTAGTTATTAATTAAATAATAAAATTCTGTTTTATTATTTAATCCTAAATCTACATGGGTTAGGCTTTGCTGTTATGGGTTGCTATTATGGGCCTATTAACCAACCATTATAAATAGATAATGTAGGGTTAATAGGTATTAAGTTTTTGAGAAAAACGAACCCTAGCAGCAGAAAAGGCAGAGGCAGATTTCGAAATCATCTAGAGGAGGCTAGTACATCCGTTCCATAATCAAGATCGTGAGACGTTCTTGAAGGTGCTCGTGTGGATACCATAGAGGTGTTTTCAAGAGGAAGACACAAGTCGTGAAAGCTAGGATCTCCGTTGAGTTCGTAGTAGTCAAGACCAAACAAAGGTATGATTCCGTTTCACCATAATCTGTCAATCTTATACATGATCCTGCGTTAGGGTTCCGAAATTTTTCGTTATATTTACGTTTAATCCGCTGCGTTTTATGCCTCGGAACCCAACAAATACAGGATTAGGTTTACATTGATGTATAGTTCAAGTTATTATCTTTCTCATAACCTAATAGCTCTTAATAACTTTATTTTTCTTGAGAGAGTTTTATATTAAGTCAATCAAAGTTAATACAAAATAGTACTTCTTTTACATACTTGTGTTCATAATCGATTATTTGGTACTATTATTTTCAACCTCCCTTCTATAATAGTTCATTATATGGGTAACAATGGTCAAGCTCGGGGTATTGTATGATGGACTTTACATCCCCTCAAGACTTGTGTTAGTCCAAAATATCGTAGAGGGGGGGGGGTGTTGAATACAATATACTCCAATTTTAACTTTCTTTATGGAATGCACTTCAATGGATTTTAGACTTCTAACAGGAGCTTAATCAAACAACAGTTATAACAATATAAACACCGGTCATTCAGAGAATATATCTTTTTATTAATATAAACCCAGAGGGGTGCTACACTTCTAACACAAAGGTTAGCTACAATGATTCACTAGTCTAGTACAGATACAAGATTTAGTTTATAAGCAATCAACACAAATCATACAACCAAACTATATTATCATTTATGGCTTCTGGGTGTGTGTGTATTTGCTTTGAATTCTCTGGCTCTTTCTCTCTCGCTTAACCGTAGTTGGATTGGTCGTAGCCGATATAATGAGTCAAAATATTTATCACAAGAATATAAAGTTAGAGTGGATAGTTTTCTCAAATTTTCTTGTGAGCATTTTGACGAGAAAGATGATGGGCGTATAAGATGTCTGTGTAGAGAATGCGGAAATAAGTTCTATAAATATCCCAATGCTTTCAAATGTGATTTGTATCGATGTAGTATTATGCAATGGAACACTAAATAGGATTTACATGGAGAGAAAGAAATGTCACATTGTGAAGCCAGAATAAGTGCCAATATTGGTTACCGAGATGAGGATATGTATGATGCCCGTGATATGTTATGAGATTTTAGGGAGACAAATTGATATTTTCAGAATTTTGAGGAAGAACCAAATACAATAGCAAAAGAATTTTACAAGATGGTGAATGATGCTTCTGAATTGTTTTATCCAAATAATTCCAATTTTATAACTTTAGAGTTTGTAACCAAGCTGTTTCATTTAAAAAACAAGCATAATTGCAGTAATAATGGTTTTCATGAGTTGCTTCAACTTATTAGATCAGTCTTGCCTGATGATCACAATCTGCCTGAAAACTACTATACTATGTTAAAGATGATTAACGGATTGAATATGGGATACGAGAAGATCGATGCTTGCGAGAATGATTGCATGTTATTTTACAAGGAAAACAGCAATAAGACACATTGTGATATATGTAATGAAAGACGATATAAAAACCAGAAAGATCCAAATAAAAAGAAGATCAAAAGATTTTGCGCTACTTTCCTCTTACCTTGAGATTATAGCGTTTATTCATGGCTGAGAAGACCGCACTGTAGTTGATGGTCAATTGTGTCAACTAAAAAGCAGTTGATCGAATTTATTAAAGTGACTAAACATGGTCGAATTTATTTAACATGCGATATAGGTGGTGATTTAATTTGATTGCAAGAAACCGGTCGAATTTATAAAATTGAGCACATTTGTTCGAAATTATTTGCATTGGGCGGGAAATTTAAATTTGCTCAAAAATTTGAAATTCAAATAAAAAAATTTAGATGACTTAACAGTGATCGTGATTAGTTGAATTTGTTGGTCGAATTAAAACAGTTGAATTCGATTAGTCAAATTTAGATTAATTCGACCGATACACTAAATTTGACTTCCATTAATTACGACCAATATTTTTTCGGTCAAATTTAGCCTAATGTGACCGGTGCTAGTCGTATTTAATTAATTGTGACCAGATTTTATCGGTCGAATTCAGTCGAAATTCTTGTAGTGATTGGTTGAACCACATTATCCATTTATATATATATATATATATATATATATATATATATATATATATATATATATATATATATATATATATATATATATATATATATATATATATATATATATATATATATATATATATATATATATATATATATATATATGCACTTAGTGCTTGTTTGATTCATCATATAAAATTATTTTTTATGTAAGATATACTTACTATGAAAGTTAAAATTAACAGAAATTAGAAAATTGTGTTCGATTAATATGTGAGAATTAACTTCTTATAGGAAGTGTAAGTTACGATGGGGTAGAGATGCAAAAAAGGCCCACCGGGCCGGGCTTTGACCGGGTCAGAAAAGCCCAGGATTTTTTGGTCAAAGCCCTGCTCGACCTTTGACATTGACTTGGCAGGCCGGATCGGGCTTCCAAGAAATATTTGAGCCATTTGAGGGCCTGTAGGTGGCCGCGTCGGGCTTTTATCGAGCCTGAACCGAGCCGGGCCGGGCCGGGCCAGGCTGGACTTTATTCGGACTTGATTAATTTTTTTAAAAAATTATTAATATAAATTAAATAAGTGTTTAATGTTCTTAATTCACTTATAGGTAACTACCTAAAACATATTATAATACAACGCCAAAACCATTTTGGTAAATATAAGGGAGTGAATTTTATTATTATAAAATTTTACCTAAAGTTATCTTTAGGGACATTTTTATATATATTAGATGATATCTAGTCCACTGTAATATTGTCATTTATTCATTAGTTTGGTGATTTTTAGAAAAAATAATCGATTAATTGTGTACCTGACATATATTTTATTTATGAATGATAAATATAAGTATATTTAATTATTTCTAGTCATGAATATGTGATATATATATATATATATATATATATATATATATATATATATATATATATATGTCTAAACTATTTTTATTTACAATAAATGTAAATACATATATATATATATATATATATATATATATATATATTTTAATAATTAAATTTTATTAGGGGTTTTTAGGCCTGGGCTGGGATTCGCTCGAAAATATAGTATCCCTTGAAGGTCCTAAGACCGGCCAGGTTTTTTCAGAATTTTTTGGAATCAGTTCGGGGCAAATTTTCCGGCGCGGGCTTTTTGTACATCTCTACAAAAGGGAGTCTAGATAAATTTCTTCTTAAAATATATGAGTATTGAAATATTTGTGTAACTTCTACGTCCATTATTAATATTAATCAAACAATCTTTTTTAAAATCTACTTGCTAGACATTTGAACTTTACATGAAGGTTAATCAAACTACATCTAAGATCAATAATATATGTCTCAAATACTCAGGTCGATCTAGAAGATCCAGCAAAAAATATACGTCTCAAATACTGAGGTCGATCTAAGAAGATCCAGCAAAAAATTTGTTTACTAGATTTTTAAAAAGTTGTCGGATCTCAAAACATTTTTTACAAATTTATTATGACGGGTAAATTTAAAGAAAAGAATTCTCATAAAAGTCTGCAAAAATTAAAAGCACTGGCAGTATTGCAGTGAATTTTAGAGAAGTAGAAGTGACAGTGTTTCATAGAAAGTAACGGTGATGAGTGATGAGTGATGAGAAGGGGCCGGGTAGGCATTGGTGGGAAGGGCTGTGAGTATTTTCAGTTGTGGTAAACTCAGCGAGGGTGTTTACGTGAGGATGCAAATGGACTCATTTGTCTACCAATTATTTGAAAAAGATGGTAAAAGAAAAAAGAAAAGCAATTGGCGGACGCAACAATCCTGAAAATTGCAGGCGGATGGATTAAATTGCACGCACGGTTTCTTCTGCTCCTTTTGTCGGGGCCTCACTGACTCACATGCAGCTTACTTTTTATATCTAGTACAAATAGTGATCTCCAATTATTTCAATGTACACTTGATCCCCTTTACCTTTTTCTTAATAACACAACATGTATATATATATATATATATATATATATATATATATTCCGTTCAATTCAGCACCCTTGATAACAAATTCATTTTCACTCTTTAGATCATCAATCCAATATATACACACAAACATATGTATATGTTTATGGTCATGGAATGCTGCATGCATATTTCATCATTAACGCGAGCCTTGCCAAATGAAAGGCAGAAGCAAGTACTGTGATTAATCTAATTTAACATGTTTATGAATATGCTGTATATTTAAAATATTGTTAGCTAGAGTATAATATATAATTATGATAAGTCGGTTTAGTATCACCTCAAAATTTTAAAAAAATATGTAATTTAACATAGATCACGTCTCGAGTTCGATTTCCTATCACCCCATTATTTTCTTAATTTATTTGCGACCCGTAGACATGTTATTTGGTGCCTGTGATCCACGAATGCATAATTTTATGGTATAAAAGTTTGAAACACAGGAATTGAATTTAAAATTATTATTTTTGCAAAAGCAAATACTGAGAATAAATTTTGAGCTTAGTGTTAACCAGGTATATATATATGTTGGATAAGTCATGCATGTATCACATCCCTTCTTGCTATATGCTTTTCCTATGTAGAGAATGTATGTAGCCATGTAGGTAGATAACGGTAGGTTATAAAGGTATCTAGGCTAACTAGGAGGCTAATGTTTATGAGAAGAGAGTGGGCTCCTGGATTCTATGAGTTGGCACCATTACTAGTAGTACTTACCCTATATATATATATATATATATATATATATATATATATATATATATATATATATATATATATATATATATATATTCTTCTTCACAGTTCACACGGCCTCGTGCCTTTGTCTCTGTCATCTTTTAATAATTTTACATAAATTCAACGCAAACAACAGTTTACTACTCGGTCCCGGTTGATTGGTAACATTTCTCGGACAATGTCTCACATGTATTTTAAAATGCATATAATGTATATTTACATAATTTAATTTTATAATTTTTTATTTTTAAATAAAAATTGAATGTTTAAATTTATATTCAGAAAAAAAAATTAAAAATATGTTAGCTAACTATAATTTATATACACCTTACAATGCGTCACAGATACTTTTTTAAAAATGTTAACAATTAAAAGCACGTAGCGAGTATATAATAATACCCTTCTCAACAATATTGACCATGTTTAAAGAATGGAATGATACCTAAGTTGCATAATTAATAAAAATATGGAACACACTGTGGCGTACCAAAAGGGTGCAAGAGAATTTGGACTCATGTTATTGTGATTTTTTTACTTGGTAAAAAGTTTGGAGGACAGATCGAAGACTAGTACTTAAAGTAGCTTTTACTACTACATTACTCCTGCATCTGTCCACATAGTAGTACAAATAGTATTCTCTTTCTCTCTGTCTAGCTAGTTTGTACATACATGTGCAATAAGTGTGTAATTAGCTAGATACTACTGATGCATATATGTGTTTGTATATATAGCTGAGAGGGAGGGGAGAGAGAGGGAGAGAGAGGGGGAGAGAGAGAGGGGAGAAGGGAGAGAGACTCCTTCACTGACTTTGTAATAAGAAAAGATCCATAAACCATAAGTTTTGACACTGATGATCACATTGTTGGATGGATGGCAAGGTTATATATTGACCAACATGAATAATGTTAATCCCAAATGATTAATTAGTTAAACTTTTTATACATGAAGACAATGACTAGAGACCTAATCCATAATCTGATCATTTAAAAGCAGAAAACTTTATCTAAGTAATTCGACAAAATCAACATGGACAGTGCCAAGATTGCTACTGCTGGTAGTGCGCAAACGCAGTCATGACTCATGACTGATCGATGGAGCTAATACATTATACACATGTATACATACGAACACACTATATGCAAATGATCAAATATATATTCAAATTGACCTGTTTAGCTTTCACATATGCGAGCATTATATAGTACTAACTCATGACAATTAACAACAGATACCATTGATGTGGACATATACAGTTAATAGTCCTCCGTGATGTCAGCAATATATATCATATATAAGTAGCTAAGCAAGATGGTGATGATACATAGTTATATGAATGATGATTATTTAAAGAATGTGTACTTAATTAGGATATGTACATTATTTTGTGGATAATATATACTTGACGTGAGATAGGCTCACATATATACAATTAATTAAACAGTAGGATCGGTACTTTTGATAAATCTCACCTGAATTATGAGTTCAAATATTCAAACACACATACCTAATTCTGCGAAATCCAAAAAATCAACCTCCTAATCTGAATATCGATCTAAGTAGAGCTCTAGTATCACATTAAGTTATCAGTTCTAGTAGAATCTCCTTAGGAGACTGACTTTATCATGATGTTATATTATTCTCCGCTAAACTAACACGACAGAATGACCAAATTTGAAGTACTATTAGTTAGGTGAATGAAACACATATATATTGCGCTTCCACCAATTTCACTTGCGCATCAATATATAGCAGTGTATATGGTTTTTCCTATCCATCTTCGCTCCTATTTCATAAACCTAAACTCATCATCGATGATGATCATATCGTTATTTATTGTCAGTCATTGCTTACAGTAGATGAACCCTTTAATAATTGACAATAATATGATGGACTAGAGCTATGTGTATATACTTTAATATGAAACAGGTAGGTGGGCATGAAAATGAGATAATAGATAGAAAACTAAAAGAAAGTTGGATCAATGTAGGTATTGTCTGCCCTGTGCTCCTAGTCATCAGAATGCCAATTTTTTAACTACAAAGCCTAGCTTAATTATTATATTCACAACAGTACATGCTAATAATGAGCATATTTAATTATAATACTCTTTGCGGTAACAGAGTAGAACAGCTTGACATAGGGGACATGATATACCTGTACTGTGCCACCATATGTGAAGTGTGGATGGAGGGCTATGCTCCCTGAAATTTGATCAGTACCCATTTGTTTTTTTTGTTAGCCCGAATGTCTGGATAATTTTTGCGCACCTCAGACTAATACTCATTTGTTTAAGCACACAATTCGAATATTATAAAGTATTTTGTTAACTTGTGTTAATATTATAGGTATATTTATCTTAATTAACATTATATTTTACAAGCCACAAATATACGAACCATTGCTAGATATCATCTGATCAAATCTTATTGAATTTAAAAAAGACATGATTAACAAAGCTAGCTTGCCAACTTGCTAGCTAGAGATACACATGATAAGTGATGGCTTGAATAGATAACTCCTGTGGGAAGTTAATTATGTGTCACTTAAGTATATAAACTGAAAATCACTATTTGTACACCAGTGCAGGGAACTAAGTAAATTAATCTTCACATTTGTACAAATATAAATATCGTTTCAAATGCTTAATTTTGGGTTTTAGTCACTTAAAAGGGTGCAAACCCCTTGATTTACGGATAATGTCCGATCCAATTACTAATAAAATGAAAGCTAAACAGAAGCACCAGTGTTACGAGAGGAAGAATTAGCTGAAAAGGACTCAGAAACTACCTCATCCACTTCTCTCTTGTGAAAATTCCTATGGCACTCGCAGGCTGCGCAATTAAGAGCTTCCGCGGAACCTTCTTCTCCATTAGCCATGAATTCTCTGCATCCATCCACAGCATAGCCTCCGATATTCGCGGCGTGGTTCTTTTGACATTCGGCATACCTCACAGTTCTTACCACCGAAGTACTAAAACTTCTGCTCGATCCTCCTTTTGATCTCACTACTACTTGCCGCTTCTTCATTACAGTACAAGAAAACACCGGTAAATTCGACCAAAAATCAATACTTTACAACCCTAATTAATTTTCTAAAAGCAAATAGTTTACTTGAGGTGCAGATCTATATTAGATTCGAAAGAGATCAAGCTACATAAATATGTACAAATATATGTATTGTATATATGAGCAAAAGAAGAAGAAAAAAGGCAGCTAGCTCACTTTGGGTGGCTTGTCGCCTTACGCTAACCCTAACATGCTTTAGTATTTAACTATGTTATACAAGTGTTTCTAAGTTTTCACTCCCCCACTTGAAGATAAATAATTATATTGATTTATATATGAGTTTAATATTCTGATTTCATGTAGTTGCCTGAAGTTATATTTTTTTTTAATATAATACACATTTTAATATAATACACAAAGATACAATTATCACATGTAAATATAAATTTTATATTTATAAAATTGTCTCTTCACATATATATTAGAAATTGATTTAACGTGAGATAAGTTCTTGACGTTATTCACAAAAACATTATTCTCTTCATATATATATATATATATATATATATATATATATATATATATATATATATATATATCAACATGACTAATGGGTGGCCTTACTCTAGCTACATATCATATATGTTTCATGGCCTATTACATTAAAATTAGTTAAAGTAAAATGATTCTCTTCAACGAATTTGATTTCCAGCTTACTCACCAATCAGAGAACGCCACGTAATGCGTATCCACAGTTGTAGTAGAAGCTTGTATATGTGTAGAAAATTGTTAATTACAAAATCATTTTACGAAATATACAGAGGGAATGTATAATATCTTCATCAAATACATGGCTGCTTAGAACGTGGATCTATCAATATTTGAAGGGATATATATATATATATGTGCGTGTGTGTGAAAAGAAGGTAACGCAAATGCAATGAAGTCGTATTGACAAGTAAATGCACTGTTTGTGTTGTGGTTGTAGCTGAAAAACCATGGTTTCTCGCTTTCACTCTTTTGTCCCAGAATAATAAAGGAAATGAACACTCATCTTTCATCACATATAAATAAGTGATTTTCCCTTCTTTATTAAATATATTTTTCTTTTCCTTATTCTTTTTAAAATTGTTAGATAGTCTATCTAGTAAAAAATCACAAAGTGTGGGGATATAAAACTCTCGTGCCTAAACTATTTCTTAGAGATATTTGAATTTTTCTGCAGCTATCGGAGGTGGTCCGTTTGCGGCACTCTCCACGTTAGAGAACAATTTTATGAAAATCTGACCAATTACAATTTGAACACATTCTATTTTTTCCAGAAAATCCAAAGCTTGGATCGTGCATGTTTAATTACGTGATATATATCTCCTAGTACGATTTATTGGTAAACATGAAATGATCGCTGACCATCTAAATACACTTATTATGAAAATAGGGCAATCATATTGCTCGGTCGTTTAGGCTTTATTAATTTGAATCGAGCTATTCGCCAATAACATATCTGGGTAGGACTGAATTCAGTCACAATAAGCCTTTTCCCTTTTAATTAAACTTATATATCTGTCAAATTAGAATAAAATTTTAAACTCGTTACTAATAAATTATTACTCCTTCTATCCCGTTTGATTCTCAACATTGTTCAAAATATTAGTGTTATTTTTTTAACAATGTTAAGAATCAAATGGGCCAGAGGAAGTACTAAATTTACCTTTTATTTATTTATATATTTATTTATTTTTATTTTATTTTTTTATTTTAAGGGCCGGCCGCGACGAGCGCAGAACCCGCTATCAGAAATTAAGAAGTACAGTCTCCAAGGAGATGTTAGGCGGGTGAAACTGCATTGAAGGTCACTTGCCTAGGTGATGAGCTTTCATAATTAAAAATTAGGTATGTTACTAATTTTACTTTTACTAATGCATTAAATATTAATGAAATATTTTAATGATTTTTAATTATTAAGATTGCGAGTAAATTCGATTTGTTTAAAATGATTTTAATTAACTCACAAATAAATTAGATTTTATTCATATACTTCCTCAGTCCCACCCAATTGTTAATGTTTTGGAGAGAAGGTCCGGTACGCATTTTAAGGTATATATAAAGTAGTTTCATAACTTATTTTTAAATTTTTTTTCTGAATAAAAATTTAAACATTAAATTTTTATTGAGAAAAAAAAATAAAAATAAATTATAAAACTATAATTTATATGCACCTTATAATGCGTGACAGACCTTATCTCTGAAACGTTAACAATTGGGTGGAACGGAGGTAGTATTAAATAAGTTGAGGTGGGTTGAGCACATCCATGATCCACTTTTAGGAGCGCTTGAACTAGTTTTCCCCGAGGATGGGATGTATAAACTGTTTTTTTTTATAGTCTCCTGCAGGACTGATTGATTATAAGTTAAGCTTCTATTTAGGGGGTGTTTGGGGGAACTTTTTTCCAGAATAAATCAATTTATTTTAAGACAAAATTAGAGATTCCTAACTTTTTTCTGAAAAAAATTAACTTTTTTTTGCAACTTATAGAATCTCAAATATACATTAAATACTTGTATAAAAAACATTTATCAAAATATGAAATTTTTACCCGAAAATAAGTCTAAAAAAAATTATTTTAAAGTAGGCCAAACAGGCGGTTAATAATTCTACTTTTTCTTGTGTCCGATAAGATTCTTATAATTAACTAGGTGGGTCCAATATGATTTATATATCAAAGAGAATATAGAGCCATATACTCAAGATGAAGAAGACTCCTGAAGCACTAGAACTAGGTAGCTAAGTTACTTTGTATATATAGGCTTTTCTATTGCTCACACATTCTAAAATAAAATAAAATAAGTGTGATTTTGATTTTTTACGATTTTAAGAATAAAAAAGGTTATTTTATAATTTATTTTTTTCATATAAATTTTAATGATACATGTTTATTTAAAAAAAATTAAGAAAATATAATACGTAAATAATTTTTTTAATATTTTAAAATATGTAAAAAAATGAAAACGACATTTATTTTGAAAAACAGAAATATATATTACCACTTAGTAGGGCAGGCATAGATGCATGCATATATGTGTATATAATTGCGTTCATGCTCTGATCCATTCAACCTCTTCCACTTTAAACTCAGTACTTTCGACTCGAATAGCATCTCTTCTACTTTGTGATAAATTTCTGATGTAGAAAGCAATATATATGTTACCCAATTCTCATGCACACCTATTTCTAAATGTATTTCGTTAGCGTGTAATGGTGTGTCACGGCATTATAGGCCCCGTTTCGCGACACTTATCTTATGAAAATAATGGCTTATTTTCAGAAAAAATAAGTATGCATGTACTTTTTTTGAAAATAAGTAACTTATTTTTTATTTTAAAAATAATATTTGATTTTAAAATTCTAAAATAAATATTTATCTTTAAAAATAATATAAAAATATGAAATAAAAAATATGAAATAAAAAAGACCACATAATCTAGTCATCATTTTTCAATGCTATCATATGTGGAAAGCTACTGTTTTTAGTTTTTGTAGCCAACCCATATATGGTGTTGGACTTACCATCAGTTGCGAAAGGTCATATGATTTGACAACGAGGGCAAGAAAAGGGCCAATCACACTGCTCAACTGGACAAAAATTGTTCGTACTAAACTTGAGTTATTTTGAGTTCGACAGTTCTAAAATTAAATCTTAAACATATATAGCTTGCCGATCGGAGAAGTTGGTGTGGAACTCGATTGGATTAAATCGGCAATATATATGTTTTTGAATATTTATATAGAAGAATATTTTATAATATTTATGGAGAAGTTAGTGTGGAACTCGATTGGACTAAAGCTGTTTTAGAATCACTGAAACCTATGAGCTAAATAGTTTAGAACGGCAGTTGAAATCGATAGCTTTTGAACCAGCTTATTAGCTTCATCATTTTCGAAGCGAACGCATTATATGAATAAAACTTAGAATAAGTTAAATTTTGGTGGATAAAGTTTGCACGAAATTTTAAAATAATGACTATATTTTTAAATTTATAAATTGATGGCCAACTTTTTAATTAGGTTTTTAAAAGAGTGACCCTATTTTAGGAGTTACATAATGGTAGTTATAATTATCACTGAATTTCAAAATGATATTTTTGTTTTTAATAAACTAAGTCAAATAAAAAATATAAAAAATTAAAGTTATTTTTAATAATTTTAAAAATAATTTTGATAAAATATAACTATTATGTCAACCATAAAATTATAACTAATTCATATTGACTAGTTCAAATTTAACTCAATAGACTCACTCAAACTTTACTTTAACACTTTTTAGATATTGAGTGTGAACACATTTTTAAGCTAAAAAAATATTTAAAATAAAATTATAGAGCTTGCAAATTATTCAATCTCGACTCCATATTTTAAATTTCAAAAATATTTTTAAAATTTCACTTAATATTTTTCACATAATATTATGATTTTAATTTTTTATATTTGTCAAGTTATTAAAGTACAATCACATTTTTATAATTCGGTGAAAATGATGGCCACCGATATAGATGAAACTAGTGCCACTATTTCGAAAACCTAATAAAAACTTTGGCAAACTATTTACAAACTTCAAAATAAAGCAATCATTTTAAAATTTGGTGCAAACTTTAACCACCAAAATTTAATTTACTCTAAATCTTATAAACTTGTTTACGGTCTTATAAACTTATTTTTTTTATTTTAAATTGTATTCTTGAATACTGTAAAAACAATGTCAACTTATATATGTACAAGTTAATCGAATAAAAAGTTGATTTTGGTATTCATGTTGTTTTGAGTCCTATACTATTAATTTCAACTTTTGTTTTAGGCATTGGCAAGAATGACAGTATTGATAGATTTGCAATGAACATCCAAATGAATAATATTACCACATTTAACACATATTTTTCTACGAGTATACATGTCACACATATAGTTGTTGTATTTTTTAATCCCCACTTTATCATTTTTGTTTTTGTTTTTCTTTGTTTTCTTAGGCTTGTTTTCAGGTTCTATCTTTTGTAATTTTTCATTTAATTTCTTCTCAGATAGATAACCTACATTAGCCTTATCAACCTTATTTTTTATGGTTCTTGAGTACTACTTTCTTTTACAAATTGAACTGGCCATTTGCTAAGATTGGATTTTCCCTTTTCAGTCTTAGTAGGTGATTGTTTACCTTTTAATGGATGTTTATCAGTTGACTTGGTATCAATCGACTTATAACTCTTATCCATTGATTCAAAATTAGCAGTCGATTGCTCCACATCCATTGCCTTGTATTGTTAGGAATTATGTAGTTTGATGATAACATTATACTCAGAATCATAAATTTGATGTCACATTGTAACTAATCAATGGATATGGGATATATAAATATCCATTGACTAGGTAGCCATTTATCAATTGACATAATGTGAATCAACTGATAAATTAGTTTGTAGTAGTTGATCTAGAGTTCTTTTAATTATTAGTTGATTGTAATATTTGATGGATATGTAATAACTAGTCGACTGATATCTATTGGCTTCAATTGATAGCTCTTGAACGGATATGAAGAATGACTAACAAAGTGTAAATATTCTAAGTCAGAATTCTCATAAATGAAGTGATCAATAGATAAAGAAGTCAATGGATGTCAATCAATTAATAATGGATGCCAGTCAATAGAAACCAGTCAATGGATCATCATCAATGGATAAATCTATCAAAAGCAATCAACTGATGAAGAAGTAATCGATGGATACTCAAATATCCATTGATACATGGATGACCTATCTGTCGATGGATAAGCAAAGAAGTATCAATTGATAAGCTTTACAACTATTGATCAATATTTCCTAAAATGGTTAAAGACAAAATGGATGGAATCTTTGCAGGAGTCTAGATCAATGGAAGATATTTTATGTTAGAACTGTGAAGTCTTTCAAGAAACAAAGTCTTTAAATAAAAGAATAGGACAAGAACTTTTTCAGTAAAAGGTCAAGACCTATGAAGACTTTGGAAGAAACTACTTTCTATTTTAGTGCAAACATTATAAAATGTAATTTGTACTTTTATCAGTCGATAAAATAGTTGTGTAGAAAGTGAACTACTATATAACAAGTAATAGTACATTGTAACAAGTAGGAGTAGAACACACAAGTAAGGAAAACACCTTAGAAGATAGAAATTATTGTCAGTGATTTTTTTGTGTTTATCATTTTTACTTTTAAGCAACTTGGTTTTCAGACTAAGAGTAATTAAAAGTAAATGAATTCACTAGTGGAAAAACCAATCCAAAAGTAATTTTAAATATTGTTTTTCAATTGTTAAGTTTAATCATTCCTATGTTCTATTCTAGTTTCATTTTCAAACACTCAATAATATAAAATACAAACTCTATTAATCTTCAAGAATTTATAAAAAGTTCTTAAAGAGTCACTAGAGTCTTCAGCATTTTGTTGATGGATAGCATCTTTTGTTCTTACACTGTTGACAACATCAATTTCTTCAAGTCCACTATTCATTGGAACATTCCCAGAAAAATCAGTTGTTTGAGCAGTTCCTTCATTTTCTCCAGGGTTGTTGGGAACCATTGTTGGACCAGAAATAGTGTGATCTATACTTGGTGAATTCTCTTCAATCTCTTCTAGATAGCCTTGGTTTTCAAAGACTAAAGCTTCTGTTTCTTGACTTCCTTCAATTCCAGGAAATTTAGTTTCATCAAAGGTGACATTTACACTCTCCTCCACAGTCTTGTGATCAATAATGTAGACTCTATATGCAGTCCTGTCAATACCATATCCCATGAAGATTCCTTCAAGTGCTTTAGTATCAAACTTTCCTTTGATCTCATTTGAATCTTTCATGAAGAAGCACTTACTCCCAAAGACATGAAAATAGTTGACAGTTGGTTTCCTTCCTGTAAGCAATTCATAGGGTGTCTTTCCATAGGCTTTGTTGACTACAGTCCTGTTTTGAGTGTAACAGGCTGTATTGATTGCTTCACCCCAGAAATAGGTAGGGAGTTTTGCTTCACTCAACATTGTTCTTGCAGCCTCAATAAGAGTTCTAATTTTTCTTTCCACAACACCATTTTGCTGAGGTGTTCTTGGTGCAGAGAATTGTTGAGTGATTTCATTGTCTCTGCAGAAATCATTCATGATACTGTTTTTGAACTCAGTACCATTATCACTTCTCAAGGTCTGCACTTTGTACTTGGGATTCTTGTCAAGAACCCTAACCAAATCAATAATTTCTTGTGCAGCTTCATCCTTGGATGTTAGAAACCTTACCCAAGTGTATCTTGAGAAATCATCAACCATTACTAAAGCATATCTTTTTCTTGCCAATGATTGCATATTCACGGGACCAAATAAGTCCATGTGAATTAATTGAAATGCTTCATTGATTGAGCCACTATAAGTGCTTTTATGAGCAGCTCTCCTTAGTTTCCCTTTCTGGCAATCCTCACACAATCCTTCTTCACAGAATTCAAGCTGAGGTAGCCCTTTCACCAACTCTCTCTTCATTAGATGATTCATTGCTTTGAAATTCAAATGAGAGAGCTTCTTATGCCACAGCCAACTTTCAGTTGAAGAGGCCTTACTGTAGAAACAGTAGACCTTGTATTTCCTTACAGAATCCAAGTCAGCAATGTAGAGGCTTCCTTTCCTTACACCTTGAAGAACTTCTTCTTCTGTCTTTTTGTTGATAATGGAGCATCTGTCTTGATCAAAACCAACCTTGAAACCTCTTTCACAAAATTGAGTTACACTCAACAAATTGTGCTTCAATCCATTTACTAGAGCAATTTTCTCAATTTTCAAGTTTCCAACTTCCAGTATGCCATATCCCATTGTGAAACCAATGTTATTATCACCAAAGGTTACACAAGGGCCAGCCATTTCCTTGAATTGTGATAGCTGGGCTTTATCACCTGTCATGTGTCCTGAGCATCCACTATCAATGATCCACATGATTCTTTTATTTTTCCAGTTGCCCTGCAAAGCAAAACATCTCAAGTTGCTTTTGGTACCCAACTTTCATTGGGTCCACTTTGTTTAGCTAAATCACAGTTTGAAGTTGATTCAGTTGTATTTCTTTCTTTTGCTTTTAACAAGACTCCTGTAGCTACCCATTCAGTTTTGAATATAGGTTTAATAGCTTTGTTTTTGGGTGGCTTGTCCATCCTAACTTTAGGAGGACTTGGAGTCTTTGCCTTTCCAGTTTTAGCATTGTTATGCAAGCATTTCTGATTATTAGCAAAAGGCAGATTAAAGCAAACACTCATCAAATTCATTTTGCATGAAATACAATCAAAGTCACCACAGTGAGTTACTTGTTTGTTCTTTAAAGGCATGTTATGTAAGTTTCCATTGCTAGAGGTAGCATTCTTATCAGTAGACTTGACCTTGTTGCAAACATGAGTTAGATGACTAGAAGACCCATAATTATTGCACAACTTTCTAGGAGCATTAGGAATATAATCATAATTGTTCTTTTTGTTTATCCCTAACTTTCCATTTCTGTTTTTCTTGGTCTTCATGACAGTATATTTAGAAGTTACTATCATGCTGGTGTTGACAGTAGGTTTAGATGGAGTTGTCTTGACAGTAAGTTTGGATCTTACAGTCTTGACAGCATCTTCTGAACTTACTATCGAGCCAGTATTGACAGTATCTTTTAAACAAAGGTTACTGTCAGAGTCAAAACTAACTGTCTTGGGGATTTTGACAGTATCTTTTGCCTTATGGATTTTTCTGACAGCATCAATTTCCTCATCATCTATCTCTTGTTTGATTACTAAAGCTTCCTCATCAAACTCAAATTCAGCCTTTTTGAACAATGGATTCTTGACCTTCTTTAGAATGGAAGGTTTGACAGTATATATGACTTCTTCTTCTACAACATGTCTCTTTCCAGATTTCTTCTCATAGTCAAAACCTATACCTACCTTTTGATTTTCAGTATTATTATCATGTTAAGATTTTAACAGAGAAGAGGAATTCTTATAGGCCTTGATTTTTAGCTCATTTTCATAAATCTGTTTTCTAAGAAATTCCTCAATCTGAGAAGCACACACAATCTTGTTCTTAAGAATCTCATTTTCTTGTTGTAAGGACTCAAAAGCATTCTGTTTTAATTCTAGTTCATGATTCCTAATTTTCAATAACTCATTAGCACTAGAAAATTTAGCTATTTCCTCATTAGCAGCTAACATGCTTGTATGAATATTAAAAATTTCAGAACTTAGATTTTTAACAGTTTTCTTATACTGAGATGTAGTCATATCAACAGTAGTAAGAAAAGGTACCTGACTTGATGAAGAAGATGAACCTTCTCCTGAGTTTGCCATGAGAGCAAGATTCCCATATTCTTCTTCTTCTTCTTCTTCATTTGAATCTTCCCAACACTTTCCTTCAGCCACAAAGGCTCTTCCTTGTTTTTTTTTCAACAGGGCCTCATATTTTGCTTTGAGTTCCTCATAGTCATTGTCATATCTTCTCACTTGTTTTGGCTTCTTGCATTCAGTTGCAAAATGCCCCATTTCATTGCAGTTGTAACACCTTATTTTGGATCTGTCCACCATACCTGTTTTGTATCCACCTTTGCCACTTCCTCCAGGTTTTGAGAAGTTTGGCTTGTTGAACCTGGAGCTCTGTCCTCTGGGTTTGAAAGCTTTGTTCTTCTTGAATCTCAAGTTGGAGAACTTTCTTGCCATGTAGGCCATTATTTTGTTTTCCATGTTGTCTAGTTCCTCCAAAGTGTAGAACTCATCTTCTTCACCATCCTTGAGTTCCAAAGTCACACTTTCATCTTCATCTGTGATTTCTTCAATCTTGATTTGCTTTTGATGTTGAGATTCCTTGAGCTGCATCACCTGTGGATCTTGAGCTACTAAAGCATTTGATGTGTTGACCATTTTTCCTCTTTGACTAGCTTGAATGGCTCTCTTCTATAGCAACTCTAGCTCATAGGTTTTGAGTATGCCATATAAAGTTTCAAGAGAAACTTTTGATAAATCCCTTCCTTCTCTTATGGCAGAAACCTTGTGCTCTAGGTGGTCAGGAAGTGTTAACATGAATTTCATGTTTACCTCCTTTTTGTCATAAAACTTTCCATGCAGCTGCAAGTCATTTATCAACCTGTTAAACCTCTCAAACATCTCAGTCAACCCTTCACTTGGTTTAGCCATGAAGGCTTCATACTGAGACACCAGAATTTGTCTTTGATTTTCTTTCACTTCTTCTATCCCTTCACAGAGTATCTCAATGATTTCCCATATTTGCTTTGCACTGGTGCAGTTGACAATGTTATTGTACATGACATTGTCAAGTGCCTCAATGATGATGAATTGAAGGCAATCATCCAGAGATACTTTTTCTCTTTCAGTGTCGTTGTACTCTGAAACCTTTTTAGGAACCCAGTAGGTCGGTATTGTTTCACCATCTACTATAGTTTCAGGTACATATGTCTGGGGAATGAAAGGACCATTTTCCAGTATTCCAGGATAAAGAGGATTGGCTGTTTTTATGAATAACATCATTTTTCGTTTCCAAAGGTTGTAATGTTCTTTGTCAAAGGTGGGTATTTTTATGCTGCTTACTTTCTGAGCACTCATTTTTAGATCTTTTCAGGTTATGTATATCTAACCTGCTGCTCTGATACCAGTTGTTAGACAGTATGAGTGTTGCAGAAGGGGGGGGGGGGGGGTTGAATGCAACTTGATAATTTATTACTTTTTGCTAACAAGAAAACAAAAGAGATAATACTAAGTATTAATGCAAACAACAGAAAACAGATTAAAACACAAGGTGATATACTTCAAAAATTAATTTTATTAATTTTTGTTGCTACAACTGTCTGGAAGATATTTCCAGCTTCAAATAGAAACAATAACAAGAATGCTAAGGTTTCCTATGCTTGAGAAAAGTTAAGCTCAGTTGCATAAGGGAAAGTGTTTGTGAGGTATGTGTTTTTATATTGAAACACCCACCTCACTTACAAGTTTGCTTTCCCTTGTTTCCTGGAAAATACTTGAAATAGAAACAACACTTTTTCTTCTCAAGTCTGTCTTCATTCCATATGTAGATAAAGTTGCTCTGAGAGGATTTGACATTCTTGACTCCACGAACATGCTTCACCTTTATGCTTACTTTATCTCAAGTTGTTGTAGTAGTCTTGACAGACTAGGTTGAGTTGTCAAGATCAATCCATGAAAGACCTTTACCTAGTCTGCTTCTTGAAACAGACTGTCAGCTTCACCAAAAGGTTACTGTCAACCTTTTGCTTCTCTTTGGTGACAGTAACTTCGTCTCCGCATATGTTGCTGTCGATCCTGATCTTCTTCTGAAACATACTGTCATCTAAAGTTGTTGTCAAGGATCCCGCAAAACATGTTGTCGACTATCCTGATAAACATGTTGTCGAACAAAGTTGCTGTCAATTCTTCCGCCAAACATACTGTCAACTATCCCCGCCAAAGCTACTGTAAGAAAACTTGTTGTCTTTGTTTCTTCAATCTCCTCCAAGTTTACTGTCAAGGAATAGTTGCTGTCGTCTGTTCCAAAGGATGCTGTCACTTGAACATGCTGTCGTAGGCTTCAGTTTGTAGAAAGTTACTGTCAATAATTTGATCCATGCTGTGCATGAACACTGTGTGAACTTCTACTTCATAGATCATTTTATTTCATTTGTACATGACAGTAACTATTTTAAACATGCTGTCACCTACTTGGCTTAGATGCATACTGTTACAAGTGACAATTAAACATACTGTCAAGATGTATATGACAGTATGTTTTACTTAGTTAATTTCTAATTAATCTAAGTATTTATAAGTTGATTACATTGATAGTGCCACAATCCCTAACATGTATTTAATTGCAAGTAGACCAAATATAATTTTTGCTAAATGTCTATGTGCTAGATTTCAGGCTGATCCTAGAGAATCTCATTTAGTGGCTATTAAGAGGATTTTTAGATATCTCAAGGGCATACCAAATTTAGGTATTTGGTACCCTAGAGATTCTGTTTTTAATCTAATAGTCTATTCATATATAGATTATGCAGGTTACAAGATAGACATGAAAAGTACAACAAACACCTATCAATTTCTAGGGAACAAGCTTGTATCATGATTTAACAAGAAACAACACTCAGTATCATCTTCAATGGCAGAAGCTGAGTACATTGCTGCTAGAAGCTGTGCACAAATATTATGGATGAAGAATCAACTATTTGACTATAGGTTCAACATGAACAAGATTCTTATTTTCTGTGAGAACTCAAGTCATTGCCATAACTAGAAATCCTATTCAACATTCCAGAACCAAACACATTGACATAAGGTATCATTTTATTAAGGTAATGTAATAAATAGTACAGTGGAATTATATTTTGTCCCTAGTGAAAGACAACTTGCATACATTTTTACCAAACCTTTAGATGAATCTACTTTTAATATATTGGTCTATGAGTTAGGTATGCTCAATTTTACTAAATTTTTTGCAAATGTCTGAAAGGTTATATATATTGTTTATATATATATAGCCATTGTTTATGTTCATCTATTGTTTCTAAATGATCAATTGATGAATATATTAGTTATCAATGGATATTTTTTAGCCATCAATGGATAAAATTTATCAATTGATAAAATATGTATTTATCGATGGATAATTATCCGTCGACAAATAATTACTCTAGTAGTTATTTATCGATTGATAATTTACTTATTATCAATGGGTGATGTTACTCATCGATGGTAATGGAATTAATATCAGTTCCAACATCCATTGATCACTTTGTCAAAAATAACTGTTGATGCCTGTTATTCCTTAGAACAATGTCAATATTTGTAGAAGGGGGGGTTGAATACAAATATTAAAACTTTTTGTATGTTCTAATATTTGTTCTTGATGTTTGATAGAATAAGAGAATAAGTTCGAACAAATTAATGCTGAAAAATAAAACTGAACAAAGAGATTTAAAATTATTGATGGATTGGTTTTTCCATCAATATATATTTTTGCTCAATGCTCCTAGGTTAGAAGAAACCTAGCTTCGTTTTTACAAGATTAGAAAACAAATTAACTGTTCTTACAAATGTGCTCTCAAGCTTGAACAGTTGATTGTAAAATTATGTCTAACTTGTATATTTTCTAATAATGCTGCTACACTTGTTTATATATTTTACAAGTGTACTTTTACAATACCTATTCTAGTATTGTTTCTACCTGCCTTCCTTTTACCTTTTTCTATTTTTCAAAAAGGTTTGAAAGACAGCTTCTGATTCAGTCTTCACAGTCACTCTAGACTGTCTTCCATAGGTGTGCTTTTGATCTCTGGATCTTCAACAGATATTCTTTCTGTGTTGTCACACTCAATTGATAATTTGCTGTTAAGCATATCAATTGATCCATTCTTTAATCCATCAACTGATGTACTTCTTCGATTGATCTTTATATCCATCGATTGATAAAAGATGGCTTATCGATTGATAGATGTTATCAATCGATATATCAGTCGATGGGTCTTCACATCAATTGATGGTCTTCAATGCTTGACTTGGCTTCTTCGATTGATCCTTCATCCATCGATGCTTCAATATCAATTGATCATCCTTCACTTGTGCAATTTCCTGTCTTCACATAATTATAATTTAACAGTTTAATTTACACATCGATTGATGATCCATATCAATCGACTCTAACATCAATTGATGAACAAAATATCAATTGATTTACACCTTATCGATTGAAATAGACTAAGTACACCTATGCTACAATCCAAATTATCAGTTGATTCATATAAACACTTCAATTGATAAATGGTTTCCTAATCAATTGATATTTATAACTTTCATATCAATTGATCAGTTACAACAAATAAAATTTCTATGATTCTAAGATTAATGTTATCATCAAATCACATGTAGATTCCTAACAATCTCCCCCTATTTGTGTCTGTATTCTTAACAGGCATAAATCTACTTGATGATAACAAAAACCCTTAAAATTTTCATTCAGATAAAATCAAGAAATTTAATTGGCACATTAAATTTTGAAGTACCAGATTGATAGATTACTCCTGCAAGCAGCTTCAAAGTCTTCATAGTCTCCTTGATTTAATTAGCTTCTCTTCCCTCTCTTCTTAGCATTTTCCTTTAGCTGCCTTATGAAAGTACTCCTCAGAATTTCTTCATCCCTGTCAGTTTCTCCAAGTTGCCTCATGAGGTAATGTATTTCTTCATCTGTGATTTTGTCCAGATATTTGCAGATATCAAAGAACTTTATATTGCCCTCTATATCTGTAAAAATCATAGCATACTTTGGCTCCAACACCACCTTTTTGACCTATGACTTCCATAGCTTTAGAGGTGAATCAGGTTCAGCTTCAGCCTTGGATCTCCTTAACTTTGATATTTGCTGTTGAATCTCCTGAGCAATTGTTATGTTGAGTTTTTACCTTCTGTTGAGTAAAGGAAGAATAGTCTTTAAAACATTGTAGCTTTGCTTCATTATCACCTTCAATGAATAGATTGTTTTCACTCCATTTTCATACTCCAACCTCACTGATTCTTCATGGTTAGAGGTTGCAGGGTGAGTCCTTACTCCAATTAATCCTTTTTCATTGATTACTGGTATTCCCTTCAAATCATATCCTTCAATTGTGACCTCCTCCTTGATTTCTTCTTGTTGACCCTGGAGGTTTTCCTGAACCACTATTTCTTGAGTAGAACTTGACCTTTTCTTGGCCATAGAAACTTTTCTCCTTTTTCTCAATGGTTGCTCTGCCTGTAGCTCTTCTTCCAAATGCCATTGCATTTCCATCTGTCTAGCAATCTCTTCATTCTCCCTTTCTCTCCTTGAGGCATCTGAGATTCCTGTAGTGATGGCTCCTTGAAGTAGCTTTTGACTTACTGGTTCAGTCTCTTTCTTCTTCTCTTCTTCAAATACTATTGCTTTCCCTTTCTTCTTTTCTTTAAGAGCTTCAATATCCAATTGAAAAAAAGCTCCTGTATTTGAGTTTCTTTCCTTGGCAGCCTTTTGTGCATCTTCATTTATTTTTCTTGTTTGAGCAATGAACTCATCCAAGTCTCCTTTTTCTACTGCCTCTATTACTAACTCAGTGTTTCTCTTTAGATCTTCAATTCTTTTCTTTTCCCTCTCAATCATTAATTGAGTTTCTTTCTCCCTAGAAATTCTCCTAGCTTCAATATCTTCATCAAACTTCTTGTATTCTTTCTTTTTCTGTTCTAAATCATCTTCTGGAGAATTAGATGACTTAGATTTCTTTGAAGATTGATTGTCCCTGTTACTTCTGCTTTTATATCTTTTGTGTGCAGAACCACCAATGCCACTTGACTTATCCATACCAGAACCACCTATACCACCACTTCCACTGCCTTTGCCATCACCACCACCATCATCATCCTTCTTCTTTGTATTTTCCCCTTTTTGTTATCATCAATTAGAGGGGGTGGTGGAAGTCTGTCAAGAAACTTTTGAAGAATGGAAGCATGAAGATTTTGACCTCTGATAATATCATCCATCTTCTTTTCTAGAGAACCTACTCTTGTCTCCAAAGATGTAAAATTTTTGGATTCTTTGAAAAGCTTGTCTTTGATGCTATTCATGGTGTTGAATGGTAGCTTCTCATCCAATCTCCTATCCATTGCATCCTTGTTAGATGAGATAGACTCCTTAATCCTCTCCAGTTCCCTCCTTACTCCTGTTACTGTCATCTTTTGAATTTTCATTGATTCTCTCATATAGTGAGCAATTCTCCTTTGAGTAGGATCTTCAATTTCTCCGTCCACCATTGTTCTTCTATATTGAGAGAGAATTTCAGTCTCAGCAGCTTCTAAGGAACCATCAATAGTGCTCATCCATGGCTCTTCATCAGAATCACTCTCCAACTCTTCAGGTGCCATATAACAAGTGTCTGTTGTATTGGCAATGCTTTCCTTCAGATTCCTGGTCCTTTGATCTTTATGATCAATGCCCAAGAGTTGTTCTGCATTCCTGTTACTTGAAGTAGCCAACCCTTGATATTGTGGATCAGGATGAATGAAATTCTTTGGATCCAATTCACCAGCATCTATTTCCTCTTCAAAGTCTTTAGCAATTCCACTCCCACTAGCTTCAGCATTATTTGCTCCCCCTATCTCCTTTACTCCTTCTTCTGCCATCAGTTCAATTTCCAATTCCTGTGCAAAAAGTAGAATGTTTTATCACTTTCACTCATCTCTCTATTTTGCATCAGGATCTCATCCTGGAATCTCACCTCTCCCTCACTCATTTCTTGTGCACCTACTAAGGTGGGGCCCTCAAGTGTTTCACTCTCATTCCTGGAAGAAATAGGAATGTTTTTACTCACTTCCTCTCCTTTTTCCAGGTTACAATCCTGCCTCTCACTCAACTCACTCAATCCTAAGAGTGTTTGTGCAACATCAATTGATTGAGCATCAATTGATGTATTGACATTATCAGTTGAAGTGGTGTTTGGGATATCCATTGATTGATGCATACCCATCGATTGATCTTGAGCATCGATCGATGGTTTATCAGTCGATGGTTGAATATCAATTGATGAAGGAACATCAGTTGATGAAGTAGAAACAGTTGAATTAATTTGAGAAGTAATGTTTGAAATGATATGGGAAATAGAATCCTGAAAATTCTGGGAAGAAGATTCAGGAGTGAGTGTTGGCTTCTCCTTGAAAAACAAAGAAGGAGAATCTGAAAATGTTTGATAATTTATCAGAACATTTTCTGAAGAAGTTTGAGGAGGGGAAAAAAGAATAGAAGGGATTGGAATTGAAAGAGAGTGGGGCTGCATCTCATCATTTATATGAGATGCATCAAACAGACTTTGAGAAGGCTCCACCACAGTTTCCTGTGATTTTGCAGTGTGTGATTCCCCAAGTGTAAAGGTGACTTTCTTTTCTCTTCTTTTGTATGGTGTTAGTGTTTTGGCTTTTGTGTCCCCAATTTGTTTCTGTGCCCCTGGTTGTGGGCTATTTTCAATATTGTCATCCTTTTGAGAGAATGGCAATAGGGATGTGGTATTTTTCATGTTAACATCCACAGTCTTTTGGGAGACTATGGAGTGGCTTGGTTGAGGTTGCACACCCTCACTCTCCTTATCCTTCTGGGTTCTTTGATGTTCCCCAGTTCCCTCACCACCTACATCCTCCTCTAATCTATCTACCACACTAGTTGATTTTCTTTTCTTGGTTTTTACAATAGCAGGTTTTTGAGAACCTGTTGAGGTTGGTTTCTTAGATTTGGATTTAGAGATTGGTTGTGTGGCTTGGGTAGGAGGGTTGGGGTCATTACTACCACCCTCCATAGTCACAGAAGGCAAAGAAGAGTTAGGTTGAGAAGTGTTTAAAGTAGAGATAAATACATGAACAAAAGGGGGATAGATCAATTCCACATTGCTGTGAAGATTGATCATAACCAAGTCTTTAAAGACCCTTTTGTTTTGAGTCCAGCATTCCAAAATTTATGTATTCCTGTCAATCTCAATATCCTTGACAAAGTGGTTAATAATAATCATAATAAATCTTGCATAATAAATATGATTAGATCTATTTATTTTATTTCCCAATTTGGCAGATATTTCATTGAGTAACAGGCTTCCTAAATTATGATATCTATCATATACAATGCTATACCCTACTTATTGCATACTTGTTGTTATTGCATCAAAATTACTAACCTTACCAAAAAAACACTTTATTAAAGCATCAAAGAAATATGACCATTCTTTTCTTAGATTCTTCCTAACAATACTACCTAGACTAGTATCAGGAGCAGTATAATTGATTTCTCTAAGCATGCTTCTTATCTCTGTGTCAGTGGGTGCATCTATAGTATTATTTGAAGGAATATTTAAGCACTCACCCAAGACTACAATGGTTAGAATATACCTTTGTCCTTTGCATTCAAAGGAGATTGTAGAAAAATCATCTGCTACTTCTGCTGTTGTCCAGAATTCTTCAACTAGATTGCACACTATTTTTGGTGCTTCTGAGAGGGCCTTTGAAATTTTTGAATTCTTTAGAAATTCCATTAGAGGATGGAATTCTGTTGGGGCTTCCTCCACCATAGTGCAAGCAACGAAGTTGTTGAGCTCATAGTAGAATCCAGATTGTGAGACTCTCTTTGATGATGCCATAATTGAGTTTGAAGATTTATAATTGAATTAACTGGCAAACTTGTTAGTAATTATAACAGAAACAATAATTAGACAGTAGTAGATTAGGGTTCTTAGCAAGAGATAGATACAGAGTAAGTTCGAAGATTGAGAAAGAAAAAGAGATAGAAAAATCGATAGTAAAAATGCAAGTAAGAATTAAAAGAAGTTTTAATCTCACTATTTATATTTACTGATTTCCCAAACAATTTCTTACTCAAAATAGAACTAAATCGACCGTTGGAAGAGTATTGATAATTAAAAGTTACCAATTTTGGCAATCGATTGTTATACATACAGGAATGTACGTATTAATCAATTGATAAAATAAGTAATCAACGGCTAGATTTTTGTACAGGTCGATTGATGACATGGACCCCTTTAAATTCTAGTCATCGATTGATATTTTGTTCATCAACGGGTACTCTTATCCATCGATAGCTAAATATACCATCAATTGATATATTTATCCGTCGATAGCTACAATCATCAATCGATAAGTAAATATATCATCAATTGATATATTTATCTGTCGACTGCTTTAGTAATATCCATTGATATGTAAAATGTTTATCAGTTGATTATTGAAGAATCAATAATTTAACATAGTCAATGGCTACAAGTAATATAAATACATAACTTGTCAGACATTTAAAGGATTAAATATAATTAAGCATACATAAATCACAGACCAATCTATTGAGGGTAGATTCATCTAATGGTTTGGTAAAAATGTCTGCAAGTTGTCTTTCACTAGGAACAAAATGTAATTCAACTGTACCATTCATTACATGTTCCCTAATGAAGTGATACCTTATGTCAATGTGCTTGGTTCTGGAATGTTGCACAGGATTTTCTGTTATAGCAATGGCACTTGTATTATCACAGAAAATAGGAATCTTGTTCAAGTTGAACCCATAGTCAAGTAGTTGATTCCTCATCCATAATATTTGTGCACAGCAACTTCCAGCTGCAATGTATTCAGCTTCTGCAGTAGATGTAGACACTGAATTCTGCTTCTTGCTAAACCATGAAACAAGCTTATTTCCTAGAAATTGACAGGAGCCTGTTGTGCTTTTTCTGTCAATTCTGCAACCTGCATAATCTGCATCTGAATAACCAATTAGATCAAATTCAGAATCTCTAGGATACCAAATTCCAAGATTTGGAGTTCCTTTGAGATATCTGAATATTCTTTTTATTGCAATTAAATGAGATTCTCTAGGATCAGCTTGAAACCTAGCACAAAGACATGTAGCAAACATTATGTCTGGCCTACTTGCAGTTAAATAAAGTAATGAGCCAACCATACCTCTATAACTTGAAATGTCCACTTTTGCTTCCTTAGTGTTTAATTCAAGTCTAGTTGCAGTGGTCATGGGAGTTTTAGCAGAAGAACATTCACTTAAATCAAATCTCTTTAATAAATCAGAAATATATTTGGTTTGATTTATGAAAATACCATTTTTGACTTTTTTGATTTGCAAACCAAGAAAGTAGGTAAGTTCTCCCATCATGCTCATTTCATATTTACTCTGCATTAACTTTGCAAACTTTTTACAAAGTTTTTCATTAGTTGAGCCAAAAATAATGTCATCTACATAGATTTGAACAAGAATCATAGAGCCATTTACATTTCTATGAAAGAGAGTTTTATCAACAGTACCTCTTGTGAAGTGATTCTCAATTAAGAATTTAGACAATGTGTCATACCAGGCTCTAGGTGCTTGCTTCAATCCATAAAGTGCCTTGAGAAGATAGTATACAAATCCAGGATGAACAGGATCAATAAAGCCAGGAGGTTGTTCTACATATACTTCTTCTTCTAGTTCTCCATTGAGAAAAGCACTTTTCACATCTATCTGATACACCTTGAAATTAGCATGAGCAGCATATGCTAGAAAGATTCTGATTTCTTCCAATCTTGCAACTGGTGCAAAAGTTTCATCAAAATCTATGCCTTCTTCTTGTGAATAGCCCTTTGCCACTAATCTTGCTTTATTTCTTGTCACTGTACCAGATTCATCCATTTTGTTTCTGAACACCCATTTTGTACCAATGATAGACTTGTTCTTTGGTTTGGGCACCAGCTTCCATACCTTGTTTCTTTCAAATTGATTCAACTCTTCTTGCATAGCAATTATCCAATCAGGATCATTCAAGGCTTCTTCAATCCTTTTTGGTTCTTCTTGAGACAAGAAGCTACTATACAAGCATTCATTTTGAGTTGCACTTCTAGTTTTGACACCATCATTTGCATCTCCAATTATTAATTCAAAGGGATGGCTTTTTGTCCATTTCCTTTGTGACGGTAAATTTGTCCTTGAAGATGATGCTTCATGATCATTGGAAGTGTTATGATCATTGTGATGTGATTGACTATTTGAGAACCCTCCCCCTGAGATGGACACTCTGCTTGAAGATTGTTGAGCAGAGTTGATATCCATCGAATGATTATCAATTGATGTATTATCAGTTGATTGATGATTGTCAACTGATAAGTTATCTGTTGATGCATTGACATCAATTGATGGGAGGATTCTAGGTACTTGAACTCTTGTGATTTCCACATCATCATCACTATCTTCAATATTACTTGTGGATTCATTTTCAAAATGCAATAGATCATGAAATCCTTCATCAAACAACCCTTGAATTTTCTTGTCATCAAAAACTACATGCATAGATTCCATAACAATGTGTAATCTAAGATTGTAGATTCTGTATGCTTTGGTTGTTATTCCATATCCAACAAATATAGTTTCATCAGCTTTGGCTTCAAATTTTCCTAGATTTTCACCTTGATTTCTCAGTACAAAGCATTTGTAGCCAAAGACATGAAGAAAGTTAACTGTTGGCTTCTTGTCTTTCTTTATCAATTGATATGGAGTTTTGCCTTGAAGTTTATTGATCATGGAAATATTTTGAATGTAACAAGCTGTATTAATTGCTTCTGCCCAGAAGTATGTAGGAAGTTTTGCTTCTTCTAACATAGTTCTAGCAGCTTCAATCAAGGTCCTATTTTTCCTTTCAACTACTCCATTTTGCTGTGGAGTTCTTGGAGCAGAGAAATGATGAGTGATACCTTTTTCTTCACAGAATTCTCTCATGGTTGAATTCCTGAATTCAGTACCATTGTCACTTCTAAATTTCTTGACCTTCCATTCAGTGCCATTGTCAACATTCTTCACATGATTGATAATTAATTTGCTTGCTTCATCCTTAGAGTGTAAGAAATATACCCATGAAAATCTTGTGAAGTCATCCACAATTACTAAGGCATATTTCTTTTTGGCAATTGACATGATGTTGACTGGACCAAATAAGTCCATGTGCAATAATTCCAGAGGCTTATCAATTGATGATTCAGACTTTGACTTGAATGATGCTTTTCTTTGTTTTCCCTTTTGACAGGCATCACATAGTCCATCCTTGGTGAATTCCATCTGTGGAATGTCTCTAACCAGATTCTTTCTAACCAATAAAGTCATGGCTTTGAAATTCAAGTGGGCTAGTTTCTTGTGCCAAATCCAACTTTCATCTGTATTGGCTTTGCTAAGTAGACATGCCATTGAATTTGCTTTTACAGAGAGAAAATCAGCCACATAGACATTTCCTTTTCTTTCTCCCGTTAAGAGAATTTCACCAGATTCTTTGTTGGCTATGATGCATGATTCAGTTGTAAACCACACACCATTACCATTATCACACAGTTGACTTATACTGAGCAGATTGTGCTTCAATCCATCAACCAGTGCTACAGTTTCAATGATAACATTTTCTTTTACAATTGAGCCATATCCCAGAGTAAAACCTTTGTTGTTATCTCCAAAAGTAACTCATTGGCCAGCCTTTTCCACAAACTTTGTGAGCAGGGACAAATCTCCAGTCATGTGCCTTGAACATCCACTATCCAAATACCAGAGATTTTTCTTCCTGTTTCCCTGCACACACATAAAACAATCAAGTTGCTTTTGGTACCCAAGTTTCCTTGGGTCCTCTTTTATTAGTTGCAGCCTGAGCCCCTGTTGTCAACTTAGGTTCCTTTTGTTTTGGTGGGTTTAAATTCACTTTATCTTTGGGAGTTGACTTTTGGGGCTTTGACACCTTAGAACTCATGGCAGAATTTCCATGGATTTCATCATTTACATTAGGCATGTTCCATGGCATACCAGGCATGTTCATATTAAGATATGCAAAGAAGGGATTATACATGTATGGAACTTGTGCATAAGGCATATGAACATTAGGTGCAACCAAATTAGAAGACATGGCATTCATGAGCATAGGATTGGTAAACATGGCATTTGCAGTCATGGCATGTATATTTAAATCATTTGCAGATATAGACTTCTTTTCATTCTTGCATTGCATGGACAAATGATTTACACTACCACATTTAGCACATACCTTTCTAGGGGCATACATATCAGGAGTGTAGTTGTTGTGCTTATTTATGCCTACTTTACCATTCCTATTCTTTTTCTTTTTCTCAGACTTAGGTTGAGTAATTTCCACAGGTGCTATCTTTTCTAATTTTTCTTTTAGTTGTTTCTTGGATAAGCTTCCTATGTTTTTTTTCTCAGCCTCCGCCTCAACTTGATTTTTGGTTTCCTTAACAAACTTAATAGGAGTGCTAAATTTGTTCTTTTTATTAGCCATTGATGATTTACTTGTCGATGGATGCTTATCGATTGATTCAGCATCAATTGATTGATAATCCTTATCAGTTGATGAAGGATTAGCAGTCGATTGATCTTTATCCATTGAAGTATCAGCCAATGACTTGCCTATTGATTTGGGGAGTTCTCCTAGAGTATCTACACCCTGAACATCAATAATTTGTTTGGCAGTTTTAGCAGACCTATTCCATTTGCTAATGGTTTCAATTTCTTCAACCAATTGTTCTTTCAACAATTCTTCTCTTTTCAAACTGTTTACTAGTTCGTTCCTAGCATCCTTTCTTTCCTGCTTAAATCTTTCTAAACAAACAAGTTCATTTTCAAGAAAAATATTCCTCTCAGTTAAGGCATCAATGGTGTTCTTTAACTTGAGATTTTCTTTGTTTAGAGATTTTAGAGTGACATGCAAATTGTACAGTTCATTAGACATTTCATTAATAGTACTATTGCATTCCTCAGATGTAAGCTCGAAAAAGTTGGTAGCTAGTACCTGATTAGATGCTGAACTAGCTTCTTCATCTTCATGATTGGCCATTAATGCAAGATTGACATATTCTTCAGAATCACTATCCTCAGCAGTCCAGTCCTTCTCCTCAGTTACAAAAGCCTTTTCTTTTTGTTTTAAAAGGTCAAAGTATTTCTTCTTATAATCAATACCCTCATATGACTTTGCCTTTTCTTGTTTTGGCTTCCTGCACTCACTTGAGAAATGACCAGCCAATCCACAGTTAAAGCATTTGAATTTAGATCTATCAACCAGATTTTTATTTTGATTGTTGTTTCTAAACTGGGATCCAGGCCTTTGAGCATATGGATTCTTCTTGAATTTTAGCTTTGAAAATTTCCTTGTCAGAAATGCAAGGTGCTCATCAATCTCATCCAAATCATCCTGAGAGCATGTTTCATCTTCTTCACACTTGCTCTTTCCTTTTCTCTTGAATGATTCTTCAACAGCATCACCAGCCATCATGACTGACTCTTCTTCATAGCCATTTTCCTTCTTCTCTTCATTTCCCTTGACTACCAAAGCCATAGTTTTCTCTTTTCTTTGATTCTTCTCAATCTCTTCATCTTGTTGGATGTCCAACTCATATGTCTTGAGAATACCATAAAGTTTCTCCAGTATAAAATCCTTGAAGTCCTAGGATTGTCTAATGGAAACAGTCATTGGTTTCCATTCTTTTGGAAGAGATCTAAGAAATTTTAGATTTGTATCCTCAGTTACATAAACCCTACCATATAGCTTCAGTCCATTTAACAACTTCTGAAATCTGCTATAGGTGTCATTGATAGATTCTCCACTCTTGAAATGAAATGATTCATATTTTTGAATCAAGAGTTGCATCTTGTTTTTCCTTACTTGTTCAGTTCCTTCACACAGAGTTTGAAGTGTATCCCATACTTCTTTTGATGAAGTACAGTTTATAACATTGTCAAACATATCTTTATCTAGACCATTAAACAGAATGTTCATGGCCTTCTTGTCTTTGAGTACTTCTTTTTCATCCTCTTCTGTGAACTCAGAAATAAGTTTTGGAACATGTCTGTCAAGTGCAGGAGTTCCATCAGGGTTTACACCTGTGACTAGCTTCATGGGAACATGATGACCTTTTTCTATGCAGTTAACATAATAAGGGTCGAGAGAAAGAAGATGCAAATGCATTTTGACCTTCCATGGAAAATATTCATCTTTCTCTAAAACTGGAATTTTCACACCTGAATCTTTTTGACCCATATTGACTGTTCTTGATCTTTAAACTTTCTGTATGTTGAAAGCCTGCTCTGATACCAATTGTTATTCCTTAGAACAATGTCAATATTTGTAGAAGGGGGGGTTGAATACAAATATTAAAACTTTTTGTGTGTTCTAATATTTGTTCTTGATGTTTGATAGAATAAGAGAATAAGTTCGAACAAATTAATGCTGAAAAATAAAACTGAACAAAGAGATTTAAAATTATTGATGGATTGGTTTTTCCATCAATATATATTTTTGCTCAATGCTCCTAGGTTAGAAGAAACCTAGCTTCGTTTTTACAAGATTAGAAAACAAATCAACTGTTCTTACAAATGTGCTCTCAAGCTTGAACAGTTGATTGTAAAATTATGTCTAACTTGTATATTTTCTAATACTGCTGCCACACTTGTTTATATATTTTACAAGTGTACTTTTACAATACCTATTCTAGTATTGTTTCTACCTGCCTTCCTTTTACCTTTTTCTATTTTTCAAAAAGGTTTGAAAGACAGCTTCTGATTGAGTCTTCACAGTCACTCTAGACTGTCTTCCATAGGTGTGCTTTTGATCTCTGGATCTTCAACAGATATTCTTTCTGTGTTGTCACACTCAATTGATAATTTGCTGTTAAGCATATCAATTGATCCATTCTTTAATCCATCAACTGATGTACTTCTTCGATTGATCTTTATATCCATCGATTGATAAAAGATGGCTTATCGATTGATAGATGTTATCAATCGATATATCAGTCGATGGGTCTTCACATCAGTTGATGGTCTTCAATGCTTGACTTGGCTTCTTCGATTGATCCTTCATCCATCGATGCTTCAATATCAATTGATCATCCTTCACTTGTGCAATTTCCTGTCTTCACATAATTATAATTTAACAGTTTAATTTACACATCAATTGATGATCCATATCAATCGACTCTAACATCAATTGATGAACAAAATATCAATTGATTTACACCTTATCGATTGAAATAGACTAAGTACACCTATGCTACAATCCAAATTATCAGTTGATTCATATAAACACTTCAACTGATAAATGGTTTCCTGATAAATTGATATTTATAACTTTCATATCAATTGATCAGTTACAACAAATAAAATTTCTATGATTCTAAGATTAATGTTATCATCAAATCACATGTAGATTCCTAACAATGCCCTATTTTATCCATCGACAAGTACATACACCCCTGTATGTATAAACTCGATTACTATTTGGGGTATTTTCTTTATTTTCTTTCTTCATCGACGATCATTTTTATTTTCTTTAAATTAGTGAAAATAATTGAAGTGACTACTTTTAGTCATTTTATTTCTGAAAATATATATAGCTAGACTTAATTTTCATTATCTCTCACCTGTTATTTTCTATCAATTACATTTCACTACTTTTGCTCTCAAGAATTCTAAGGCGATTATTTCATTTCATTCAAGTTTTCTATCTTCAATCTCTCTGAAAGGAGAAGTGGCACCAAAGAAGAAACTCATCTCATCCACATGATTCTTGTATGAACAAAACAATTTTATGGCCTTTGTGACTATCTCAAATGCTCCAACTGACTTCAATCCTCTATGAAGTTCCTCAATGAATGCAAGCTATCTAAGGCACTGAAGGAAGCACCTACAATTGTGTGAGAACTTGCAGAGAAATTTTAGAAATCTACACAGGTATCCAAGGACGAAAAGGAAGTCTCTTACACATGTAGAGGTGAAATGTATACTCTTTCCAATGCTATTATTTCTAAATGTTTAGATATGCCTGCTGATAACTGTGAAGCTATACCTAAGGATAGTCAAAAATTAGGGAAATGCTAGTTCTGGTAAATTATGCTAATCCTGAAACTGGTCTAGGAGGGGTAGCTAGAAAGAATCTTAGAAAAAAATGGAGTTATTTCTTTGACGCTATAATCAAAGTATTTTCTGGAAAAATAAGCAACTTTGATTCAATTACAACTAGTATGCAATAAATTGTTTATAGTATCCTGTTTGATAATTATTTTAATCTTAGCACTTTTCTCCTAAATGAACTAATTGCAAAATTAGGAAATAAATCCTCCAGGAATGAACCCATATATTTTGCTAGATTCATAATGTTGTTTACTAACCATACCATTGGAGAATATCAGATAACAAATGTAATGAAATCTCTGGAATCATGGGTTCAAAACAAAAGGGTCTTCGAGGACTTAGTGAGAATCAACTTACACTCTAATTTGTGCCTCACTTATCCTCCTTTTGTGCAGGTATTTCTCAAAACTAATAGCATCTCCTTCAATCACATTGAGGTACCACTTTCTTTGCCTTCAGCAATAATGGAGGGAATTGAAAATCCCCCCATCCCTCCTACCCAAGTTGCACAACCTTCTAAACCCAAATCTAAGAAAAACCGCCTCAATAATTTCTCAATAAACTGTTATTGTAAAATCCAAGAAAATGAATAAACCAGAGGGGAGTGTGATGGTGGTTGATAAGGGTGAAAAAACTGGACAACATCATGAAAGGCAGAAGGATAAGGAAGGAAATAGTGTGATTGTCCAGCCAGTCTCCAGTCCGATCTCTCAAAAGATTGAGACTGTGATAAATGAATTAAACTCATCTGCTCCCTAGTTACACCCTCCCAAAATGATGTGACTATTGAAAAATGATCTCAACCAGGACCATCTATTGGGGATAACGGACACAAAGCTAGGTCAATCAAAGCCTTTCAAAAGAAGAAGAAGTCTCCGTCAATTGCACAGGGGGAGCACACACCTGCAAAACTAAATGAACATTTGATGGAGCCTTCAATTTCTTCTATTGATGTGTCTCAGGTAAATGCTGAAACACAGCCCCACTCTCTATCTATTCTATTACCTCAATCTCTATCTAAATCAATTTCTTCAAAAACACCAATGATGGATAACATTAATGTTTCAAATTCACCCTATTTACACTCAGAGTGGAGTCAATAATTTCTCATGTCTCTCCACATAAGTGTAACATCTTGGTTGAGCAAGATAAAATTATTTCTGATAATATCCAACATTCATTGACTGTTACTCATCCATCGATGGATATCCTGACATCCATTGACGAGCTTCAACAACCTGATGTGCATCAGTCAATGGATATTTCTCATCCATCGATTGATAACACTTCTTTCATTGTTTTCACACCAGTTGAAGTGGACAACACTTTATTAGGTATGAGTGGTGTGGGTGAGGTGTGTGAGAGACGGGATTTGCAAATCCTGGCAAAATGAGAGTGTGTGATCTAGAGGCCCTCAACTTCTTCTGAGGTGACAAAAGGAGAGAGTGAGCATTGAGAGTTCCACCTTTATATGTGAAGAAAAAGGTGATCATGATAAGGGAGAGGTGAGGATCCAGGATGAGATCCTGATGCAAAAATAGAGAGAAGAGAGTGAGAGACAAAAGAATAGATAGAATCCCGTATCACCAATCCATGAAGCTTCAACTTCTAAAACTGAGATATTGGCTACATAACTCATTCAAGAGTTGGGGTTGGAGCCAGGGGAGCAATGGAGGTTGGAGTCCCTGCAGGAGTTATAGATGAACCAATGATAGATGATGATACTGAGATTGATATCAATTTAGCTGCTGAAAACTTTTAACATGTTGATCCACACTATTGAAAGTTAGTAGAGGTTTCATATCAAGAACCTAAGCAGATATTGGGTCTAGTACCAATAAAAGAACAATTTAGGAGTGGTAATGAGAGTTTGGCCAGGATGCCTGATGATGTAGCTCATATGCATCCAGAAGATTTTGAGTTTGTTGAAGATGATACAACTCTAAAGCCAATAATGAGGGATGATGATGTTACTTTGGCTGACACTGAAAAGGAGATAGTGTCATAATATAGAAGGTTGATGGCTGAGGTTGATGTTCAAGACCCTGTTCAAAGAAGAATTCTCAATTTCTATAAGGACAACCTCAAGTTACAGAAGATGCAAGTAACTGGCACAAGAAGGGCATTGAAGGGCATAAAGGAGGACATTGATTCTAACAAAATCCATTTAGACTCCTACATTGATTCTAGATTGAGTCTCACTACAATGCATAACAAAGGCTAGACACAGAATATACTGCCAATGACAAAGTAATTGACTTGGAACAGAGAGTCAATGACATGGAAGCCAACATATAACTTATACTAAAAAATCAAGCTACTCAAGTCAAGCTACTTGATAGAATTCTCAAAACTCCTCTAACTTCAGGTGTTGATAATAAAAAGGGGGAGATGAATGATGTGAGCTTAGCAAAGAAGTTGAAACTCAATTGCAGGCAACACATGCTGTCATAGCAAAGAGAAAAAATGCAGATGGTTTTATTAAGGAAGAGGAAATGAAAAGAGTGAAGGCTGAGATTATACAAAAAATTGATGCTTTGGTGGGCAAAAACAAAGCTATCAACGAGGAAAAAGGAATTGCAATTGTTGCTGAAATTCCAAAGCAACAGGATTCAGGAAAAATAAAGATAGATGAAGGCAGCTTACAGCCTGGTGACAGGAAGGGAAAAGGCATTCTTATTGAAGAAGAACTGGGATACTGAAAAGAGAGAAACAAAGTCAGGATGATGATGAATTAGCCATCCAACTTCAAAAACAATTTGATCTTGAAGATGCACAAATTCTAGAAGAAATGAGGAAAGGGGATGAGAAGAAATCCAAAATCAAACAAAGGGTCACTAAACTTTCAAGGTCAGTAAATGTGAAGAGAAAGTTGAATGTTGATGAAGTGGTGGTGGCTGAGGTGAAATAATTAAAGAAGATCAAAACTCAGGAGTCTGAAAGTGACAAGCCTAAAGTGATAGATTTTTTTCAATATAAGGCAAGAAATTATGTTCCAATCAAAATAAATTGATTGACTGTTGTGAAAGGCTAGAGAAAAAAGATGTAGATCTTCTTCATGCTGAATATGAAAATGGCTCACTCATTACTTATACTTTCTCACAAGTAATAGAAGAGGACTATATTACTTTAAGGAAAATTTACACTCTGCTCAACAAGAGATATTATCTAACATAGGAGCTTGGCAAAGACATCTTGTAGAGGATGAAAGAATTAAGAATAGTACCCATTCTGGAAGACAATGAAGAAAAGACTCTGAAAATCTGGAATCCTGGAAGAAAGAAAGTGTTTTATGAGCCTTTCTATATGATGATCTATGTTGACAGGGATGGAAAGGAAAAATGTATTGACACATGCAAAGAAATTGAGAAATTGCCAAACTTGGAACTCAACTACTTGGCAAGCCAACTAGACTACAGAGTGGAGGATGAAAAGATTTTAAAGGGGTCACTCTACAGACATATGAAGCAAAATGAAGATAGTGAAAATGAGGAGTTAAGGAGAAAAAAGAGAAGGAGATAGAAATTTAAATTCACTAAAGACTTCTCAATTCTATTGGTTACTAGTAGTTAAATTTTTTTTTCATACTTTACTTTTGTCAATTTATGATTCATGCTAAAATATGAATTTGTTAGAGGTTTTGTTATCATCAACTAAGATTTATGTCTATTACTGATAAACATAAATATGGGGAGATTGTTAGGAATTATGTAGTTTGATGATAACATTTTACTTAGAATCATAAATTTGATGTCACATTGTAACTACTCAATGGATATGGGATATATAAATATTGATTGACTAAGAAGTCATTTATCAGTTGAAGGAAATGTGAATCAACTGATAAATTAGTTTATAGCAGTTGATTCATAGTTCTTTTAATTATCAGTTGATTGTAATATTGGATGGATGTGTAATAACTAGTCGACTGATATTTATTGGCTTCAATTGATAGCTCTTCGATGGATATGAAGAATGGTTCACAAAGTGTAAATATTCTAAGTCAGAATTCTCATAAATGAAGTGATCAATATAAAAAAAGTCAATGGATTTCAATCAATGAATAATGGATGTCAGTCAATAGAAATCAGTCAATGGATCCTCATCAACGGATGAATCTGTCAAAAGAAATCAACGGATGAAGAAACAATCGATGGTTAGGGATCGATGGATACTCAAATATCCATTGATACATCAATTGATCAATTGATAACCTATCTTTCGATGGATAAGAAAAGAAGTATTAATTGATAAGCTTTAAGGCTATTATCAACTGATCAATGTTTCCTGAAATTGTTAAAGACAAAATGGATGGAATCTTTGGAAGAGTCTAGATCAATAGAAGACAATTTATGTCAGAACTGTGAAGTCTTCCAAGAAACACAGTCTTCAAGGAAAAGAACAGGACAAGAACTTTTCCAGTAAAAGGCCAAGACCTATGAAGACTTTGGATGAAACTACATTCTATTTTAGTCCAAATATTGTAAAATATAATTTGTACTTTTATCAGTCGATAAGAATAGTTGTGTAGAAAGTGAACTACTATATAACAAGTAGTCATACATTGTAACAAGTAGGAGTAGAACACACTGGTAAGAAAAGCACCTTAGAAGATAGAAATTATTGTAAGTGCTTTTTTGTGTTCATCATTTTTACTTGTAAGCAGCTTAGTTTTCAGACCAAGAGCAATTGAAAGAAAATCAATTCACTAGTGGAAAAACTAATCCACTAGTAATTTTAAATATTGTTTTTCAATTGTTAATTTTAATCATTCCTATGTTCTATTCTAGTTTCATTTTCAAACACTCAACAATATAAAATACAAACTCTATTAATTCACAAGTATTTATAAAAAGTTCTTGAATTTGTATTCAACCCCCCCCCCCCCCCCACAAACTCATTATTAGTGCAAGGGTAAATAACATGTATTATCAAGAGCTAATTTTCCCCTGATTGGTTAAATTTCTCAAATGATTCTATTTCTTGAACATGTGAAATCTATTTGGAAACTTTAGCAGACCTAGTCCATTTTTCAATTGTTTTTAGTTCATTAGCTAATTGTTCTTTTAAAGATTCTTTCCTTTTCAGAGTGTTATATAATTAACTCATCCTTAGCATCTTGACATTCTTTGTTGAATCTTTCAATGGCTAAAAATTTATTTTCTAACAAAGAGTTTCTTTCAATCGAAGTTCCATTACTGTTTTTGATTCTGGAATTTCCTTTGTTAGTGACCTTGTTAAATTCTAAATCTTATTCATCGAAATACATTTTTTTTATGTTTTATTATTTATTTTTCAAGGAAATTGTAAGGGAAGTGTATATGATTTCTACAACTTTAATACAAACTTAGTTATACGATAATTTCATCAAGATTCATAATTTTTTCGAGTTAAATTAATTTTTATTCAAATTACTTTCCCTGCTATTAGCTAATATTTGAGCTCTAATATTAATTTATATATGTAATTAATTGTTAGGAATGTATTCATCTAATGATGTACAAAATACTAGAACAGAGTTTATCATAATATGTATATGTAGTAGATTAGAATAAGTCATTCTAGTCTCTGATCAAGTATATATTGTCAGAGTCTAGTTTGTCCATCATAGGATATCTTAGACCATGTACAAGTGTAACATTGATGTGTACTTAGAAGATTTTCAGAAGGATCAAGACAAGAGTCTAAAAGCTGATCAGAGTCTGTAGATTATTAAAGTCTGAAGGAAAACAGAGTCTAGAGAATATTAGAGTCTGAAGGCCATAAGAGTTTGGAGTATTGCAGAGCTTATAAAGCTAAGTCCAATTTTAGAAGGGGATGGTTCAAAGAAAGAAAGTCATCGAGATTAGGCCAAAGAGATGTGATCACTTGCAGAACTGCTCAAGAGATGTGGACAAATCTTGAAGTGCACTGTGAAGGCAGTAAAGATATCAAGAAGAATGCAAGGTCTCTTCTAATTCAAGAGTATGAGTAATTTGAAGAAAAATATGGAGAAACCATTACTGAGTTGTATGACAGGTTAACAAAACTATTGAATGAGATGACAATACTTGGTAAGATATATGATATTGAAGACATAAATACCAAGTTCATGAGAGCCCTTCCAGAAGAATGAGTTAATAAAACCACTACAATTAGGGAAACTAGAGATTTGGATGAAAAAACTCTGGAAGAACTATATGGTAGACTCAAGACATATGATTTAGGGATGTAACAGAGAAAGAACAAAAAAGATGGAAAGATGAAATATGTGGCACTCATAATGGAGTCTGAAAAAGAACAAGAGGAAGAAATCAAGGAAAAAAGGCAAGAAAATAAAGAAAAAGGGTAAAGCTATTGTTGAAGCGGAGTCTACTAACATAGACTCTGATTCTGATGATGTGATTGATATAGATCAAATGATGGCTATGTTTGCTAGGAATTTCAAAAATATGAAATTCAATAAAAGAACTGATAAGTTTAGTGAGAAGCCATTGTTCAAGAAAGAGGATGAAAAGGTTGAGAAAGGAAAAAGCACAATTATCAAACTTGACAAGGCTAAAGTCAAGTGCTTCAACTGTGAGATATTGAGGCATTTTGCTAGTGATCAGTGCAGGAAGGCTAAGACTCAAGGAAGGGCAATGAACTAATCTCAACAGGGAAGGATTGGGCAGATTCAAGCTCAGATGATGAAATTGACAAGGAAAACCTAGCTTTGATGGTTGTCTCCTAAAAAAATCTGACTCACCCAAAGGCCTAACATCTCCTAAATATCAGGTATCAATTTTTTCTTCTGAATCTTTACTAAGCTTAGACTCTAATGGTATATAAAGATTATTCAAAGTGAGGTGAAAAAATATAATGGCTATCTATATATCACTCCCTAATGATAATGAAAGGTTAAAAGAAAAAACTTGACCTTGATAAGTAGGAACAATTACCTAGAGTCTGAGCTAGTTCTTATAGATGAGTATAGAAAAGATTCTGAGATATATAAACAAAACCATGCTGAACTTTTAAAGGCCTATGACTAAGTAAGGAAAGAGTTAGAGGAAGAAATGCTTAAGTTCATAGTATAGACAAACTCTGGTAGAAACGTCCATGAGATTCTCAATGACCAGAATATTTTTCAAACTGCAAGTCTAGGCTATGACAAGAGTCAGGAAAAAATAGCTACCCCGAGAATGATAATGATAATAAGGAAGCTAGTCAATTCAATAAAACTAAGGATAAGAATAATTTCACCCCAATTAAGTTTTTGATTCCTGAGGAAACTCGTGTGACACTCAAGAAAACCAAAAATTCATTTGTCATTACTCTTCATGCTGTTATTATAAATATAGATGAATCAAAAGAAGAGAAAGTCAAAAGAAATGTGAATACATGATTTTTGTCTAATTCTAAGTTGAAAGAAAGACTAGAGAACCTACCAGAGTCTAGTAAAAATAGAATAAGCATGAATGGTAAAGAAGGGATTAACAAGGCTAATAATTACCAAAAGGTTCCTGATCCTCCTAGAAAAAAGTCCTATATGTGTGAAAATCATAACTACATTAGATCGTAAAACAAAGATTGGAAAAAAGTCAGAGTCTAAACCTCCTCAGACTCTGACAAGTAATTACATTCCACAGAATCTCTGTTATCACCGTGGTAGCATATTTCACTCTATTTATATGTGTAGAGACTATCATAATCTCTATTACAACTTATATGAGCTAAAATCTCCTATTGATAAAAGTTGGTATATGATACTGTTAAAACTCCACTAGAGTTTAAGACATCAAAAGAAATATGTAAGTCCAAACTACACAATTTCAATACTATTTCACCTAAAGTTAGTAGAAAGGGATCCAAAACAATTTGGGTCCTCAAAACTTCTAACTAACTGTTGACTATATGCAGGGAACCAGGATGAAGAAGATTACCCTAGTCCTAGACAGTGGATGTTCATGATACATGACTAGAAATAAATCCTTGGTTAAAGACTTTGTAGAGATGGCTGACCCAGAAGTATCTTTTAGAGATAACAAAGGAAAAACACTAGGATATGGAAAAATCATACTTGAAAATATAATCATCGATGAAATAGCTCTAGTTGAAGGATTGAAGAATAACTTAATAAGTGTTAGTTAAGTAGGATACAAAGGTTACCATGCAGGTATTGCCAGTAAAAAATGTCTTGTGACTCATAAGGAAACAAGCATTTTAATTTTCAAAGTACATAGACATGGTTATATATATGAAGTCAGCTTGGAGGATTGCATAAAAAAAGAAGTAGATTGTCTGTAAGCAAAGCCTCGTATGAGGAAAGATGGAAATGGTACAAGAAACTGTCTCATCTCAATTTCAAAACACTCAACAAATTGATGAAATAGAATCTTATGAGAGGATTACCACAAGTTGACTTTGTACAAGATGGACTATGTGAACCCTTTTATCTCTTACATCTTGATATGTTTTTTCTAGTAAATGTGATGTCCATTAATAAAAAGAAATATGCTCTTGTTATTGTAGATGATTTCACCAGGTTCACTTGGGTTTTCATTCTACATACAAAGGATGGATGAAGTTTCGCAACTCATCACAGAAACACTAGGAGGAATGCGGGCTCAAATGACCATCAAACCAACCATAAGGGTTATAGACATAACTATTGGGACCCTACGAAGTACTCTTGATATTATATATGTCAAATTCATATACAAATATATGATCTTGAAGAAACAGGTAATTAAATGAGGTTGTGACAGAAAAATTTTCAGTGTCCAAATGAAAAAAAGGAGAAGTTTCTAGAACCTATATGATACACCGAAAGCTATATTTTCTCGATAGGCTAAGAATAAAGCTAGCTAGTAACAAAGTACGAAGTTTGTAATGACTGTTCAACATCTAGAGTACAAGTATATAACTTACGAATATAAAAAAGTACATGTAATTCTATTGAATTGTAATAATAACCTCTTTATAAAAAGAAGTTAAAACATAAATGATTAATTAATAATTATTGAAATTGTTAAAGATATGAATGAACACAAGGTGTAGGCATGTTAAGCAGCGATTAGTCTTCGACTTTCCCATGTTCTCCACCCAATATACTAGCACGGGAAGGGGAAGGGGGAACTGCAACAACATCAGCAAGAGTAGGTATATAATCACCCTCATAAGGTAACATTGAATTCTCTGTAGATAAGAACGAAGGGATACTAATATCATTACCAAAATTGTTCATTATTTCATGATGATTGATTACGGGTGAGTTGTTTTTCATATAATATTAATATTTCCCTCTGCACTCTCTTTGTCTGGAGACTCCTTAGTCCACCTCTGAAGCCACTGTACAATATTTTCAATGTTGCACGGATGTGAATTTATGTAACAATTTGATGTCTGGTCAATTGGGTCTGGTGCATGGTTGCGGGAAAGAAAGTCATTTGTGGTAATGAGGAGATCTTGTTGATTGACATTCATATTCCATGTATTAGATGTACCCATAATTAGTGCAGAGCCCATCCCAGGAGAGGCAGCAGCACCTTGACGATGGGAACAAGCCACGGGTGAAACAGAAATAGCTTCAAGAAGAGCTTGTTTAGCCGTATGAACATTGTTTTGTATCCTTTTAACCCAAACTTCTTTAGACGAGTCAGTGTCCCTATGAGATTCAGTAGAAGTACTGTTACTATCCAGTTCGTCATCAATGTACCTGTCAATACTTGCCCTATTTACCATCTTCTTCAAGCATTTATGCCAGTAGTTTTTAATATCATTGTCACTCCTATCAGGAAGATAGTGAGCTATGACAGACCACCTATAAAAAATTAACAAATTTTATTTCAATACAATAAATTTATACCAAATTTATTAAAATAATGTGTTTCAATTATTTTTAGCAATGTATAGAGATAGAGAACCAACTTTTAAACATTATATAGAGAATCTATAATTTATAAATTGATTGTAATTTTTCAGTTTAATTATTTATATAACATTCAAACTATATATCAAGATTTGGAATTGAGTCTAGAAACTTTACTGATTGCCAAGAAGTGCTTGGAGATTGATGATCTTCCTACCTTCATCAGCTGTGAAGTTTCCCCGCTTAATACCAGGTCGGAGATAGTTTTTCCATCTCAGTCTACAACTTCTACTACATCTTTCTAATCCTGCACGTAGTATCCATTTTATGAATTTTAAAAAATTATCAACTACAATAGACAAGATTAGAATGTATCAATATACCAGTACTGTTAGGAATAGATTTCCAATCCCTTGTACCATTTTCTTCAAGGTAAGAAACCAACAAAAGGTCCTCTTGAGTAGTCCATGGACCTTTCTTGGTCACTCCTACCTGACTTGGTGGTCTCCCCATATCTTTTTTTTCTCCTCTCCACCTTTCACTTATAGCTCATTCCCTCTCTCTCTTTCTCTCTCTCTCTATATATATATACATATATAGATATAGATATAGATGTAGATATATATATAGATATATAATATATTGATATACTAAATCATTTAGTAAATGTGTCTAAAAGTCAAATTTAGAGATATACTAAATGTGTCTAAAAGTCAAATTTAGAGATATGTGCATGCATTCTCAAAAGTCATCTTTAAATTTATTAGTGATATTCCAAGGTAACAATTTTGTCATATTCACCTCGAATTAAAAAAATTTAGTTGTATATACAACAAAAAAATCTTAATGAATAGCTTTAAAAACCATATTTTTGTAGTTTAAAAGAAAAATCTATGGTGGCAATATCATGAAAAATGTATAAAAATTAATAAACAATACTCACTAATAATACTTAGTTGACTAATAATAATTAGTGGCTCAATAATCCAAACTAAACACATGCACAAAGTTCAGATCTATTTTAATGAACATACATACACATTTACATACCTATAATAATTTGTACTTAAAAATCATAATTTTTCCTGTAAAAACATTATCATATGACTGCATAATAAGAAAATATGACTTGAATTAATTTGAACAAAATTAATTGCAAATAGTTGTGTAATTGTACATAAAATTACTTGTAGTTGGATTTAATTAGAGAAAAATTTAATTATTTTATTTAACCACCATCATTTTTATTTTCATAATGAAAAGAAAAATTAGTGATTTAACAGTTTTGGTTGAAAAAGAAAATACGTTAAATTATTTCTCCAAATAGATTGTATATATTTCACCATGGAATCAAGCAAATAAATTAATTCGCTAAAATAAAATAAAATATTATCATTAATAAAATCAATACTTTCATATGTAAGTCAATTTATTTAAAGAGGATGAAGAAAATAAGTAATTAATTCCGCATTGACTAATATAGTAAAGAGTCAACCCTATAAAACTCTTGCACTTAATGACAAAAGTCATTTGGAATTTTAAAACTTTTTTTTATTCTTAAAAAATTATCTTGAAAATTTATAATAAAGAAATATGACTTGAATTAATTTCAACAAAATTAATTGAAAACACTCAAAAGTTAACTCTTAGCAAAACTTGAATCTTGAACAAATTTGATTACTATAATTGATCGACTAGACTGAATTTAACCCACGTATTTGGAAGAAAATCCAAGTATTGTAGATACATTGCATGTTACCGTGTTACCACTAAAATACAATTATATCATCCCAACACATGAAATAATCATAGTTCAACAAGTTAATAATTTATAAAATAAATCTTTTTATTTTCAAAAATGAAGAAAAGAATTAATTAATTCTTTAGTAACCCAATATAACCTAGAGAGTGAAACTTGCTATAATATTTCATTTTATAGTGAAACTTGGCTTGAATTTAGTTGCGTGTTACATGTTCAATTTTAATTAACTCTAACTCTTCCCCAACCTACTTTGAATAAATATCTTTTTATTTAGAATATTGTTGAGTATTACTTGTACCTCGTGGAACAAGTGGTTTTTTTTAAAATTTCACCAATAGTCAATAATTGTTTTCTATGCGCATGAAGTTAAAGTTGAAAGTAACTCAAGAATAAAAAAGTAGCTTGAAGTTGAATTTTTACCACGAAAGTGGATAGACTGTCCGATTTTTAGATAATAATTAGAGAGAACAACTAACATGGTGGAATATCGTAAAAATTTGAGTATTTTAAGGACATGTTTATTGAGAATTGGCTTTCGAAGAACTTGTTTTGTATGTTGCATTTGAGCTATTAAACATAGTGAAAATTAAGATTTTTTATTTTGATAACGAAGGCAAGATTTACTAATTTTTTAGTGATTATAATCTAAAGAGTCAAAATTACTATAATCTTTCAGTTTATTGCAAAAGTTTTCTTGAAGATAGTTGGGTGTTATATGTTCCATTTGGATTCATACTTTTTTTTACTAAGTGTAAATTATCTTATCTTCATGGCTCAAAATCTCATCATAAATTTTCAAGAGATTATATTGTACGTATTTCAGATTTACTTTCTTAATATTATTCAAATCAATATTTAGATATTAATTTCTAAATCAGAACTTGTACAGTAAAGATAAGTACCATATATGAAATATCATGAAGAATACAGAAATTTCAAATGTTTAATATATTTATATTGTTTTACAATAATTGAATAATTTTATTATTTATGGTGGATGGTTCAATTAGTAGTCCTTTGAGATGCAATTTTTTCGCGCCTAGAAAGTTATAAGTTTTGATATTTGATGTTAATGGAATAAAAAATTCAATACTTAATTATATATGTTATCAATATTCATATATAACATATTTATATATGTTAATTAAAATAAGATTATTAATTCATAATTGCAAAACGTTATAATGACAATATAACACCGAAATATTATTTAAACTACAATCTATTTTTGAAAAGAGAACGTGTTAGAAATATATTCATTTGATGTACAAAATACTAGAACAGAGTCTAGCATAGCATGTATCTATAATAGATTAGATTAATTCATTCTAGTCTTTGATAAAGTATATATTATTATATTATAGTTTATCTATGAGGGGATATCTTAGACCCAATACACGTGTAACCAATGATTTGTACTTAGAAGATTTTCAGAAGAATCAAGATAAGATTCTATAGATTATCAGAGTCTAAGTAAGACAGAGTCTAAAAGAAATCAGAGTTTGAAGATCATCAGTGTCTAAAGACCGTCATAGTCTGGAGAATTGCAGAGTGTGTGAAGCTAAGTCCAGTTTTGGAAGGTGTTGATTTAAAGAATGAAAGTCTTCGAGATCAGGTCAAAGATACAAGAGATATTCTATGAGAAGAGAGAAGAATTACAAAGGGAAACTATTAGCTGATAGATAGGAACTTGTTCCTAATTAATTGTAATTTCTTTTATTAATTGATAGATAGCTCTCTATATAAAAAATTTATGTAATATATTATAAGTTGTCAAAGAATTGAGTTAGTATAGAAATAAAGAGGGTTACTATGAAAAATAAAGAGAAATTGGTAGGGTTTGTGTACACCCTAGGAGAGTTTGTAATAATAAATAAATAATACAAATAGGCATAAGAAGACACAAGTATTCAACCACCCTTCTACTAGTGCAACTGGGAAAACAATTGGTATCAGAGCCTAAGTTAAAATCGATCAAAGATGTCTAGAAAGAAAGATGGTAATTCTAAGATTCATATGCTAAAGAGGAATGAGTATACCCACTAAAAGGTTAAGCTTCTACAACATCTAGAAGTAACAGACCCTGACTATCTTGACAAGGTTTATGATGGACCTTACATACCTTCAAAGCTTGTCTCTTAAACCATTGTTGAAGAAATTTTTTTTGGTGAACACCATTAATAAACAGAGGCTGAATGGTCAAAAGAAGACAAGGAGAATGTTCTCAAGGAGGAAAAAGTAAAGAATATTCTCTTCAACAGTCTAGACTCTAATCTCACAAACTGCGTGATATCTTGAAAAACTGCTCAAGAGATGCGGACAAAGCTTGAAATGCATTGTGCAGGCACTAAAGATTGATATAAATGACTATAAAGTTGTGTTGCTGAAGCAGACTCTACTGACACAGACTCTAATTATGATAATGAGATTGATATAAATTAAATGATGGCTATGTTTGCTAGGAAATTTAAAAAGATGAAATTCAATAAAAGAACGGGTAAGTTTAGTAGGAAGCCATATTTCAAGAAGAAGGATAACAAAGTTGAGAAAGGCAAAAGCACAATCATTAAACTTGACAAGGCTAAAGTCAAGTGTTTGAACTTTGGAATATTAAGTCATTTGCTAGTGAGTACAGATAGGCTAAGAATCAAAGAAAAGGCAAGGCACTCATCTCAACGGGGAAGGATTTGGCATATTCAACCTCAGAGGATGAAATAGACTATAAAAATCTAGCTTTGATCGTTGCCCCCTGAGAAAAGTGTGAATCACCCAAAGGCCCAACATCTTCGAAATCTCATGTATCAATCTTCTCTTCAAAATCTTTGTTAAGCCTAGACTCTTATGGTATAAAGATTTTTCAAATTGAAGTGAAAAACATAATGGCTAACTTTATATCACTCACTAATGACAATAATAGGTTAAAAGAAGAAAACTTTACCTTGGTGAATATAAACAATTACCTTGAGTCTGAGCTAGCTCATAAGATTGAATATATGATGGATTCTGAGAAATATAAACACAATCATGCTAAACTCTTAAATGTCTATGACTATGTAAGGAAAGAACTAGAGGATGAAATTCTTAAGTTCAAAGTATGGATAGCCTCTGGTAGAAAAGTCCATGAGATTCTCAATGACCAGAATATTTACCAAACTGCAGGTCTAGGCTATGACAAGAGTCATTGTAAAAGACCTATCACTGAGAATGATAATAATAAGGAAGCAAATCAATTAAACAAGACTAATTAATGACAAGAATAACTTCACACCTGGTAAGTTTTTGATTCTTGAAGATACCCGTATAATACTCAAGAAAACCATAGACTCATCTCTACCTACTCCTCCTATTGTTGCTATAAATAAAATGAATCAAAAGTGTAGAAAATTAAAAGAAATGTTAGCATAGGATTTTTGTACAAGTCTAAGTTGAAAGAAAGGCTAGAGAACCTCTCGGAGTCTAGTAGAAATAGAAGAAACAAGAATCATAAACAAACAATTAAGAAGGCTGATAACTACTAAAATATTCTTGATTCTCCTAGAAAGAAGTATTATAGGTGTGGAAATCACAACTATCTTGCTTTGGACTAAAAAACAATGATTTTGAAAAAGTCAGAGTCTAACCCTCCTCAGACTCTGACTAGTCAGTACATTCCACATAATCCATGTTATCACTGTTATAGCATATTTCACTCTATTTATATGTGTAGAGACTATCATAATATGTATTAGAACTTCGATGAGTAAAATCTTCTACTGATAAAAGTTGGTATGATACTGTTAAAACTCAACCAGAGTCTAAGAGAGTAAAGGAAACGGGTAAGTCCAAATTGTAAAATTCTAAGCCTGCTTCACCAAAAGTTAGTAAAAAGGGATCCAAAAATTGTTTGTGTCCTATACTAGTTGTTAACTGTATGCAGGGAACCAGGATGAAGAAAATCTCCCTTATCCTATATAGTGGATGCTCAGGACACATGTTTAGAAAGAAATCCCATCTTACAGACTTTGTGGAGAAGGCTGGCCCAGAAGTATTTTTTGGAGATGGGAACAAGGGAAAAATACCGGGATATGGAAAAATCATACTTGAAAATTTCATCATTGATGAAGTAGCTCTAGTTGAAGGATTGAAGCATAACTTCATATGCATCAGTCAACTAGGAGACAAAGGTTACCATGCAGGCTTTGACCCTCAATTCCCCTAAAAAACTACATATATATGACATGTATATATTTTTGTGAGAGAAAGAAGAGGAAAAAAATATGGTTGCTGCTAGGGTTCTTCATCTCCCATGAAAAGAAGGTAACTGATGGATATATGTATATGATATACAATATACTTTCTCAGAATTAAAATTGAAATAAGATTAAATATTATTATTATATTTCTGATCTATTAATATTAATATTCAAAATATAATTAGAGATTAAACCATCAGATTTTAATCTGTAATTAAATTCATATATTCTTATTAATATTATTAAATTAATATAATTAAAATATTTAAATAAACTTATAATAAAACATAGAGTTATAAAATTCACTATTTTTATATTACATATTTAAACTGGGACAAGCCCACACACCCATTTCAAACAAGCAATTTTGCCTTCATTTATCTATGGATTCCACTAAGAAATTTACTTAGAATCTTATATGAAAGTTTAGTAAGGAACAACCTTCAACCATTAGATTTCAGAAATTACATTAACAGCCTGAAGAAAATAGACCTTAATCCAATTTCTAACAATTCCCCAAAAATCCATAGCATAAATGCATATGGTATTTTCAAACATGACATTTTTTCAGAGTCGGTACCCTTCCGAGTTTGAACCCTTCTAAGTCCTCTACTTAATGGTCACAGGATCTAGATATAATATTTCAACTTGAATCTTATCCATTTTGTGTAACCACACTCCATAGACAATGACATGTCAAAGGCTACGGTGATGATCCACGGCTTTGAGATATTGATGGTTATGTCTCGATTCTATTCATCAAATTTTTCGAGAAATAACCCTTTCTTGTAATTGTGACCTAATAATAAAATTCGCTTAGTTAGGCATCTCAAGAAATGTACTGCTACCATCTTGGCATTTCAGAGAATAAACACTTGATATATAAGTATCAATCTATTTTAAGGTACAATCGACTCAGCCTTACCACTTGTTATTACCACATTAAATGCACTTTGAGGGATTTACTCTCAGGTGTATTGGTTTCCCATCGTAGATGAATCATGTTGGGTTGTCAGTCACATCCCCCTCGACTTAACAACTATAACATGCTCAAGACCTTTAGTCAAAGGATCATCTATATTATTTTAAGTTCTAATGAAATCAATAGCCATGATCCTGTGATCATACACTAAACTCCTTATAGACTTTAGTCTAACTTGGATACGTCTCTTTTTTTTCTGTTATATTTTATACCACTAATCTTGTCGATAGTTGTACGTCTATCACAATGAACAACAATAGCAGGAAACGGTCTGCTTACTACAGGCACCACAGACATAAGTCCATATAACTATTCAACTTCCGTCCCCATGGCATCTAATGCATACAACTCAATTTTAAAAGTAAACCAAGTTACAATAGTCTGTCTAGTAGACTTCCATGATATTTCTTCACCCGCTAGCGTAAATAGGTATTTAGTCATTCCATTGGAATCGGATTTTTTAGCTATCCAACTTGCATTGATATACCCCTTAAGTACATAAGGAATCTCCTATAGTGCAATCCAAGGTGTATGGTACCTTTCAGATATTGAAGAACTCTATCAAGAGCTTTCCAATGAGTCTTGTTCGGACAACTTGTATATCTAGCCAACTGAAACAAATAATAAGAAATGTCTATTCTAGTACCGTTAGCAAGATACTGAAAACTCCCAATAATCTGAGAATACCTTAACTGAGAAACATGAACTCCTGACTTATTTTTGACAAGTGCAACTTTTGAATCATATGGTATGCTCGAGATTCTACGATTTGAATAACCATATTTCTCAAGTATAGATTTTTCTATATAATGAGATTGTTATAAGGTTATTTCATCAACTGACTACATTAGCTTGATACCAAGAATCGTATTAGCATCACCCATATCCTTCATTTAAAAATGTCTTTTCAAGAAACTTTATGTCTCTTAATTGTAAAGCGTAACGTAACAAATAATGTAACCGAGGAACTGTAACTCAACTAAAGTAAAGGACTAGTAAATATTATTAATTAATCACATGAATCTGCATACATGAAAAATTGAAAACACAGAAAAAACCAAAATATCAAAAGAAATTTTGAAGACCTTAATGAAGAATAAATATTTTAGAAGTTTCAGATAGTATTGAAGATTCAAGCAGTAGTTACCAGAAGATTTCAGTTAATATTCGATGCAATAAAGGACTACAAGAATCCTATCAATTGAATTAATTGAAGATATGAAGATCAAGAGCAGTGTTAGTCGTTTGTGAACCAGACAACTACACTAAGTGTCAACACAATTGAAAAAGATTTTTATATTAATTTTGAAGAAAGAATTGACAGGGAATTGAAGTGAAGTTGAAAGTGAAGAAAATATGTTAAGGGAAGTACACCACCCTTGAAAATAGTTACCACATTTACTAGAGAAAGAAAAAGTTTTTAAGGCAGTATACATAAAATCTAGGTCGCTACATTTGATGTGTGATCGAATTTGGTCAAGTGGCATACATGTATTCATAATCAAAAGAATTGCAACTTAAAGGAAAGTTTCTAATGCAATGAAAGAATACCAAGTGATCACTAGACTACACATGTTATGTGGTTGTTAGAAAATATTAAGTCACATATAAACAAGAAAAGGTTGACACATTTTAGCCAAGCCAAAAAATATTCTAAGTGTCATACACTGCCAAGCCTAGTCGACACATTTCTCAGAAGCTAGAATTATTCCAAGTCCTTCTTATACCATCAGTCTAGTCGACACATTTCTTAGTAAACAAAAATGTTTCTAAGTATGGCACAATGATGAAAGGATCGACAAATTTAAATTAAAGGAAGAATAATCTAAATTTCATATAAGATACTCACCAGTCGATACATTTGATCAAGTATACAAGAGAAGCAAGTCGATACATATTCAAGCAGTTCTATTGTTGTGAAGACTACACTACTTACACGAAATGAAGATTTCATTTTGAAGTGTTCGAACAGAAAGATATATACATAGATAGATAGAGAGAAACACATAAGAATTCCATTAAAGACATCTGAGCTCTGTATTTATTATTCTAGTTGGATCATTGTATCTAACCAATTTATTATGTTAGATTGTAGCACCGCATGGTTTATGTATACAAAATTATATTTTCCAAATTGTTATTGTCGTTATATACATTGAAATCTATATCTCCCTAACCAACAATGAACTAACAAAACAAATCAAAAAACTACTCATATCGTATTCGACCCCCGTTTACTATAGTTTGGGACCTAACAATTGATATTAGAGCTTGTTGATTGATGTTACAAATCAATATCCTAAAACATTTTTCAAAAAAAAATGTTCTTGGAAATCTAGAAAAATTTATTTTAAAATTTCTTTATTTTTAAAGAAAATTCAATTTTTGAATTTTTCCATGATTTTAAATCCGCTAAAATTTTTAAGATATATAGGCCTATATGGCAGAGAAGTTTAAGAACATCAGATTTAGGAGGTTTTACTTTCGTTACCTTTTACAGCAAAAGTCTTTTTATTAGAGTTTGACATATCAGACTTTCATCTGTCAGAGTTTGACTTATCAGACTTTAACTTATCAAAGTTTGATTTTCCAGATTCTACAAAATTAGCAGTATGCATATTTGAATAATCAGAAGTAAAAGTAATTAAAATTTTATTCAAATTTGTTTTCAACTCATAATAATTAAAGTATATGATGTGGTACTTTCTATAAGTGTAAATAGAGTGTCATAAACTACCATGATGAAAATAAGGACTATGATGCATATATCTATGAAAATTCTCAAACTCTGATTTAGAAGTTACATTCTTTGTTGGTCTATTCTTCCTGTAATCAATAGAAAAATTATTAGAACTATCATAGTTAAAGCAAGTCGTTCTAGAAGAATCGAGAACATATTTATATTAATTGATTCTCTTTGTTTATTCCAACCTTTCCATTCTTGTTCCTTTTAGGACTTTTAAGCTTGTTATGTTTAGTATCTTCTTTATTCTTTTCCTTAACTTTTTCTGAGACATTAAACCAGTATTGATTGGTTTTTTAGTAGACACATTGGGTTTGTCACTAACAATGCATGTTGAACCTTTTTTATAAGATATCACAGGACTCTCAGTGTTTACCATGAGAGAATAGTTGATTTCCTCATCATATTCTCAGGAATCCATCCAATCCTTGTTGGAAGTGATGGGAGCTTTGTCAGTTCCTTTACCAGCCTTTGACTTCCACTAGTTTATAATAAAGTTTCTCATCTTGTCACACTTATAGCATTTAATTTGTGTCTTGTCAACCTTCCCAGACGTGGACTCCTTGATGTCCTTCTTATTCTTTTCCTAGTTATCAAACTTTGAGTCCTTCTTGGATGAGTTTCTTGCTTCTTGAATTTCTTGTAATTCATCCTTTTGAAGCCTTTAACAATTATAGAAACCATCTCCATCATGTTAGAGTATATGGATCCACCATCAGAGTTTGGGTCAGGGTTTACAGCAGGCTCTGATACTGAGTTTTCACTCTCAGCTTCTACTACCTTGGCTTTCCCTTTTGAAGAGCTGCCTCTACTAGCTTCACTTGCCTTGACTGGAATGACTTCAACTTTTAGAGAAGTAGATTTTACATTAGTGCTCTTCATGTTCCTCCTTTGTTATAGCTCTAGATCATGTGTCTTCAATCTTCCATACACCTCTTATAGAGTCATTTCATCAAGGTCAGATCTGTCTCTTATCAAGGAGGTTTGAAGATAACATTCTTCAGGTTATGACTTTAAAAATATTGTACTAGAATCTTCATTATCATAGACTTTGTCTCCAAAAGCCAATTCATTCAACAGAGTAAGAAACCTGTCATAGATGTCAATAAGAGGCTCATTTAACTCGCCCTCAAAATATTCATATTCTTGTATAAGAACATATCTTTTGTTCTGTTTAATCTCCCTTGTACCCTGACACTGCACCTCAAGAGTATCTCATACCTCCCTTCCAGTTTTGCGTGTCATAACCCTATTGGACATCACAAAGTCCAGACTATTATGTAAGATATTTCTTACGTTTGCATCTTTTAAGACTTCAGTCTTTTCCTCATATGTCCATTATTTCTTTTCCTTTAGAGTGTAGTACTCAGGTATGCTCTATCTTGAAAATAAACAATTGTAGAACGGGGTTTGAATACAATTGTATAAACTAATCGATTACTCAAACACAAATATGAGGAACTAACAGATTTTATTAACTGTGTATAAAATCTGATACAATACTACAAATCTCTCAATAAAAAATAAGTTCTTAAGAGTTACAAGGTTATTAGAAAAATAATACAATTCAAACACTTTTAAAGTAAAACTATTATGTACTTATTGTTGGGTTTCGAGGCATAAAACGCAGCGGATTAAACGTAAATATAACAAAAATTCGGAACCCTAAACGCAGGATCATGTATAAGTTCGGACTGATTATTGTGAAACGGAATCATACCTTTTCTTGGTCTTGACTTCTACGAACTCAACGGAGATCCTAACTTTCACGACTTGTGTCTTCTTCTCGAAAACACCTCTATGGTATCCACACGAGCACCTTCAAGAACGTCTCACGATCTTGATTACGGAATGGATGTACTCGCCTCCTTTGATGATTTTGAATTTTGTTCTTTCTGCCTCCTTGCTGACTTTTAATGATATACCCGATGTCCACTTTTATCATTACCCGGTCAAAGGTAACTTTTAATGTAGTCAAAGTATATTAATCCTCGTATAGAAATATAATGATCTCAAGTCAGAGGATCATTACACCATTATCACTGTGAGTCTTTCTTATGACTTTATTAAACATGAAGAAACTCACTATGGGTCTGTCCAGTACCATGTACTCCTGCATGTACCTATGTGTTGACTTTAGTATCCCCATACTTATAACCAATGAGATGTGGTTATCAGTCAAACAACATACTAGTCTATTTATGTATTATTATTGTCCTATAATAATAATACTCGACTAGGGACATTTAAGAATATGATCTATTATATAATCTCAAGTTCAAGTCATGTACTAAACTATACAATGTGTATCATGATTCTAAGGATATTTATTATGCTAACAAATATATCGCAGTATTTAAAGTCATAATAAATACGTTTATTGAATAATCAAATGACATAAAGGTCTATTAAAAGAAACATTGTATTGCCTCTAGGGCACCTACACTAACAATCTCCCACTTGCACTAGAGCCAATCTCCCATGTATCTAATACCCATGGAACTAGTGTGACCATCGTGCTTCGTCTGCGACAAGCCTTTGGTCAGTGGGTCTGCAATGTTATCATTTGTGTGCACTTTACATATGTGTATGTCACCCATTTCATTAATCTCTCGAATGAGGTGATATCTCCTGAGTATATGTTTGGTTCGGGAGTGAGCTCTAGGTTCTTTAGCCTGTGCAATGGCTCCATTATTATCGCAGTATAGATCAATGGGATCTGCGATCGATGGAACCACTCCCAAATCAGTAATGAATTTTCGAATCCAAACAGCTTCCTTAGCCGCTTCACAAGCTGCAATGTACTCAGCCTCCATTGTAGAATCAGCTACTGTTTCTTGCTTTGAACTCTTCCAACTTACAGCACCTCCGTTTAGACAAAACACAAAACCAGACTGTGATACAGTATCATCCCTGTCTGTTTGGAAACTTGCATCGGTGTAACCTTTTACAACCAGTTTTTCCTCTCCTCCATACACCAAGAATGAATCTTTAGTCCTTTTCAAGTACTTTAGAATATTCTTGACAGCCGTCCAGTGACCTTCACCTGGATTAGATTGGTATCTGCTCGTCATGCTTAAAGCATACGAAACATCTGGGCGAGTACATACCATCGCATACATGATGGATCCAATTGCTGAGGCATATAGAACCTTACTCATGCGGTCCTTGTCATCCAATGATTTCGGACACTGATCTTTAGAGATCGTTATCCCTTGATACACGGGGACATATCCCCCTTTTGCATTTTGCATACCAAAACGATGCAAAACCTTATCGATGTATGTACTCTGACTTAGACCGATCATCCTTCTAGATCTATCCCTATAGATCCTCATTCCTAGAATGTAGGATGCTTCTCCTAAGTCTTTCATAGAGAAGTTGCTCCCTAACCAAATCTTAACAGCCTTGAGAGAAGGTATGTCATTCCCCATTAGTAGTATGTCATCAACATATAGTACTATGAATGCCACATGGCTCCCACTAACCTTCTTGTAAACACAAGGTTCATCTTCGTTTTGAACAAAGCCATACTCTTTGACTATTTCATCAAAACGGATATTCCATCTCCTAGAGGCTTGCTTCAATCCATAAATGGATCGACGTAATTTACATACCTTGCTAACATTTCTTGGATCGACAAAACCTTCAGGTTGTGTCATGTACACATCCACATCCTCTTCAAGGATTCCGTTAAGGAAGGCTGTTTTGACATCCATTTGCCAGATTTCATAATCATGGAATGCTGCAATAGCAAGCAAAATCCTTATGGACTTGACTATAGCCACTGGTGAGAAAGTCTCATCATAGTCAATACCATGAATTTGTCTGAAACCTTTTGCAACCAGCCTTGCTTTATAGGTCTGAACATTTCCATCCATGTCAATTTTCTTCTTGAAAACCCATTTGCACCCTATGGGTTTTACCCCTTCAGGTGGATCAACCAAAGTCCATACTCGGTTTTCGTACATGGAATCCATCTCGGATTTCATGGCTTCTAGCCATATCTTAGAGTCTGGACTGTTCATAGCATCTTGGTATGTGAGAGGCTCATCTTCGTCTATGAGCATCAAATCACCACATTGAGTCAAGAGAAATCCATATCTCTCTAGCTCATGGCGAATTCTACCAGTTCTACAACAACCTGTGTTTGTTGAGCATTATCATTATCCTGCTCTTGTTCCACTTCAGGTTCAATACTATTTTGTGGTTCTCGATCTTCATCGAGGTCTATAGTTCTCCCACTGTTTCTTTTGGAAATAAAATCTCTTTCCATGAAAACAGCATCTCGAGCAATGAACACTTTCTGCTCAGAAGGACTATAGAAATAGTACGCCTTTGTTTCCCTAGGGTATCCAACAAAATTGCACTCTTCAGATTTAGGTCCAAGCTTGTCAGATACTTGACGCTTCACAAACGCCTTGCATCCCCAAACTTTCATAAAGCTCATGCCTGACCGTTTCTTCTCCCATATCTCATATGGAGTCTTTTGAACCTTCTTAGTAGGAACACAGTTAAGTGTGAAAGCTGCTGTTTCTAGAGCATAACCCCAGAAACTAATTGGAAGATCTGCATGACTCATCATCGATCGCACCATGTCCAACAAGGTGCGATTTCTCCTCTCTGAAACTCCATTCCATTGAGGTGTACCTGGCGGAGTGAGTTGTGATACAATACCACACTCCTTTAAATAATCTTTAAATTCTGTGCTCAAGTATTCTCCTCCACGATCAGATCGTAAGATTTTAATACTTGTGCCTCCGCCAATTTGCTTCTCTACTTCAGCCTTGTATTCTTTGAACTTTTCAAAAGAATCGGATTTATTCTTCATAAGATATACATATCCATATCTACTGAAATCATCAATAAATGTTATGAAGTAGTAGTAGCCTCCTCTAGCCATCACACGCATTGGGCCGCATACATCACTATGTATTAGCTCCAGACGTTCAGTGGCCCTTTGACCCTTACCAGTGAAAGGGGCTTTAGTCATTTTACCAAGCAAACAAGATTCGCATTCTTGGTATGATTCAAAATCAAACTTATCCAAATATCCATCCTTATGTAATTTGGATATGCGTTTCTCATTTATATGGCCTAGACGACAATGCCAGAGGTATGTTTGATTTGAGTCATTAACTTTAAGTCGTTTGTTTTCTATATTACAGACAGGATTATCTAAGTCAAGAACATATAAACCATTAAACAAACACGCAACACCATAGGTTAAATCATTCTAAGCAAAAGAGCAACTGTTGTTCTTTATCGTAAACGAAAAACCTTTCTTGTCAAAACAAGAAACAGAAATAATGTTTCTGCGAATCGCAGGCACGTAATAACAATTTTCCAGTTATAAAACTAGCCCAGAGGGCAAAGATAAATAATATGTTCCTACAGCTAAAGCAGCAACTCTTGCTCCATTGGCAACTCGTAGGTCCATTTCTCCTTTAGCCAATGTCCTACTTCTCTGCATTTCCTGCACATTTATACAAATGTGAGAAGCACATCCAGTATCCAATACCCAAGATGTAGAAATAGACAGATTGACTTCTATAACATATATACCTGAAGTAGAAGCTTGCTCAGCCCTCTTCTTCTTCAGATCCTCTAAGTAAACTGAACAGTTTCTCTTCCAGTGACCAGTTTTCTTACAGTAGTGACATTCACCCTTAGCGACCCCACCTTTAGGCTTTAAAGCCTGTTTAGGACCTGACTTTGGCTTGGGTGTAGAATCAGAACCTGTCTTCTTCTTACCCTTCCACTTGCCTTTCCCTTTGGCCTTACCTTTATTGCCCACCATCAGTATGGGAGCATGTTCAGCCGTTTTCATGTTGGTCTCATATGTTCTCAACATAGCCAACAATTCAGTAGGTGTTTTGTCAAATTCATTCATATTGTAGTTTATGATAAACTGGGAGAATTTGTTGTTCAAAGAATTCATGATTAGGTCAATACCAATTTCCTGAATAATCGGGAAACCCAAAGTTTCAAGGTACTCAATGTAACCAATCATCTTCAGAACATATGGGCCAACTGGTTCACTTGCCCCTTGTTTGCAATTAAAGAGTGACTTACTCGTGTTGAACCTTTCTTGACGAGTTTGGCTTGCAAACATGCTTTGCAAGTGCTCATAGATAGTATATGCATCCATATGCACATGCTGTCTTTGAAGCTCAGCACTCATAGTTGCCAACATAAGACATGCAACATCAGTTGCATCATTCTCATCCTTTGTGTGGACCGCTCGTTCCTCAACAGTAGCGCCCTCAGGAAGGGGACCTGCCGGAGGAATATCAATGACATGAAGCTTGCGCTCCTGCCTGAGGACAATCCTCAAATTCCTCTGCCAGTCTAGGAAGTTGTTTCCTCCTGTCAGCTTATCCTTCTCAAGGACTGATCGTACGGATAGTGTGTTTGTGTTGTTTGCCATTACTTGGTATCTACAATGTTAAAAGCACAAAATAAACATTAGATTGTCTGAGTTATTTATTATGTTCAAATGATTATGATACATTCATAATATATCTCCCACTATTTTTATCAAATCAATAGCCCTTACTATTAATTTGGAAAGTATATCCCATAATTCTTTCTAGTGAGCCAAGATCCATATTTCGTCATGTCCAAAGACAACCACTGGAAGTCCTTAAAAATGATTATTTAGATAGACAACAGTTGTCAATTATATCATATATAATTCTTGGATAGTTTGGTGAGCAACGATTGATCTTTTCTATCTAATAGATTTTTAACCAAACTCTATGCTTCTAAGTTCATAATGGTTGAATATAACCGTTTACTTTCACCTTATTATGACGACTCAGTTAAATTTGACCCAATGATACAACGGCCGAATATAACCATTTATATTCGTCGCATCTCACCAAGATAGATAGGAGTCCCCTGCCACTGACAGTCTTTCCCCTAATCGATCTAGGATTCGATGAGTGTTCATTCATTAGAAAGCATCCGATTAAAACTTAATATTTTGTTAAGGGGTTTATAAAATTTATGACGATCATGATCACATCATGAAGAGATCCTCAATTTTTCCTTGAACTAAATATTTCAAATTGACATCTTAAATTGTTCATTTCCCTGGTAGATGGAGGATACCAGTGGTCACACTTAAAACCCATCAGCCTTACGAATACGCATATCCGTTTTTGTCAGAAAATCCCAATTATAGATGTCAAAATCCATATTCAATTCCGTGTTTTAAAAATCCATATTTCATAAACACAAGAATCTCATGATCGTTTGTTAATTTTAAAATCTTAAATCGTTACAGATTTTATCTTGTTTAGCATGACAAGCATGGCATGGGTGACGTATCTAATACATGCATACATCATTAATCTAATTAAAGCATGCATCTTCTACTCTACACATACATTCATACATCAATATGTAAAGTGCAGTATGTAAACGTGCTTGGTTATGGCCCCTTTCCTATGTGATCCTTTCGAGCTAATGAAAGGATCAAAGTCAATCTATGGTGGTAATATATAAATACAATTACATGTCTTCATTCTTCTTGTATCCATGGGTGCTTGCTCCTCTTCTTGGATCATCTTTCAATCTTCAAGTACATTACATGGAATAACTGAATACAACCTATACTAATGTACTTACATAAGAAAACTCGAGTTACATTCGAGGTTAAACAATTACAAGAATGAAGAAAACGACATGCAAGTCGTATTTATAAAACCAAAACCAAAAACCATTAATCTAGGGGTCCAAAGGCCATAACCAGCACCATGCTCAAGTACACAACAAAAATAATGCGGGGGTCCGGGGGCGGCAGCCCCGGGCTGGGGTCGAGCTGCCAGGTCAGCTCGAAATCAGAAATTTTTTTTATTTTCGAAGACTAGTCCTATTCAGAAATCATTAATTTCTGAACTACAGATCATATATGTTGGCCTTTTTCCCCACTGCAACTTATGCAGTTTCAGAAGCATGTATCATATACATACTTATCATATCCCAGTTAACAAATCATGTCCAACACAATCTGTCCACCAGTTTATATCACTATACAAACTGACCCTCATGCATAATATACAAATCGCAATAAGGCACATAAATCATTCATATCATGTCATAACAGATTATAACATTGCAGTAGCATGGCAGTCTCTAACAGGCATGGCAGTAGCAAAGCAGTAGCATGGCAGTGGCATAACAGATTATGACAAAGCAGTAGCATGGCATGGCAGTCACCAAAATAGGCATGTATGCATCAAATACATAAAACACGTAACCAAATCAATCCCTTATACACGTAGCTCTGATGCCATTGTTGGGTTCCGAGGCATAAAACACAGCGGATTAAACGTAAATATAACAAAAATTTGGAACCCTAAACGCAGGATCATGTATAAGTTTGGACTGATTATTGTGAAACGGAATCATACCTTTTCTTGGTCTTGACTTCTACGAACTCAACGGAGATCCTAGCTTTCACGACTTGTGTCTTCTTCTCGAAAACACCTCTATGGTATCCACACGAGCACCTTCAAGAACGTCTCACGATCTTGATTACGGAATGGATGTACTCGCCTCCTTTGATGATTTCGAATTTTATTCTTTCTGCCTCCTTGCTGATGCTGCCTTTAGGGTTTTTTTTCTTCTCAAAACGTCATCCCACTTAACCCTATCATTATCTATTTATAATGCTGGTTAAGAGGCCCAATCAGCAACCCATAACAGCAAAGCCTAACCCATGTAGGTTTAGGATTAAATAATAAAAACCGAATTTCTATTATTTAATTAATAACTAAGTCATACTTAATTATTAAGGGCAAAATTCAAATTCGAATTATATTATTTCAATTAATTAAGTCTCACTTAATTAATATAATAAAATTCAAATAATCATCAATTAATTTAAATCTATAATTTAAATTAACTATTCCTTGAAGTGCTCTATGTGTGTGACCCTATAGGCTATTATTTAATTAACAATAATTTTATTCTCCAATAAAATTATAAACAATGAGCGGTATCTAGTAATACATCATTGCTACCCAATTAAATAATAATTAAATCGTGATTCGATAAAACCTTTCGTGATTAATGCTTCCGTGTAATATAATCCCTTTAACCATATATATTATAGATTAAACTCGAGGCATGTATTTAGTCATCCTCTTCAACATTTAATCTGGGTTTACTTGATCCATGAGTAGACTATGAAAACAAATCATTATTTGAGCACGGCCATGCATTTTATAGTCTCACTCAATCAAGATGCCAATAATATCTCTCCTAATTATAGGAGGGTTAAATCATTTATCTATCATTCATATTTCTCATACGACTCATGATATACCCAATGTCCACTTTTATCATTACCCGGTCAAAGGTAACTTTTAATATAGTCAAAGTATATTAATCCTCGTATAGAAATATAATGATCTCAAGTCAGAGGATCATTACACCATTATCACTGTGAGTCTTTCTTATGACTTTATTAAACATGAAGAATCTCACTGTGGGTCTGTCCAGTACCATGTACTCCTGCATGTACCTATGTGTTGACTTTAGTATCCCCATACTTATAACCAATGAGATGTGGTTATCAGTCAAACAACATACTAGTCTATTTATGTATTATTATTGTCCTATAATAATAATACTCGACTAGGGACATTTAAGAATATGATCTATTATATAATCTCAAGTTCAAGTCATGTACTAAACTATACAATGTGTATCATGATTCTAAGGACATTTATTATGCTAACAAATATATCGCAGTATTTAAAGTCATAATAAATATGTTTATTGAATAATCAAATGACATAAAGGTCTATTAAAAGAAACATTGTATTGCCTCTAGGGCACCTACACTAACACTTATATAGGCACAATTATGATAAACTAAAATAACAACTTAATCAATTACATAAAACTAGGAAAACTTTTCTATCTAGATTAAATGAAAATGGAAATTTCTGACTACTTGCGATCGACGTCCTTATTTCCATATTTATCTTGATCTTCTCCTGATTTATAGGAATCATTATCTCAAACTCAGCATACTCAGATTGAGTATACTCTGATTCTAAATTTTGATATGTTGAACTCTGCTTCTTGTAAACTCTTACATCTTCATATCTTCTTATGTAACAAAGATGATCTGGAGGGCAGTCCACAAAAACCTTTAACTCAGAGGGTTAAAGCAATTTCACAACCTCTAGCCACACAAAACTTACTCAGTCAAAATATGATGAGTGCATGTACACAAGTACAAACTCTAGTTGACCAAGGTAAAGTTAATGCTGATGGAACTGAAAATATTGAGTTCAATCCACAAGAAACTTCATCTAAAAGGGATGAAGTAGTTGTAAAAGCTCACTACATTCTGTTGGTGTTTACACTTCAGTGTCTAGCACTTGGAATTATTTCACTCTTTCTCTCCCTATCTCTCACTCACTTTCACTCAAGTGTTTCTCACCCTCACTTTCACTCTGAATTCCAAATATAGCTTTCTGTACCTACAAGTGAAATCCGTCAATTCATTTATATTCTCATCACCAGATTTATCAAAATGAACTGAATAATGATCTATTGGAGAATTTTCTAATAGAGGTGTTCTGTATCTATCATGCATAAGCATTGTCTCAGCACCAAACTCCTTAGTAATTGTTAATTCATCGTCTAGTGGAGCCTCACCTGCTTGTGAAAGGTTGTCCCAAGATATTAAATCTTGTTGAGAATCCCACCTTATTCTATCAAGGGGTTGCCTCTGAAGGGTTTCGAGGCATAAACGCAGAGGAATAAACGTGAAAAATAAATCAAAATAGCGAAACCCTCCGCAGGATCCATGCGAAAACAAAAGATTTAATTCGGAGATAAAGAATAAATACCTTTAGAAGCTTTAACAGTTCATTAATGGAAGATTAATGGAGGTCCAAAACTTGTTTAATCACCATGTATCCCGCTCTCGTGATCTACGCTCTACGGTATCCACACGAACACTTTTCATGAAGGATTGATGTGTACTAGCACCAGAAAACTGCTTCTCTCTCTCTATCTTCCTATTTTCTCAAAACGGCTAGGATTTTAGTAAAAATATGTCTCATAAATTAAATCAGCCCATAAAGAGATTATATATAGAGAGGAATAAGTTTTCTAATTATAATCCAATTATAATTAATACTAATCCAAAATTATAAATTATTTAATTAAGTCTCACTTAATTAATTAATTATTAATTTTGGAATTAGTTTAAATAATTCATTTATTCTATTTATATAATTAATTAAGTCATACTTAATTAATATCATAAATAAAATAAATTACTTATTTAATTTAAATTCACAATTTAAATTATTTATCCTTCAAACATTCTTTGTATGTGACCCTGTAGGTTATTATTACGTTGACAACAATTTTAATATCTAATTAAAATTATAAACAATGAGCGGCATCTAGTAATATATCATTGTTATCAAAATAATAATAATAAATCGGTGATTCGATTAAGCATTTTGTGAATAATGTTCCATGTAATATAATCCTTTTAATCTTGATATTATAGATTAAACTCAAGGCATGTCTCGTGTCATCATCTTCATAATTTAATCTTTATTTTCTTGATCGATGAGTAGACTATTAAAATCAAATCAACATTTGAGCACAGCCGTGCATTTCATAGTCTCACTCAAACAAGAGGCCAATAATATCACTCCTAAAATTAGGAGGATTAAATCTCATCTAGATCATTCATATTTCTCATACGATTCATAATATACCCAATGTCCACTTTTATCATCACCCGGTCAAAGGTAACTTTTAATGTAATCAAAGTATATTAATTCTCGTATAAAAATATAATGATTTCAGGTCTAAGGATCATTACACCATTATCACAGTGAGAATTACTTATGACACTTATTTAACATGTAGAATCTCACGGCGGGTCATTCCAGTGTCATGCATTGATACATGCACTTATGTTCTTGACTTTAGTATCACCATACCTATGACCAATGAGATGTGGTCATCTATCAAGAAACATACTAGTCTTTGTGCATTATTATTGTCCTTATATAATAATACTCGACTAGGGAATTTTAGGAATAAGATACTATTCATATAATCTCATTTTTAAGTCACATACTTAAAGATATATAATACGTATCAAAATTCCAAGGACATTTATTATGCTTTCAATTTATTATGTAGTAAATAAAACATAATAAATAAATAATAATCAATAAAACATAATCCTTAATAATAAATATTTTCCTTAAAATATAAAAAGTATTGTCTCTATAGCACAATTACTAACAATCTTCCACTTGCACTAGAGCCAATTACCCAAGTATCCAATACTAATGGAACTAGTATGACTTTCGTGCTTCTGCTGCGACAAAGCCTTAGTCAGTGGGTCTGCAATATTATTATTAGTATGCACTTTACATATATGTATATCTCCTTGATCATTAATCTCATTAATTAGGTGATATCTCTTAAGTACATGCCGAAACAGCCTCCTTGGCTGCTTCACAAGCATCAATATACTCAGGCTCTAATGTAGAATCAACAATTGTCTCTGCTGTGAACCATTCTAGCATACAACATCTCAATAAAAATAGATAAAACACAAACCCAGATAGAAACATTAAATCATCATTGTCTGTCTAGAAACTAGCATCACTGAAACCTCTTACAACCAGCTTCACATCTCCTCCATATAACAAGAATGAATCTTTAGTCCTCTTCAAGTACTTAAGAATATTCTTAACTGTCGTCTAGTGACCTTCACCTGGATTAGACCGGTATCTACTCATCATGCTTAAAGCATACGAGACATCAGGACGAGTACATATCATTGCATACATTATAAAACCAATTGCTAATGCATATGGAACTTTACTCATGCGGTCTTATCATCCAATGATTTAGGATAAATTTTATTTTGAGATCACTATCCCATGAGACATTGGGACATATCCATTTTAGCCTCTTTGCATTCGAAATCGATGTAAAACTTTGTCAATGTATGTACTCTAACTTAGGCCGATCAATCTCCTTGATCTATCTCTATAGATCCTAATCCCTAATATATAGGTCGCATCGCCTAAGTCTTTCATTGAGAAATTATTTCTCAACCAAGTCTTCACAGTATATAGAGAAGGAATGTCATTCCCTATTAGTAATATATCATCAACATATAATACTAGGAATGCCACATAGCTCCCACTAAACTTCTTGTAAACACAAGTTTCATCTTCATTCTGAATAAAGTCAAACTCTTTTTGAGTGTTTCATGAAAATAAATGTTCCATCTCTTAGAATCTGGAGTGTTCATAGCGTCTTGGTAGGTGAGAGGCTCATCTTCATCCACAAGCATCACATCACCATTTTGAGTCAAGAGAAATCCATAATATCTCTCGGGCTCATGGCGAATCCTACCAGACCTACAAACAACCTGTGTTTCTTGAGCAGTATTGTTTTCTTGTACATTCTGCTTAGGTTCCTCCATTGGTTCAATGTTATCATGTGGGTCTCGAACTTCATCGAGATCTATTATCCTCCCACTGTCTTTCTTAGAGAGCATCTCTCTCAAGAAACATAGCAGTTCAAGCAATAAACACTTTGTTCTCGGAAGGATTATAGAAATAATAACCCTTTGTTTCAGTTAGGTATCCCACAAAATTACATTTGTCTGATTTTGGTCCTAGCTTGTCAGAGATTAGACGTTTCAAAAACGTTTCACATCCCTAAATTTTCATAAATGACATGCTGTGACGTTTCTTAGTCCATATCTCATAAGGAGTCTTTTGAACCGTTTTAGTAGGAACACAGTTAAGTGTATGTGGAGCCGTTTCCAGGGTGCAACCCCGGAAACTAATTGGAAGATTCCTTGACTCAACATTGATCGCACCATGTCCAACAAGGTGTGATCCCTCCTATCAAAAAAACTTTTCTTTGATATTTTCTACTTCATCTTTATAGTCTTTGAACTTTTCAAATGATTCGGATTAGTTCTCCAAAAGATACATATATCCGTATCTACTAAAATAAATAGTATATTTTATGAAGTTAATAAAATCTACCTTTTGTCATCGTACATATATGACCACATACATCACTATGTATAAGTCATACCCGTTCAATGACCCCTTCACCATGTCCGGAAAAAGGAGCTTTAGTCATTATGCCAAATAAATCAAGATTCACATCCTTTTGTATAATTCATAATCAAACATATCCATGAATGCATCCTTATGTATTCTGGAAATGCGTTTCTCATTAATATGGCCTCAACAACAGTGTCAAAGGTAATATTTGATTTGAGTCACTTTAGAACATATAAATTATTAATTAGTTGTGCAAAATTATAAGCCTCATCATCAAAATAGAATAAACAGCTATTTTTATTTAATTAAAATGAAAAAGCCTTTCTTGTCCAAACAAGAAACTGAAATAATGTCTTTGCCAATTGCAAGCACGTTATAACAATTATTAAGTTCTAAATTTTCCTTATAGGCTAAAAGTTAAGTAACGAGTTCCTCTCACCAGAGCAACTACTTTTACTCCAATTCCAACCCGATACCTGAAGCTTGACCCTTATTGATCATCTTTTTCAGATCTTCCAAATAAGCATGACAGATTAATTTCCAGTCTCCTAATTTTCCACAGAAGCGACAATCGTCTTCTTTATCAACACCTCTTTCAGACTTTAGAGTCTACTTTAGGGATTGGACTTTGGTTTGACACGGAACTAGATCAAATCTTCTCCTTGCCTTTCCATTTTCCTTTCCCTTTTGCATTCCCTATGTTTACCATCAATATAGTAGTAGTTCATGCATTTATCATATTGCTTTCAGCAGTTCTCAACATGCTTAGCAACTCAATGGGTGTTTTACCAATCTTATTCATTTTATTGTTCATAACAAACTAAGAATAATATTTGTCCAAAGATTATAAGATCAAATCTAACTAACTCTCCAGACCAATCTAGAAACCCAAAATATCAAAGGTACTCATTATACCCTATAATCTTTAGAAAATGTGGTGTAACCGGGTCTCACTCTCCCTACTTGTAAGTGTATAGTGCCCTTTTATTTTCAAATATATCTTGTGCTCAATCGTCTCATAAGCATCTATATGCTCGTGTTGCTTTTTAAGCTCAGCACACATATTTGTGAGCATGAGACATGAAACATCAGTCGCAACATCAATTTGCCTCCAATAAGCACTATGATTTGCACATGTTACATTCTCAACTTTAAGAGCAAGGGAAGAGATTTAACTAACATCGTGGTGTCCGAGGACGATCCTCAAGCTCCTATGTCAGTCAAGGAAATATATTCTCGTCAACTTGTTCTTCTCAAGAACTGATCGCATAGAGAAGTTATTTATGTTTATCATTTGATATCTACAATATTAAAGTGTATAAAATAAACGAGATTGCAAATTTAATATTAATTATGTTTAAGTGATTATGGTATATCACCATATACCTCCCACTATTTTTATCAAACTAATAGCCCTAACTATTAATTCGGAAAACATTTCTTTAAATCTTTCTAGTGAGCCAAGATCCATATTTCATCCATGTTTTAAGATAGCGTTGGCTAATACACTCAAAACATGACTATTTAGGTAGATAACATTTGTCGATTATATCAAATATAACTCTTGGAAAGTTTGGTGGAACAACCCTTTGTACACATTTATCCAATAAATCTCACCAAACTCTATGCCTCTAAACCCACAATCCTATTGCGATGATTTAGTTAAGTTAGACCCAATGTTTCAACAAACTAAGTATACTTACTTATCACGTCTTCCCATGATTGATAAAAGCACCTTGTTTTGGCAAACCCACTCCTTCTCAATCTAGATCTTGACGAGTATTAAATATTGAAAGGCATCCGATTAACTTAATATGTATTTGGGATTTTTATTGTTTATATGAACGATCATGATCCCATCATAAAGAGATTCTCAATTTTTCCTTGATCAAATAATTCATTTCAATATTCGTCAATGGATTGATTTTCAGGTCGTCGGAGAAGTCCAAGCGGTCTCACTTAAAACCCAACTTTCTTACGAATTAAACTAATAATCCTCTTTTGACAAAATCTCCCCATATCAGAAAAAGAAAATTCATATTTAATACCGTGTTTCATAAACACAAGAATCTCATGATCGTTTGTTCAATTTTAAAATCTTGAATCATTATAAATTTTATCTTTCTTAAGCAAACATGACATGGGTGTCGTATCTAATACATATATGATTAATCAATATTAAGCATACATCTCGATTATATCTACGTATACATACCAATACATGCAATCATATACATATATGTAATGTGCGTAAATTAAATGTGTTTGGTTATGGCCTCATCCTATGTGATCTTTCCAAGCTAATGGAAATATCAAGGTCAGTCTATGGTGGTTTTAAAAATACTATCTATTACATGTCTTCTTTCATTATTGCTCCATCATCCCCTTTTGGATCGCCTCATTGCTTGCAAGTCTTCATTGATAATTACATTGAATAATAAAAATAAAACTATTCTAATGAAATTACAAGAAGAACTCGATTTACATTCGAGATAATTAAATTACAATGAATAAAAGACATGCAAGTCGTATTTAGAAACCAAAACTATAAATCAAAACCACTATACTTTGGGTCTTTAGGCCATAACTATCCACCATTCTATCACATAACACATATAATATATCTCAGATTATATAAACATATATAACAAATTTTGAAATTTCAGAAAATTAAAAAAAACAGATTTCTAAAGACAATAAATCACTGTTTTGAGGCCCTTAACGACGTCAAACGCCTTACAGACCCGTCGGTGATAGTGTAACTATCAGTTTTGTTCATTGGCCCGATTCCAGTCAGAAAACACATATCGTTTGTAAAAATAGGATACGACAATCAGATTTCACCAAATCTGACGGTGTTTTAGAAATCGTATCATATACAATCCACATAACAAGAACAAGAATATATCATATATACATACAAAGTGATACATACAATCATCACATAATTATACATCACATAAATATCATATATTCATAATATATATATACATATACTCAAAATTTTAGAAAATCAAATAATTTTTAGAAAATAATAAATCACCATTTTGGGGCCTGTAACGACATCTAATGGCTTACAGACGCAGACCTGGCAAATTTAGTATTGCTCAGTGACCCGATTCCAGTCAGAAAACACATATCGTTTGCGAAAATCGGACAACGGACACAGATTTCAGAAAATCTACGGCAGCCGTTTCAGAATTCATATCGAATATGATTCCCATAATAAGAACAAACATGTATCATATACATACATCAATACACACAATCATCACATGATTATACATCATATGAATATCATATATTCATAATATATAAAAATATATACATATTGTATCAATACAAAATCATGATAGATCACATATATGCTTACATATCGAAAACTATTAAGCACATAACCAAATTAAAACGTTTCGCAAGTAGCTCTGATGCCATTGAAGGGTTTTGAGGCACAAATGCAGCGCAATAAACGCGAAAAATAAATCAAAATAGCGAAACCCTCCGCAGGATCCATGCGAAAATAAAAGATTTAATTCGGAGATAAAGAATAAATACCTTTAGAAGCATTAACAGTTCATTAATGGAAGATTAATGGAGGTCCAAAGCTTGTTTAATCACCACGTATCCCGCTCTCGCGATCTACGCTCCACGGTATCTACACGAACACTTTTCATGAAGGATTAATTTGTACTAGCACCAGAAAACTACTTCTCTCTCTCTATCTTCCTATTTTCTCAAAACGGCTAGGGTTTTAGTAAAAATATGTCTCATATATTAAATCAGCTCATAAAGAGATTATATATAGAGAGGAATAAGTTTTCTAATTATAATCCAATTATAATTAATATTAATCCAAAATTCTAAATTATTTAATTAAGTCTCACTTAATTAATTAATTATTAATTTTGGAATTAGTTTAAACAATTTATTTATTCTATTTATATAATTAATTAGGTCATACTTAATTAATATCATAAATAAAATAAATTACTTATTTAATTTAAATTCACAATTTAAATTATTTCTCCTTCAAGCGTTCTTTGTGTGTGACCATGTAGGTTATTATTACGTTGATAATAATTTTAATATCTAATTAAAATTGTAAACAATGAGCGGCATCTAGTAATACATCATTTCTACCCAAGTAATAATAATAAATCGGTAATTCGATTAAGCCTTTCGTGAATAATGTTCCATGTAATATAATCCCTTTAATCTTGATATTATAGATTAAACTCAAGGCATGTCTCGTGTCATCCTCTTCATAATTTAATCTTTATTTTCTTGATCGATGAGTAGACTATTAAAATCAAATCAACATTTGAGCATGGCCGTGCATTTCATAGTCTCACTCAAACAAGAGGCCAATAATATCACTCTTAAAATTAGGAGGATTAAATCCCATCTAGATCATTCATATTTCTCATACAATTCATAATATACCCAATGTCCACTTTTATCATCACCCGGTCAAAGGTAACTTTTAATGTAATCAATGTATATTAATTCTCGTATAGAAATATAATGATTTCAGGTCTAAGAATATATTTCCCTCATAGCCCGGTGACGCGATTTTTGTATGAAATACCCTTTCTGGCTCATCAATAGAATTCTGGCTAGAAAGTTGCCTCACCTCGCTAGATAAATCTGAGCGAGGGACCTCCCTTACGGGATCCAGAGATGTTGCTTCTGGTGAGGTAAATACATTGGAAAATGTAATGAATGACAAATTAGAGTCTGTATCTCCTCTTCATGCCTGTGAAGGCAGCATCATTTCTACAATCTCAACAACTTCATCTACGTAACAAATGATAAATAAAGATGTTGGGGGTGTTGCATGTACCTCTCATTGTTCCCTTCTTGCAATGTGTTCCTAATGATTTATCTGTTTAGCCTTACCATCAATGTGAGTGTTGATGGTGATCATGACTCATTATAAGATGCTTTGGCTGACGAGCGAATTTCAATGGACTCATTCTGTTGAGGGAATCATTCTAGAGACAATTTAATTGCCTTTCCATCTCTACATCTTTTTGAGAAGATGCAAATGAGCTTACAGTTACCTAAGTGTATATTTCTTTTCTTCTCTAGAGGTATAGTTGTAGGTGCACTTCCGACTTCATCATTATTTGTTACATCAAGTGTACTTTCTCCCTAATCAACTTCTAACTTACATGAGTTCCTTATTATTTGTTGTACCTTAAACAATGTCAATATTTGTAGAAGGGGGGTTGAATATAAATATTAAAACTTTTTGGATACTTTTAAAGTTTTATATTTGTTCTTCACTTTTTGAGTATTTGAGAAGTATTGTATGTTGAACTTGATATAGAAATTGAATGCATAAAAATGAAACTTGAAAAAAGATATAAAAATTACTGGTGGATTGATTAATCCACTAGTGAATTGATTTGCTCAAATTATCTTGGTTTAAAGATCCAGCTGCTTTTACAAGGATAGAAGTGAATCAACTAATATTACAAGTGCTTGAAAGCTTGAATAGTTGATTCTAAAAATGTTTTCTATCTTAGTTACTTCTATCTATTCTACCACTCTTGTTTATATATAACAAGAGTGTTCAAAATTTCAAGAATAGAATAAAACAATAAAATCTATTCTAGGAAAGTTGTTTCTACTGTCTTTCTAGTTTGTTTGAACTATTTTGAGTAAGTCCATTGTCCTAGAAATGGCAGCTTCATTTGAGTCTTCACAATCAGACTAGAATGTCTTCCATAGCTACACTCTAGTTTGCAAGATTTTTGACATTTTGTCCTTTGTTGCTTTCCCTATCAATTGATAATTTGTTGTTAAGCATATCAATTGATTATTCCATGCATCCTTCAACTAATATCTTTCTTCGATTGATCTTGATATCCATCAATTGATAATATCAATTGACTTATCAATTGATATATGTTATCAATCGATATATTAATCGATGAGTCTTCAAATCAGTTGATGGTCTTCAATCTTTGACTTGACTTGATATCAATTGATCCCCCATCATTGATTCTTCAACACCAATTGATCATCCTTCACTTGTATATTTATCCTATTTTCAACCATTTACAATTTTGTCAGTCTAAGACATACATCAATTGATGACCTATATCAATCGACTCCAGTCTTAATTGATGAGTGAAGAACTATCAATTGATCTAGCCTTATCGATTAATAAAGACTAAGTACAACATTTTTTCATTAAATAAACATCCATATAACGAGTTGATTATTACAGATACTTCCACTGATAAATGGTTTCCTAATCAATTGATATTTATAGACTTATATCAATTGAGTAGTTACAATATAAAACTTTCTATGATTCCAAAGTTCAAGACTAATTCTTATCAATCTCCCCTATTTATGTATGTGAGACTAACAGGAATAAAATATCTCGATGATAACAAAACTAGACAAATAAACAATAATGCTAGAATCATGAAACTAAAAGAACTTTTAAAGTACTGAGGAAATTTCAAGTTTCAGAAATACCATTTGATGAACACTTGAATTCTGCAATCATCTTCATTCTTTGTTCAACTCCTTCAATGCTCCATTCACATCTTTTCTTTCTCTTGGATTCATTTTCCTTTAATTGCCTTAGGAAGAAGCCCCTCAAGATTTTCTCATCCCTGTTAGTATCTCCAAGTTGTCTCAATAGATATGGAATTTCTCTGTCAGTGATTTTATCCAAGTATTTGCAGATGTCAAAATACTTTTTCTTTCATTCGACATTAGTGAAAATCATCATGTATATTGGTTTCAGCATCAGCTTCTTCAACTAGTACTTCCATATACCAATGAGTGGATCAGGATCTACCTCTACAGATGCCCTTCTTTGTTTGGTTATTTGATGCTGAATTTCTTGTGCTATGGTAATGTTTAGTTTGAACCTCTTGTTGAATAGAGGAAAAAATGTCTTCAATGTATTGTAGCTTTGCTTCATAATCATCCTTATTGGATGTGTAGCCTTTGCACTATATTCATACTCCAATCTCATTGATTCTTTATAATTTGAGATTGCAGGAAGAGTCTTGCAAGCTATCAATCCCTTCTCACTGATAATTGGTATTCCTTCCATCATATGTCCTTCTAGTATTACTTCTTCTTATTTTTCTTGAACTCTACCTTCTGACATCTCAGCACTGCTCTATGATTCTTTAGACTTTTTGGGAGCCATGGAAATCTTCCTTCTTATTTTGGTCGTACTAGTAGATTGTTCTTTGTTTTTCTTAATAATGGATTCCTCCATGTTCCATTGTTGCTCCATCTGCCTTGCTATTTCTTCATCGTTTTTAGTCATTCCAGCAATTTCTTTGACTCGAGATATAATTTCACCTCTCATCAATTTCTCACCAGTTATTCTAGAGCTTTGTTTTAACCCATTATTCTTTTTCTTTGGTTCTTCAATCATGGTGGCCTTACCCTTCTTCTTCTCCTCTAGTGAACTACTTTTAAGAAATTTCTCAGTGTTTGCCTTTCTGTCCTTGGTAGCTTCCTATGCACCTTGATTGACAGCCTTGACTTGAGGGATGTATTCATCCAAGTTTTTTGTTTTAGTTGCTTTAGTCACCAATTTTGTGTTCTCCTTTAGCTTCTCGATCTTCTCTTCTCTTGCTCAAATAGTCTTTGAGTTTCTTTCTCCCTTGCTATTCTTCTGCTTCCAAGTCATCTTCAAATTTCTTGGCTTCCATTTTTCGTTTCTCCATTTCTTCTTCTCTAGTTGGCTTGGACAGAATTTTCTTAGCACTATCATCTCTCTTCACAGCTTTGTTACTTCCATCTTCATTATTATTCTCACCTTTTTTGTTAGCATCAAGTGTAGGCATAGAAGACATGAGGTCCAAAAATCTGTGCAAGATGGCAACATGATTTGTTTCACCATGAATTAGTTTCTCCAATTTGGTTTCCATTGATGAGACCCTATTTTCCAAATCTGCAAGACCCTTGGAATCCTTGAACATTCTTTCCTTGATATTATGCATTGTTACATGAAGCAGATTCTCATCCAATCTTCTTTCTAGAGCCTTTTTAGATGAAGTAATATATCCTTGGATGCTGCTTAATTCTCTCTTCACTCCTCTAATTGTCATCTTATTGATCTTCAATTGTTCCTTATAGTAATTTGTAATTTTCTATGAAGTGAATCCTCAATTTCTATCTCCACCATGGCTCTCATGTGGTGAGAAATATTCTCATTCTCAGTATCTCCGATGGAAACCGTAGTTGTACTTAACCATGGTTCTTCATCAGAATGATTATGTATATCACCAGGAGCCATGTATCAATAGTGTTGGCTATACTTTATTTGAAATTCCTGGTCCTTTTCTCGGTGTGCTCCAATCCAAGAATTTGTTCAACATCTTTATTTGTAGAGGTAGCCAACCCTTTATACCTTGGATCAGGATGAAGAAAGCTTCTAGGATCTAGCTCACCAGCATTTATCTCTTCTTCTACAGCACCATCTACTAAACCTTCATCATCCTTCACTACACCACTCCTACTAGCTTCATTTGCATTTGTTAATTCCCCTAACTCCATTATTCCCACATCATCATTCATCAATTCCAATTACAATTCTTGTGCATAAGCTAAAATTTTCCTGTCACTCTCACTCATCTCTCTATTTTACATAAGGATCTCATTCTGGAACCTCACATCTCCCTCACTCATTTGATTTGCACCTTTTAAGGTGGGGCCCTCAAGTATCGATCGATGGATTATCATGTTAGTATTGGTGTCCTAGAGACAATACTTTTATTATTTTATTGAAAACAATTAAGGATTATGTTTTATGTGATTATTTAATTAATATTTATTATGTCTTTATTTACTGCGTCATAAATTGAAAGAATAATAAATGTCCTTGGAATATTAATACGTAATATATATCTTTAAGTATGTGACTTAAAAATGAGATTATATGAATAGTATTTTATTCCTAAAATTCCCTAGTCAAGTATTATTATTTAAGGACAGTAATAATGCAATAAGACTAGTATGTTTGTTGACAGATGACCACATCTCATTGGTCATAGGTATGGTGATACTAAAGTCAAGAACATAAGTGTATGTATCAATACATGACACTGGAAAGACCCGCCGTGAGATTCTACATGTTAATAAGTGTCATAAGAAATCTCACAGTGATAATGATGTAATGATCCTCTGACTTGAAATCATTATATTTCTATACGAGAATTAATATACTTTGATTACACTCAAAGTTACCTTTAACCGGGTAATGATAAAGGTGTACATTGGGTATGCTATGAATCGTATGAGGAATATGAATGATAGATATAGGATTTAACCCTCCAATTCTAGGAGTGATATTATTCGCCTCTTGATTGAGTGAGACTATGAAATGCATGGCCATGCTCAAATATTGATTTGTTTAAATAGTCTACTCATTGATCAAGGAAATCGAGATTAAACGTTGAAGAGGATGACACTATACATGCCTCGAGTTTGATCTATAATATAATGTTAAAGGGATTATATTACATGGAACATTATTCACGAAAGGTTTAATTGAATCACCAATTATTATTGTTACTTGGGTAGCAATGATGTATTACTAGATGCCGCTCATTGTTTATAATTTTATTATTAGGTAATAAAATTATTGTCAACGTAATAATAACCTAAAGGGTCACACACAAAGAACGTCAAAACGGAGGTTTATTTAAATTACGAATTTAAATATATTATTGTTTATTCGAATTTAATTATTGAATTAATTAAGTGGGACTTGATTAATTATATTAAAATTCGAATTTAATAAGTATTATTATTATTTGAATTTAATTATTGAATTAATTAAGTGGGACTTGATTAATTATATTAGAATTCAGATTTAATAATAATAATAACCCAAAGTCATAATGGGTTTTGGAAACCACATAGATTAGGGTTAGGCCCAAAATCTGTCTCTCCCCTATATATACATAATGATGTATAGTATTAGGGTTTAATCATCAAATTTCGTTTTAGAGAAAAACCCTAGCTGCACAACATCAAGAGAGGCTAGAGAAAGAGAGAGAGAGAGAGGCAAATAATTCGGCTAGTACCGACTCCGATGATCGTAGGACGATCAGGCGTTCGTGTGGACTTCTTTAGAGAGCAAATCTTTGTAACAAAGGACTGCTGTGATTCATCTTTCTGGACCTCCATTAAACAGCATACGAAATCTTTGTTAAGGTACATACTTCTTCACCATAATCATCCAACGTTATACATGGATCCTGCGATTGGGTTTCGATTTTTTTATTGTTTTTACGTTAATTCCGCTGCGTTTTCATGCCTGAAACCCTTCAATGGCATCAGAGCTACGTGTATAATGGGATTATTTGATTTTCTGAAATTTCGAAATTTATTATATATGATTATATGATATGTTTATATAATCTGAGATATATTACATGTGTTATGTGATAACATGGTGGATGGTTATGGCCTAAAGACCGATAGGATAGTGGTTTTGTTTTATGGTTTTGGTTTCTAAATACGACTTGCATGTCGTTTATTCATTGTAATTGTTAATCTCGAATGTAACTCGAGTTCTTCTTGTAATTTCATTAGAATAGATTTATTTATTATTCAATGTAATTGTTCAATGGAGACTTGGAAGCAAGGAAGCTAGGAGGCAATCCAGATGATGGAGCAATGAAGAAGATAAAGACATGTAATAGTGTAGTATTTAAACCACCATAGATTGACCTTGATAATTCCATTAGCTTGGAAATATCACATAGGATGGGGCCATAACCAAACACGTTTAATTTACGCACAATACATATATGTATATGAATGCATGTGTAGATATGTATGTATTAGATAAGACACCAATGCCATGTCTGCTTAAGAAAGATAAAATCTGTAACGATTCAAGATTTTAAAATTAACAAACGATCATGAGATTCTTGTGTTTATGAAATATGGATTTTAAAACACGGAATTAAATATGGATTTTGATATCTATAACTGGGATTTTCTGACAAAAGCGGATATGCGTATTCGTAAGGTTGATGGGTTTTAAGTGTGACCATTGGTATCCTCCATCTACCTGGGAAATGAACAATTTAAAATGTCAATTTGAAATATTTGGTTCAAGAAAAAATTGAGGATCTCTTTATGATGTGATCATGATCGTTATAAATTTTCTAAACTCCTTAACAAAATATTAAGTTTTACTCGGATGCTTTCCAATGAATGAACACTCATCGAATCCTTGATCGATTAGGGGAAGGACTGTCAGTGGCAGGGGACTCCTATCTATCGTGGTGAGATGCGACGAATATAAATGGTTATATTCGGCCGTTGTATCATTGGGTCTAACTTAACTGAGTCGTCATGATAAGGTGAAAATAAACGGTTATATTCAACCATTATGAACTTAAAAGCATAGAGTTTGGTTAAAAGTCTATTAGATAGATAACATCAATCGTTGTTCACCAAACTATCCAAGAATTATATATGATATAATTGACAACTGTTGTCTACCTAAATAATCATTTTTAAGGACTTCCAGTGGTTGACTTAGGACATGACGAAATATGGATCTTGGCTCACTAGAAAGAATTATGGGATATACTTTCCAAATTAATAGTAAGGGCTATTAATTTGATAAAAATAGTGGGAGATATATTATGAATATATCATAATCATTTGAACATAATAAATAACTCAGACAATCTAATGTTTATTTTATGCATTTTAAACATTGTAGATATTTAAATGTCAAACAATACAAATACTTTCTCCGTACGAGCAACCATTGAGAAGGACAAGCTGACAGGAACTAACTTCCTGGATTGGTATAGGAATTTGAGGATTGTCCTCAGGCAAGAGCGTACGCTCCATGTCATTGAAATTCCTTCACCTTCTCCTCCTGCTGAGAATGCAACTCGCGTTCAACAAAATGCTTATCAGAGGCATATTGATGATGTGAATGATATTGCATGTCTCATGCTAGCAACCATGAGTGCTGAGCTTCAAAAATAACATGAGCATATGGATGCTTATGAGATGATTGAACACCTTCAAAGAATGTTTGAGGGACAAGCTCGTCAAGAAAGGTTCGACACGAGCAAAGCACTGTATGCTTGCAAACAGGGAGAGCGTGAACCTGTTCAACCACATGTTCTGAAGATGATAGGTTATATTGAGTATCTTGATACTTTGGGTTTCCCGATTGGTTTGGAAGCTCAGATTGACTTAATCTTGCCATTTTTGAACCGCAACTATACTCATTTTGTTATGAACTACAATATGAATGAGATAGACAAAACACCCACTGAATTGTTGGCCATGTTACGAACTGCTGAAACCAACATGAAAAGGCTGAACCTGCTGCCATGTTGATGGTAGATAACAAAGATAAGGCTAATAGGAAAGGCAAATGGAAGGGAAAGAAGAAGATTGGATCTGCTTCTGGTCCCAAGCCAAAGGCTAATCCCAAACAGGCTTTAAAGCCTAAGGGTGTTGTTGCAAAGGGTGATTATCACTACTATGGTAAACCAGGTCATTGGAAGAGAAACTGTCATGCTTATTTGGAGGATCTGAAGAAGAAGAAGGCTGGTCAAGCTTCTGATTCAGGTATTTATGTTATAGAGGTCAATTTGTCAACTTCTACATCATGGGTATTGGATACTGGATGTGGTTCTCACATTTGTATAAATGTACATGAACTACAAAGGAGTAGGACTTTGGCTAAAGGAGAGGTCGACCTACGAGTTGGCAATGGAGCAAAGGTTGCTGTTTTAGCTGTAGGGACTTATTACTTATCATTGCCCACTGGGCTTATTTTAGAACTTGAGAACTGTTTCTACGTGCCTGCAATTTGCAGAAACATTATTTCTGTTTCTTGTTTAGACAAGAAAGGTTTTGCATTTTTAATTCAGAACAATAGTTGTTCCTTTTCTTTGAATAATGTTACCTATGGGGTTGCACGTTTATTTAACGGTTTAAATGTTCTTGATTTAGATACTCCTATCTATAATGTGAATAACAAACGTCTTAAAATAAATGACTCAAATCAAACATACCTCTGGCACTGTCGTTTAGGCCATATAGATGAGAAGCGCATTTCCAAGTTACATAAGGATGGATACTTGGATAAGTTTGACTTTGAATCATACGAAGCATGCGAACCTTGTCTCATTGGAAAAATGACTAAATCTCATTTTACTGGACAAGGTGAAAGGGCCACTGAACGATTAGAACTTATACATAGTGATGTATGTGGTCCTATGCGTACTATGACAAGATGTGGCTTTTATTACTTTATCACGTTTACTGATAATTTCAGTAGATATGTGTATCTTATGAAGAACAAATCCGATTCTTTTGAAAAGTTCAAAGAATACAAAGCTGAAGTAGAAAAGCAAACTGGCGGAAGTATTAAGACTCTACGATCTGATCGTGGAGGTGAATACTTAAGCCATGAATTTAAGAGTTTATTAAAACAGTGTGGTATTGTATCACAACTCACTCCTCCCGGAACACCACAATGGAATGGAGTTTTTGAAAGGAGGAATCGTACTTTGATGGACATGGTACGATCGATGATGAGTCATTCAAATCTTCCAATTAGTTTCTGGGGCTACGCCCTGGAGACGGTTGCTTATACACTTAACCAAGTTCCTACTAAAACGGTTCAGAAGACTCCATATGAGATATGGACTAAGAAACGTCATAGCATGTCATTTATGAAAATATGGGGATGTGAAGCGTTTGTGAAACGTTTAACTTCTGACAAGCTAGGACCTAAATCAGACAAATATAATTTTGTGGGATACCCAATTGAAACAAAGGGTTATTCATTCTATAATCCTTCCGAGAACAAAGTGTTTGTTGCTCGAACTACAGTTTTTCTTGAAAGAGAAATGCTTTCGAAGAAAAACAGTGGGAGGATAATAGATCTCGATGAAGTTCGAGGCCCACAAGATAACATTGAACCAATGGAGGAACTTGAGCAGGATGTACAAGACCACAACACTGCTCAAGAAACACAGGTTATTCGTAGGTCTAGTAGGATTCGCCATGAGCCTGAGAGATATTATGGATTTCTCTTAACTCAAGATGGTGATGTGATGCTTATCGACGAAGATGAGCCTCTCACCTACTAAGATGCTATGAACACTCCAGAATCCAAGAGATGGCTGGATGCCATGAAATCTGAGATGGAATCCATGTATACTAATCAAGTATGGACTTTGGTTGATCCACCTAAAGGGGTAAAACCTATAGGGTGCAAGTGGGTTTTCAAGAAGAAGACTGACATGGATGGTAATGTACAGACCTATAAGGCACGATTGGTGGCAAAAGGTTTCAAGCAAATTCATGGTATTGACTATGATGAGACTTTTTCACCAGTGGCTATGGTCAAGTCCATCAGGATTTTGCTTGCTATAACTGCTTACTATGATTATGAAATCTGACAGATGGATATCAAAACCGCTTTCTTAAATGGGAGCCTTGAAGAAGATATGGATGTGTATATGACACAGCCTGAAAGTTTTGTTGATCCAAAGAATGTTGTAAAGGTATGTAAGCTGCGTCGATCCATGTATGGATTGAAACAAGCCTCAAGGAGATGGAACATTCGTTTTGATGAAACTGTCAAAGAGTTTGGGTTTATTCAAAATGAAGATGAACCATGTGTTTACAAGAAGGTAAGTGGGAGCAATGTGGCATTCCTATAATTATATGTTGATGATATATTAAAAATAGGGAATGACATTCCTTCTTTACAGGCTGTTAAGACTTGGTTGAGTAAGAATTTCTCAATGAAAGACTTAGGCGAAGCGACCTATATTTTAGGTATCAAGATCTATAGAGATAGATCAAGAAGTTTGATCGGCCTAAGTCAGAGTAGATACTAGTCTAATCCAGGTGAAGGTCACTGGACAGTAGTCAAGAATATTCTTAAGTACTTGAAGAGGACTAAAGATTAATTCTTGGTATATGGAGGAGAAGATAAGCTGGTTGTAAAAGGTTACACCGACGCTAGTTTCTAGACAGACAAGGATGATTCGATTTCTCAGTCTGGATTTGTGTTTTGTCTATATGGAGATGTTGTATGCTGGAATGGTTCACAGCAGAGACAGTTGTTGATTCTACAATAGAGCCTGAGTATATTGATGCTTATGAAGCAGCCAAGGAGATTGTTTGGGGATGTACTTAGGAGATATCACCTAATTAATGAGATTAATGATCAAGGAGATATACATATATGTAAAGTGCATACTAATAAGAATAATTCAGACCCACTGACTAAGGCTTTGTCGCAGCAGAAGCACGAAGGTCATACTAGTTCCATGGGTATTAGATACATGAGAGATTGGCTCTAGTACAAGTGGGAGATTGTTAGTATTGGTGTCCTAGAGACAATACTTTTATTGTTTTATTGAAAACAATTAAGGATTATGTTTTATGTGATTATTTAATTAATATTTATTATATCTTTATTTACTGCGTCATAAATTGAAAGAATAATAAATGTCCTTGGAATATTAATAGGTAATATATATCTTTAAGTATGTGAATTAAAAATGAGATTATATGAATAGTATTTTATTCATAAAATTCCCTAGTCAAGTATTATTATTTAAGGATAGTAATAATGCAATAAGACTAGTATGTTTGTTGACAGATGACCACATCTCATTGGTCATAGGTATGGTGATACTAAAGTCAAGAACATAAGTGTATGTATCAATACATGACACTGGAAAGACCCGCCGTGAGATTCTACATGTTAATAAGTGTCATAAGAAATCTCACAGTGATAATGATGTAATGATCCTCTGACTTGAAATCATTATATTTCTATACGAGAATTAATATACTTTGATTACACTCAAAGTTACCTTTAATCGGGTAATGATAAAGGTGTACATTGGGTATGCTATGAATCGTATGAGGAATATGAATGATAGATATAGGATTTAACCCTCCAATTCTAGGAGTGATATTATTGGCATCTTGATTGAGTGAGACTATGAAATGCAAGGCCATGCTCAAATATTGATTTGTTTAAATAGTCTACTCATTGATCAAGGAAACCGAGATTAAACGTTGAAGAGGATGACACTATACATGCCTCGAGTTTGATCTATAATATAAGGTTAAAGGGATTATATTACATGGAACATTATTCACGAAAGGTTTAATTGAATCACCAATTATTATTGTTACTTGAGTAGCACTGATGTATTACTAGATGCCGCTCATTGTTTATAATTTTATTATTAGATAATAAAATTATTGCCAATGTAATAATAACCTAAAGGGTCACACATAAAGAACGTCAAAACGGAGGTTTATTTAAATTACGAATTTAAATATATTATTGTTTATTCGAATTTAATTATTGAATTAATTAAGTGAGACTTGATTAATTATATTAAAATTCGGATTTAATAAGTATTATTATTATTTGAATTTAATTATTGAATTAATTAAGTGGGACTTGATTAATTATATTAGAATTCAGATTTAATAATAATAATAACCCAAAGTCATAATGGGTTTTGGAAACCACATAGATTAGGGTTAGGCCCAAAATCTCTCTCTCCCCTATATATACATAATGATGTATAGTATTAGGGTTTAATCATCAAATTTCGTTTTAGAGAAAAACCCTAGCTGCTCAACATCAAGAGAGGCTAGAGAAAGAGAGAGAGAGAGGGGCAAACAATTCGGCTAGTACCGACTCCGGTGATCGTAGGACGATCGGGCGTTCATGTGGACTTCTTTAGAGAGCAAATCTTTGCAACAAAGGACTGCTGTGATTCATCTTTCTGGACCTCCATTAAACAGCATACGAAAGCTTTGTTAAGGTATATACTTCTTCACCATAATCATCCAACGTTATACATGGATCCTGCGATTGGGTTTCGATTTTTTTATTGTTTTTACGTTAATTCCGGTGCGTTTTCATGCCTGAAACCCTTCATATCAGTCGATGGTTGAATATCAATTGATGAGGAACATCAATTGTTGAAGTGAGAACAATTGAAGTTGGGATATCAAATGAGATAATTTTAGAGATAAAGTCATATTCCTCCAAGGTGTTATCCTTTATAGGATAAACAACTGAGAGTATTGGCTTCTCATTGAGTAATAAAGAAGGGGAATTTGAAAATAATTGATTGTCTATCGAAACATTTTATGAAGAAATTTGAATGAATGGAGATTAAGGAATGGGAATAGATAGAAAATGGGGTTACACCTCCACATATATTTAGTGGAGAAGCAGTAAATGAAGAAACAGAAGGCTCCACCACAATAGCCTATGTCTTTGCAATATGTTAATCCCCTTGTGTCATCCTTGGTTTCTTCATCTTCCTTTCATAGGTTTGAGGGGTTTTGGCTTGAGTATCTCTACCCTTGTTCAACGCCCTTGGTTAAGGGCTCATTTCAATATTGACAACCTATTGAGAGGATGCCAACAAAGATGTGGTGTTGTCATTTTTAACCTCCACGACTTTTTGAGAAACTGTAGGGTGGCTAGGCTGGTTTGACTCACCATGTCCCACCTTATCTTTCTGGGTTTCTTGATGATCCCCAGTTCCATCACCACTTACATTCACCTTCACAATCCCCTCAGGTTGTTTTCTTTTCTTTGTCTTTACAACAATAGGATTTTGTGAGATTGTTGAGGTTAGTTTCTTAGATTTGAGTTTATAAATTGGTTGTGTGGCTTGGGTAGGAGGATTGGGGTCATTGCTAGCACCCTCCATAGCCAGATAAAGCAAATAAGCTTGGGATTGATAAGAAGAAGATAAAGTTGAGATATATACATGAACAAATGGTGGATAAATCAACTCCACATCACTGTGAAGGTTGATTATCACCAAGTCTTTGAACACCCTCTTGTTTTGGACCCAATAGTCCAAGGTTTCTGTGTCCCTGTTGATTTTAATTTGTTTAACAAAATGGTTAATAATAAGCATAATAAATCTAGCATAGTAAATATGATTAGATCTATCCTTCTTACTATCCAACTTTGCAGCAATTTTATTTAAAATTAAGGCAGACACATTGTGATACCTATCAAACAAAATATTCTAAGCATTTTGTTGCATACTAGTGGTTATGGCATCAAATTTACTAATTTTATCACTAAATCACTTAACTACTGAATCAAAGAAATATGACCACTTTCTTCTAAGATTCTTTCTAATAACATTACCTAAATTTACATCAGGATTAATATAATTAATAGACCTAAGCATAATCCTAATATCGGTATATATGGGTGCATTATCAGTATTGTTAGCAGGCAATTCTAAAAATTCATTCAAAATAATAGTGGTAAAAATATACTTGTCTTCTTTATAATTGAAGGAGATGCTAGAGTAGTCATCTACAACCTCTGCACTCGACCAAAATTACTCCATCAAATTGCAAACAATTTTTGGAGCATCCTTTAGTGCCTTCTTGACTTTGCACTCCTCAAGAAACTTCATTAGAGGACATAATTCCTTTGGTGAATCTTCTACCACAGTGCAAGTAATAAAGTTGTTTAATTCGTAGTTGAAGTCGGCTTGGGATATTTTCTTTGATGAAGATGCAGGTGACATTGTGCTTTGAATGATTGTTAGTAGAAAAATGACATGAAGAGATTAAAAGAGCAAGAATCACAGAGAGAGAGCTAGGGTTTGAGTTCATAGAGAGAAAGAGAAAGAGAGAGTTTAGTTGAGAGTTTCAGAAAATGTAAGTAAAGATTAAAATGAATTTTAATCTCACTAATTATATTTTTGAGAATTACTGATTACTCAATCAATTTCTTTCCCAGAATAGAACTCAATTAACCACTGAATGAAAAGTGAAATAACAGAGTTACTAATTTTGGTAGTCGATTGTTATACTTACAGAATTGTAAGTATAACTCGATTGATAAAATTAGTAATCAAAGGCTAGATTTGTTACCAGTCGATTGATGACATGAACCATAAAACTTTCATGTCATCGATTGATAAGACTTATCCATCGACATGTAATAATATCCACCGATAAACAAATGTATCATCAATTGATAAATTTATCTGTTGATAGATGAGAATATCCATTGATAGATAAAATGCTTATCAATTGATTATGGAAAAATCAACAAATAAACATAATCAATGGCTACAATATAAAAATAAAATTAAGAAAAATAACTTGTCAGACCAATCTATTGAAGGTAGATTCATCTACTGGTTTGGTAAAAATGTATGCAAGTTGTCTTTCACTAGGGACAAAATTTAATTCAACAATACCATTCATTACATGTTCCCTAATTAAGTGATACCTTATGTCTATGTTCTTTGTTCTTGAGTGTTGAACTGGATTTTCAGTTAGGGCAATTGCACTTGTGTTGTCACAGAATAATGGAATTTTATTAAGATTAAATCCATAATCAAACAGTTGATTCCTCATCCATAGCACTTGTACACAACTCCCTGCAACAATATATTTAGCTTCTGTTGTGGATGTGGATACTAAATTTTGCTTCATGCTAAACCATGACACATGCTTATTTCCTAGAAATTGACATGTGTCAGTTGTACTTTTTTTATGAATTCTGCAATACTATATACTCTACATCTGAATAACCAATTAGATCAAATCCATATTATCTAGGATACCAAATACCTAGATTTGGTGTTCCTTTGAGATATCTTAATATTCTTTTTATAGCAACTAAATGAGACTCTCTATGATAGGCTTGAAACCTAGCACAAAGACATGTAGCAAATCGTATGTCTGACATACTTGCAGTTAAATAAAGTAATGAGTCAACCATGTCCCTATAGCTTTAAATGTCCACTTTAGTGTCCTTAGTATTCAATTCAAGTTTAATGGCAGTGGCCATGAGAGTTTTGGTAGAAGAGCATTCATTTAAGTCAAATTTTCTTAGTGAGTCAGAAATATATTTGGTTTGATTTATAAAGATACCATATTTAACTTGTTTGACTTGTAAACCAAAAAATAGTTATGTTATCCCATCATGCTCATTTCATATTTATCCTGCATCAACTTAGCAAACTTTTGACAGTTTTTCATTAGTTGAACCAAAAATAATGTCATCTACATAGATTTGAACAAGTATAATAGAGCCATCAACATTTATATGAAAGATAGTTTTTATCAACATTACCTCTTGTGAAGTGATTCTCAATCAAGAATTTGGAGAGTGTGTCATACCAAGTTCTAGGTACTTATTTCAAACCATATAGTTCTTTGAAAAGATAGTATACAAATCCAGGATGAACACGATCAACAAAACCAAGAGGTTGTTCCCCATATACTTCCTCTTCTACTTTCCCATTGAGAAAAGCATTTTTTACATCCATCTAGTAGACTTTGAAGTTGCATGTACAGCATGAGCTAGAAAAATTCTAATAGCTTCCAACCTTGCAACAGGTGAAAAAGTCTCATCAAAATCTATTCCTTCTTCCTGTGAATAACCTTTTGCTACCAATCTTGATTTGTTTCTTATCACAGTACTAGATTTATCCTTTTTTTTAATACCCATTTTGTACCAATTACATATTTGTTCTTCGGTTTAGGTACCAGCTTCCACACCGTGTCCCTTTCAAATTGGTTCAACTCTTCTTGCATAACTATTATCCAATTTGGATCATTCAAGGCTTCTTCATTCCTTTTTGGTTCTTCTTGAGACAGAAATCTAGTATACAAGCATTCATTTTGAGTTGCACTCCTAGTTTTGACACCATCATTTACATCACCAATAATCAACTCAAAAGGGTGACTTTTTGTCCATTTTCTTTGTGGAGGTAAATTGGTTCTTGAAGATATTGCTTCATGCTCATTGTTGCGATTATGATAGTTATGATTTGATTGATCATTTGAGAACCCTCACCTTGAGATGGATATCTTGCTAGATGAATTTTGAGCAAAATGATAATCCATTGAACTGTTATCAATTGATGTATTATCAGTCGATTGAAGATTATCAACTGATAAGTTATCTGTGGAAGTATTGACATCAATTGATGGGGAATTGGGTATCTGATTTCTTGGAATATCCACAACATCATCACTTTCTTCATCATTACCAGTTGATTCATTTTCAAAATGCAAAGATTCATGGTATCCTTCATCAAACAATCCTTAAATCATTTTATCATCAAAAACTACATGCACAGATTCCGTAACGATATGTAATTTAAGATTATAGACTCTGTAGACCTTGCCTGCAATTGTATATCCAACAAAAATAGCTTCACCAGCTTTGACTTCAAATTTTCCCAGATTTTCACCTTGATTTCTCAGTACAAAACATTTGTAGCCAAATACATGAAGGAAATTTAATGTTGGCTTCTTGTCTTTCTTCATCAATTGATAAGGCGTTTTGCCTTGTAATTGATTGACCATGGAGATATTTTGAATGTAGCATGCTGCGTTGATTACTTCTTCCCAAAAGTATGTGGGCAATTTGGCTTCTTCCAACATTGTCGTTGCAACTTCAATTAAGGTCCTATTTTTTATGTCAACTCCCCCATTTTGTTGAGGAGTTCTAGGAGCAGAAATTTTTTGAGTGATTCCTCTTTCTTCACAGAATTCTGTCAAAGTTGAATTCTTGAATTCAGTACCATTATGACTTCTAATTTTCTTACCCTTCAATTATGTACCAGTCTCAACAATTTTTACATGAATATATCTAGCCGTTAATTACTCTTCGTATCAATTGATGAATACATATAACCCTGTATGTATAACAGTCAATTGCTAAAATTAGTAATTTTTACTTTACTTTTTAATCCAACGGTCAATTGAGTTCCATTTTGAGAAAGGAATCGATTGAGAATTCAGTAACTCTTCAAAAATATAAATAGTCAGATTAAAATTTCTTTTAATTCTTACTTGCATTTTCTAACTGATTCTCTTTCTATCTCTCTCCACGAACTCAATCTTTAATTCTCTATGTGTTTGATCTCGTTCTCTAATCCTTAATATCTCTCAAGTCTTTGTGCTTTCTCTCAATTCGAAAGAAATGGCATCTTCATCTACTTCTTCATTCAAGAAGGTCTCATAAGAAGGATTCTACTACGAGATGAACAATTTTATTTCCTGCACAATTGTGGAAGAAGCATTACAAGGATTTCATCCCTTAATGAGATTCTTGGACAGTTGCAAGGTGATGAATGCACTTCATGGAGCACCAAAGATTATCTACAAATTGGTATAGGAATTCTAGACCACTACAGAAGTTGCCAAGGACTACTCTTCCATTTCTTTCATCTGCAAGGGAGATAAGTATACACTAACCACAATATCTATTAATGAATGCCTTAATTTTCCTGATAATAACACTGATAAAGCACCAATAGATAAAGAAATTAGAAAAATGCTTAAATCTGTGAATTATGTGGAGCCTGATATTAGTCTAGGTCATGTTATTAGGAAACATTTTAGAAAAGAATGGTCCTATTTCTTTGATGCAATAATAAAATGCTTTGGTGGGAAGATTAGTAACTTTGATATTATTATAACTAGTATGCAGGAAATAACATATATCAATCTATTTAATAGATACTATAATTTGTCTTCTATAGTTATTAAAGAGATTGCTACAAAATTAGGTGATAAATCTAATAGATCTAACCATATATATTATGCTAGATTTATTATGTTGTTTATTAACCATTTTGTCAAGGACATAGAGATCAATAGGGAAACTGAAACATTGAACTGCTGGGTCCAAAATAAAAGGGTGTTCAAGGATTTTGTAAGGATTAATCTTCACATTAATGTGGAGTTGATCTATCCATATTTTGTACAAGTATATATCTCTACCTTATCTAATTCTTTTAATCCTAAAGATTCTTTGCCTTCTGTGGCTGTGGAGGGTTTTAGTAATGACCCCAACCCTCCTACCCAAGCCACACAACCCATTTCTAAACTCAAGTTTAAGAAACCAACCTCAACAGGTTCCCAAAAACCTGTTGCAACAACAAAGAAAATAAAAATACCTGTTATTATTGATAGAATAGAGGAGGTTGGTTTTGGTGAGGGAACTAGGGAACATCAAAGAATCCGAAAGGATAAGAAGGGTCAGGGTGTGCAAACCCAGCCTAGCCACTCTACAGTCTCTCAAATGACTATGGCCGTTACAAAATAAAATACCACATCTCTATTGGCATCCTTTTAAAAGGGTGTCAATATTGGCAAGAGCCCTCAACCAAGGGCATTGAATAAGGGTGGGGACACACAAACCAAAATCTCAAAATCCTATGAAAGAAAGAAGAAGAAAACCAGATTTGCACTTGGGGATGCACACTGCAAAGCCACAGGAAACTATGGTGGAGCCTTCAGCATTTCAGATTGATGCATCTCCAATAAATGTGGAGATGCAACCCCATTCACTTTCTATTCATATCCCTCTTTCACCCACACATCAAATTTTTTCAGAAAATTTCTTGATAGACAATCAAGCATTTTCAATTTCTCCTTCATTGTTACTCATGGATTAGCCAGCACTCTCTCCTGATTTTTCTTCCCAGAAAATTCAGGATTCCATTTCTAAAGTAACTTTAGACATTAATTTTCAAATTACTTCTATTTCAACAATTTTTACTCCATCAATTGATGTTCCTTCATCAATTGATATTTAGCCATCGATTGATGCTTAAGATCAATCGATATATATGCTTCAATCGATGGATGTCCCAAATACATCAACTGTTATTCTTTCCACATCAATTAATACTCAATCAATTGATGTTGCACAAACATTATTCGGTATGAGTGAGTTTAGTGAGAGGCAGGATTGCAGCCTGGTAAAAGGAGAGGGAGAGATTGAGGTCATTCCCAAGTCTTCCAGGAATGAGAGTAAAACAGTTGAGGGTCTCACCTTAGATGGTGCAAACACTTTGAGTGAGGGAGATGTGAGGTTCCATAATGAGATCCTGATGCAAAATAGAGAGATGATTGAGAGATATTTAAAGATTCTTCAATTTTCACAAGAGCTGGAACTGGAGTTGATGTCTGAGGAGTGCAGGAGATAGGAGGAATCCTTAATATCAATGAAATTAGTGGTAGTGAATAAATAAGGAGGTAGAGCAAATGGAGAAGGTTTTTGTAGAGGATGAAGAGGTGGATGCAGGTGACTTAGATCCAAGAAACTTTGTGCATCCTGATCCAAGATATCAATATTTGGCTACCTCAACCAACAAGGATTGTAACACCCCCAAATCCCCTACAGGAATCCAGGTCGTCACATTCTCTTGCGGAATATTTAATCTCCTGCTCACAATATAATATACAACAATATTCATAATAAACTCCCCCAAACTACTCCACGAGTTATAGTCTTAGAACGCATACTTACTGATTCAAAAGTTATTACATCACATTCTCATCTCTCATAATCTCTGAAATAATATTACAACTTCAATTGTCAAGATGATGAAAACATCATAAACTTTCTACCAACTCGCACCCTCGTTAGACACTATAAAGCTAACGTGCTGAATCAGTTGCTTTCCCCTTCCCTTTGTCACGGTCCACCGTACTCGTATCAGCTTTGTTTGCCGCTGTTTTATAATATTTAAATAGCAAGAATGAGCCAAAAATGCCCAGCAAGTCTATATATGCCACAACAACTTAACAAAAACATATATTTTTTACCACTCTAAAATAACCCCTCCACATATACAATTATACTCTTTTTGAAAAGAAATTATCTCAAAAACCCTCATAAATCTTTGAATATTACTCATATGAATTGAATAAATATATCTCAATAACTTCTCAAATTGATATCCTAGTTAACCGAATCACGGAGGCCTCCGTGAACGATTAAGGTATCAAGGAATAACTTCTCAAATTAATACCCTAGTTAACCGGACCACAAAGACATCAGTTAACAATTAATGTATCAAGGATTGGACTTATTCGGAAACGCCACCTCAAGTAATGGATTGATCAGTCCATTGTCACTACTTGTTTACTATCGATAGAAGGATGAGCCGACGTCTCGAACACACCCTAAACCCACAATGGGGTTACTCCTCAGGTTGGGCTGGTGCGTTACTCCGGTCACTTTTGTCATCTCTAGTCCAGAATATAAGGTGTCGGAATCTTCGATCACCTTCAACAATACATCTCTTAGGCGTCACGGTAAAATAACACGTGCACCTTTATTTACTTCTCAATAAAATATTACTCCAATATCATTCAGAAACAATGAATGATAAACACCTCCAATAATTTAATTTTCCCCTTGAATGAGTAGAGGAAATATTTATATGAACAACTGTTCTGATCATGGATTCAGAATAAGTTAATCCATATCAGTATTCTCAACTTACTCTATATATATAACTCCACTCTTGAATATCAATAAGATATAGTATGCAGATATTATTTAATACATCTCGTTTTATAATATCTGGATAACGAGCTCGACAATAATATATAGGCATTTCAAATTTGTATGAATAAGATCCGGTATAATCAACTAGATAGAATACTTGCAATGTATATCTTTAAAAAAATTAGAAACCATGCTAAAACATGGTCATAATACTCTGAACAAGAAAGTATAGGAAAGCATGCATACGTAGCAATACATATATTTTTAATATGTAAAAACGTTGGGATATAAAACTTGCCTTGGTTATGCGAAATGAAAACCCTGCTCCTTTCACTTCTCGGATACGCTATAATTATATAAGAACTCGTTTTAGTAAACATACGCAGGTATTAAGTCAACTCAAGTTTTATTTCTATTTTTCTTTAACCCTTATTATCCGGCATTCACCTCCTCGGGTCTATCTTAATCCTTCGTAAACCATCTCGTCAATGACTTTTAACCTAATCCTTTACTCCAATCTATAGTCATGTTATTCATCAACATCTTTCGTGTTTTAACCGACTCGAAATTATCCTTTTATCCTAGCCAAAATGGCTCGTCAAAATCGTGCCTCTAGAGTTGACTCTTCTGCAAATTACTATTACGCGACTCCCACTCTAACATTTTTAATAAATCCAAAAATTCATGATTAAATATGAATCCATCTCAAGGAGCTTCTTGAGTATAGGTAATATTTATTAAAAATATTTTGATTTGGAACCCTTGATTTAACTTGGTGAAATGTATTTTACAAATTGAGTCAACTACGGGGTTTTACTATTTTCACCGCTTTCACTAAATCGCTCATAACTCATTAACCGTTAACTCAAATGACGCACCGATTTCGCGTGCACGATCTAGAGAATGTCTAGAATATAATTCATCAAAGTTTGCCCCTGGACAGAGGACTCATTTTCACGAATTTACAGAACAGGGCAGTAGCTCCTCTAGTGAATAGTGCATCGCACAACTTTGGTTCCAAGATTTTTATAAAATCAAAAAATTAACATCTGCCCTTGAAATTTTGGAGAGGCCTTATTAACTGACCAAATTACTTAATCTCAAAATGTCATGATTTTTCGTGCCTGTCAAGGGGTCTGTTTATATATACAAAGGGAGTCATTCGAAACAGTTTGGTCTTTTTAGACACCTCCACTAAAACTAACTTTTCTCCTAAACCGTAAATCGGAATAACATGATTCAAGTGTCAAAACGATCTATGAGTCAAGTAATATCCAACTATGGTCAGAGGTGTTAGGGGTTAGGAGCTTAACATTTCAGATTTCACAGTTTAAAGGAGTGCTCACGAAAAATGGGCATTACGACGGCTATAAACTTAACGTTTTCCGGATTCAACCAATTGAAATCCATTCTCAACCAACACTCAACCTTACTCATATTATGATAACCATATCATTAAGCTACTGATTTCACAACTTTAGATTAACATTATTTCATAACCTCAACCCACAACACTACTTCTTACTAACAAAACAACTACTTAGTCATGCTAAGTCATACCTCTATCTACTAACATTTTTACTCCATGCAACTCACACAAACATAAGGGTTAGTGGTGTTCATACCTTCTTAGAGCTCAAACAACACCTATCTAGAGCTTAGAGTCCTTGAGAGAGCTTGATCTAGCCTTGATCATAAGTAAACATCAAGAATAAAACTTAGTAATTTTCGGAGTTACTATTCAGCCTCAACTTCTACAATTTATTTACCCAATCAAAACATCTCCAAAACTTATGAAATTAAATACGTACCTTATAAATATAGTGAAGAAGTTATGGTTAAAATTTGGAGATATTTGGATGAGTAGAACTGGAGTTATAAAATTTTCTTTCAACCTTGCTCAAGCTGGGCAGAAACTGGAGAAATGAAATGGGAGAGAGCTCTTCTACTTTACTTGCTTTTGTGTTGGTGTATTTGTGTTTGTATAAAGTGTATGTAATGTATATGGCTGATTTACACACAAGTATGGCTTGGTGGAGTGCAAGGTCAAGGTCAAGTACAACTAAAGCCATGAATCAAGGAACTTGCTTTCTACTTTTCCACCATTTATGGAACCATGTTTCTAACCAATACTTGGTTACTTGGTTGGCTTTCAATTCCTAGTTAGGCATGCATGACACTTGCATGGGACTTGTCTTTAGTCACTTCTTATCCAACACTTAATCATTAATCCTCCACGTAAGTTCGATTAATCCGTAGCGTTTCGACGTAGAATTTCTGTAACGTAAACCCTTAATATTCCAAATACTCTAATTCGATTATAACCATGAACTTTCTAAAATATAATCCACTTGATCACAACTTAATTCTCTTATTCCTTGATATCTCATAAATTATGAAACAATTAGTAAAAGCGGAAATCTTCGGATTCTGACTGCTTTTACATTCACTCATTTTCTTCATACAACAATACCACATCTTTGGTTTTCCCATATTCCACCACTTACCTAGTGTTTGCTAAAAAGTTTTTCATAAACCGTAGAATCACTATTCATCAGGGTCGTTTATAAATAATAATAAAAAAAATCGTCCAAAAATCTGGGTTATTACAGTCTACCCTCCTTACAAGGATTCCGTCCTCGGAATATATGTAAGAGACGACTAGGCATTCTACTCCTTTTCATCCTTATCATTATGTCTCAATATTCTTCTTAACACTTCTTAACATACCTCTATTTTCATATCGGCTTAACAATTATAATAGTATTTACAACGTTTAAGTGTAAGTGTACCTTCTATCTCAACCATTTCTCTTGCACCATCGGCCACCGTCATGTTAAAAATTCTAGCAGTTGATTGATTGTTATTAGCCCCACAGCTTAGTTGTGATATTGCTGGTCCCAATATTGACGCCTTACAATCTCTGGAGATGTGACCCTCATTTCCACATTTGTAGCAAACTACTCCCTTCCTAGGACAATTCATCCGTTGATGCCCCTCTTGACCACAGTTATAACACCTTCCTTCTGATTTTGCACATAGTCCCGGATGCTTCTTTCCACACACCTCACAGTCTGGCAGTGGCGGTCTCGGCTGCCGAAATTGGCTCTCATTTCCCTGTTGTCCTACTCGGACACTATTCGTACTTTCTACTTGGTTAAATCCTCCACCTTTTCCAGTATGAAACCCTGGCCTCCTACCATATTGGTTCTGAAATGTTCCACACGACTGATTTCCTCCCCAACTCTCCGCTTTTCTTTTCTTCCCTTCATTTTCCCTTGGAATAAAATTACTTCCCTCTTCTATTATCTCAGCCTTATTCACCACCTTAATATACTCAGTAAGCTCAAAAGCAGCCACCCTAGTTTGTATCCACGGTCTCAACCCATATTGAAATCTCCTCGCCTTTTTCTTATCAGTATCCATGAAATGTGGCACGAACCTAGATAGCTCTATAAACTCCTTCTCATATTCAACAACTGTTTTATTATTCTGCTTTAGTTCTAAGAACCTCATCTCCATTCTACTCTCCATATGCTCAGGAAAATATTTCTCCAAAAATAACTCAGTGAACCTCTCCCAGGTTACTATCCCTGCGGGCTCCATTAATTCCTTAGACTCCCACCAATAGTTCGTGTTAGGAATCTACATGTGATTTGATGATAACATTAATCTTAGAATCATAGAAATTTTATTTGATGTAACCGATCAATTGATATGAAAGTTATAAATATCTATTGATCAGGAAACCATTTATCAGTTGAAGTGTTTATGTGAATCAACTGATAACTTGGATATTAGCATAGGTGTACTTAGTCTATTTCAATCTATAAGATGTAAATCAATTGATATTTTGTTCATCAATTGATGTTAGAGTCGATTGATATAGATCATCAATTGATGTGTAAATTAAACTGTTGAAGTATAATTATGTGAAGACAGGAAATTACACAAGTGAAGGATGATCAATTGATATTGAAGCATCGATGGATGAGGGATCAATCGAAGAAGCCAAGTCAAGCATTGAAGACCATCAACTGATGTGAAGACCCATCGATTGATATATCAATTGATAACATCTATCAATCGATAAGCCATCTTTTATCAATCGATGGATAGAAAGATCAATCGAAAAAGTACATCAGTTGATGGATTAAAGAATGGATTAATTGATATGCTTAATAGTAAATTATCAATTAAGTGTGACAACACAGAAAGAATATATGTTGAAGATCCAAAGAAGAAAAGCACACCTATGGAAAACAGTCTAGAGTGACTGTGAAGACTCAATCAGAAGCTGTCTTTCAAACTCCTTTTTGATAAAATGTCAAAAAGAAAAAGGAAGGTAGGTAGAAACAATCCTAGTATAGGAATTGTAAAAGCACACTTGTAGTATATAAACAAGTGTAGCAGCATTATTAGAAAACAGACAAGTTAGACAATATTTCTTAATCAATTGTTCAAGCTTGAGAGCACATTTGTAAGAACAGTTGATTTGTTTTCTAATCTTGTAAAAACGCAGCTAGGTTTCTTTTAACCTAGGAACATTGAGCAAAAATATACACTGATGGAAAAATCAATCCATCCGTAATTTTAAATCTCCTTGTTCAATTTACGTTTCAGTCTTAAATTGTTAAAACATATTCTCTCTATATTCTCAAACTTCAAGAACGAATATTAGAACCAGCAAAAAGTTTTAATATTTGTATTCAACCCCCTTCTACAAATATTGACATTGTTCTAGGGAATAACAATTGGTATTAGAGCAGGCTTTCAACATACAGAAAGTTTAAAGATCAAGAACAGTCAATATGGGCCAAAAAGATTCAGGTGTAAAGATTCCAATGTTGGAAAAGGATGAATACTTTCCATGGAAGGTAAAAATGCATCTGCATCTTCTTTCTCTAGATCCTTCTTATGTTCACTGCATAGAGAAAGGTCCTCACATTCCCATGAAGCTAGTTACAGGAGTAAACCCAGATGGAACTCCTACAGTTGATAGACATATTCCAAAACTTATTTCTGAATTCACAGAAGAGGATGAAAAAGAAGTACTAAAAGACAAAAAGACCATGAACATTCTATTTAATGGTCTAGATAAAGATATGTTTGATAATGTGATAAACTGTACTTCATCAAAAGAAGTGTGGGACACTCTTCAAACTCTGTGTGAAGGAACTGAACAAGTTAGGAAAAACAAGATGCAACTCTTAATTCAAAAATATGAATCATTTCATTTTAAGAGTGGTGAAGCCATCAATGATACCTATAGCAGATTCCAAAAGTTATTGAATGGTCTAAAGCTATATGGTAGGGTTTATGCAACAGAAGATACAAATCTCAAATTTCTAAGATCTCTTCCAAAGGAATGGAAGGCAATGACTGTCTCCATTAGACAATCTCAAGACTTTAAAGATTATACTCTAGAGAAATTATATGGTATTCTCAAAACATATGAACTGGAGATTCAACAAGATGAAGAGATTGAGAAGAATCAAAGAAAGGAGAAAACTGTGGCTTTGATGGTCAATGGGAATGAAGACAAGAAAGAAAAGAAAAATACTGGTTGTTCAGAAGAAGTCATGATGGTGGCTAATGATGCTGATGAAGAATCATCCAAGGGAAAAGGAAAGACCAAATGTGAGGAAAATGAAACATGCTCACAGGATGATTTGGATGAGATTGATGAGCACCTTGCATTTTTGTCAAGGAAGTTTTCAAAGCTAAAATTCAAAAGGAATCCAAATGCTCAAAGGCCTGGATCCCAGTTTAGAAACAACAATCAAAATAAAAATTTGGTTGATAGATCTAAATTCAGATGTTTTAACTGTGGATTGGCTGGTCATTTCTCAAGTGAGTGCAGGAAGCCAAAGCAAGAAAAGGCAAAGACATATGAGGGTATTGATTATAAAAAGAAATACTTTGACCTTTTAAAACAGAAAGAAAAGGCTTTTGTCACTGAAGAGAAGGACTGGGCTGCTGAGGACAGTGATTCTGAAGAATATATCAATCTAGCTCTAATGGCCAACCATGAGGATGAAGAAGCTAGTTCAGCATCCAATCAGGTATTAGCTACAAACTTTTCTGAGCTTTCAGCTGATGAATACAATAGTACTATTAATGAAATGTCCAATGAATTGTACAATTTGCATGTCACTCTAAAATCTCTAAACAAAGAAAATCTCAAGTTAAAGAGCACCATTGATGCCTTAACTGAGAGGAATGTTTTTCTTGAAAATGAACTTGTCTGTTTAGAAAGATTTAAGCAGGAAAGAAAGGATGCTAGGAATGAACTAGTAAACAGTTTGAAAAGAGAAGAATTATTGAAAGAACAATTGGCTGAAGAAATTGAAACCATTAGCAAATGGAATAGGTCTGCTAAAACTGCCAAACAAATTATTGATGTACAGGGTGTAGATACTCTAGGAGAACTCCCCAAATCAATAGGCAATCCATTGGCTGATACTTCAATGGATAAAGATCAATCGACTGCTAATCCTTCATCAACTGATAAGGATTATCAATCGATTGATGCTGAATCAATTGATAAGCATCCATCGACAAGTAAATCATCAATGGCTAATAAGAAGAACAAATTTAGCACTCCTATTAAGTTTGTTAAGGAAACCAAAAATCAAGTTGAGGCTGAGACTGAGAAGATCAACATAGGTAGCTTATCCAAGAAACATTTAAAAGAAAAATTAGAAAAGATAGCACCTGTAGAAATTACTCAATCTAAGTTTGAGAAAAGGAAAAAGAATAGGAATGGTAAAGTAGGCATAAATAAGCACAACAACTACACTCCTGATATGTATGCACCTAGAAAAGTCTGTGCTAAATGTGGTAGTGTAAATCATTTGTCCATGCAATGCAAAATTGAAAAGAAATCTATATCTTCAAATGATTTAAATATACATGCCATGACTGCAAATGCCATGTTTACCAATCCTATGCTCATGAATGCCATGTCTTCTAATTTGGTTGCACCTAATGTTCATATGCCTTATGCACAAGTTCCATACATGTATAATCCCTTCTTTGCATATCCTAATATGAACATGCCTGGAATGCCATGGAACATGCCTAATGTAAATGATGAAATTCATGGAAATTCTGCCATGAGTTCCAAGGTGTCAAAGCCCCAAAAGTCAACTTCCAAAGTTAAAGTGGATTTAAACCCACCAAAACAAAAGGAACCGAAGTTGACAACAGGGGCTCAAGCTGCAACTAATAAAAGAGGACCCAAGGAAACTTGGGTACCAAAAGTAACTTGATTGTTTTATGTGTGTGCAGGGAAACAGGAAGAAAAATCTCTGGTATTTGGATAGTGGATGTTCAAGGCACATGACTGGAGATTTGTCCCTGCTCACAAAGTTTGTGGAAAAGGCTAGCCCAGGAGTTACTTTTGGAGATAACAGCAAAGGTTTTACTCTGGGATATGGCTCAATTGTAAAAGAAAATGTTATCATTGAATCTGTAGCACTAGTTGATGGATTGAAGCACAATCTGCTCAGTATAAGTCAACTGTGTGATAATGGTAATGGTGTGTGGTTTACAACTGGATCATGCATCATAGCCAACAAAGAATCTGGTGAAATTCTCTTAACTAGAGAAAGAAAAGGAAATGTCTATGTGGCTGATTTTCTCTCTGTAAAAGCAAATTCAATGACATGCCTACTTAGCAAAGCCAATACAGATGAAAGTTGGTTGTGGCACAAGAAACTAGCCCATTTGAATTTCAAAGCCATGAATTTATTGGTTAGAAAGAATCTGGTTTGAGGCATTCCACAGATGGAATTCACCAAGGATGGACTGTGTGATGCCTGTCAAAAAGGAAAACAAATAAAAGCATCATTCAAGTCAAAGTCTGAATCATCAATTGATAAGCCTCTGGAATTATTGCACATGGATTTATTTGGTCCAGTCAACATCATGTCAATTGCCAAAAAGAAATATGCCTTAGTAATTGTGGATGACTTCACAAGATTTTCATGGGTATATTTCTTATTCTCTAAGGATGAGGCAAGCAAATTAATTGTCAATCATATGAAGAATGTTGAAAATGGCACTGAATGGAAGGTCAAGAAATTTAGAAGTGATAATGGAACTGAATTCAAGAATTCAACCATGAGAGAATTCTGTGAAGAAAAAGGTATCACTCATCTTTTCTCTGCTCCAAGGACTCCACAGCAAAATGGAGTAGTTGAAAGGAAAAATAGGACCTTGATTGAAGCTGCTAGAACTATGTTAGAAGAAGCAAAACTTCCTACATACTTCTGGGCAGAAGCAATTAATACTGCTTGTTACACTCAAAATATTTCCATGGTCAATAAACTTCAAGGCAAAACACCATATCAATTGATGAAGAAAGACAAGAAGCCAACAGTTAACTTTCTTCATGTCTTTGGCTGCAAATGCTTTGTACTGAGAAATCAAGGTGAAAATCTAGGAAAATTTGAATCCAAAGCATATGAAGTTATATTTGTTGGATATGGAATAACAACCAAAGCATACAGAGTCTACAATCTTAGATTACACATTGTTATGGAATCTATGCATGTAGTCTTTGATGACAAGAAAATTCAAGGGTTGTTTGATGAAGGATTTCATGATCTATTGCATTTTGAAAATGAATCCTCAAGTAATATTGAAAATAGTGATGATGATGAGGAAATTACAAGTATACAAGTTCCTAGAATCCTCCCATCAATTGATGTCATTGCTTCAACAGATAACTTATCAGTTGACAATCATCAATCGACTGATAATACATCAATTGATAATCATTCGATGGATAACAACTCTGCTCAACAATCTTCAAATAGAGTGTCCATCACAGGGGGGGGTTCTCAAATAGTCAATCACTTCACAATGATCATAACACTTCCAATGATCATGAAACATCATCTTCAAGGACAATCTTACCATCTCAAAGGAAATGGGCAAAAAGTCATCCCTTTGAACTAATTATTGGAAATGCAAATGATGGTTTCAAAACTAGAAGTGCAACTTAAAATGAATGCTTGTATAATAGCTTTCTGTCACAAGAAGAACCAAAAAGGATTGAAGAAGCCTTGAATGATCCTGATTGGATAAATGCTATGCAAGAAGAGTTGAATCAGTTTGAAAGAAACAAAGTGTGGAAGCTGATGCCCAAACCAAAGAACAAGACTATCATTGGTACAAAATGGGTATTCAGAAACAAAATGGATGAATCTGGTACAGTGACAAGAAATAAGGCAAGATTAGTGGCAAAGGGCTATTCACAAGAAGAAGGCATAGATTTTGATGAAACATTTGCACCAGTTGCAAGGTTGGAAGCAATCAGAATCTTTTTAGCATTTGCTGCTCATGCAAATTTCAAAGTATATCAGATGGATGTAAAAAGTGCTTTTCTCAGTGGAGAACTAGAAGAAGAAGTATATGTAGAACAACCTCCTGGTTTTATTGATCCTGTTCACCCCGGATTTGTATACTATCTTCTCAAGGCACTTTATGGATTAAAACAAGCACCTAGAGCCTGGTATGACACTCTGTCTAAATTTCTAATTGAGAATTACTTCATTAGAGGTACTGTTGATAAAACTCTCTTTCATAGAAATGTAAATGGCTCTATGATTCTTGTTCAAATCTATGTAGATGATATTATCTTTGGCTCAACTAATGAAAAACTTTGTAAAAAGTTTGCTAAGTTGATGCAGAGTAAATATGAAATGAGCATGATGGGAGAACTAACCTACTTTCTTGGCTTGCAAATCAAACAAGTTAAAGATGGTATTTTCATAAATCAAACCAAATATATTTCTGATTTATTAAAGAGATTTGATTTAAATGAATGTTCCTCTGCAAAAACTCCCATGGCCACTGTAACTAAACTTGAATTAAACACTAAGGAAGCAATAGTGGACATTTCAAGTTATAAAGGCATGGTTGGCTCATTACTTTATTTAACTGCAAGTAGGCCAGATATAATGTTTGCTACATGTCTTTGTGCTAGGTTTCAAGCTGATCCTAGAGAATCTCATTTGATTGCAATAAAAAAATATTCAGATATCTCAAAGGAACTCCAAATCTTGGAATTTGGTATCCTAGAGATTCTGGATTTAAACTAATTGACTATTCAGATGCAGACTATGCAGGTTGCAGAATTGACAGAAAAAGTACAACAGGCTCCTGTCAATTTCTAGGAAATAAGCTTGTGTCATGGTTTAGCAAAAAGCAGAATTCGGTTTCTACATCTACTACAGAGGCTGAGTATATTGCAGCTGGAAGTTGTTGTGCACAAATTTTATGGATGAGGAATCAACTACTTGACTATGGGTTCAACTTGAACAAAATTCCTATTTTCTGTGACAATACAAGTGCCATTGCTATAACAGAAAATCCTGTGCAACATTCCAGAACCAAGCATATTGACATAAGGTATCACTTCATTAGGGAACATGTAATGAATGGTACAGTTGAATTACATTTTGTCCCTAGTGAAAGACAACTTGCAGACATTTTTACCAAACCACTAGATGAATCTACTTTTAATAGATTGGTCTGTGATTTAGGTATGCTTAATTATATTTAATCCCTTAAAATGTCTGACAAGTTATGTATTAATATTAATTTTAGCCATTGATTATGTTAAATTATTGATTCTTCAATAATCAACTGATAAACATTTTTACATATCGATGGATATCTGAAGCTGTCGATAGATAAATATATCAATTGATGATATATTTGTTTATCGATGGATATCTGAAGCTATCGACAGATAAATATATCAATTGATGATATATTTATTTATCGATGGATAAATGTACCTATCGATGGATAAGATTGCTATCGATCGAAGACCTGGAATTTGATTGGTCCATGTCATCAGTCGATCTGTACAAAAAGTAGCCATTGATTACTTATTTTATCAATTGATTAATACATATATTCATGTATGTATAACAGTCGATTGCCAAAATAGGTAACTTTTACCTTTCATTTTCTTTTAACGGTCGATTAAGTTCTATTTTGAGTAAGAAATTGATGGAGAAACTAGTAAACATAAATAATGAGATTAAAACTTTATTCATTCTTACTTACGTTTTTTTTACTAACAATTTCTCTAACTCTTTCTCTCTCTCTCATTCTACGAACTTAATCACAACCCTCTGTCTCTCAGTACTCAACTCTTCTAATATCTTCAAAGCTTTTGTACTACTAATGTTCTACTAAAATGGCATCTTCATCCAAGAAAATCTCTCAAGCAGGGTTCATTTACGAATTGAATAATTTTGTGGCCTGCACTGTTGTTGAAGAGGCTCCAAAGGAATTTCATCCATTGATGCAATTCCTGGGAAGTGGAAAGATATAGAAAGCATTGAAGGAAGCACCAACAATAATCTGCAATTTGGTGGAAGAATTTTGGTCCTCTGCAGAAGTTGCCGATGACTTCTCAAGCATCAAGTTCAATTGTAAAGGACAAGAGTACATTCTTACTACTTTAATTTTAAATGACTGTTTAGATTTGCCTGTTAATAATACTGATGATGTGCCTAGTGAATCAGATATTAGAAACATGCTTAGGGCTGTTAATTATGCAAATCCTGATATCAATTTAGGACAAGTAGTTAGAAAACACCTTAGGAGAGAATGGTCCTATTTCTTTGATGCAATAATAAAATGCTTTAGTGGTAAAATTAGTAATTTTGATGCCATAACTTCAAGCATGCAACAGATAGCATATAGTGTTTTGTTTGATGAATATCATGATTTTTCTTCTATATTGTTATCTGAAATTGCTGCTAAGTTAGGAAAGAAGCATGATAGATCTAATCATATATACTATGCTAGATTTATCATGATTATAATTAACCACTTGGTCAAAGAAATTGAGTTTTGCAGGGAAACTGAAACCCTTGAGTGCTGGACTCAAAACAAAAGGGTCTTTAAAGACCTGGTAAGGATCAATCTTCACAGCAATGTGGAATTGATCTATCCCCCTTTTGTTCAGGTATATGTCTCTACTTTAAACTCTTCCCAACCTAATTCTTCTTTGCCTTCTGTGACTATGGAGGGTGGTAATAATGACCCCAACCCTCCTGCCCAAGTCACACAACCAATCTCTAAATCCAAATCTAAGAAACCATCCTCAACAGGTTCCCAAAAACCTGCTGTTGTAAAATCAAAGAAAAGAAAATCAAATGTTTTGGTAGATAGACTAAAGGAGGATTTAGGTGGTGAGGGAACTGGGGAACATCAAAGAACCCAGAAGGATAAGGAGAGTGAGGGTGTGCATCCTCAGCTAAGCCACTCCACAGTCTCCCAAAAGATTGTGGATGTAAATATGGAAAACACCACATTCCTATTGCCATCCTCTCAAAAGGATGACAGTATTGAAAATAGCCCACAACCAGGGGCACAGAACAAAGTTGGGGACACAAAGTCCAAACCAATAACCCCATATAAGAGGAGAGAAAAGAAAGTCACCTTTGCACTTGGGGAATCACACACTGCAAAACCACAGGAAACTGTGGTGGAGCCTTCACAAAGTCTGCTTGATGCATCTCATATAAATGATGAGATGCAGCCCCATTCTCTTTCAATTCCTATCTCTTCTATTCTTCTTTCCCCGTCTCAAACTTCTTCAGAAAATGTTTTGATAGATTATCGAACATTTTCAGATTCTCCTTCTTTGTTTTTCAAGGAGAAGCCAACACTCTCTCCTGAATCTTCTTCTCAGAATTTTCAGGATTTTATTTCCAATATCATCTCAAACATAACTTCACAAATTATCTCAACTGTTTCTTCTCCATCAATTGATGTTCCTTCATCAATTGATATTCAGCCATCGACTGATAAGCCATCGATCGATACTCAAGATCAATCGATGGGTATGCATCAATCGATTGATGTCCCAAACACCACTTCAACTAATATTGTCAATATATCAATTGATGATCAATCAATTGATGTTGCCCAAACACTCTTAGGAATGAGTGAGTTGAGTGAGAGGCAGGATTGTAACCTGGCAAAAGGAGAGGAAGTGAGCAAAAACATTCCTATTTCTTCCAGGGATGAGAGTGAAATACTTGAGGGCCCCACCTTAGAAGGTGCACAACAAATAAGTGAGGGAGAGGTGAGATTCCAGGATGAGATCCTGATGCAAAATAGAGAGATGAGTGAGAGTGATAAAACAATTCTTCAATTTGCACAAGAATTGGAAAATGATCTGATGGCAGAAGAAGTAGAGGAAGGAGTAAAGCAGATAGGGGGAGCCTATGATGCAGAAGCTAGTGGGAGTGGAGTTCTTAAGGACCTTGAAGAAGAAATAGATGCTGGTGAATTGGATCCAAGGAATTTCATTCATCCTGATCCTCAATATCAAGGGTTGGCAACTTCAAGTAACAGGACTGCCGAACAACTTTTGAGAATTGAACATACAGAACAAAGGACCAGGAATATGAAGGAAAGCATTGCCAATACAACAGACACTTGTTATATGGCACCTGAAGAATTGGAGAGTGATTCTGATGAGGAACCATGGATGAGCACTATTGATGGTTCACTAGAAGCTACTGAGACTGAAATTATGTCTCAATACAGAAGAGCAATGGTGGAAGAAGAAATTGCAGATCCTGCACAAAGAAGAATTGCTCACTACATGAGGGACACAATGAAGATCCACAAGATGACAGTTACAGGAGTAAGAAGGGAACTGGAGATTATCAAGAACTCTATCTCCACAACCAAGGATACTTTAGACAGAAGATTGGATGAAAAGTTACCGTTCAACACCATGAATAGCATCAAGGACAAGCTTTTCAAGGAATCCAAGAACTTTACATCTTTGGAGACAAGAGTAGGGTCTCTAGAGAAGAAAATGGATGATATCCTCAGAAGTCAAAATCTACATTCTTCCATTCTTCAAAGGATTCTTGACAGACTTCCACCACCCTCTTTATTTGATGATAACAAAAAGGGGGAGAATACAAAGAAGAGGGAAGATGATGATGGTGGTGATGGTAAAGGCGGCAAAGGCGACAAAGGCAGTGGTATTGGCAGCTCTGCACACAGAAGAGATAAAAGCAGAAGTAACATGGACAATCAATCTTCAAAGAAATCTAAGTCATCTAATTCTCCAAAAGATGATTTAGAACAGAAAAAGAAAGATTACAAGAAGTTTGATGATGATCTTGAAGCTAGGAGAATTTCTAGGGAGAAAGAAACTCAATCAATGATTGAGAGAGAAAAGAAGAGAATTGAAGATCTAAGGAGAAACACTGAGTTAGTAACAGAGGCAGTAAAAAAAGGAGACTTGGATGAGTTCATTGCTCAAACAAGAAAAATAAATGAAGATGCACTAAAGGCTGCCAAGGAAAGCAACTTAGATGCTGAAGCCTTTTTATCAGTTGATCAAGAAGCCCTTAAAGAGAAGAAAAAGGGAAAAGCCATAGTGATTGAAGAAAAGAAGAAGAGAAAAGAGCCAGTTGGCCAGAAGATTCTTCAAGAAGCCGTTTCATCAGGATTGTCAGATGCTAAAAAGAAAGAAAAAGAAAATGAGGAAATAGCAAGGCAAATGAAAATGGAATGGGATATGGAAGATCAACTAATGGATCAACCACTGAGAAAAAAGAGAAAAGTTACTATGGCCAAGAAAAGGTCAAGTTCTACTCAAGAAATAGTGGTTCAGGAAAACCTCCAGGGTCAACAAGAAGAAATCAAGCAGGAGGTCACAATTGAAGGATATGATTTGAAGGGAATACCAGTAATCAATGAAAAAGGATTAATTGGAGTAAGGACTCACCCGGCAACCTCTAACCATGAAGAATAAATGAGGTTGGAGTATGAAAATGGAGTGAAAACAATCTATTCATTGAAGGTGATAATGAAGCAAAGCTACAATGTTTTAAAGACTATTCTTCCTCTACTCAACAGAAAGTACAAACTCAACCCAACAATTGCTCAGGAGATACAACAACAAATTTCAAAGTTAAGAAGATCCAAGGCAGAAGCTGAACCTGATTCACCTCTAAAGCTATGGAAGTCACAGGTCATAAAGGTGGTGTTGGAGCCAAAGTATGCTATGATTTCTACAGATATAGAGGGCAATACAAAGTTCTTTGATATCTGCAAATATCTGGACAAAATCACAGATGAAGAAATACATTACCTTATGAGGCAACTTGGAGAAACTGACAGGGATGAAGCAATCTTGAGAAGTTCTTTCATGAGGCAACTAAAGGAAAATGCTGAGAAAAGAAGGAAGATGAACTAATTTAAATCATGAAGACATTGAAGCTGCTTGCAGGAGTTATCCATCAATCTGGTACTTCCAAAATTAATGTGCCAATTAAGTTTCTTGATTTTATCTAAATGTAAATTTTAAGGGTTTTTGTTATCATCAAGTAGATTTATGCCTGTTAATAACACAGACACAAATAGGGGGAGATTGTTAGGAATCTACATGTGATTTGATGATAACATTAATCTTAGAATCATAGAAATTTTATTTGATGTAACTGATCAATTGATATGAAAGTTATAAATATCAATTGATCAGGAAACCATTTATCAGTTGCAGTGTTTATGTGAATCAACTGATAACTTGGATAGTAGCATAGGTGTACTTAGTCTATTTCAATCTATAAGGTGTAAATCAATTGATATTTTGTTCATCAATTGATGTTAGAGTCGATTAATATAGATCATCAATTGATGTGTAAATTAAACTGTTGAATTGTAATTATGTGAAGAAAGGAAATTACACAAGTGAAGGATAATCAATTGATATTGAAGCATCGATGGATGAGGGATCAATCGAAGAAGCCAAGTCAAGCATTGAAGACCATCAACTGATGTGAAGACCCATCGATTGATATATCAATTGATAACATCTATCAATCGATAAGCCATCTTTTATCAATCGATGGATAGAAAGATCAATCGAAGAAGTACATCAGTTGATGGATTAAAGAATGGATCAATTGATATGCTTAATAGCAAATTATCAATTGAGTGTGACAACATAGAAAGAATATATGTTGAAGATCCAAAGAAGAAAAGCACACCTATGGAAAACAGTCTAGAGTGACTGTGAAGACTCAATCAGAAGCTGTCTTTCAAACTCCTTTTTGATAAAATGTCAAAAAGAAAAAGGAAGGTAGGTAGAAACAATCCTAGTATAGGAATTGTAAAAGCACACTTGTAGTATATAAACAAGTGTAGCAGCATTATTAGAAAACAGACAAGTTAGACAATATTTCTTAATCAACTGTTCAAGCTTGAGAGCACATTTGTAAGAACAGTTAATTTGTTTTCTAATCTTGTAAAAACGCAGCTAGGTTTCTTTTAACCTAGGAACATTGAGCAAAAATATACACTGATGGAAAAACCAATCCATCAGTAATTTTAAATCTCCTTGTTCAATTTACGTTTCAGTCTTAAATTGTTAAAACATATTCTCTCTATATTCTCAAACTTCAAGAACGAATATTAAAACCAGCAAAAAGTTTTAATATTTGTATTCAACCCCCCTTCTACAAATATTGACATTGTTCTAGGGAATAACAGTTCGCCTCTTCCTTCAGCAAATAGGTGGCAAAGATCGTGTTCTGCCCTTCTTCTACTCCTATAATCTTAAAGGATTTCTCCATTTCTTTCAACCATGACCTAGCCTCGAATGGTTCACCAAACCCTTTAAATTCAGGTGGTTGTATTGACTTAAAAGCTGCCGCAGTCTGGTTTACTAAATTGGGCATGAGACCCTGTTGGCCACGGTCTAGGGTTTGTTGTAACAAATCTACTAGTTGGTTCAAACTTTGATTATTCTGGTTGTCATTCTGGTTATCTCCTCGGTTGTTATCCCCCCCCCCCCCCCCCCGTAGAAGCCTCACCTTCCCTGGGGTTAGTTCTAGTTTTCTTTGGTGGCATTTTTCTGAAATCCAAATAAAAGAATTTTTCATTAAAAATGTTCAGTTCAATAAAACTGCATACCCATAAGATAGTCTTTTATAAAAAAACAAAACAGTATATATAGGTACATATACAAAAATATGTATATATATATGCAACTATATGTATACATGTATTTATATATATATACGTATACCTATATACTTACTATTTTTAAAAATTTTAACCCGATAAATCATGGATACACTTTTTTTTTGTCTCAATCGATTCTTCCATTGGTATTGACCATCATGCGCTTATCCTAACTACTCTTTGGGGTTCTACTATATTTTCTATCTCAGTTTCTTTGATTCTAACTCCCCCTTTAATCATCTTGAGGTGTCTATCAAACGGTCTATGTCCTTACTGACTTATAATAATCTTGAAAGAACTCCACAAAAATATCATCTACCACTAAGAGTCTTATTAGACTCACTCTTGGTACCACCTCCAGTAGTCCAATCATGAACTCTACATGAACTCCTACATTACTCTCTTGTATATAGCCATATCTCCTCCTACTCTAGTTCTAAGGTTTATAACCTACCGCTCTGATACCATTTCTGTAACGCCCCCAAATCCCCTACAGGAATCCAGGTCGTCACATTCTCTTGCGGAATATTTAATCTCCTGCTCACAATATAATATACAACAATATTCATAATAAACTCCCCCAAACTACTCCACGGGTTATAGTCTTAGAACGCATACTTACTGATTCAAAAGTTATTACATCACATTCTCATCTCTCATAATCTCTGAAATAATATTACAACTTCAATTGTCAAGATGATGAAAACATCATAAACTTTCTACCAACTCGCACCCTCGTTAGACACTATAAAGCTAATGTGTTGAATCAGTTGCTTTCCCCTTCCCTTTGTCACGGTCCACCGTACTCGTATCAGCTTTGTTTGTCGCTGTTTTATAATATTTAAATAGCAAGAATGAGCCAAAAATGCCCAGCAAGTCTATATATGCCACAACAACTTAATAAAAATATATAGTTTTTACCACTCTAAAATAACCCCTCCACATATACAATTATACTCTTTTTGAAAAGAAATTATCTCAAAAACCCTCATAAATCTTTGAATATTACTCATATGAATTGAATAAATATATCTCAATAACTTCTCAAATTGATATCCTAGTTAACCGAATCACGGAGGCCTCCGTGAACGATTAAGGTATCAAGGAATAACTTCTCAAATTAATACCCTAGTTAACCGAACCACAAAGACATCAGTTAACAATTAAGGTATCAAGGATTGGACTTATTCGGAAACGCCACCTCAAGTAATGGATTGATCAGTCCATTGTCACTACTCGTTTACTATCGATAGAAGGATGAGCCGACGTCTCGAACACACCCTAAACCCACAATGGGGTTACTCCTCAGGTTGGGCTGGTGCGTTACTCCGGTCACTTTTGTCATCTCTAGTCCAGAATATAAGGTGTCGGAATCTTCGATCACCTTCAACAATACATCTCTTAGGCGTCACGGTAAAATAACACGTGCACCTTTATTTACTTCACAATAAAATATTACTCCAATATCATTCAGAAACAATGAATGATAAACACCTCCAATAATTTAATTTTCCCCTTGAATGAGTAGAGGATATATTTATATGAACAACTGTTCTGATCATGGATTCAGAATAAGTTAACCCATATCAGTATTCTCAACTTACTCTATATATATAACTCCACTCTTGAATATCAATAAGATATAGTATGCAGATATTATTTAATACATCTCGTTTTATAATATCTGGATAACGAGCTCGACAATAATATATAGGCATTTCAAATTTGTATGAATAAGATCCGGTATAATCAACTAGATAGAATACTTGCAATGTATATCTTTAAAAAAATTAGAAACCATGCTAAAACATGGTCATAATACTCTGAACAAGAAAGTATAGGAAAGCATACATACATAACAATACATATATTTTTAATATGTAAAAACGTATGGATATAAAACTTGCCTTGGTTATGCGAAATGAAAACCCTGCTCCTTTCACTTCTCGGATACGCTATAATTATATAAGAACTCGTTTTAGTAAACATACGTAGGTATTAAGTCAACTCAAGTTTTATTTCTATTTTTCTTTAATCCTTATTATCCGGCATTCACCTCCTCGGGTCTATCTTAATCCTTCGTAAACCATCTCGTCAATGACTTTTAACCTAATCTTTTACTCCAATCTATAGTCATGTTATTCCTCAACATCTTTCGTGTTTTAACCGATTCGAAGTTATCCTTTTATCCTAGCCAAAATGGCTCGTCAAAATCGTGCCTCTAGAGTTGACTCTTCTGCAAATTACTATTACGCGACTCCCACTCTAACATTTTTAATAAATCCAAAAATTCATAATTAAATATGAATCCATCTCAAGGAGCTTCTTGAGTATAGGTAATATTTATCAAAATATTTTGATTTGGAACCCTTGAGTTTAACTTGGTGAAATGTATTTTACAAATTGAGTCAACTACGGGGTTTTACTATTTTCACCGCTTTCACTAAATCGCTCATAACTCATTAACCGTTAACTCAAATGACGCACCGATTTCGCGTGCACGATCTAGAGAATGTCTAGAATATAATTCATCAAAGTTTGCCCCTGGACAGAGGACTCATTTTCACGAATTTACAGAACAGTGCAGTAGCTCCTCTAGTGAATAGTGCATCGCACAACTTTGGTTCCAATATTTTTATAAAATCGAAAAATTAACATCTGCCCTTGAAATTTTGGAGAGGCCTTATTAACTAACCAAATTACTTAATCTCAAAATGTCATGATTTTTCGTGCCTGTCAAGGGGTCTGTTTATATATACAAAGGGAGTCATTCGAAACAGTTGGGTCCTTTTAGACACCTCCACTAAAACTAACTTTTCTCCTAAACCGTAAATCGGAATAACATGATTCAAGTGTCAAAACGATCTATGAGTCAAGTACTATCCAACTATGGTCAGAGGTGTTAGGGGTCAGGAGCTTGACAATTCGGATTTCACAGTTTAAAAGAGTGCTCACGAAAAATGGGCATTACGACGGCTATAAACTTAACGTTTTCCGGATTCAACCAATTGAAATCCATTCTCAACCAACACTCAACCTTACTCATATTATCATAACCATACCATTAATCTACTGATTTCACAACTTTAGATTAACATTATTTCATAACCTCAACCCACAACACTACGTCTTAGTAACAAAACAACTACTTAGTCATGCTAAGTCATACCTCTATCTACTAACATTTTTACTCCATGCAACTCACACAAACATAAGGGTTAGTGGTGTTCATACCTTCTTACAGCTCAAACAACACCTATCTAGAGCTTAGAGTCCTTGAGAGAGCTTGATCTAGCCTTGATCATAAGTAAACATCAAGAATAAAACTTAGTAATTTTCGGAGTTACTATTCAGCCTCAACTTCTACAATTTATTTACCCAATCAAAACACCTCCAAAAATTATGAAATTAAATACGTACCTTATAACTATAGTGAAGAAATTATGGTTAAAATTTGGAGATTTTTGGATGAGTATAACTGGAGTTATAGAATTTTCTTTCAACCTTGCTCAAACTGGGCAGAAACTGGAGAAATGAAATGGGAGAGAGCTTTTCTACTTTACTTGCTTTTGTGTTGGTGTATTTGTGTTTGTATAAAGTGTATGTAATGTATATGGCTGATTTACACACAAGTATGGCTTGGTAGAGTGCAAGGTCAAGTACAACTAAAGTCATGAATCAAGGAACTTGCTTTCTACTTTTCCACCATTTATGGAACCATATTTCTAACCAATACGTGGTTACTTGGTTGGCTTTCAATTCCTAGTTAGGCATGCATGACACTTGCATGGGACTTGTCTTTAGTCACTTCTTATCCAACACTTAATCATTAATCCTCCACGTAAGTTCGATTAATCCGTAGCGTTTCGACGTAGAATTTCTGTAACGTAAATCCTTAATATTCCAAATACTCTAATTCGATTATAACCATGAACTTTCTAAAATATAATCCACTTGATCACAACTTAATTCTCTTAATCCTTGATATCTCATAAATTATGAAACAATTAGTAAAAGCGGAAATCTTCGGATTCTGACTGCTTTTACATTCACTCATTTTCTTCATACAACAATACCACATCTTTAGTTTTCCCATATTCCACCACTTACCTAGTGTCGGCTAAAAAGTTTTTCATAAACCGTAGAATCACTATTCATCAGGGTCGTTTATAAATAATAATAAAAAAAATCGTCCAAAAATCTGGGTTATTACAAGGATGTAGAGCAAATTCTGGGGTTGGAGCATAGAGAACAAAGAACAAGGAGCTTGAATGAGAGTCTAGTCAATACAATAGAAACATGCTATATGGCTCCTGGTGATACTGACAATGATAGTGATGAAGAGCAATTAATGAGCACCATTGATGGATCCCTTAATGATGTTGAAACTGAAATTCTCTCTCAGTACAGGAGAGCTATGATAGAAGTAGAAATTCAGGATTCCATTTACAAAAGAATTGCCAACTGCTATAAAGAGCAACTGAAGATTAGCAAAATGACAGTTTCTGGAGTAAAGAAGGAATTAGAAATTGTTAAAGGGAAAATAATTTCATCCATAGAGGTTATGGATAGGAGACTAGTTGAGAAGATGCCTCATGGCATAATGCACCTTATCAAGGACAAGTTTCTTAAGGACACTAAGAACTTTGCCAGTTTGGACAGGAGGGTTACATCATTGGAGTCAAAGATGGATCAAATTATTAAAGGTCAAGTCCTACATGCCTCAATTCTTCAAAGGTTTCGAGATAGGATGCTTCCACCTCTTCAAATTGATGATAACAAAAAGGTGGAGAATGAAAAGAAGGATAAGGATGGCAATTGTGGTGGAAATGGAGATGCTGGAGTAGCAAAAATACAGAAGCTGTGCTAGTGGAAGCAAAATGGGAAATATAGAAAAGACAGGAATAAGTGTCAATAACAGAGGTCAATCTTCAAATTCATCTAAATCAACCAAAAATGATTTAGAAAAGAAAAAGGGAGATGCTAAGAAATTTTAAGATGATCTAGAAGCTAGGAGAATTACTAGAGAAAAGGAGACTCAGGAGATGATTGAAAAAGAAAGGAGAAATTTTGAAGAGTTGAAGAAGAATACTGTGTTTGTGACCAAGGCTGCCTAGACAGGAAATGTAGATATGTTCATTGCATAGACCAAAGTTGTCAATGAAGGTGCAAAGGAGGTTGCCAAAGAAGTCAACACAAATGCATATGCATTTCTTCAAATAAATCAAGAAGCTCTTGAAGAAAAGAGAAAAGGAAAAGCTATCATGATTGAAGAAGTGAAGAAGAAGAAAAATGAGCCAATTGGAGAGAAACTACTGAAAGCTTCCATCACTATAGGACTTTAGGATGCTGCAAGGAGTGAAAAGGAGAATTAAGATTTAAGAAGGCAGATAGAGTTGGAGTGGAATATGGAGAATACAGTGGTGGAACAACCAATGAAGGAAAAGAGAAAAATTGCAATGGCCAAGAAGAAGGTTGCAACACCTCAAGAAAGTATTCAGAAAGAGCAATCTACTAACAATGAAGTACAAGGAGTTACTAGTGCAGAAACTTAAAAGGAGATTGTTCTTGAAGGATATGAGATGCAAGGAGTACCTAGAATTGAAGGGTTTCGAGGCACAAATACAGCGGAATAAATGCGAAAATAATTACAAAAAACGAAACCCAAACGCAGGATCCATGCGAAACATGATATTTAATTCGGAGATTAAAAACAAATAACTTAAAATGCTTTAACAGTTCATCAATGGAAGATTAATGGAGGTCCAAAGCATGTATAATCACCGTGTATCACGCTCACGCGATCTACGCTCTACGGTATCCACACAAACACTTTTCAGGAAGGATTGATGTGTACTAGCACCCGAAAACTACTTCTCTCTCTTTATCTTCCTATTTTCTCAAAAGGGCTAGGGTTTTAGAAAAATATGTGTCAATGATTAAATCATCCCATAAAGAGATTATATAGGTAGAAGAATAAGTTTTCTAATTATAATTAATACTAATCCAAAATTCTAAATTATTTAATTAAGTCTCACTTAATTAATTAATTACTAATTTTGGAATTAGTTTAAGTAATTCATTTATTCTATTTATATAATTAATTAAGTCATACTTAATTAATATCGTTAATAAAATAAATTACTTATTTAATTTAAATTATTTCTCCTTCAAGCATTCTTTGTGTGTGACCCTGTAGGTTATTATTACGTTGGCAATAATTTTAATATCTAATTAAAATAATAAATAATGAGCGGCATCTAGTAATACATCATTGCTACCCAAGTAATAATAATAAAATCAGTGATTTGATTAAGCCTTTTGTGAATAATATTCCATGTAATATAATCCCTTTAACCTTATATTATAGATCAAACTCGAGGCATGTATCGTGTCATCATCTTCAACGTTTAATCCGGGTTTCCTTGATCAATGAGTAGACTATTAAACAAATCAACATTTGAGCACGATCATGTATTTTATAGTCTCACTCAATCAAGAGCCCAATAATATCACTCCTAAATAGGAAGGTTAAATCAATTATCTATCATTCATATTTTTCATACGATTCATATTATACCCAATGTCCACTTTTATCATCACCCGTGTAATTAAAGATAACTTTTAGTGTAATCAAAGTATATTAATTCTCGTATAAAAATATAATGATTTCAAGTCAGAGGATCATTGCATCATTATCACAATGGGAATTTCTTATGACACTTATTAACATGTAGAATCTCACGGCGGGTCATTCCAGTGTCATTCATTGAGACATGCACTTATGTTCTTGACTTTAGTATCACCATACATATGACCAATGAGATGTGGTCATCTGTCAACAAACATATTAGTCTTATTGCATTATTATTGTCCTTATAAAATAATACTCGACTAGGGAATTTTAGGAATAAGATATTATTCATATAATCTCATTTTTAAGTCACATACTTAAAGATATATAATACGTATCAAAATTCTAAGGACATTTATTATGCTTTCAATTTATTACGCAGTAAATAAAACATAATCAATAAATAATAATCAATAAAAAATAATCCTTAATAATAAAATATTTTCCTTAAAAATATAAAAGTAATTGTCTCTATGGCACAATTACTAACAATCTCCCACTTGCACTAGAGCCAATTACCCAAGTATCCAATACTCATAGAACTATTTTGATTTTCGTGCTTTTGCTGCGACAAAGCCTTAGTCAATGAGTCTGCAATATTATTATTAGTATGCACTTTAAATATATGTATATCTCCTTGATCATTAATCTCATTAATTAGGTGATATCTCCTAAGTACATGCTCAAACAGCCTCCTTGGCTGCTTCACAAGCATCAATATATTCAAGCTCTATTGTAGAATCAACAAATGTCTTTGATGTGAACCATCCAGCATACAACATCTCAATTTAAATAGATAAAACACAAAGTCAGACAGGAACACTAAATGATCGTTGACTGTCTAGAAACTAGCATCGGTGTAACCTTTTACAACCAGCTTATCTTCTCCTTCATATACCAAAAATTGATCTTTAGTCCTCTTCAAGTACTTAAGAATATTCTTGATTTCCGTCCAATAACCTTCACCTGGATTAGACTGGTATCTACTCATCATGCTTATAGCATACGAGACATCAAGAGGAGTACATATCATTGCATACATTATAGAACCAATTGCTGATGTATATGGAACTTTACTCATACGCTCCTTATCATCCAATGATTTATGATTGTTTTCTTTCGAGATCGATATCCCATGTGACATTGGGACAAATTCCCTTTTAGCCTCTTGCATTCCAAATTGATGCAAAAATTTGTCAATGTATGTACTCTGACTTAGGCCGATCAATCTCCTTGATTTATCTCTATAGATCCCGATCCCTAATATATAGGTCACATCGCCTAAGTCTTTCATTGAGAAATTATTTCTCAACCAAGTCTTCATAGTCTATGGAGAAGGAATGTCATTTTCTATTAGTAATATATCATCAACATATAATACTAGGAATGCCACATGGCTCCCACTAACCTTCTTGTAAACACATGGTTCATCTTCATTTTGAATAAACCCAAACTATTTGACAGTTTCATCAAAATGAATGTTACATCTCCTCGAGGCTTGTCTCAATCCATAAATGAATCGACACAACTTACATACCTTTTTAGCATCCTTTGGATCAACAAAACCCTCAGAATGTGTCATGTACACATCAGCATCTTCTTCAAGACTCCCATTTAAGAAAGCGGTTTTGACATCCATTTTCCATATTCCATAGTCATAGTAAACAGCTATAGCAAGCAAAATCGTGATGGACTTGACCATTGCCACTGGTGAAAAGGTCTCATCATAGTCAATACCATGAATTTGCTTGAAACCTTTTGTGACCAATCGTGCCTTATAGGTGTGTATGTTACCATCCATGTCAGTCTTCTTCTTGAAAACCCACTTGCACCCTATAGGTTTTACCCCTTCAGGTGGATCAACCAATGTCTATACTTGATTAGTATACATGGATTCCATCTCAGATTTCATGACATCCAGCCATCTCTTAGAATCTGGAGTGTTCATAGCGTCTTGGTAGGTGAGAGGATCATCTTCGTCCACAAGCATCACATCACCATCTTGAGTCAAGAAAAATCCATAATATCTCTCGGCTCATGGCGAATCCTACTAGACCTACAAACAACCTGTGTTTCTTGAGCACTGTTGTTTTCTTGTACATTCTACTCAGGTTCCTCCATTGTTTCAATGTTATCATCTGGGTCTCGAACTTCATCGAGATCTATTATCCTTCCACTTCCTTTCTTAGAAATCATTTCTCTTACAAGGAACACTGCAGTTTGAGCAATAAACACTTTGTTCTCAGAAGGATTATAGAAAGAATAACCTTTTATTTCAATTGGGTATCCCACAAAGTTATATTTGTCTGATTTACATCCTAGCTTGTCAGAAGTTAGACATTTCACAAATGCCTCACATCCCAAAATTTTCATAAATGACATGCTATGACGTTTCTCAGTCCATATCTCATACGGAGTTTTCTGAACCGTTTTAGTAGGAACTCGGTTAAATGTATAAGCAGTTGTCTCCAGGGCGTAGCCCCAGAATCTAATTGGAAGATTTCTTGACTCAACATTGATAGCACCATGTCCAACAAGGTGTGATCCCTCCTATCAAAAAACCTTTTCTTTGATATTTTCTACTTCATCTTTATAGTTTTTGAACTTTTCAAATGATTCGGATTTGTTCTTCAAAAGATACATGTATCCGTATCTACTAAAATAATTAGTAAATTTTATGAAGTTAATAAAAGCTACCTTTTGTCATCGTACACATATGACAACATACATCACTATGTATAAGTCATACTCGTTCAGTGACCCTTTCACCATATCCGGTAAAAGGAGTTTTAGTCATTTTGCCAAATAAACCAAGATTCGCATCCTTTCGTATAATTCATAATCAAACTTATCCAAGAATGCATCATTATGTATTCTGGATATGCATTTCTCATTAATATGGCCTCAACGACAATGCCAAAGGTAATGTTTGATTTGAGTCACTTTAGAATATATAAATTATTAACTAGTTGTGCAACATTATAAGCTTCGTCATTGAAATAGAATAAACAACTCTGGTTATTTAATTAAAATGAAAAAGCCTTTCTTGTCCAAACAAGAAACTAATATAATGTCTTTGCTAATTGTAAGCAAGTTATAACAATTATCAAGTTCTAAATTTTCCTTGTAGGCCTAAAATTAAGTAATGAGTTCTTTCAACCAGAGAAACTACCTTTACTCCAATTCCAACTTGATACTCAAAGCTTGACCCTTAGTGATCAACTTCTTCCAATCTTCCAAATAAGCATGACATTTTAATTTCCAGTTTTCTAATTTTTCATAGAAGCAACAATCGTATTCTTTGTCAACACTTCATTCAGACTTTAGAGCCTGTTTTAGGATTGGACTTTGGTTTGATAAGGAAACTAGATCAAATATTCTCATTGCCTTTCCATTTTCCTTTCCCTTTTCCATTCCCTATGTTTACCATCATTATAGTAATAGTTCATGCATTTATCACGTTGGTTTCAACAGTTCTCAACATGCTTAGCAACTCAATAGGTGTTTCACCAATCTTATTCATTTTGTTGTTCATAACAAACTAAGAATATTTGCTGTCCAGAGATTGTAAGATCAAGTCTAGGTGAGTCTCCAGACCAATCTGGAAACCCAAAATGTCAAGGTATTCATTATACCCTATAATCTTTAGAACATGTGGTGTAACTGGGTCTCACTCTCCCCACTTGTATGCTTAAAGCACCTTTTAATCGTCAAATATATTTTGAAGAGTCTGTCCCTCAAATATCCTTTAAGGGTGCTTAATCGTCTCACAAACATCTATATGCTCGTGTTGCTTCTTAAGCTTAGCACTCATAGTTGCAAGCATGAGACATGAAACATCAGTCACAACATCAATTTACTTCCAATAAGTACTATCATTTGCACACGTTACATTCTCAGCTTTAATAGTAGGGGAAGAGATTTGACTAACATCGTGGTGCCCGAGGATGATCCTCAAGCTCCTATGTTAGTCGAAAAAATTTATTCTCGTCAATTTTTCCTTCTCAAGAACTGATCGTATAGAGAAGTTGTTTGTGTTTATCATTTGATATCTACAATATTAAAGTGTATAAAATAAACTAGATTGCAGATTTAATATTAATTATGTTTAAGTGATTATGGTATATCATCATATACCTCACACTATTTTTATCAAACTAATAACCCTAACTATTAATTCGGAAAACATTTCTTTAAATCTTTCTAGTGAGCCAAGATCCATATTTCATCCATGTTTTAAGATAGAGTTGGCTAATACACCCAAAACACGACTATTTAGGTAGACAACATTTTTCGATTATATCAAATATAACTCTTGAAAAGTTTGGTGAAACAACTCGTTGTACACATTTATCCAATAAATCTCACCAAACTCTATGCCTCTAAACCCACAATCCTATTGTGATGATTTAGTTAAGTTAGACCCAGCGTTTCAACAAACTAAGTCATTTACTTATCACGTCTTCCCATGATTGATAAAAACACCTTACTTTGGCAAACTCACTCCTTCTTAATCTAGATCTTGACGAGTATTAAATATTGGAAGACATCCGATTAACATAATATATATTTAGGGATTTTAAAGTTTATATGAACGATCATGATCCCATCATAAAGATATTCTCAATTTTTCCTTGATCTAATAATCCATTTCAATATTCGTCAATGGTTCGATTTCCAGATCGTCGGAGAAGTCACAAACGGTCTCACTTAAAACCCAACTTTCTTACGAATAATAATCCGCTTTTGACAAAATCTTCCCATATTAGAAAAAGAAAATTCATATTCAATACCATGTTTCATAAACACAAGAATCTGATGATCGTTTGTTTAATTTTAAAATCTTGAATCATTACAGATTTTATCTTTCTTAATCAGGCATGACATGGGTGTCGTATCTAATACATACATATCTATACATGCATTCATATACATATATTTATTGTGCGTAAATTAAACGTGTTTGGTTATGGCCCCATCCTATGTGATATTTCTAAGCTAATGGAATTATCAAGGTCAAAATATGATGGTTTCAAATACTACACTATTAGTTGTCTTTATCTTCTTCATTGCTCCACAATCTGGATTGCCTCCTAGCTTCCTTCCTTCCAAGTCACCATTGAACAATTACATTGAATAATAAATAAATCTATTCTAATGGAATTACAATAAGAACTCGAGTTACATTCGAGATTAACAATTACAATGAATAAACTGTTAGTAATTATGCTCTAGAGACAATACTTTTTATATTTTAAGGAAAATATTTATTATTAAGGATTATGTTTTATTGATTATTATTTATTTATTATGTTTTGTTTACTGCGTAATAAATTGAAAGCATAGTAAATGTCCTTGGAATTTTGATACGTATTCTATATCTTTAAGTATGTGACTTAAAAATGAGATTATATGAATAGTATCTCATTCCTAAAATTTCCTAGTCGAGTATTATTATTTAAGGACAATAATAATGCACAAAGACTAGTATGTTTCTTGACAGATGACCACATCTCATTGGTCATAGGTATGGGGATACTAAAGTCAAGAACATAAGTGCATGTATCAATGCATGGCACTGGAATGACCCGCCGTGAGATTCTACATGTTAAGTAAGTGTCATAAGTAATTCTCACTGTGATAATGGTGTAATGATCCTTAGACCTGAAATCATTATATTTCTATACGAGAATTAATATACTTTGATTACATTAAAAGTTACCTTTGACCGGGTGATGATAAAAGTGGACATTGGGTATATTATGAATCGTATGAGAAATATGAATGATCTAGATGGGATTTAATCCTCCTAATTTTAGGAGTGATATTATTGGCCTCTTGTTTGAGTGAGACTATGAAATGCACGGTCGTGCTCAAATGTTGATTTGATTTTAATAGTCTACTCATCGATCAAGAAAATAAAGATTAAATTATGAAGAGGATGACACGAGACATGCCTTGAGTTTAATCTATAATTATCAAGATTAAAGGGATTATATTACATGGAACATTATTCACGAAAGGCTTAATCGAATCACCGATTTATTATTATTACTTGGGTAGCAATGATGTATTACTAGATGCCGCTCATTGTTTACAATTTTAATTAGATATTAAAATTGTTGCCAACGTAATAATAACCTACAGGGTCACACACAAAGAACGCTTGAAGGAGAAATAATTTAAATTATAAATTTAAATTAAATAAGTAATTTATTTTATTTATGATATTAATTAAGTATGACTTAATTAATTATATAAATAGAATAAATGAATTACTTAAACTAATTCCAAAATTAATAATTAATTAATTAAGTGAGACTAAATTAAATAATTTAGAATTTTGGATTAGTATTAATTATAATTGGATTATAATTAGAAAACTTATTCCTCTCTCTATATAATCTCTTTATGGGCTGATTTAATAATATAGAGATTTTACAAAAACCCTAGCCGCTCTGAGAGAGGAGGAAGATAGAGAGAGAAGAAGTTTTCGGGTGCTAGTACACATCAATCCTTCATGAAAAGTGTTCGTGTGGATACCGTAGAGCGTAGATCGCGAGAGCGGGATACGTGGTGATTAAACAAGCTTTGGACCTCCATTAATTTTCCATTAATGAACTGTTAAACCTTCTAAAGGTATTTATTCTTTATCTCCGAATTAAATCTTTTGTTTTCGCATGGATCCTGGGAAGGGTTTCGCTATTTCGATTTATTTTTCGCGTTTATTCTGCTGCGTTTGTGTCACGAAACCCTTCAATGGTATCAGAGCTACTTGCGAAACGTTTTAATTCGGTTATGTGCTTAACAGTTTTTGATATATAAGCATATATGTATGCGATCTATCATGATTTTATATTGATACAATATGTATATGTTTATATATATTATGAATATATGATATTTTATGATATATAATCATGTGATGATTATGTGTGTTGATGTATGTATATGATACATGTTTGTTCTTATTATGGGAATCGTATTCGATACGAATTATGAAACGGCTGCCGTAGATTTTCTGAAATCTGTGTCCGTTGTCCGATTTTCGTAAACGATATGTGTTTTCTGACTGGAAACGGGTCACTGACCATTACTGACATCGTCAGCTCTGCGTCTGTAAGCCATTAGATGTCGTTACAGCCTCCAAAACGGTGATTTATGATTTTCTGAAAATTATTTGATTTTCTAAAATTTTGAGTATATGTATGTATATATTATGAATATATAATATTCATGTAATGTATAATCATATGATGATTGTATGTATCTCTGTATATGTATATATGATATATGCTTGTTTTTGTTATGGGAATTGTATATGATACGATTTCTGAAATACCGTCAGATTTGGAGAAATCTCACTGCCGTATCTGATTTTCGCAAACGATATGTGTTTTCTGACTGGAATCGGGCCAATGAACAAAACTGATAGATAATCTATCACCGAGGGGTCTTTAAGGCGTTTGACGTCACTAAGGGCCTCGAAATATCGATTTATTGTCTTCAGAAATCTGTTTTTAATTTTCTGAAATTTCGAAATTTGTTATATATGATTATATGATATGATTATATAATATGAGATATATTATATGTGTTATATGATAGCATGGTGGATGGTTATGGCCTAAAGACCCATAGGATAGTGGTTTTGATTTATGGTTTTGGTTTCTAAATACGACTTGCATGTCGTTTATTCATTGTAATTTAATTATCTCGAATGTAACTCGAGTTCTTCTTGTAATTTCATTAGAATAGTTTTATTTTTATTATTCAATGTAATTATCAATGAAGACTTGCAAGCAAGGAGGCGATCCAAAAGGGGATGATGGAGCAATGAAGAAAGAAGACATGTAATAGATAGTATTTTTAAAACCACCATAGACTGACCTTGATATTTCCATTAGCTTGGAAATATCATATAGGATGGGGCCATAACCAAACACGTTTAATTTACGCACATTACATATATGTATATGATTGCATGTATTGGTATGTATGCGTAGATATAATTGAGATGCATGCTTAATATTGATTAATCATGTATGTATTAGATACGACACCCATGCCATGTTTGCTTAAACAAGATAAAATCTGTAACGATTGAAGATTTTAAAATTAACAAACGATCATGAGATTTTTGTGTTTATGAAATATGGATTTTTAAAACACGGAATTAAATATGGATTTTTGATATCTATAATTGGGATTTTCTGACAAAAGCGGATATGCGTATTCGTAAGGCTGATGGGTTTTAAGTGTGACCATTGGTATCCTCCATCTACCTGGGAAATGAACAATTTAAGATGTCGATTTGAAATATTTGGTTCAAGGAAAAATTGAGGATCTCTTTATGATGTGATCATGATCGTTATAAATTTTCTAAAACCCCTTAACAAAATATTAAGTTTTACTTGGATGCTTTCCAATGAATGAACACTCATCGAATCCTAGATCGATAAGGGGAAGGACTGTCAGTGGCAGGGGACTCCTATCTATCGTGGTGAGATGCGACGAATATAAACGGTTATATTCGGCCGTTGTATCATTGGGTCTAACTTAACTGAGTCATCATAATAAGTGAAAATAAACGGTTATATTCAACTATTATGAACTTAGAAGCATAGAGTTTGGTTAAAAGTCTATTAGATAGATAAGATCAATCGTTGTTCACCAAACTATCCAAGAATTATATATGATATAATTGACAACTGTTGTCTACCTAAATAATCATTTTCTAAGGACTTCCAGTGGTTGACTTAGGACATGACGAAATATGGATCTTGGCTCACTAGAAAGAATTATTGGATATACTTTCCAAATTAATAGTAAGGGCTATTAGTTTGATAAAAATAGTGGGAGGTATATGATGATATACCATAATCACTTAAACATAATTAATATTAAATTTGCAATCTAGTTTATTTTATGCACTTTAATATTGTAGATATCAAATGATAAACACAAACAACTTCTCTATGCGATCAGTTCTTGAGAAGGACAAGTTGACGAGAATATATTTCATTGACTGACATAGGAGCTTGTGGATCGTCCTCGGGCACCACGATATTAGTCAAATCTCTTCCCCTGCTCTTAAAGTTGAGAATGTAACATGTGCAAATCATAGTGCTTATTGGAAGTAAATTGATGTTGCGACTGATGTTTCATGTCTCATGCTCGCAAATATATGTGCTGAGCTTAAGAAGCAATACAAGCATATAGATGCTTATGAAACGATTGAGCACAAGATATATTTGAAAGGGCACTATACACTTACAAGTAGGGAGAGTGAGACCCGGTTACACCACATGTTCTAAAGATTATAGGGTATAATGAATACTATTGATATTTTGGGTTTCCAGATTGGTCTGGAGACAGTTAGATTTGATCTTACAATCTTCGGACAAATATTATTCTTATTTTGTTATGAACAATAAAGTGAATAAGATTGGTAAAACACCCATTGAGTTGCTAAGCATGTTGAGAACTGCTGAAAGTAATATGATAAATGCATGAACTACTACTATATTGATGGTAAACATAGGGAATGCAAAAGGGAAAGGAAAATGGAAAGGCAAGGAGAAGATTTGATCTAGTTCCGTTGTCAAACCAAAGTCCAATCCCTAAAGCAGACTCTAAAGTCTGAATGAGGTGTTGATAAAGAAGACGATTGTCACTTCTGTGGAAAGTTGGGAGACTGGAAATTAAACTGTCATGCTTAATTGGAAGATCGGAAGATGATGATCAATAAGGGTCAAGCTTAAGGTATCGGGTTGGAATTGGAGTAAAGATAGTTGCTCTGGTTCGAGGAACTCGTTACTTAATTTTTGGCCTATAAGGAAAATTTAGAACTTAATAATTGTTATAGCGTGCTTGCAATTGGCAGAGACATTATTTCAGTTTCTTGTTTGGACAAGAAAGGCTTTTTCATTTTATAACAATAGTTTTTTATTCTATTTTGATGATGAGCCTTATAATGTTGCACATCTAATTAACAATTTATATGTTCTAAAGTGACTCAAATCAAATATTACCTTTGGCACTGTTGTTGAGGCCGTATTAATAAGAAACGCATTTTCAGAATACATAAGGATGCATTCATGGATAAGTTTGATTATGAATCATACAAAAGGATGTGAATCTTGGTTTATTTGGTAAAATGACTAAAGCTCCTTTTACCGGACATGGTGAAGGGATCATTGAATGGGTATGACTTATACATAGTGATGTATGTGGTCATATGTGTACGATGACAAAAGGTAGATTTTATTAACTTCATAAAATTTACTAATTATTTTAGTAGATACGGATATATGTATCTTTTGAAGAACTAATCCGAATCATTTGAAAAGTTCAAAGACTATAAAGATGAAGTAGAAAATATCAAAGAAAAGTTTTTCTTTGATAGGAGAGATCACACCTTGTTGGACATGGTGCGATCAATGTTGAGTCAATGAATCTTTCAATTAGTTTCTGGGGTTGCACCCTGGAAACGGCTCCACATACACTTAACTGTGTTCCTACTAAATTGGTTCAAAAGACTCCTTATGAGATATGGACTGAGCAACGTCACAGCATGTCATTTATAAAATTTTGGGGATGTGAAGCGTTTGTGAAACGTCTAATCTCTGACAAGCTAGGACCAAAATCAGACAAATGTAATTTTGTGGAATACCCAACTGAAACAAGGGGTTATTCTTTCTATAATCCTTCCCAGAACAAAGTGTTTGTTGCTCGAACTGCTGAGAGACAGTGGGAGGATAATAGATCTCAATGAAGTTTGAGACCCACATGATAACATTGAACCAGTGGAGGAACCTGAGTAGAATGTACAAGAAAAATAATACTGCTCAAGAAACACAGGTGTTCGTAGGTTTAGTAGGATTCGCCATGAGCCCAAGAGATAATATGGATTTCTCTTGACTCAAGATGGTGATGTGATGCTTGTGGATGAAGATGAGCCTCTCACCTACCTAGATACTATAAACACTCCAGATTCTAAGAGATGGCTGGATGCCATTAAATCTGAGATGGAATCCATGTATACTAATCAAGTATGGACTTTGGTTGATCCACCTGAAGGGGTAAAACCTATAGGGTGCAAGTGGGTTTTCAAGAAGAAGACCGACATGGATGCTAATGTACAGACCTATAAGGCACGATTGGTGGCAAAAGGTTTCAAGAAAATTCATGGTATTGACTATGATGAGACCTTTTCACCAGTTGTTATGGTCATGTCCATCAGGATTTTGCTTGCTATAGCTGCTTACTATGACTATGAAATCTGGCAAATGGATGTCAAAACCGCTTTCTTAAATGAGAGCCTTGAAGAAGATATGGATGTGTACATGACACACCCTAAGGGTTTTGTTGATCTAAAGGATGCTGGAAATGTATGTAAGTTGCGTCGATCCATTTATGGATTAAAGCAGGCCTTGAGGAGATGGAACATTTGTTTTCATGAAACAGTCAAAAAGAGTTTGACTTTATTCAGAATGAAGATGAAACTTGTGTTTACAAGAAGTTTAGTGGGAGCCATGTGACATTCCTAGTATTATATGTTGATGATATATTACTAATAGGGAATGACATTCCTACTCTACAGACTGTGAAGACTTGGTTGAGAAATAATTTCTCAATGAAAGACTTAGGCGATGTGACATATATATTAGGGATCGAGATCTATAGAGATAGATCAAGGTGATTGATCGGCCTAATTTAGAGTACATACATTGACAAAGTTTTGCATTGATTTCAAATGCAAAGAGACTAAAATGGATATGTCCCAATGTCTCATGGGATAGTGATCGCAAAATAAAATTTGTCCTAAATCATTGGATGATAGGGACTGCATGAGTAAAATTCCATATGCGTCAGCAATTGGTTTTATAATGTATGCAATGATATGTACTTATCCTGATGTCTCGTATGCTTTAACCATGATGAGTAGATACCGATCTAATCCAGGTGAAGGTCACTGGACGACAGTCAAGAATATTCTTAAGTACTTAAAGAGGACTAAAGATTCATTCTTGTTATATGGAGGAGATGTGAAGCTAGTTGTAAGAGGTTTCAGTGATACTGGTTTCTAGACAGATAACGATAATTTAATGTTTCTGTCTGTCTTTGTGTTTTATCTAATTTTATTGAGATGTTGTATGCTGGAATGGTTCACAGCAGAGACAATAGTTGATTCTACAATAGAGCCTGAGTATATTGATGCTTGCGAAGCAGCGAAGGAGGCTGTTTGGGCATGTACTTAAGAGATATCACCTAATTAATGAGATTAATGATCAAGGAGATATACATATATGTAAAATGCATACTAATAATAATATTGCAGACCCACTGACTAAGGCTTTGTCGCAGCAGAAGCATGAAAGTCACACTAGTTTCATGAGTATTGGATACTTGGGTAATTGGCTCTAGTGCAAGTGGGAGATTGTTAGTAATTGTGCTCTAGAGACAATACTTTTTATATTTTAAGGAAAATATTTATTATTAAGGATTATGTTTTATTGATTATTATTTATTTATTATGTTTTGTTTACTGCGTAATAAATTGAAAGCATAGTAAATGTCCTTGGAATTTTGATACGTATTCTATATCTTTAAGTATGTGACTTAAAAATGAGATTATATGAATAGTATCTCATTCCTAAAATTTCCTAGTCGAGTATTATTATTTAAGGACAATAATAATGCACAAAGACTAGTATGTTTCTTGACAGATGACCACATCTCATTGGTCATAGGTATGGGGATACTAAAGTCAAGAACATAAGTGCATGTATCAATGCATGGCACTGGAATGACCCGCCGTGAGATTCTACATGTTAAGTAAGTGTCATAAGTAATTCTCACTGTGATAATGGTGTAATGATCCTTAGACCTGAAATCATTATATTTCTATACGAGAATTAATATACTTTGATTACATTAAAAGTTACCTTTGACCGGGTGATGATAAAAGTGGACATTGGGTATATTATGAATCGTATGAGAAATATGAATGATCTAGATGGGATTTAATCCTCCTAATTTTAGGAGTGATATTATTGGCCACTTGTTTGAGTGAGACTATGAAATGCACGGCCGTGCTCAAATGTTGATTTGATTTTAATAGTCTACTCATCGATCAAGAAAATAAAGATTAAATTATGAAGAGGATGACACGAGACATGCCTTGAGTTTAATCTATAATATCAAGATTAAAGGGATTATATTACATGGAACATTATTCACGAAAGGCTTAATCGAATCACCGATTTATTATTATTACTTGGGTAGCAATGATGTATTACTAGATGCCGCTCATTGTTTACAATTTTAATTAGATATTAAAATTGTTGCCAACGTAATAATAACCTACAGGGTCACACACAAAGAACGCTTGAAGGAGAAATAATTTAAATTATGAATTTAAATTAAATAAGTAATTTATTTTATTTATGATATTAATTAAGTATGACTTAATTAATTATATAAATAGAATAAATGAATTACTTAAACTAATTCCAAAATTAATAATTAATTAATTAAGTGAGACTAAATTAAATAATTTAGAATTTTGGATTAGTATTAATTATAATTGGATTATAATTAGAAAACTTATTCATCTCTCTATATAATCTCTTTATGGGCTGATTTAATAATATAGAGATTTTACAAAAACCCTAGCCGCTCTGAGAGAGGAGGAAGATAGAGAGAGAAGAAGTTTTCGGGTGCTAGTACACATCAATCCTTCATGAAAAGTGTTCGTGTGGATACCGTAGAGCGTAGATCGCGAGAGCGGGATACGTGGTGATTAAACAAGCTTTGGACCTCCATTAATCTTCCATTAATGAACTGTTAAAGCTTCTAAAGGTATTTATTCTTTATCTCCGAATTAAATCTTTTGTTTTCGCATGGATCCTGCGGAGGGTTTCGCTATTTCGATTTATTTTTCGCGTTTATTCTGCTGCGTTTGTGTCACGAAACCCTTCATAAACGACATGCAAGTCATATTTAGAAACCAAAACCATAAAACAAAACCATTATCCTATGGGTCTTTAGGCCATAACCATCCACCATGTTATCACATAACACATGTAATATATCTCAGATTATATAAATATATCATATAATCATATATAACAAATTTTGAAATTTTAGAAAATCAATTAAATTTCAGTAAATAACAAATCGTCGTTTTGGGGCATGTAACGTCATCAAATGGCTTACAGATGCGAAGCTCAATTTGTCAGTATTGCTCAGTGACACGATTCCAATAAGAAAACACATATCGTTTGTGAAAATCGGACACTGGACACGGATCTCAGAAAATCTATCGAAGTTGTTTCAGAATTCATTTCGAATATAATTTCCATAATAAGAACAAATATATATCATATACATACAGCAATACACACAATCATCACATAATTATACATCACATGAATATCATATATTCATAATATATACATACATACACATATTGTATCAATACAAAACCATGGTAGATCGCAGACATGCTTACATATCGAAAACTGTTAAGCACATAACCCAATTAAAACATTTCGCAAGTAGCTCTGATGTCATTGAAGGGTTTCGAGACACAAACGCGGTGGAATAAATGCAAAAATAAATACAAAAAATGAAACCCAAATGCAGGATCCATGCGAAATATGATATTTAATTCGGAGATTAAGAACAAATATCTTAAAATGCTTTAATAGTTCATCAATGGAAGAATAATGAAGGTCCAAATCTTGTTTAATCACCACGTATCCCGCTCATGCGATCTAGGCTCTACGGTATTCCCGCGAACACTTTTCATGAAGGATTGATGTGTATAGGACCCGAAAACTGCTTATCTCTCTTTATCTTCCTCTTTTCTCAAAAGGGCTAGGGATTTAGAAAAATATGTGTCAATGATTAAATCATCCCATAAAGAGATTATATATAGAGAGGAATAAGTTTTCTAATTATAATAAATACTAATCCAAAATTCTAAATTATTTAATTAAGTCTCACTTAATTAATTAATTACTAATTTTGGAATTAGTTTAAGTAATTCATTTATTCTATTTATATAATTAATTAAGTCATACTTAATTAATATCATAAATACAATAAATTACTTATTTAATTTAAATTCATAATTTAAATTATTTCTCCTTCAAACATTCTTTGTGTGTGACCCTGTAGGTTATTGTTACGTTGACAACAATTTTAATATCTAATTAAAATTATAAACAATGAGCGGCATCTAGTAATACATCATTGCTACCCAAGTAATAATAATAAAATCAGTGATTTGATTAAGTCTTTTGTGAATAATGTTCCATGTAATATAATCCATTTAACTTATATTATAGATCAAACTCGAGGCATGTATCGTGTCATCTTCTTCAACATTTAATCCAAGTTTCTTTGATCAATGAGTAGACTATTAAACAAATCAACATTTGAACATGGCCATGCATTTTATAGTCTCACTCAATCAAAATGCCAATAATATCACTGCTAAATAGGAAGGTTAAATCATTTATCTATCATTCATATTTTTCATACGATTCATAGTATACCCAATGTCCACTTTTATCATCACCCGGTTAAATGTAACTTTTAGTGTAATCAAAGTATATTAATTCTCGTACAAAAATATAAGAATTTCAAGTCAGAGGATTATTACATCATTATCACAGTGAGAATTTCTTATGACACTTATTAACATATAGAATCTCACGGCGGGTCATTCCTGTGTCATTCATTGAGACAAGCACTTATGTTCTTGACTTTAGTATCACCATACATATAACCAATGAGATGTGGTTATCTGTCAACAAACATACTAGTCTTATTGCATTATTATTGTCCTTATATAATAATACTCGACTTGGGAATTTTAGGAATAAGATACTATTCATATAATCTCATTTTTAAGTCACATACTTAAAGATATATAATATGTATCAAAATTCTAAGGACATTTATTATGCTTTCAATTTATTACGCAGTAAATAAAATATAATCAATAAATAATAATCAATAAAATATAATCCTTAATAATAAAATATCTTCTTTAAAAATATAAAAATAATTGTCTATAGGGCACAATTACTAACAAGAATTAGAGAAAAAGGTCTGATTGCCTACAAGACTCACCCTACAACCTCCAATCATGAGGAATGCATGAGGTTGAAGTATGAGGATGGCCATAAAGCCACTTTCCCTATGAGCCTAATAATGAAGCAAGGTTACAATACTTTGAAGACCATTCTTCCTCTACTCAACAAGAGGTATAAGCTGAACATCACAATTACTCAGGAGATACAACATCAAATAACAAAGCTAAGGAGAATGACTGCAGAAACTGATCATGATCCACCTTTTAAGCTTTGGATCTCCAGTCAAAACTGTCATGTTGGAACCAGTTTATGCAATAATATTTACAGAAATTGAAGGGAAGAAAAAGTACTTTGATATCTGTAGGTATTTGGATAAAATCAGTATCAAGAGATTGTCTATTTGATGAGGCAACTTGGAGATTCAGACAGAGATGAGCAAATTCTAATATGATCATTTCTGAGGCTATTGAAGTAAAATGCTGAAAGGAGGAGGAAGAAGAAATGATTAGAATGAGTGAAGAACTTGAAGCATCTTGCAGAAATTCACATGGATCATCAACTGGTACATTTCAATTTTAAGTAATTTTAAATTTCATAACTCTATATGAATGAAATCAAGTTTTGGGGTTTGTTATCATCAAGCAGATTTATGCCTGTTAATGTCATAGACACAAATAGGGGGACATTGTTAGGAATTTATGTAGGCTTGATGATAATTTTAACCTTAGAATCATATAAATTTTATTTATTGTAACTGATCAGTTGATATGATGTTTATAAATATCAATTGATCAGGAAATCATTTATCAGTTGAAATGTTTATTTGAATCAACTGATAATATGGATGATAGCATAGGTGTACTTAGTATATTTCAATTGATATGACTTAAATCAATTGATATTAGAGTCGATTGATATAGGTCATCAACTGATGTATAACTTAGGCTGTCAAATTGTAATTATTTGAAAACAGGAAAATTATACAAGTGAAGGGTAATCAATTGATATGGAATTATCATTGGATGAAGGATCGATTGATTACGAATCAAGTCAAAGATTGAATACCATCAATTGATATGAAGACCCATCGATTGATAACATCTATCAATAGATAAGTCAACAGCTATTATCAATCGATGGATATCAAGATCAATCGAAGAAGTGCATCAGTTAATGAATGCAAGGAAGAATCAATTGATATGCTTAACAACAAATTATCAATTGATAGGAACTGCTCAAAGATACAAAATGTCAAGAATCTTCAGAAAAAAGTACAGCTATAGAAGACAATCTACATTCACTGTGAAGACCCAAATTGAAGCTGTCTTTCCAAGACTCAAGACATTTTCCAAAATAGAAAAAGTCAGAATGGAAAGATAGATTAATAATATTTCTAGAATAGGTAATTTTGTTTGTACTCTATTCCTGAGATTGTAAACACTCTTGTATTATAAAAACAAGAGTAGTAGCATTGCTAGAAAAAACCAAGTCAGGATATCATTCAGAATATACTGTTCAAGCCTTAGAGCACTTTGTAAGAACGGTTAATTTATTTTCTAATTTTGTAAAAACCAATTAGGTTTTTACAAAACTAGTTTCTTTGAGCAATATATACACTAATGGAAAAATCAATCCATTAGTAAATTTTAATATCTTATTCAATTTATATTCTAGTTTCTATAGTTCTTAAAACACTTCTCAAAACACTTAGGCTATCATGAACAAATAATAAAAACTCAAAAAGTTTTAAGTATTTATATTAAATCCCTCCCCCCTCCTCTACAAATACATATTGATATTGTTTTGGGAAATACCAATAATAATATAAACTATATATTGATTTTAATTATATATAATAAACATGAACTATTTATATACATACTAATATAATAATAATAATTTAGTTAATTATGTGATGTTTATTTATTTTTTATTATATTAATTTATCATAACTTTATTCATTTTACTTTTATGAATTTGGTTTTTTTAAGGCACTGACTTAGAAAAATATATTTATATTATGTATATGTACAAATATATATATTTCGCTAGTAATTAAGAGATAATTTTATTGTTCAAATAAGAGTTATTAGTATGTTTTCTTGTTTAAAAGTTAGGGATATAAGCATTGAAAATTTTGATAAAACTATATTTAGCTCTACATTGAATTAAAAATATTTTTTTGATGATTCAACCGCACAAATGTTAAGATCTTTTGGTTTTAGTTATGTATAAAAAACTAAAATTTTTAAAATTTATTTTGTGTGTTCTTTTAACTAAACTAATAAAATGTGTTTGAAAACATTTTTCATTTTATTATGAAAAGATAATTTTTGTCATCTTCTGTGAAACAGACAATGATTTTCATAGAAATTGTGTTGTATGAGTTAAATGAAGACAACGATTTTCTATATAAAACCGTTTCAAAAATAAATATTGTATGAAATAACATGTCGCAACAATTTGAGAAAATATCATTGCATGAAGTTCATAAAGACCCGTTGTATATTTTTTTATGTTTTTAAATGCTTAAAACGATTCATTTTTTTATTAATTTTGATTTTTTTCAAGCTACAACTTAGAAAAATATATTTAATTATGTATATGTACAAATATATATTTTGTAGTAATTAGTATATAGTCTTATATTTCGAATAAGAGTTATTAGTATACTTTTTTGTTTAAAAGTTAAGATATAAACATTAGGAATTTTTATAAAACTATAATCAGCTCCATATTAAATTAAAAATATTTTTTTCGATGATCCAACCGTACAGATGTTAAGAACATTTGGTTTCAGTTATGTATAAAAAAAACTTAAATTTTTAAAATTTATTTTGTGTGTTTTTTAATTAAACTAATAAAATATGTTTAAAAATATTTTTTGTCTTATTATGAAAAGGTAATTTTTGTCATTTTCTATGAAATAGACAACGATTTTTTTAGAAATTGTGTTGTATGAGTTAAACGAAGATAACGGTTTTGTACATAAAACCGTTGTAAAATAAACTGTTGTGTAGAGTTCTTGTTTTGCACAACACAACATTGAAAAAGTGTTATCTGATGAGCTCTATCAGACAACACAATATTGTACTGTTATGTTAAAACCTCTTACATAATGCCTCACAATAAATACTTGTCTGATATAAACAACGGTTTCCCATAGAATTGTCTGAAGTGTATTCAAACAACAACTTTATTAAACCATTGTATGGAGCTATTGATCTGCGCAATATGACATATAAAACGTGTTGTGTGATTGAGTGTTTTATGCAACGGGTTTAAAACTATTGTATAACACATGGATCAGACAACAATTTTTCGGGAGAAAAAATAAAACATTGTCTGTTAAATCTAGGAAACACTTTTTTCTCTGAACGTTGTCTGAAATGTGTTGTCTGTTTCAGTTTTCCTTGTAGTGATTAACAACTAATTTAAGAGAGAGAGATATGAAGAAATCCATCTCCTAAATGGGTTTACTATTTAAATATACGAGATAAAAATAAACTATTGAACCTCGTATATATATAAACCATACACAAGACCAAATATATATATATATATATATATATATATATATATATATATATATATATATGTTAAAAATTGAAATAGTGAAGCACACCATATATATATATGGGTAAGGTTCAACGGGGAACCACTATTATATGGAGAATTCTAGAAACCACCTAATAATTAATATTTTTTTAATGTAAATATGTTTTACACTATGTTCTGTATTATATTATTAACATATGTTCTATAATTTATAATTTATTATGTTTTTTAACATATATTTTATAATATGTTCTCTCATATGTTATGTACTACTATAATTTACAGAACATACTTCTAATATTTTTTATAAAATTATTAACATGTATTATGATTCAATTAAACATCTAATATAGATAATTCAACTTTAATAATTAATTGGGTCTGGTCAAATTGTGAAAATTTGGTTTTTTTGTTAGTGATTTCTTGAGTTTCCCGGCTAACAATGAGTTCTTATTTGAACTTTACCCTATATATATATTAAAAAATATTTAACTAATTTATAACCCTTGTGCTCTAATGTTAGAAACAAAAATACTTCTTATATCAAGGGATACGAGCGTGTTCATATCCAAATAAATCAAGCAAGTAACGAGAATATAAAACAACTAAATTTAAACCATGAGTTTATATATATATATAACACTTATAACCCTTGATATCTAGGAAGAAATCAAGAGAAAAAGCTAGATTTGAAGCCAAAACACACAAAAATGAGTTGTTAGAAAATGACTGGAATATCAAAGTTTGGTATAATTTTGCGTTCAACAAAACAAGTGCAAGGGCTTTTAAAATATGGTTTTTACCTAGCCAAAAAAAACTTGTATGTTGCTTGTGTTAAATGAGCAAGTAAAGTGGTGAAAACAAGTTTTATAAGTGATGATTCTTGAAAAAACAAAGCTTGGTTGCTAAAAACTTTTGAACTTGAAAATTTTCTGGTGAAAAGATGAGTTTCCAGAGAGAAAATAGCAGCATTTACTTGCATTGAATGATTTAGAGAAATGGTGGGGATGAGGTTTTTTTATTTATAGCAAAAAATTAGGCAATTTTAAATTATTAAATGTGGAAACCAGCTTCCTTAAAGTAAGAAAAGTTGTTCAGTTTTTAAATTTGTCTCTCAGATAAAACGAAGCCTGTGTGACCATAGAAAGACGTGCATGCTTGATATAATATGTATTTAATTATGAATAAACATGTAATGGAATGATACATTAATTTTTGCGACGTTTTTCAAAAATGCTCTAAAAATATGAGCCAACTTCAAAAAATCCTAAAAAAACCCCATGACTATGGTCAACTTCAACCTAGGAGTTTATATGATCCTCGAAAACTTTTTGGAATTCCCAGATAACAATTACGTATCGATTTTCGAGCTCCCAACAAAGATCTACAAAAATAACCAAAAATTTCTAAAATTATTTTTAAATATTCAAGTGAAATTATCCAAATTTCAAGTCATTTGAACATGTAACTTCCTAATACTAATATTATTTACACTTCTTGTTTAGTTTGAATAATCAAAACCTAATAAAATATATAATATAAATTTTGGGTAAAAAATTAATTAACTAAAATATTCATTGTTTAAAAAGTTAGTATACGTAACGCGGGCATAATTTCCTAAATTTACTAAAGTCTGATTTATGAATTACTTCATCTTAAAAAAGATCTCTTGATGCAGTAATACTGTAAACTACAAACGGAGTTTGGACTAAGGTTTAACAAGTTGGGCCACTAAGAAATGGACCTGGGCTGAATATAGTTTAAATCTAGGAGTAATAGTAATATTTCAAAAAATCACAACATTACATGGCTTGAGCCCATCACACAGCCCAAGTCACAGTCCGCCCATGGGTAAAATGTATTATGCACAAAAGGAGAAAACGAGAATTTCTAACTAACATTTTGCATAACCAATCCATTTTTAATAATATTAAATAATTTAGAATTTGAGATTTTTTATAGTCAGTTTAGTTAATTTAAATGTTTAGTATTTTTTTTAATTATTATTTCTAATTTTTAGGTTTTTCATTTTTTTATTAGTTAAATATTTTTATCATAATTTTATATTTAAATTATAACCTAAAATTTATCTATTAATATTAAGAATCATGTTTACAATATAATATTTACATAACATAGTTTTAGTAAATGCAATTGATATAGACATCTCAATTTTATCACCACGCAAACCCTTTAATTCATAAATTAGATCTCATGAATATGATAAACTAAAATAAGTATAAATATTATAAAAATAAGATAACCATTATTATATATATATAATTATAATATTATATTTTTTTATTGCAATAGTTTGTTTTATTTTATTTAATATATAAAAAATTATATTATATTATTAGTCATATAAATTAGTTTATACTATGATTTTTTTTAATAATTTATATTGTTTATAATTTTATATTTTTGAAATTATAATATTAAATATATATTATATTTCTAATTTATTTTTTAAAAAACAATAATTTATAATTTTAATAGAGTTCTGATTGGATATTAATACATCCAAATTACATTATTTCAATCTGCCCTAATTAAATCATTAGTTTATAAATTTATTATTTAGCTCGGTTAAATAATAAATAGGTACAATTTATGTAAATATAATATTATAATTTTTTATAATATATGATAATAAAAAGTATTTATTTTTTAATATTATAAACTAAACTAATAACCAATTCATTTCAATATTTTTTTTGAAAAAAATATCTACTTTCAGTATTTTATTTTTAATAATATAATATTAATTATTAGAGATGCTCTTAATTTTGTCATTATTGTTTGAATTGGACTCGACTCGGCAGTCGGCAATGTCCGGCTGCAATTTGAGATAATGTAAACATTTTAAAGTTTGGAGGGTAATGTATTTTCTACTGATGTGACTTCTTACGAGACTTTTTTGCCATATCAATGAATGTATTTTGTGGCCAGAAAACATTTGGAAATAGTAATAATTTTCATATGCATCGAGATTCATGCAAGTAGATTGTAGGGTCGCAAGACAATACTAATTTCAAATGCACTATAAACAGGGTTGCGTACACGCATGAAAGTCCAAACTAACATTTCTATCAAAAAATATTTTGTTGAAATTTATATATATTTCTTCTCTTTTTCAAAGTAAACTATAATTAGTTTGACCCAAATTTTATTGCATTCAAATTTTCAGGAACTGTACGTGAAAAATCCGAAAACCTGTGAAATCTAAAATTTTCTCTTAAAATTCCACAATTTGCACCCATGCGCGTACTTGGGTGATAAAGCAATAACATAGCAATAAAAAGGAATTGAACATACTTTTTTAATTCAACTTGAAATTCAAGTTTTTACTTACAAATTTTTACTTTTAAATGACCAACATTAAATCATTATATCTCATCCATCATCATAAAGAGTACTTCAATATGCATTAGAAAATTTTAATGGAGACAAACTTATAATTATAACTTGTTGTGCGTACACACCCAAGAAGTACTCAAATCTAAATTCAAAATAACTTGAAAATGTTAGGCTTTTACCCACATTTCCAACAATCCCCCCACATGCATAGATGAGATTGAAGTTTCTATAGCACACATCAAACAGACATGCAAAGAGTTTGATTGGGTGATAATTTCTTCGATCAGATATAACATAAGATAGGTAGAGAATGCTCATTAAACTTTCGCTCGATTAAGTAAACAGATCTTACTTGTATATAGTAGAAACGATTGTCCTTAATTTGTTCGACCATTTGTGCAAGCAATAATACACTCATCATTACATCTTTTCTAACTTAATATCAGTTCTTATGATTATATGCATTTTAGCCATGGACATCATCTTGGTTTTGAGGGAGTTTCTACAGGATTATGCCTCACAATTCTCTTTTGAAGCGGCCCCACTATTCTCCTACATATGTGATCTTTATGCACTTTATGTTGCTGAAACTAGATTTGTATATGTGATTATCATGCTTAAGAGATTTAAGTTACTAAAATAAACTCTTGAAAGGTTGGTACTTTGTGAAGAGTAAAGTGCTTAGCGTGAGTATGATCTTGAGAAAGCTCAAAGCATGAGAAGCACGATATTTGATGAAAGCTGGTGGAATAAGGTGGAATATATTATTCAGCTTACTGCTCCTATGTATGATATGTTTCATTTTTACTGATACAGATAAGTCTTTACTCTACTTGATTTATAACATGTGGGATGATATGATTGAGAAAGTCAAGAAAATCATATATATGCGTGAATAGAAAGAGCTCTATTAGAATTCTACATTTATGATTTAGTTTTTGCAGTTTTCATTTAAAGATGGACTAAGAGTTCTTCTTCACTTCATTGTCTTACATTTAGTAAACCCTAGGTAAAATTAAAACCTTTAAAAATGCTTTGACCTGTGTTCTTCTAATAGTTGACTTGGGTTCTTTTATTAATTAATGATAATTCATTTATGTAGGTATTATAGTCGTGCATGGCTTAATGCAGTTTCAAATCATCTTCCTCCTCATCAAGATATCGAGCTATCACAAGAAAGAAACAAATGCATCAAAAGATTTTTATCAGACGAGGAGGCAAGATAAGATGTGAGTGTTGAGTTTACTCGATTTTTAAGACAAATGGATACCTTTGGTAGTGCTGATTCTATAGAAGATAGAGGCACCGTGAATCCAAAGATGTGGTGGCTTATCCATGAAGTTTAAGCTCCAAATATTCAGAAAATACTTTTGAAACTATTAAAACAACCATGTTTCTTCTTCTTGTTGTGAAAGAAATTAGAATACTTATTCCTTTAATCACTCGGTTAGAAGGAATAAGATACTAACTATCAACTCGAGCAGAAGATTTACTTTATGTGTATAGCAATCTTCACCTCCCTTCTCGAAAGAGTAACTATTACTTGTGGAGAGAGTCAAGGTTGTGGGATATTGGAGTCAATCACTTTGTTCTATTTGATGGTGCCCAACAATTTGAGATAACGAATCATTTTTTTTATGATTCGGAGATAAAAGCCATGATTTGTCGTGATGATTGATACTGACTAATCAAGTTTGGAATTAATATTTAGTATTAGGTATTTGATTTATTAAAATTGATAAACTTATGTATTTGACTATTTGGTTTAATTTAAATGTGATGTTTTCATTTGTTAATTAATTATATATATTTATAATTTTTTTAATTGTTGTATCACCGCACCCTAGTATTCATATTCATGAATTTGCCAAATTGTCGCACCGTGTACCCCCGCACCTGCACCCATGCTTCATAGATTTTTACAAACGACGCTAACTATTCCAGCTAAGGGTGTAAATGAGTCGAGCTGATCTGAACTTTAAGTTTTTCATGTTTAGCTCATTTAGAATTTTTTGAACTCGAACTCTTATCGAGTCTAATATTTTGTTTGAGTTTGGCTCATTAGTGTTCACGAACATGTTTGTGAATAACTTACGAACACATGTTTGCGAACAACTCACGAACACTATTCACGAACAACTCATGAATATGGCTCACGAACTTGTATTCATGAACATATAAATATCAAGCAAAATAAATAAATTTAAATTCTAATAACAAAATAATGAGTGTGTGAGCAGAGGTAGGGGTGAAATCGAGTCGAATAACCATGAATAACAGTATGACTAGATTCAGCTCGAATTTATAATTACACATTCAGATTCGGTCCGATGCGAATTAGAGTTTTAATATTTTACTCAGATTCGACTAGAGTTCGAATATCAAAATCCGTATTTGATTCGCTTCGACTCAAATGGATACCAAACTACTCATTTTAGCATATTCGAATTTGAATTTGTATGTAATAATTTTATAAAATTAAGTAAACTAGAATAATTGTTCACTAAAAACTAAAATGTGATCATTTTGTAGAGTATTATTTTAATATAAATATTATATATTATATATAATAATATATATATATATATATATATATAACTTACGAATTCGAGTCGAGTACATATAATAAATATGTATTTGAGAACTCTAAAATTATTCAAACTGTTCAAAATAAATATGATCGAATATCATAGTGATAAAATCTGACTCGGTATTCGTTCAAATTAAAAAATAAGATTCGAATTCACTTGTTTTTATATGAATACGAATGATATTCATTTTTAACGAGTCAAACTCGAGTTCGAACCCGGATTACTCGAATTCATTTTCAGCTTTAAGTAGAGGTGCATTGCCTTCAACAAGATAATGAGTTAACAAAAAAAAATTCACACATTTTCAGTCCAAATTCCAAGTTCAAAAAAGTACAAACTAATATTCATATAAATACTTAAAAAATCTATACTATATTATTATAGTTGAAAGATTAAAAGTTTTGTTCGGTCGGTACGGTACTGGCGGGATAAAATGAACCATAGAAAAGATCTTAACAGTTCAATTTTAAGTGAACCATAAAAACGATCTGAACCATTCAATTTTAATAAAATCTAATTTTAGAAAAAATATATATCATACATACAACTCTAACCCCTTATAATCCTCTTTTTATACAACTCCTCATGAATAATATTATATTATATTTAAATTATATTCTATATTTTTTATTTTAAGAATCCTACTTACCCTATAATTTTTATTTAATATATCATTAAATTTTATTAATATTAATATATAAATATCATTGTATAATAAAAAAAATAACAATTACAATCTAATGGTTATTATATTTATTAAAAATATAATAATTAACCAACAAAACTACTCTTAGACAAATACAAAAACCCACTTCTTCACCCTCCCCAACCAGTTTCTCACAATTCCATCGTTCTGCAACCCCATCAGAGGTAATTTTCGCAAGCAATGTCCATCACATTGCTGTTGAATTAATGCACTAAAATATATATGTATTAGATATAATTTTACTTATTATAATACGAGCCCTAACTATATATATATTAACTGAAATTTTATTTTTTAGGCCCAACACGGGTTCAAATTATTACATATTTCTAATAAATAGAATAAATTTATATAAAATAAGAGAACATATAATATTAACATAAACTTTTAAATTAAATATCAATAAAAATTTAATTTACTTAAATATTAATTATTCTGTATTTCAAACAGGTTATAAGCTTGTATATATATATATATATATGTGTGTGTGTGTGTGTGTGTATATATGTATATATATATATATATATATACTATTTATCCTAATTCGTAGATGTCTAAAAATATGTTTTCATGAATTTCTTTTGAACTATATTCACAAACATATAGTTCACGGACATTATAATCGAACTTGTTTGTGAACTTTCGAGGCGAACTAGTCTTATCTTTTCTTTTCTTTACCAAGTTCAGCTCATTTATGGACCGAACCTAAAAATTGTGTTCATGTTCGACTCGTTTACAAATCGGACCGAACACGAACTGAACTTTTTTCGAGCCAAACACCGAACTGTTTTTGAGCGTGTCGGTTCATTTACAGCCCTAGTTCTAACACAGAAAATAGGATAGTTAATTCATGCAGTTTGCAGAGCTTGGAGGCTTTTGAAGTTGGGGATACTCTTCATAATCAAGATTAATCGGTCTTTGCAAGATTCAATAAATAGATGTACTAATTTTTTTATACAGTTTTTACAGATACAATTTTATTGATATCTCAAAATTGAAACAAAATACAAAAAACAATGTTATACTTCTGAATTTTAAATTGGAGAGAAGATAGAAGAAAAAATATATAAATTTTCAATTTTTTATCCTATAATTGTGCTACTGAAATTTTTTTGAATAAAGCAAAAGGTAAAGAAAAAAGATTATCATAAAACTTTTTCCTATTTTTTGATGGGTATGAGTGATCCTCTCGTGTAATCTTTTAAAAAAAAACTTCAGTCCATATAATTACAATGCGAGCATGTTAGAGATTCCTATATCATTTTCTTTATCAACTAGTATACCTTGCCCGCGCTACACGCGTTGTCTTTGTTTTTATTTTAAAGCATTTTTTTCAAATAAAAAATATTAATAATATTAGCAAGTAAAAATTAACGTATATAAGAAAAAAATAATTATTTGGAATATTGAATCAATAAAAAAAGTTATAAAATTATAATTATATAGATTTACAGATGAAAGAAAACAATAATAACCAAACCACAATTCTTAACAGAATATTGATTTGAATATTAAATCCAAAATCATCACCAATAAAATTTCATCTCGAAGAGCCCAATAATTCTCAATATGTCCAAACACATAAACTTTAAATGAATGACTGCGCGGTAGGTAAAACACATTGTGAATAAATATTGTTGAAATGCATATATACCAATGCAGTAGAACAAAAAGGATGAATTTCACATTCCGTTAATAACTATAAAGCGAAGCATTGCGATTTCACCATTATGACCATTAAGTATTCTCAACGGCTCAACATGCCCAACAACACCAATGACATTTAAAAAATGTAAGTTATATATATCACAAATGTATTCTAATGCATTTAGAAATCGATATGAGTAATGTTGTAGTTGTTAGTTAAATACTAATCTATAGCATGTACATGAAGATCATTATGGACATACCCACTTTGAATTTGTTGCAAGTCTTCAAACTCAAGAAAGTCAAACTTATCCATTGGTATCATAAGCTTATCTACTTCTTTCTCTTCAACAATGGTGAATTGTGTCAAATAAATACAGAATTCAGTCAAAACATGCCTCAAGGTTCTGGTTACTTCTCTAACAGAAAAGTTTGACACTTCGTATATGCTTGCTTTATTAACAAGCCTGTTAACCAAAGCTATTAGTTGTTTTTAATTGATTTGTATAATTCATGTTATCCATTTTGCTTAACTCCTGAAGTAATATCACCTAGGGATGGCCATCGGGCCGGCTCAGGGAGTGCTATTCCCGCCCCCGATCCCCGAACCCTAATTCAATCCCCGAAACATGCCAAATTCCCGAACGGGGATTAATTTGTTATCCGATCCCCGCCCTGAACGGGGAACGAGGATCCCCGCGGGGAATCGGGGAATTCTTTTTTTTTTATTCTAAAAAAATAATTATATTTTAACTTACATTTTTGAATTAAAATAGTTAAAAATTTATCTTATATAATATATATTTTTTAATTTTATATCATATTTTAAGTAATAATTTTAATTAATTATAATGTATAATATAAATAAAGGACAAAAATAAAATTACTATAATAAAATGATATTATAATTTAAAAAAATTAGATTAAGAAAATAAATTAGAAATTTAAAAGTATAATAATACATATAAATTATAAATATAATTATTATTTTATTATATATATATATAAATATATATTATTTTTATTAAATATTAAGATTGAGAAATGAGGATCGAGGATCGGGCCAGAGAGACACCAATACCCGTCCTCATCCCGATCCCCGAAATTTTTATGATATCTCCCCCATTCCCCTACCCGTACCCGAAAAAATCCGTGAATCCCCCCCATTCGTTGCGGGGATCGGATCGGGACCGGGAAGTGCGTGGAGAATGTCCATCCCTATTGTCACCATCACATTCAGACTTGGGATCATTAGATTCCACTAAACTACTTCCTTCAATGTATGATAAACTAACATGCTTGGTGTCCTTGTTCGGTTTATCGCTGGTAGGAGCATCTGGCACGAAAGATGAAGAACGTATCTCTTTCATAGTATGTGTCATAGTAAACGCTGAGAAGTTCTGCCTTGGTGGAGTAGAGCTTTTGATAACACAAGCCTTCTTTATATCTTCAAGATTAAGATAATTCTCAGTAATGTTGTCACCAATATACTACAGGCTTAAGTCTTGTCATGTTTCAAAGTTTACGCGTATGAGCTGTCTTAATAGTTCTATTGTCAAGGTATCCCTAACCAAGCAATCATCTTTAAAATAAAATAATTCTAATATCTATATATCTACGTTTAAGGATTAAGTTAACTATAAAAAGGAAGAAATTAATACCCGACATGATAGAATGATGCTGCTAATTTCCTTTTAATCAACTCCTCCGAGAATATAAGCTAGAATGACTAAGGTATCTCTGAAGGGCATGATTCCTGAAATGTAATAATTGGTTTAAAAAGATGCAATTACATCCACCTGGTTCATGCTCGACATTTGTATATAAATTAAAACCTATATATAAGAAAATAACATATATATTACACACAAATATATACATAAAAACATATAAATTTTAAAATCAAAATAAACATAAACCTAATCCATTCAAGGAATTTGAAGTGAATATAATCATGTCTACTCTCGTTTATAGCCTATGTATTAACGATGAATCGAGAAACAACTTAAAATGAAAGACGACAACAAATATGTTATTATCCACCGATTTACAAAGAAAAAAACACCCAAAAAATATTAATTCCAACAACATAGTTGCGATTGGATGAAAATATGATTGATTATAGTCTTTATTACTTCTCTTGTTAACAATCAAATACCAAATAAAATTAATAATTACAAAACTGAATAATATAATATAAATTTATACACATAAAAAACATACATACATACACATTAATAAATCACTATAACAATCATATGAGAATTACATAATCAATATCCTTGATTAGTGCTGAAAAATTTATAATTAATTTGAGGGGTCGTTTGGTTCATGAATTTTAGTTATTAGGTATGAGTTTTTTCCATTCCAAACATATACTGGTGTTTGGTTAAAAAAATTTAATTTTAAAATCCATAAGGTATGAGTGTCTGATACCTTTAGAGGGGAGGTGGGTATGAACTGAGAGTATGATAAATCAAATCAAAAGTTTATTACTTCTATTTTTATTTATAAAATTACATGTTAATTTTTGAAATAAAAAATTTATAGTAATGTTGTTTATTAATGAATAAATAATAATGATTTGTTTTTCATACTAACTGTATATATATTTTTATTTATTAAAAAAATATTAAATTAACAAAATGATTCCACCATTCAACCAAACATATGATATCGGGAATGATACTTCATACCCATACCACCTTAACCTGATTCCTAATTCTAGCACGATACCACCCCCATGAACCAAACGACCTTGAGAGAAACTATATCCATATCCATTTGATTACTAGAACCAAGAGATACTTTTTCACCATTATAATACATGTATTATAACAAAAACGTAAAAAATATCATGTTATTGAGTGACTAAAAAACTAATCATAATAGATTTATCAACTATGTATAACAAATAAATTAAAAATATATATAAACAAACGAATCACACAGGTATATAAACATGAATAAACATATACACATACATAATATATTTTATGTACGGATAATAAAGAAGAAATAGAGAAAATAATATAAATCATGGATTTGAATTTTGAAAGAGCCGAAATTGAGCAAATAAAAATTTGAAAATTATATATATATGGTATATAATCAAAAGATACAAAGATGTTGAGGCATGCATTTGAATTTCAAAAAAAAATCGGAGAATTAAAGGGAATGTTATTGAAACTTAAGAGTAAATATCATATTAATTTTTAAAATAATTGTGATAGCCGATGGTAAAGATATTGTTTGTTGATTGATTCACCTATAAAGAAAAGTTTTGATTTTGAATTTAATTGTTAGTTGTAAGACCCATATATTATATGGAAATATCCATGAATATTTGCAAAAAAATATGGAAAGTGGGTAGAAATTTGAATTTTATTAGTATATATATTGACCCATTGGTAAAAAATATGGATAGTCTGCGGATGGTCTCAAAATGTATGGGGAGCTAGTATTAATTTTGATCCATTAATAAATTTTTTACCCACAACCAAATTTTGAGAAAATGGATATCATTTCGTCTTTAAGAATATATTGATTTTCAAAACCAAATGAGAGTCATCTTTTGTCTCTCCCCCATGTTTCCCCCCCTTTTTCTTCTCTTCATAACCCTAGTTTTTCTCGCCGCCTCCACTCTTTCCCCTCCGCTCTTTCTCTCGCTTCTCTAATCATGCTTTCTCATCACTATACACCATTTTCTCCAGATTCCTCTAACTCTAAGGAGAGTGTTCTTCTCTTGAGTGCTCTTTCTCATCCCTTTTTGGGGAACTCTTTAGTTTCCCCTGTTGCTGAAGTTGTTGATGAAGACACAAGCTTCTGTGAAGCTTTGGTTTTCGAACTGGGTGGAGACCTTATACACAAGACCAATGGAAGACTAGTTGATAGAGGGATGGAACCCTGGTTAACTCCCTTTCACACCAACGAATCTGTGTTTGGGCCTCCCCAAATTCACCCGAACAATTCTCTCAATGACCCCGATTCTTCATGTTAGGGAACAGGTACTCGCATGAAGTTCTCTCTCTCGGACAGGAAAGTGGATGATGATGGGTTTTTCAGTTTCTCCACCCAAGTACGCCCTATGAACCGCACTCAAAATGCTTATCCCCTAGACAGTGCTTTTGGGATCTACCCACCTCACGATAACTCAATTGATGATGTCAAGTCATGATCTTGAATGAATACACTCTAATTGGCTTTGTTATTGGGACTTCAGTTCCTAATGAAACTATTAATGACCTTTGTTATGGCTAAGTAGGCGGGGCTTAGGCTCCTGAACATCGCTTTTAAGTCTAAGGGTTTTTTATCTTTAGCTTTCCGCAACAGGCTGAGTAAGATTTTTTTTTTAGAGATAGGTTGCATTGCTTTTGGACATGTTACTTTCATTGTCAAACCTTGGAAGCATATTATTGACTTTTGTTATAATGATGCTATTGCTAAATTTATTTGGGTAACTATGGAAAATGTTCCTTCATCATACTTGAACAAGCAAGGTTTTGAGTTCGGCTTTGCATGTTGTTGAACATACTGATAATGGAAATGAACTTAAGCGAATTGTTGTCATGCTTGTTGAACTCTACTCTAATGCCAAACCAAGTAAAATATGGGTTCCTCGGTATGATGATAACAAAGAATTGATTGTTGATGTCCCTATCTCTCTTAGTTACAAGTCCTCCTCCCAAGCTCCTAGTAGGTTTGAATCTTCATGCTTTGATATGATAATCCTTGATCGGGAGACTTTCTTGGACTGCCCTATCTTGCTAGATAACTTGGAGAACATGCCTACTCCAATGCCTTAACTTGTGCAAAAGAAGGTTCATGTGTTCAACTTATATGTTGAACAAGCTGCTATCGACAAGGTTATCCATGATCACTCTCTCTACTCTCAGGAAACGGTGCTTCAATGGGTACTCATACTAATGGTCAAAGGAGTTGTGCACTAGCTGTGAATCCAGATGGGCACAAAGGGGTGCAGCAGAGATAAGATGTTGGTACAACAATCCTTTGTTTGTTATTTGTTAAGCTAATTTGTTGGTTTTTGTTGGGGTGTTGTAAGAGTGTTACTCCTAGTTAGTTGTCTGTTGATTTTATTAGCTCTATTTAGAGTTTGAACTATAAGAGCTAGTAGTCTCTTATATTTGATGAATTTATATGACTTTCTTCCTTTGTGAGCTCAGTGAAGCTTTTTCATCCACAGAGCCGGTCATGAGGCCAAGTGTCTTATACTCTTGAATGGGGGCATCAAAAAACAAAAAAAATTAGGGGCACATTTTTTTTTTATTAAAGAGTGAAAAAAATTAAAAAATATATATAGAGACACACAAAAAAATTAGGGGCACAATATTTTTATAAAAGAAAACCAAATTTTTTTAAGATATAAGAACCAAATAATAATAATAGTAATTAGGGCCAAAACAATTTCTTTTTTATTTCTGTTTATGTAAAGAAACACAATAAAATTAAAGATATGTAAATATTAGATATCATCAATCTCCATATTTTGTAAAAACTAACGCTTCCTCTTCTTATTATCATTGGCTTCCAAATCCCTAATTATACCACTATTGGAGAATGCTATCCAAATGTCACTATTGCTTATAGGATTCTGTTAACTATACGAGTTACAGTGGCTTCCGCGGAAAGAAGTTTTTCGAAATTAAAGTTGATCAAGTCTTATTTTCGTTCGAGTATTTCACAAGAGAGATTGAATGGATTGTCCATGATATCCATTGAGAACGATATGCTTCCAAATCTTGATTTTGAAAGACTTATGAATGATTTTCCTAGCAAAACCGATAGAAGGATAATTTTTCAAAAATAATCTTGTTTGTAAGTAAAAAATATTTTAGTGACTTGGACACAAAATTTTGATTCGTTTGGAGTTTTGAATTTGTCAGAGCTGACACTGTTCATCCATTTGCTTTATAACACAACCCGCTTAGCAATAAAAATATATATATATATATACATATATATATATATTGATTTTCTTTTTGTACTTTTTTTATTCTCTTCTTTCGTTAAAAATTAAAGATCGACCACAATAAAAAAAAAAATCTTAACATTTGAGATTTATCTCGTTAGGCCATTGAGCGTGAAATTTGATTTGTTTTCCTGAGGAAAGTCGAAGATATTTTGTAAGAAATAAGATCGACAACTGATTACGTTCAATTATATGAAAAAAAGTAAAATAATACAGAAAAGATAAAACTAGGTGGCCTATAAATTAATCAAACCTGAAAATCAAGAAAAGTACAAAACTACAGAAACTGACATTTTATCACTTATCACAACTACCTCTCGTATGTAATCATCTCAGAATTCCCCTAGTACAATATCTTTGGTTCGTATTCACTTGCACCGATCCAAAAAAATCAAAACCAATGGCAACTATTATTCCCACCATAGATCTCTCTCCTTTCATCAATACCACTGATTGTCCCAAATTGCATGCTGTAGAACTGGGACAAAGTAATGGACACGTTAATAACAACAGCATTAACACTAGTAGAAAGGTGGTTAAAGAAAAGATAAGCAAAGCATGCAGAGAATATGGTTTTTTTCAGATAGTTAACCATGGCATACCTGTGGAGCTGATGAACTCCTCGCTTGAACTTGCTAAGGCATTTTTCGAGTACCCCGAAGACGAAAAACTCAAGTGCGTAGCTGGTCCTGAAGTTCCTAAGCCAGCCGGGTTTAGTAAGCAACCGGATCACTCGCCTGACAAGAATGAGTACTTGTCTATTTTTGAAGCTGGTTCTCCTCATAATGTGCTCCCTCAAAATCCACCTGAATTTAAGTAAGTAACTGTTGTGATTCGCATCGGTCTTATGTCTATTTTCGTTTTATGTAATTTGTAAAGGATTTAGCTGCTAAAACAGTAATTATGATCATTTTTGGTTTGAAGCTATTGAAGAAATCGGTATGATTTAGTTTAAAATCAAACCAAGGATTCGATTTGATGATCAAATCTCTCAAAAGTTAGAGTTATATTAATAATCGGAAAATATTAATAATTATGAGGGTCAAAATATCTCGTTGTTCATATTAATAATCGGAAAATATTAAGGTTCAAAATATTTGAACACAAACCAATTTCAATATTTTGTTATATGACCAACTCTTCGAAATATTAAGGTGTGGAGAAAATTACTTAATGGATCTTGCAGATTAACACTCTATATTCCTGTATTTGTATTATTTGAGGATTGATTTTTGAGAAGACTTGGCTTTTCAAATAGAACTGTAAAGATTCTATAAATTACAAGTGGAGTAAATTAAGTTTTGGTGGGCAAAATTTGCACCAAATTTTAAAATGATGACTCTATTTTGAAGTTTGTTAATCGGTGGTCAAATTTTCACTAAATTATAAAAAGGTAGTTGTACTTTAATAGTTTGACAAATATAAAAAATTAAAATCATATAATATTATGTGGAAAATATTAAGTTCAAATTTTAAAAATATTTTTGATGACAAATAAATAATTTTGAAATTTAAAATATGGAGTCTAGATTTAATAATTTGCGGGCTCTATAATTTTGTTTTAAATTTTTTTAGCTTAAAAATGCATTCATACTCAATGTCTAAAAAGTGTTCAAGTAAAGTTGGAGTGAGTTTATTGAGTTAAATTTGAACCACTCGATATGAGTTAGCTATAATTTTATGGTTGACACAATAGTTATATGTTATCAAAATTATTTTTTAAATTATTAAAAATAACTTTAATTTTTTATATTTGTTAGTTGACTTATTTTATTAAAAACACAAATATTGTTTTGAAATTCGGTGATAACTATGACCACCCTTATGTAACTCTCAAAATAGAGCTACTCTTTTAAAAACCTAATTAAACGGTTGACTACCGATTTATAAATTTGAAAATACAGTCATCATTTTAAAATTTTGTACAAACTTTGACCATCAAAATTTAACTTACTCTTATGAGTGTTATTGACATTTTGGTGTCTTAAATTGAGTTTCATAATCGAAGAAGCAATTATCTGAACTAGCTTGCAAGCCAATTTTACCAACTGATGAGGTGATATTAAACTCAATCCATGACCACTTTTAATTCAAACGATTCTATTTATTTTTTTGTATTTTCAAGTACTTGAGTTTTTTAACCATAATTTCTTGTATTCAGGTTGAATTTCTTTATAATATGTCCTGATCTTCACTGCGAAAATATATAGCATATTATTCTATGATCAGTCCGAGATTGTATTTGGCTTTCCTTATCTTTTGCGTTTGTAGAAGAAAAAGTTCAGAACAAAGCTTGTGTAGCTCTGTGCCAAGATATATCTGATACTGAATTTTCTTTCAGGGGGGTGTTGGAGGATATATTTGCTCGATACAGCAACTTAGCTTTCCTTGTCCAGAATATTTTGAACGATTGTTTGGAATTGCCCCCAGATTTCCTGAAAGATTATAACAATATCAGGAGCTCTGATTTTTTAGTGTCATTATACTACTTACCAGCTTCTGATATTGGGAATTCCGGGAAATCAGAACACGAGGATGGAAATGTAGTGACATTTGTGTTACAGGATGATATTGGAGGTCTGGAAGTACTCCATAATGGTGAATGGATCCCGATACCTCCAGCCCCAGGCACGTTAGTAGTCAATGTAGGTGATGTGATCCAGGTACGTAATTTTCCAAAAACTGAACCTTAGACTGCTTGAATCATAGTCATTTCATGTTTCCACAAAATCGCATGTGTATGTGTGTAAAAATTTTATTAGCAACATACGGTGCTTTAGCAACCACGGACCCATAAGAAAAATTGAGTGGGGAACCATATAAATTATAATATATTATAAATAATTAATATAATATTATTATAAACTATAATAAATTATATACAAATATTTTCATTAATATATATATTTTTTAAATATTTATTCCATTTTATTGATAATATTGATATATATTTTCTCTTTCCTCTTCATTATTACTAATATTTTTCATTCTTTTTTCTTATTTTTACAAATTTTGTGGAACATTCATAATTTTTTAATGGAGTCACAATAACCATAACTTTATAATTTAACTAGTAAAATCAAAATTGAGTGAGGCCTCTCCCCCACTACTTTGCATGTTGGTCCGTCCCGGTTAGCAACCATATCTTCGCTAACAGTATCCAAATGTTAGTACGAAAATATTCTGGTGAGATTAGAATCAGAGAGATTAGTGTGCTCTGTCCTAGCCGCCTAGCGTCTGTATATCTGCTGCATATTATCTACATCTAACATTTTTCTTTCTATAATTGCTCTGTTGGATGGGAATTGGTGTCGGAAAGGTGTTGAGCAACAACAAATTTAAGAGTGCAACACACAGGGTGGTGAGACCGATAAGAACAACGAGAAATTCATACGCGTTTTTTTACAATTTAGACGGAGACAAGTGGGTAGAGCCATTGCCAAAATTTACTACAGAGATCGGTGAGCCACCACAATACAAAGGATTTTATTACAAAGATTATGTCAAGTCCAGGGTAATGGACAGGATAAATCCTCCTGCTAGGTTGGAAGATCGTTTCTGCATTAAGCATTATGCAATTCCCACTTCTGGAGGAGTGTAATAATTTATGGGATTGCTTCTTGTACATTTACAATGTCTTACCAATAGGCTAATAAGTAAAGCTATTGTGGCACCTTAATCATAATCATAAATGTTAAGATAAAGTTTATATAGTTTTTTTTTAAAACAAAAAGTTTATATAGTTATATTGTATTTTTTTTTTCAAATTTCAAATTTCTGGCATCTGTTAATGTTAGCATAACTATTTAATAGATTTGGCTCAACAAATATATTATTGCTCAAAAGAGTAGCTTCTACAAAGTTGGGGAAACTTGTCAAAGCATGTCTAATACGATGTCAAGAGAGATGTTATTTTTAAAATATTGCATCGATTATAGAATAATAGTACTTCAATGCAATGTTAAGAAATATGTTAAAATAAAAAAATGTTATATTTAGTTCTATATTTAAAACGAAATATAGATGTAGTTATAATTCTCACATGGGCATGCAATTGAGAAATCGGAGGGAAATATATATCAAATAAGTTTCATTGTTCATCTAGTTATTTGTACTTCTGTTCATCCTTCATTCTACTCCATTAAAACTTTATATATGTATTGCATAGGTTCCATCTGTTTAATTTTATTTTTATGCAAATTGATGTTCCAACCACCATACAAGAAATACATACTCAAGAAAGAAATTGATGTCTCAACTGCAATGTCAATCTACATTGATGAATGATCTGTTTAATATTGTACTTAATATTGTACTTGCTCTCATAAACCAGCTCAAACAGAAGCTACTTCATGTCCCGATAAACAAAAAGAGGATCCAGGCGTCACTTTTGTTTTGGTGTTGGAGCAAACAACCAAAAAGTGGCCACCAAACTAGCAAAAAAGTGGCCACCTGCCAGTCCCATCGTCCCACCAAAGTGGGCTAAGCCACTTCGTTCTATATCTCCTTCTTTGACTTCGTAATGATACAATAATTCTTTCGGCACAAGTCCGTAGTTTTACGTAAGATATATTCCTTCCGTACCAATTCAAGTGGCTTGTTTGACAATTGTTTGACTTTTTACGATCAAATTAACTAAACTTTAACCGAATATTATATATCTATACTATATTTTAAAATTTTGATGGCCCTTGGTTGAAGTATCCTATTTCAATTAAACAACTATTTTCTAATATTTTTTAAATATTAATCTCTTAATTAAAATACATATATCACTTTAATTTCCTAACTAAAACACATATCTAAACAAAACACTCAAATATTATCCTATTAATAATTGTTTGATTATTGAGTTTCTCATAATTAAAATATATCTTTATAAAAAATAAACAAACATTATCCTATTAAAATATCTATACTATATTATTAAAATCGAAATATTAAAAGTTTGGTAGTCCTTAGTCGGTATTTGGGCCGGATAATTATTATTGAGCCTAATTTTTAAATATTAATCTCCTAATTAAAATACATGTCAGACATTGGACATAATTTTTAAACACTAATTTCCTAATTAATATACATCTCACATTAATCTCCTAAATAAAATACATCTCTAAACAAAACACACAAATATTATCATATTAAAATATAAATAAAGTACATAAAAAATTATATAAAATATATACGTATAATATTAAATAAAATTTAAATTATTATTATAAAATTAAAAATATATTCAAATTATATAAAAAAATATTAAAATAATTCGATCCGTGCATCGCGCGGATATAAGCTAGTATTATATAATTGTAAAAGATTAAAAATGTTATATTATTAAAAAATATATTTAATCTACTATAAAATGTAATTTTCAATTTTAAAAAATTATAAAAAGTTAATTGTTAATCATCTGTCAAAATTTGATCAATTTGATCATTAAAAGTCAAACAAGAAACTTGAATTGTGGGATAGAGGGAGTAATATTTTGGTTGAATTAGGCAGAGAGAACATGTACCACAAGCAGAATACGCATTCAGCCTAAGCTTAAACGATATTGTTTTGTTTTATATGATTTTTTAAGTTTGATTTATATACAGGGCCAAATACGTAATCTACGTTTCAAAAGATAGTTCTACAATTTTTACATCGGTGACTCTACCTGTATTTTAAACGGTAAATAATAATGAATAATTTATTCGGTTGATAAAAAGGTGAGATCTTTTATATTATGCTCAAAATTTAATTTGAATTATTCTTAATGTTTCGGTATTTATTAAGTCTGATTTAGTTTGTATGAGTAGAGGCTTATTCATTATTTTTATTTGTTTACAAGAAGATAATCTTAATCTAAAAATTGTTGTCGTTGATTAAGAAGAAATTGTTCGGTTCAACTTAAAATTGTGAATTATGACTTAAAGTGACTTAATATGATAAGCATGGAATTTAAAATGCATGTTTGCGTAATTTTGTATTATGAGTGACTTATGAGTTTTTAAAAATATAATAATAAAAAGAAAAGTGTCTTATGAGTAATTTATGACATATGTATAATTTTTATCAAAATGGAAATAAAAAAAATAAGCCACTAAAAAAGTACCTAATAGTTACTTCTCGCTTATTTCTGACTTTAAGTCAGTTTCTGCCTTATTACACAAACATACATTTTTCAGCTTAAAGTCACAAACAGTTTTAAGCCTTTATTCTCAAAATATTTTTAACTTTGAATAATTTTTCTAATATCGATTTTAAAAACATTTTCTCGTTAAATATTTACCTTAAATCTATTTTTGTTCCGTCACTTCATAAAAAAGTATTTAACTGACTTTCCGATAAAATTCAAGTTTTGGGACCCTGTTGTCTTGCAACTAGACCTGACAAATTGGGTCTAGATCCGAAAAACCGACCCGAAATGTAGGGAACCGAATCCGATTTTGTATCTGAATTTGATAATCCGAAAGTGTAACCGAATCCGAAACAATCCGATCTGAACCGATATCGGTTAAATATAATCAAATCCGAAAATGATCTGAAAACCGATTTGATCCGATCCGAAAATGACCCGGAACCGGAATTTTAACCGAAAATAATCCGAAATAACACATCCGATAATAACCCGAAATCGATTAAATCTTAACTAAAAAGTATACAAACTGAATATGGCTCAAACTAAATTATAGAATTTAAGTGTATTTCATACATACAATCTTATGGTTCGTTACACTCACATGTACATTATACACTTATACATAATTCATACGTATAATACATGTATTCGTAAAATAAAATATTAAAAAAATAAGAATAACATTTATTTTGAATTTGCTAGAAAGTAAAGAAAAGTGAATATAAATTCATATTTTAAAAAGAAATAAATATTGTATATTATATATGTACATATAAAATTTATTTATATTTTTATTTGGACATCAAGATTTTTTTTAAAAAATTGTTATATTACAAAATTTAGTGAAAATTTCTTTTATCATATTGACCAAAGTCTGAAATGAAGAAATATATTACTTAATCGAGATAATTATTTTGTTCGGTATTATTTTATCAAATTTTAACTATAATTTGTCAAATTTACTTAATGATCTTTATTTAAATTCAATGATAATTCAAATTAATTTAACAATAATCCGAACTTAACTTTCAAATCCAAACAAAATCTAATTTGAAATAAGAAATCCGAAAATATCCGAACCGAATTTAATCCGATTTTTATCTGAAATTCATCCGAATTTTAATTCGATTTTGACCCAAACCTAAATCGTACAGATCCGAACCGAAACCGATTTAATTTATGCAAAACCGAAACTGGATCCGAACCGAATCAAATCCGATCCGATCCGAACCAAATAAAAATATATTATAACCGAAAAGTGATCCAATCCGAAATTAATCCGATCCGAAACCGAACCGTTTACCCGAATTGCCGGGTCTACTTGCAACACACCTCGTTTATTTCAGCTTTCAGCCACAGATTGGATTTTATGGAACGTATATTCACAAAGCAATAACAAGGCAACACGAAATGATATGTTATCACAGATACGTGGCACATGAAATCCCCTTAAACATTTTCGAACTCTCAATTGCATTACACTTTACATTAACTTGGAGCAAAAATGCACTTCTAAATTGGCCTAATGGCAACTTCTATAATTCCCACAATCGATCTTTCTCCGTTCATCTCTGCAACCGAATCGAAATCGCAAGTGCCAGGGACTGTAAAACCGGGACATAGTAACGGACATGTTAGTAACAATAGAATTAGCATGAGCAAAGAGGTGGTGAGGAAAGAAATTAGCAAAGCATGCACAGAATATGGATTTTTTCAAGTAGTGAACCATGGTATACCAGTGGACCTGCTGAACCAGTCTCTTGAACTTGCCAAGACATTTTACGGGTACCCCGATGAGGAGAAGATGAAGCGTGGTCCAGGAGCTCCTTCGCAGGGTGGGTTCAAGAAGAACCCCGAGCATTTGCCTGATAGGAACGAGTTCATGTATATTTTTGAAGCTGGTTCTCCTAAGAATGTGATCCCTGAAAATCCACCGCAGTTCAAGTAAGAAGCAATCTTCATTTGCATTACTCTTATGACTACTAATGTTTTATGTAGCTGGAACAAAGTTGGTTGCTAGTAGATTACAAGTTAATAATGATGATTATGAAACAGACATGAGATATTGTCATAAAGAGATGATTGAGATAAAAGTTCATTTAGATTGTACGGTTGTTTAGTAAAAGCTATTGAACAATTTAGGAATAATATATTTGGTCTTATATATGTCAAGAGTTAATTGCATTTTGCATCCCAATTGTTGTGGGATGTATTGTGCAATTATCTAAATTATGAGTACTAAAGTGTCATTAGTCCAAACTATTGGGATGAAAAATGCAATTAACTAATATGTCAATAATATCTGATCTGATAAATATCGGATTCATTGCCAAACATGAGAATTTGGATTTGAACATTCAGTTCAAACTTGAAGAGTTCTAGTTTGGATTCGATTTTCTTTTTATGTTAACTGGGGTAGAAGTTAAACCTGAACCTGAATTGGAATAAGTTCGAATAGGGCTCCATTACTCTTCTACAACCAATGGTAAACCCCCACAACTCATCATAAATTGTGATCATCTTGTTATAAAAAAAAGGCTTAAAGCTGGCCTATCTACTCTTTTTAAGTTTAAATTTACAAGCACTTCTGCAATTTCAGCAAGGTGTCATGTTTGTCAATTAAAAAAAAGCACATTGTACTACTAGATCTAATTTGTATCTAGTAACTCCTTTCCTTATAGTTTGTTTTTATAGAAGACGATTTAGAATTGAAAACTTGGGTAATGTTGCACCTAGATATATCTTGCGACTGCTGAAAACATATCTTTTTGACAGCGGAGTACTGGAGGATATCTTTCCCCGATACAGGAACTTGGCTTGCCTCATAGAGGATATTATAAATGACTGTTTGGGATTGCCACCGAATTTCCTGAAAGTGTATAATGATAGCAGGAGCTACGATCATCTACTGTCATTGCACTACTTGCCAGCTTCGGATCATGAAAACTCGGGGAAAGTTGAACATGAGGATGGAAATATAGTGACCTTTGTGTTACAGGATGATGTTGAAGGTTTAGAAGTACTTCATAATGGTGAATGGATCCCCATACCTCCAGCAGCAGGCACATTAGTAGTCAATGTAGGTGACACGCTTCAGGTATGTACTCTTCGATTATATAAACTGCTTTCATTTAGTCAGATTATATGTTTCCACAAAAGAGCATATTTGTATTTTGTAACAATAATTATCTGGAGCTGTATGTAAGTCTGTAACTACCCTTTGGCTGTGCTTAGCCCTGATATCTACATTTTGTCATTTCTAACATCTTGGTTGCTTTTGTAATTGCTTCGCCCCGATATCTACATTTTGTCATTTCTAACATCTTGGTTGTTTTTGTAATTGCTTCGCCCCTGATATCCACATTTTTTCATTTCTATCTACAATTTTGTAATATTGATATGTGTTTCTTTTTTTTTCCTTCTATTACTAGTTATTTTCATTCTTTTTTCTTATTTTGATAAATTTGTGACGACATTTATAGTTTTTGAATGGGGGCATTATAACCATGATCTCATAATTTAAATAGTAACCTCAAAATTGAGTGGGGCCTCTCCCCCGTTACTTTATATGTATTGTCCGCCCCGGCTATGCTCGACTGGGATTGGTTGGTGTGTAATCACGATAATATAAAATCCAAAAAACCAATGAGTCATTTTGTAACAATAAACCAATAAATTTTGAGAGCTGTAACAACTAAGCACAAGAAAAGTTGTACTTTTGTCTGAATCTAACATTTTGGTTTTTCGTAATTGCTATGTTGGACTGAAATTTTTCGGTGAAAGGTGTTGAGCAACAACAGATTTAAGAGTGCAACGCACAGGGTGGTGAGACAGAAAGGAACAACCAGGAATTCATATGCATTTTTCTACGTTTTAGGAGTCGATAAGTGGGTAGAGCCGTTGCCGCACTTCACTACAGATATTGGTGAGCCACCACAATACAGAGGATTCTATTTCAAAGATTTTGTTCAGGGCAGGATACAGGATAGGCTAAATCCCCCTGCAAGGCTGGAAGATCGTTTCTGCATTAAGCATTATGCAATTTCAACTTCTGCAGTGTAGTATAGAAGGGGAATATTTCTGTAACATATTTATACAAATTAATAAAAAAAATTCGGGTGCTTGGCTTATTTAAGCACAAATATGTAGCTTTTGCTCAAAATGTATGCTTTTGCAGTTTTGCTTAAGAAGAGTTCTAATAATTTGGCTGAATTAGGCAGAGAGAACATGTACCAGAAGCAGAACCTGTGTTCAGCTTAAGCTTTACCGATATTGTTTTATTTTATACAGTTTTTATAAGGGTAAATAATAGTGAATCATTTTTCGGGTTGACAAAAAAGTGATGTTCACGTGGATAGCAGATTATAAAAGACTAGTAATAAGCCGTGATTCGCACCGGCATTATAATATATTTTTAAATTATATTTTAAAATTAAAAATATTTAACAAATAAATAACTATAATATATTACATTTTATAAATTAGTTAAAATATTGTGATAAACTAATAAGTAACAATAATTTATTAAATTTTTCATCAAGTCATGTCAAAATTAAATTGATCGTATTTTTACGTATTGACTAAGGCTCCGTTTGGGTGTGCTGTTGAAAACTGCTGTACCGTGAGAAAAAGTGATGCTGGAAAAATACTGCTTTTTTTTATTTATGCATATTTTGAGATATAATATATAAAAATAATGTTTTTGAGAAGGTTTGATGATGAAACTGATAGCTACTTCCTGCAAAAACTAAAAATATCTTTTTTCAAAAGCATGGGGGACAGTTTTTAGACTAAAAGCGTTTTTCCACACAACAGTTTTTATAATTTATCAAACACCTTTCTGACAGCTTTTAAAACACGTTAAACTTATACGAATGTGGTTTACATATAAGCCAATACTTGCAAGTTGCAATTACTTTTAAAATTTTAAATGTTATAATTGTGATTAACTAAGAATTAACAACAATTTATTAACATTTTCATGAATTAAAATAATATCAAAACTAAATTGATCGTTTATCTATGTATTTACCGACTCCCGACTCCCGACTCTCACATCCTCCAAATTTTTATCATCAAATTTTCTCTAATTTAAAGTAGAGGCGCATAAAGGGCCGGATTAAGATCGAATTATAAAAAATTCAGATTTTTTTAATCGAATCAGGCCTGGCTTTTGTAAAAATCGGATCGGGCTAGATTGGATTTTTTTTAAATATTTATATTTTTAAATTTTATAAATAAATATAATTGTTTTTATAAAGTGTTCAGACCTGCAGCCCGGATCAAGCCTGAACCGTGTTTTTTCAGATCGGATTTTTTCGGTTCTGATCGGCCGGATTTTTTGGATTCAAAATTTTGTGCATCTCTAGTTTACAGAATTCAACATAATGTATATGATTTATTAAAGTTTAGATGTAAATAAAATTTGTAGTAATTTTATTTGTATGATACTTGGCCTTTAATTTATATAAGTGGTGGTAAAATATCATTGCACCGCGCTTCACAATGGTTTTTTAAATTTATTAAAAATTATATAGTATTAAGCGTTCGACATAATATAATGTTACCCAGATAATAAACTATTATAGAATGGGGGTTGAATATAATAGTATCAAACAATCGATTATGAACACAAGTATGTAAAAGAAGTACTGTTTTGTATTAACTTTGATTGACGTAATATAAAACTCTCTCAAGAAAAATAAAGTTCTTAAGAACTGTTAGGTTAAAACTCTCTCAAGAAAAACAAAGTTTTTAAGAGCTGCTAGGTTATGAGAAAGATAATGACTTGAATGAACACAATGTAAACCTAATTCTATATTTATATAATACACAGCTACTCTATCTAATTATGGCAAAGATAATGATCAATAAATACAGAAATATTATTTCCATCATTATCTTCCTAAAAGATAGCTTCCAGAAAGGCAATTGTTATTCATTGAAACACTTCCTTGTTTATCCCAATCACCTCCTAATTTGTCAGTTTCCATTTGTTAAACTCTGTCGGTTAGTAAACTCTGATTGAGTAAACTCTGTCGACAGCTTCTAAATTCTAATGACATCATCTAAACTCTGATTGTCTTCAGTAAACTCTGTTCTAAGTAATCTCTGACGGCATCAGTTTTTTATATCTAACAATCTCCCCCAATGTATGCTTTATTCAATAAAATATAAATTTGAACTTATGATGTCAGAAACCTTATAGACAAATGTATCAGTGTTTGAGTTTTCTACCTTGAGTTACACTCTCTTGTAAGAAAAATCTTCAGACATAAAATTATCAAGCAACTTATCTCCAGCTATCTTCAACAATTCCACCAGTTTCTCCTTCAACTCCTTCATCTGATCACTAGAATCATCAATTTCAAAAATTGCAGCTCTCAAGTTGTAGATTGATATCATTTGCATTATTTCATCTAAAGGAATACATCATATCTTTTCTCCATATGGATTAAGCATTAATGTTGGAGTTTCCAATACCATTTTTATCTTAGCATCTCCCTTGCTTATCTCCTTTTCAGTACCATATTCAAGCACATATCCCGGTCTGTACTCCTCAGAGTTTAAAATCAATAGCCTCTCATTCTTCTTTTTTCATCAATAACTCCTTCTAAAATCTTCACCCACTTAGTTGTAACATCATTTTCATCATTTAACAAATAAAGAACATACTCAAGTTCTTTTGATGATTTATGAATTAGATCTTCTTCAACTGTTTTCATCACCCTTCCATCTTCCAGAAAATACAACAGCTTTTCTTTTTCAACAACACTATCAAAGATATCTTTTACTATATGAACAACAATTAGCTTGTCCAAATGATTTTGTGATAGCTCTTCTTCAGGTTTGTTCTTCAAAGAATAAGGATCTTTGAAAGTATTTGTTTCTCCTCTGTAGACTTTAGCTTTTGAATCACCAATACCTCCCTTGTTTTTACCAAGTCTGGCATTGAGAGTCAGAGTTTGATTTTTTGTCCACAAAAGATCAGGATTCTTCTTTCTACACAAAGACTGTTGTTCTTCTTCCTCATCTTCAAAACTTGTTTCACCTAGAAGAAATGTAGTTCCAAGCATGGTGAGTGGAGTTTTTGATTTTAATGGAGCTTTCTTTTGAACTGCTTGAGATGACTTTGTTTGGATTTCAACAGGTTTAGATACAACTTGCTTTGCTTGATCAGGCGCCTTCTTCTGAACTAGAGTTTTCCTTGAGCTCACATATCTTTTCTTCTTTGACTGGACTTGAGCATTGTCAGTACTAGTTTTCTTCAATTCTTCTCCAACAGCAACCGGATCCATTCTTGGATTTTTTTCTTCAAAGAGTTTCTTTGTCAATTCTGCATCTTTCTTGTTCATTTCTTCAATATTCTCAGGATTTTCTTCTTCTGCAAGCATTCTAGCCAAATATTCATCAAGTTCTATCAGAGTTTGTTCCATCAGAGTTTGCTACCTTTTCCAGATCCTGAAGGAATCAGAGTTTGATTAGTCAGAGTTTGTATACTCTTTCCACCCTTATAACTCCTTTGGCTATCAGGAACACCACTTACATCATCATCTCCTTCAGGTTTATCAGAGTTTAAGTCAGAATCTACCTTGCATTTGTCCTTAGATATTTTCCCCCCCTTTCTGACATCAGAAGAAATAGTTAGGAGGTCGGCAATAGTATGCAACATGGTCTGCATGGATGTAACAGCAGTGGCAATTTTATCAACTTTAGATTCTAAAGCATCTTGTCTAGTGGAAACAACTTTAATCTTGGATTCCAAAGCATGCTAAAAAACAGAAATAGAATTTTGAACTGAAGCACTTGTCTTGCTAACAGTATCTTTAAGTTCATAAACTTCACTGTGAAGACCTTTTGTTAATATAGTGGTAGCCTTAAGAACTGTCTTCATCTCATCAAAGTTTATTTTTGAGTCTGATTTCTTAATAAGATCATGAACATAGGACCAAGAAATTTCTTCCTTAGAAAACTTCCAAGACATATCCTAGATGTTTTGTCTTTTGGAACTTAGAAGATCTTCATTTGATGGTTCCCCTCTGCTACTTTCCCTCCGTATACCTTCTTGTTGATCAGATTCAATTTCACCGTTCAACTGTTCAACACAGTAATCAAGGTAGTCCATCCTCAGTCTATCATGAGCATCAAAAGCATCAATGGGCCATCTCTTTGAACTGTATCTCTGAGTATAAGAAATGGAGAGATCAGTAACTTTTTCATCTTCAAAAATAGGACTGAAATCCTTTGAGTTTTCATCTTCATCATCTACATCACCATCAGACTTTGGCACCTCAGAGTTTAGAGGGATGGGTTGAGTAGCAGAGTCTGTGTCATTTATACTCTGAGCACCTGCACAAAGAACAGAACACCCTAAATCACTCTTTTCTTTTAAAGTAATCTCATTACTTCTCACATCACACATCTCATGACTTTTGAGAGTCAAAGTTTGCTCACTAGAAGTAACTAACTACTTTCTCATATATAACTCTCCTTTTGCCAGATCCAGTGTCTGCCTCTCATTATTAGTTCTATTTTTCACACATTTTACTTCAGTCTCACAAGAAAGGCTTAAATCACAAAGACCTATAGAAATAAGAGGTGACTAAAAAAGGAGATCTGTGGTCACAGGGATAGAGGGTTCCTTTCCAAAACTATCCATGGTCATTCCAGCAGAAAAGATGGAAATATAAAATCTGAACTTATGCTATCAGAGCATGTAAATTTTGAAGAAAAGTTAGAGTTTATACCTTGAGTAATTGTAAAGTCCAATGTCTTGGCAGATATAGGTTGCACCAGAATTGCATTAGAGATTGCCAATGGATTATCATCAGAGTTTGTCTGTATCTTCATATATTGGTCTGCAATCACAAAGTTGGTGATTGTTTCTTGTGGGACCTGAGTCTTGTCAGCAGCTGTTTCACTACTTTGAGGTGAAGGTTCTTGTGGGCTTGACTCTGCCAGAATTTGGCCTATAGCATCAGCAACAACAATATATACTTTCAGAGTTTGTGTGCCTGCATCCAAGCTTTAATTTGATGGTTCTTGTGTGGCTGTGGCATTAACAGCTTCTTCAACCCTTTGAGCTGAAGATTCTTGTGGTCTATACCTCTGATCCATGTTGGCTTCATGAGCTGAAAGTGAGGCTTCTATTAAAATTTGATCAATAGGTTCTTGTGGGCCTAGCCTTTCAATGACTGCTACTTCACTTTGAGAAGCAGGTTCTTATGTGTCTAGGCCGAAGGAAACCTTTTTCTTCTTCCTTCTGGTAAAAATCTTTGAAGTTCTAGAGACTGGAGATTGTTTAGATATCCGAGTAGCCATCTCCCTCTTTACATCCTCAGCTAACTCCCTTACTCTTTCATAATAAATCTCCTTGATTATTGGTTGAGGAGAGTGGACATGAGAATTAGAGATTAATACTGGAGCAGCATTCATTTCAGCATCAGCCAATGCATCATTGTCTTCTTTATTGGCATTTTCATCAGCACCATCTACAATATCAGAATTTAATGGCTCAGAGTTTAAGGCTTAAACTTGATTAGTGTTTGGCTTATCAGAGTTTAGTATATTAGAGTTTGGCTGATCAGAGTTTAAGGCCTTGACTAGTCTTCTCCTTTTCTTGACAGGCTCTGAGATATGGTTTACATGAAATGACTTCATAAAAGGGGCAGGAGGAATGTAAGAGGCTGTTTTAATAGTTTTATTCAAGGGAAATACCAAGCCTTCATCACTGTCATCAGAGTCTGTATATTCATCAATTAATCTTCTTTTTCTAGGAGAAGACTCTGGAACTGATTTGCCCTTTCTCTTCAGGCCTGATCCATGTGCTTTGGAGGTTTGTTTTATAACTGAAATCTTTTTGGAGACAATAGAGGTTGGCAGAGTTTGTGTATCAGTATTTGGTGAGTGACTTGGGTTAGAATCAGATTGGGCTAAACTCTGATTCGTAGTCACTGATAGAAACTCCCTCTCATACATAATAGGCATTCTCTGATTTAAGAGATGCTTGACCCGTGTGGGATAAAACAACTTGGGCAACTTACCTTCAGTGTCTTTCTCGACATCCTTCCTTGTCAAGTCTGCAAAAATTCTCTTATTCATGCTAAAACTATGCAAACTCTTGTCATGATCAAAACTAACATCAAGCAAGAGATAACTAAAAATTAACTGTAAAAATCTAGCATAGTATATAGTATATTTACCATCACTAGTTTTACTAGCTATCTGCCTAATTAGCAAACAAGGAAAATTAAAATACAGATTATGGGTCAGAGAATACCCAATTTGTTGAGACAGTTGAGAAATGACATCAAAGTTGGTGCATTTGGCAAAGCCCTAGTAACAAAATCGAAGAAGAAGCTCCATTCTCTTCACAGATGTGGCCTTGTGAGGCTCCCCAGTTTAGATAAGCTGCCTCCATAATCTATTTCTCTAAAAAATTCTTTGATTTGTTTATCATCCACAATGTCATCATACATAGCCACTTCAGGTAGGTGAAGGGCCTGACGAACAACCTCAGGTGTTATAGAGTGGCGACCATTTCAGTGAAAAATAATTATGGGCTCATCATCATCACCAGCATCATTAAATTTTGCAGTTGACCAAATCTTGATCAGAGTTTGAGTAGCGATTACTTTGGCTTCTTGGAGTGCATACCTAATACATCTTTGTTGAAGAAAATCCTGAATGAAATGAGACTCGTTAGGTGCTTCGTGTTTACTCAAAAGAGCAGTGTAGTTTGTAGCAGCAAAAGTGTAATTCTTGAAAGAAACACCCTTAGATGCCATTGATACACAGAGATTTGAAGTTATAAGATATTAGGGTTTTGAGAATACGAGAGAGAGAGAGAGAGAATAAGATGTAGTTGTTAATTCAAAATAAGAATATTAATGAATTAACATATTCCTTCTCAATAGCATATAATCTGTAGTGGGACACGTGGCATGATATGATTGGTGGAGTAATGAGTAGTGCAATTCTCAAATTATAGCATATGTGTGTGTATCTGTGTATAAATATGAAACATTTTTCTTGACAGACACTCGCCATAATGATTACTCCAATCAGAGATTAACAAATATGATGTCACATAATTAAATATGATGTCATATATCAAATAATCAATAATAACTCAGAGTTTGTTGCATCATTTGATAAAGTTTACCACATACTTTGACAGAGTTTACCACATACTTTGACGGAGTTTACCACATACTCTGAAAGAGTTTACCACATACACTGATAGCTTGAGATCATCAGAGATTAGGTACTTCAGGGATCATAGTTTACTTCATTCTCTATTAGAGTTTACAACAATCTCTGACAGAGTTTATTGTAAGGCATAATGTAACGTAGTATGTAATAGTGATAACGATAACTCAACTAAGAAACAAAGACAGATAAATAATACTAATATGCAGCACAGGAATCCAGAAGAACATGCAAACAGAAATAATACATACATCACTGCAGAGCAATCAAGATGTAAAGTTTACTGAATGATAGCGAGAGAAGTTCATTACTATGTTCAGGCCTCAGCAACAACTAAGTGTTCAGTAGATTTCAGTCTAAAGACAGTGCAATGATTTAAGTATAGTTGTCAAAGGATTTCACTGATCAGAAGAAATGAAACAGTCCAAAGTTAGTCAGCTGAAACATAACAGGAATCAAGGGAATTCAATTCAGTGTTAGTCGTTTGTGAAACAGACCAGTGCGCTAAGCGTCAGCACATCAAGAAAAGAATTGACCTGATTAATTAGAAGAAAATCAGTTAATCAAGCCAGAAGAGTGAAATCCAAGTAGTTGTTACTTCAAGAATTGAAGATAGTTATTAAAGCAAGTGAAACTACATTTGGTGGTGCGTACAAAGGAGGAACCTAGTGTGAAGAACAACAATCTTTACTTAGGCGCAACAAAGTTGGAAGCTTGAGATTATTCTAAGTCATGATTTTATGGCTCCTACACACTGCAACTAGTGTGCAGGCGCAACAAAACTTGTTGTAGCATTTTATCTAAGTCAAAGGCGCAACAAAAGTTAGATGGATGATTTTGTGGCGCCTACACACTACAACTAGTGTGCAGGCGCAACAAAATGCTACTTGGAATTAAATTGAAGGCAAAGGAACATCTTGGAGGCGCAACAAACATTAAGTGGCGCCTACACAGTGGAGACAGTGTAAAGGCGCAACAAAGATGAAACTAAGGCGCAACAAAGTTTACAAGGCGCAACAAAACATGTTTTTGGCGCCTACACACCTCTAGCACTCTTGAAGCGCAATAAATGACTTAAACTTTGTGGAATTCAATTTTCCAATAAGTCTACAATTTATATATGGGTTAAATCAATATGGACAGAAGATTATTCATTCATCCTCAACAAAAAGAGATACAGACGGGAGCACCATTAAAGCTGAACATTAATATCACCCAACTGTATTTTCCATTGTGATTGTGTTTGAACCCATTGAAGCTAATCATTTGATTAGAAGTGTAGCACCTCAGGGATTTAATAATACATTGTTATTTCCCCGAATCGTTGTGTTTCATTATCTGTCATTTTTATATCTAAAGAACACAAACACTTAATCCGCAATTAAACGAAAAATCTACCACATCATATTCAACCCCCCCTTTCTATGATGATTTTGGACCTAACATTTATTATAAATACTGATTATGTCTGCTACTTGATGTTTGGAGTTGAACCACTTGTCACCATTCCCAATTCAGAAACTAATATTGTAAAATTTGCTTCACACAGAGGTTTTGTGAATATGTCTATTAACTGTTGGTCTGTTGGAATAAAATGTATTTCAATTGTTCCTTCCATGACATGTTCCCTTATGAAATGGTATCTAATGCTGATGTGTTTTTTCAGAGAATGTTGAACTGGATTTACTGTCATTGCAATAGCACTTTGATTATCACAATAAATAGAAATTTTTGTAAAGTTTAAACCATAGTCTAACAGCTGATTTCTCATCCATAAAATTTGAGAACAGCAGCTTCCTACAACTATATATTCTAGCTCTGCTATAGATGTTGAGATTGATTTCTGCTTCTTACTAAACCATGAGATAATTCTTCCACTAGAAATTGACAACTTCCACTAGTATTTTTCCTATCTATTTTATATTTTGCAAAATCAGCATCTGAATAACCTATTAGTTTAAAGTCAAACTCTCTAGGATACCATAAACCAAGATTGATGGTGTCCTTGAGATATCTAAAAATTCTCTTAACAACAATCAAATGTGGTTCCCTTGGATTTTCCTGAAATCTAGCACATAGACAGGTTGCAAACATGATATCTGGTCTATTAGTAGTCAAATAAAGAAGTGAACCAATCATACCTATGTATGTTGTTATTTCTACAGGCTCACCAGTATCTTGATCCAGCTTGGTTGCAGTAGCCATTGGAGTTGTAGCAGATGCAGAGTCTTGCATTTGAAACTTTTTGAGAAGATTCTTTGTATATTTGGACTGACTTATGAAAATGCCTTTATCAGTCTGTTTCACTTGCAAGCCTAAGAAATAGTTCATCTCTCCCATCATGCTCATTTGATACCTGGACTGCATTAGCTTTGAAAATATTTCACAGAGTTTCTCATTAGTAGATACAAATATAATATCATAAACATTTATTTGAACCAATAATAAGTCTTTACCTTGAGTTCTATAAAACAAGGTTTTATACCTCTTGTGAAACCACTTTCAAGTAGAAATTGAGCTAATGTTTCGTACCATGCTCTAGGAACTTGCTTGGGTCCATACAAAACTTTATCCAATCTGTAGAAATGATTTGGATATTTAGGATTCACAAAGCCAGGAGGTTGTTCAACATATACTGCCTCCTCAAGCTCCCCATTTAAAAATGAACTCTTAACATCCATCTGGTATACTTTGAATTTCTTGTGTGCAGTATAAGCAAGAAATATTTTAATTTCTTCAAGTCTAGCTACAGGTGCAAAGGTTTCATCATAGTCAATACCTTCTTGTTGAGAGTAACTTTTGGCAACTAGTCTTGCTTTGTTCCTTGTTATGATTCCATAAGAGTCTGTCTTGTTTCTGAACACCCATTTTGTGTCAACAATGGATCTGTTCTTTGGTCCTGGAACAAGAGTCCAAACTTTATTTCTTTCAAACTCATTTAGTTCTTCCTGCATTGCAGTAACCCAGTTTGCATCCTTTAGAGCATTTTCAACTTTTTTTTGCTCTGTTTGAGAAAGAAAACTATGGTATAGACATTCATTTTGAGTAGCTTTCATTGTCTTCACTCCACTTTCTAGATCACCAATAATAAAGTCATGTGTATGATCTTTGGTCCATTTCCTTGGATGATAAAGATTCCTTGAACTAGATACTCCCCCATGATCTGTGCTTTCATAGTATGATTCCTCAGAGAATGCTGAACCTCCCCCTGAAGTTGTGCTTACATCAGAGTTTGATGGATCAGAATGGAAACTCTGCAATGGAAGAATTCTGCTAAAAAAAAGAATTATTCAACAATTCTCAGTACCTGGCCCACTTCAACAAAATGGTGTAATTGAAAGAAAGAATAGAACTCTAATTGAAGCTGCCAGAACAATGCTAGAAGGGCCAAAGCTACCTACTTATTTTTGGGCAGATGCTGTGAATACTGCATGCATTACTCAGAATTGCACTTTGATAAACAAACATGGAATGACTCCATATGAAACTTTGAAGGGAAGAAATCCAAATGTCAAATACTTTCACATCTTTGGAAGCAAGTGTTTTATTCTCAAAACACATCCTGAACAATTGAAGAAATTTGAACTCAAAGCAGATGGAATTTTTGTTGGTTATGCTACAACTTCTAAAACCTCTTCAAGGGCATTTAAAATGTTCAATTTAAGGACAAGGACAGTCATGAAATTAATTAATGTCTCTTTTGATGAAGGAAAAATAGCTGGATTACATGATAAAGATGCACATGAAACTCTGAGATTTGGGAATAAATTGCAGAACATAAACTCTGTAGGACCAAACTCTGATGAGTGAAACACTGTTGAACCAAACTCTGATGAGATAAACTCTGTTCAACGAAACTCTGGTGAGGTAAACTCTGATCAAGAAATGATTGAAATAGAAATTGAAAATTATGCACATGTTGAGGGGGAGCAACATCAATCAAATTCTGATATTGGAGAACAAACCACAGTTATTGAAATATCATAGTCTAACCAAACTCTGAGTACATAAACTCTGAGACATCAAACACTGATGGAAGTATATCTTCAGGGGGAGGACCAGTATTTATAGAAGAATCATTTTATGAAGACACAAATCATGGGGAACATCTAGATCAAGAAATTTTCCACATCCAAGAAAATGGACAAAAGATCACACACTTGATTTAATTATTGGTGATCTAGAAAGTGGAGTACAGACAAAGAAAGCTACTCAGAATGAATGTCTATTTTATAGTTTTCTTTCTCAAACAGAACCAAAGAAGGTTGAAGATGCTTTGAAGGATGCAGATTGGGTTACTGCAATGCAGGAAGAATTAAATGAGTTTGAAAAAAATGAATTTTGGACCCTAGTTCCAAGGTCAAAGAACAGATCAGTTGTTGGCACAAAATGGGTGTTTAGGAACAAGACAGACTCTGATGGAATCATTACAAGGAACAAAGCAAGACTAGTTGCCAAAGGTTATTCTCAATAAGAAGGTATTGATTATGATGAAACCTTTACACCAGTAGCTAGGCTTGAAGAAATTAGAATTTTTCTTGCTTATGCTGCACATAAGAAATTCAAGGTCTACCAGATGGATGTTAAAAGTGCATTTTTAAATGGAGAACTTGAAGAAGAAGTTTATGTTGAATAACCACCTGGCTTTGTCAATCCAAAATATCCAAATCATGTTTACAAATTGGATAAAGCCTTATATGGACTCAAGCAAGCACCTAGAGCCTGGTATGAAACTCTGGCTCAATTTTTACTTGAAAGTGGTTTTACTAGAGGTACAATTGATAAAAGCTTGTTTTATAGAACTCAAGGTAAGGATTTATTATTGGTACAAATATATGTTGATGATACTATATTTGGTTCCACTAATGAGAAACTCTATAAAAGATTTTCAAAGCTAATGCAGTCTAGGTATCAAATGAGCATGATGGGAGAATTGAGTTATTTTCTAGGCTTACAAGTAAAATAGACTAAGGAAAGAATTTTCATAAATCAGTCTAAATACACAAAGAATCTACTCACTAAATTCCAAATGCAAGACTCTGCATCTGCTACAACTCCAATGGCTACTGCAACAAAAATTGATCAAAACACTGGAGAACCTGTTGATATTACAGCATACAGAGGCATGATTGGTTCTCTACTCTATTTGACTGCAAGTAGACCATACATCATGTTTGCAACCTGTCTATGTGCTAGATTTCAAGCAAATCCAAGGGAACCACATTTGATTGTTGTCAAAAGAATTTTCAGATATCTTAAAGGCACTATTAATATTGGCTTATGGTATCCTAGAGAGTCTGATTTAAATTAATAGGCTATTCAGATGCTGACTTTGTAGGATGCAAAATTGATATATAAAAAAAAGCACAAGTGGCAGTTGTCAATTCTTAGGAGGAAGAATTGTCTCATGCTTTAGTAAGAAATAGAAATCTATTTCTACTTCAATAACAGAGGCTGAATATATAGCTGTAGGAAGCTGTTGTGCACAAATCTTATGGATGAAAAATCAACTGTTAGATTATGGTTTGAACTTTTCTAAAATTCCTATTTAATGTGATAATCAAAGTGTTATTGCAATGACAGGAAATTTAGTTCAACATTCTCTGAAAAAGCACATCAGTATCAAATATCACTCCATAAGGGAACATGTCATGGAATGAACAATTGAAATGCATTTTGTTCCCTCAGATCAACAGTTAGCAGACATATTCACCAAGCCACTGTGTGAAGCAACTTTTACAAGATTGGTTTCTGAATTAGGAATTGTGACAAGTGGATCAACTCCAGATGGAAAATAGCATACAATCAGAGTATATGGCAAATTCTGTAAGAGTATGTGGTAAACTCTGATGGAAATAGGAGTAAACTCTGATCATTGGAACATCTAATCTCTAATCACAAGTTATCAGTGTTTATGGTAAACTCTGTTATAGTATATGGTAAACTCTGATAGATTATGCAAACTCTGATTTCTATAAACTCTGATTACATGTTAAACTCTGTTTTCTTTAAACTCTGATTACATGATAAACTCTGTTTGTACTAAACTCTGAGCTATTCTCTGATTAGACTAATCATAGGGCGCGTGTTTGTCACGGAAAACATTTCAGTTTTATGCACAGATACACACACACCCGCTGTATTTTGAGAATTGCACTACTCATTACTCTTCCAATAATTTTATACCACATGTCCCATTACGGTGTCTATGCAAATGAAAGAGAATAGTTTAATTCTTATTTTCACTTTGAATTATTCATCTACATCTAATATTTCTCTCTTGTTTCATATAAACCCTAATTTCTTAAACCTGCATATCTCTGATTTTCAATGGCATCCAAAGGTCTTACATTTCAAAACTACTCGTTTGCTGCTACAAACTATATATCTCTCTTGGATAAATATGAAGCTCCTCGGGATTTTCTGCAGAACAACAATATTGTGTATGCACTACATGAACCTACAAACTTCTCTGCTCAATCTCTAATCAAAATCTGGTCTTCTGCGAAGTTTAATGATGCTGGTGAAAATGAGGAGCCCATCATCACATTTCAATGCAACTGAAAATTCTCCATCACTCCTGTTGTAGTGAGACAAGCCCTTTATCTACCAGAAGTGGATGTTTACGATAATTTAGTTGGTGATAATCAAATAAAGGAATTTTTCAGAGAAATAGGCTATGGTGGAAGCCTATCCAAATTTGGGATTTTGACAAGGCCGAATCTAAGAAGAGAATGAAGCTTCTTCTTTGATTGTATAACTAAGGCCTTCACTGCCAAATGCACCAATTTTGATGCAATTCCACAACTTTCTCAACAGATTGGGTATTCTCCAACCCACAATTTAAATTTAAATTTTCCTTTTTTGATAATTAGGCAATTAGCTAGTAAAATAGATGATGATGTACATACTATATATTTTTTTAGATTTTTACAATTGATTTTTAGCCATTTATTGCCTAATGTAAATTTAAAGAATGATCAGAGTTTAGCTAGTTTTAGCATGAACAAGAGAATTTTTGTTGACTTAGCTAGGAAGGATGCAAAGAAAAGTAATCTATCTCCTCTCTTTTATCCCACATGGGTCAGGCTTCTCTTAAATTATAGAATGTCTACCATGTATGGGAGAGATTTCTTATCAGTTGCTATGGATTAGAGTTTAGCACTCTATGATTCTAACCCAAGCCATCCACCAAACACTGATAAACAAACACTTTTGCCAACCTCTACAGTCTCCCAAAAGTCTATAGTTGTAAAACAAACCTCTCAACAAGGCACAAGCAAAAGGAAGGGCAAATCAGTGAAAGAATCTTCTTCTAAGAAAAGGAAATTGATTGATAAAAATATAAATTCTGATGAAGGGTTGGTTTTTCCTGAGACGAAGATTGGTAAGAAGGCTTCTGAAATTCTTCCTGCACCTTTTATGAAGCCATTCACAGTAAATCCAATGCCTGAAATGAAAAAGAAGAGGAGAAGACTAGTCAAGGCTGCAATCTCTGATGCTGCAAACACTGAAGAGTTAAACTCTGATGCAACAATAAACTCTAATGTCCTAATCTCTGATCATCCAAAACCTCAAGATTTAAACTCTGATGTCTTGATAAACTCTGATGAAGCATGGCATTACTGGAAGGAAAATATTCCTTGGAAGGAACCTGGATTGCCAGTTTTATTTGAAAACATGATTCTTCGGTATGTCAAGTCAAAAGCTAATTGGCGGGAAAATGTTTCCCATTATAACCTTGAACGTATTAGACGGGGGGCTACTGTTTACAAGACGATCTGCAAGAAAATTTTGGAGAAGTTAACTCATCTTTTGCTCAAGGCTGAGCATGGGCGACAACACAATTATTTGACAAATGGGCCATATGTCACTCCAGAGGAAGCTATTCCTGTGACAATCTCTGACTCTCATATTCATTCCCCTAAGAAAATTATCAAGGAGATATCTTATGAAAGGGTGAGGGAGCTGGCTGAAGAAGTTAGAAAAATAATGTCTCTTTTGGCCAGGACACACAAGAACCTGCCTCTCAAAGTGAGCTAGCAGTCCTTGAAGGGCCAGGCACATAAGAACCTGTTGATCAAAGTTCAACAGCAGCCAATGAAGAAGAAGCATATGAAGCTAGCAGAAATCAGGGGTACAACCCACAAGAACCTTCAACTCCAAGGGTTGAAGAAGTTGTTAAGGCCCATGCCCCACAAAAACCAACCAATCAAAGTTTGGATGCAGGCACAACTACCATAAATGAAGATTCTGTTGTTGCTGATGCTAGTGAGATAACTCCAATGGAAATCTCAAATACAATCATGGTGTAACCACTTTCTGCACAGCCAATGGAGACTCTTTCTACATCAACAAATACTCAAGGTATAAACTCTGAATTTTCTTCAGAATTTGCATTCTCTGATAGTATAAGTTCAGATTTTACATTTCATATTTTAACTGCTGGAATGATCATGAATAGTCCTGAAAAGGATACCCCTATTCATGTGACTACAGTCCTCCTTTCTCAGCCACCTCTTATTTCTGTAGGACACTGTGATTTGATCTTTTCATGTACAAATGAGGTAAAATGTGTGAAAAATAGAATTCCTAATGAGAGGCAGAACTGAATCTGGCAAAAGGAGAGGTAGAATTGAGAAAAAAGTTAGTTACTTCTGGTGAGCAAAATCTAACTATTAAAAGTTATGATATGTGTGAAGTGAGAAGTAATGAGATTACTTTAATAAATCATAGTGATTTAGGACGTTCTATTAATTTTGCAGGTACTCAGAGTTTATCTGTTACTGCAAACTCTGATGTTTTTCCAAACTTTGACCAAGTCACAAACTCTGATGGGGAGGACATAGACTCTGATGAGCCAATTTTTGCTGATGAAGAAGTCACCAACCTGTCAATCCCCTACACATAAAGGTACAACTCAAAAAGGTGGCCTGTCAATTCACATTATGCACATGAAAGATTAAGGATGGATTATTCTGATTACATGGTGGTGGAAAATCTCAAAGGAGAAATTGAAGCTACTCTAGATGCAGAAGGTGTAAAATGGGATTTCAGTTCCAAAACAGGGCCATCTAATGAAGATCTTCTCTCCTCTCAAAGACAAAAGGTCTGGGACATGTCTTGGAAATTTTCAAAAGAAGAAATCTCTTGGCCACATATTTATGAACTGATAAATAAAGTTGATAAGGACATAAACTCTGAGGAGATGAAATTAATTTTGAAGGCTACTACTGTGTTGTCCAAGGGACTTCACAATAAATTTATGATTTGAAGGAATCTGTAAACAAAACCTCTGCTTCTGTTCAAACTAATGTCACTACTTCTCAACATGCTATGGAATTAAAACTCAAGAATGTTTCAGCAAAATAGGATGCATTGGAAGCAAAAGTTGATAATCTTTCCACTTATGTCAATTCTATGCAGAGTATATTACACACAATTGTTGAGATTCTTACAGTTGGAAAGCATCATGATGTTAGAAAGGGGGAGAAAGTTACAGACAAATACAAGGAGGATTCTGCACAAAAATCTGACAAACATGATGATCAAGATCAAAGGAGTCATAAGGATGGGAAACAAACTCTGATTGGTCAAACTCTGACAACCTCTCAAACTCTGATGACAACAAACTCTAGGATAAACTCTGATAAGAAACAAACTCTGATGGGAGATGACATGGAATTAACAAAGAGGCTTGAAGAAGAAGAGAAGCTTGAAAAGATAGAAGAGCAAAATATAAAGGATGCAGAACTGGCAAGAAAGTTGTTTGAAGAAGAAAATCCAGGATTGGATCCAGTTGTTGTAGAAGAGGAATTGAAGAAATCTTATACTGACAATGCTCAAGTCCAGAAAAAGAAAAAATATGTGAAGAAAGCTCCAATTCAGAGGAAGGCATCTACTCAACAAAAGAATACATCTATGCCTGTCCAAGCTAAATCTCTTGAGACTCCTAAGCCAATTGCTCAATCAAAGTCTACTTCAAAAATTCAAACAAGTTCAACTTCAAGAATTCAGCAAAAAGATGCAGGTAAACCAAAAAATCCTCTCACTATGTCAGGAACTACTTTTCTTCCTGGTGGATCTAGTTTTGATGATGAAGAAGAAGAGCAACAACATTCTCTGATCAGAAAGAATAGGTTTGATCTTCTGTGGACCAAAACTCAAACTCTAACTCTCAATGCCAGACTTGGTAAAAACAAGGATGGTATTGGTGATTCACATGCCAAAGTCTACAGGGGTGAAGCCAACATTTTCAGAGATCCTTTTTCATTAAAAGATAATCCAGGAGAAGACTTATCTCAAAAGCATCTGGATAAACTAATATTTGTCGACATAGTGAAGGATATCTTTGATGGTGATCAAGCAAAGGAAAAGATGATATATTTCTTGGAAGATGGAAGAGTTTTGAAAATTTCTAAAGAAGATCTCATTCACAAGGCCTCAAAAGAACTTGAACATGTTCTGTATCTTCTCAATGATAAAAATGAAGTCACTTCTAGATGGGTAAAGATCCTTGAAGGAGTGATAAATGAAAAGAAGAAAAATGAAAGGTTATTGATGATAAACTCTGAAGAATACAGACCAGGATATGTTCTTGAAGATGACTCTTAGAAAGCCATGACAAAGGGAGCTGCAAGGGTCAAGATGGTTTTAGGCATTCATACACTAATTTTAAATCCAGATGGTAAGAAGGCCTGTTGCATTCCCTTAGATGAAAGAATGGAGAGATCATCAATCTATGCTATGAGGACTGCTATATTTCAAATCAATGATTCTTCTAAGTAGATGAAAGAATTGAAGGAAAAGCTGGTTGAATTACTGATGAATGATGAGAAGAAGCTGTTGGATAATTTTCTCAAGGAAGACTTTTATTTCAAAAGGATTTGATTCAAGAATGAAGATTCAAACTCTAATGCATCTGTCCTCATATTTCTGACATCATAAGTAAAATTTATGTTTTACTTCATAAAGCATAAATTGGGGGAGATTGTTAGGAAATAAATATTGATGCTGTCAGAGAATAAGGATCAGAGTTTATGCTGACGTCATTAGAGAATAAGGAAGCTATCGGTCAGAGTTTACTCTATTAGAGAATACTCAATCAAAGTTTACTCTAACAGAGAATGCTTAAATCGGAGAATAAAAAACCAATAGAGTTTATCAATCAGAGTTTGTGAAGAAGCAAGACAAATCAGAATATGATTAGGATAGTGAAGAAGGAATCCTAATACAAGTCTATTGCCTTATTAAAGCTATTTTTTTCATAATCTGTTTTGTAATTGAATTATAACTATGTCTATATAAACACAGAAATAGGTTAACATTAGTGAAAGGCATATGTTTAGAAGCCTATTTGTTTAGAGAGATGACAACTCAACTCAAACATAGATAATTTGTAAGTAAATATATTATCTGTCACAGGAATCTTCAGCAGGTATTATTTGACAAGAAAAAGAAGATCAAAGTCAATCTACAGACTTGAAGTAGTACTACATTGAAAGAAGCTTAATATAATTGATCATGCCTCAGTGGAGTATTTAAGTTTGAAGAAGTTACAGTATCAGAAGATTTCAAGATTGTGTGACATCAGAAATAGTCAAATCAGAAGGAGCAGAAGTGAACCATTATAAAAGTCAAGTGAAGAATATTATTTGTTGTGAATCACTCGTGAACCAGACAGTACACAGAGTGTTGGCAAAATACAGAAAAGATTCTTTACTACAGAAGAAATGGTCAGCTACAGACATTGGTGTGAACACAGAAGATTTAAAATTATATCATCAACAGTCGTGGAGTCAAGACTTTAATTTAATTCTCTATTAATTGATTAAATTATTTAGTTAATTTAATTGGTAAATTAATTCAATCAGAATTAATTTATTTCTTAAATTGATTAAGAAATTAATTATTTTAGAATTATTTTAGAATGAAGAAGACTTTAATTTAATTCTATTATCAAAAAGATAATTTATTATGTATCCTATTTACTTAGATTAATTCAAAAAAAATTAATTTAATGTATAAGATATATAATAAAACAAATAGAATTTAAATTAAAATGAAAACAAAAAAAAGACAGAAGATATACATATCAAAGAACGGATTCAAGTCGGCAATTCAAATCTCGGGAAGACTTTTTTTAAAAGTCTCCCGTACTTTAAAAAGTCTCCCCGAGTATTAATTAAAAAGAAATAAAAAAAAAAGAAAAAGAAATAAAAGAAATAAAAGAAAAGACAGAAGATGTACACTTCGTATATCAAAGCAGGTCGGCAGAAGATTTTCTCGGGAAGACTTTTCAAAAGTCTCCCCGAGTTTAATTAAAAAGTCTCCCTGTTTTATTTAAATGTCTTCCTTTGATTCAAAAGTCTTCCAAGGCCAGAAATGTCTCCCCGAGCCAGAAAAGTCTCCCGAAGAGAAAGTCTCCCGAGCAAAGAAAAGTCTCCCCGAGGAGAAAAAGTCTCCCCGAGCAGAAAAAATCTCCCAAGTCTGAATTTGCCTATAAATACCAGATTAAGTCAGCAGCTTTCAATCTAATTCAATTCACTTTCTATTTTGGCTAAACATAAAATTCTAAGAGCATTTAATGTCAAAATTACTTTAGAATTTTAAGAGCTAATTAGTGAATATTTTCTGATTTAATCTTGTAACCCACGTCAAGTTTAATATAAGTATTTTACTTGAACTGTGTTTCTTTGATTATTATTTCGTGGTAATAATTTAAATTGTTTAATCAAAAATTATCTGAAACAGATTTTAATATTTATTAAAGATTGTATTCAACCTCCCCTTCTACAATCATTTGGACCTAACAATTGGTATCTGAGCCATCTGATTGACATAAAAATCAAGATCCTAATATTTTTAGTTATTAAAAATTTCAAAACTTTTAATTTATTAAAAATTCGAAACTTTTAATTTATTAAAAATTCAAAACTTTTAATTTATTAAAAATTTAAAACTTTTAATTTATTAAAAATTTGAAATTTTTAATTTATTAAAAATTCGAAACTTTTAATTTATTAAAAATTTGAAGCTTTTAATTTATTAAAAATTCAAAATTTCTTAATTTCTTAAAAATTTAAAATCTCTTTAATTCCTAAAAATCTCAAATCCTTTTAATCTTCCATTATTTTAAAATGAGTACTCAAAGAGTGAGTAGCATTAAAATTCCTCCATTTGATAAAGATAATTATAATCTTTGGAAGAGGAAGATGACCTTGTTTCTTCGAAATGCAAACACTAAGTACAAGGATATTTTGAAGACTGGTGTTGTTGTTCCAATAACAATCATTCCTGAGCATATGAAAGATGGTGTACTTATTCCGCACAGACAATTTGAAAAAGATATTTCTGAGTACACTGAAATAGAAAAGGAACTGGATTCATTGGACACCAGCCTGCAATTAATTTTGGTGGAATCTCTTGATCCCGGAACGTACAATCATGTTGTTAATTGCAAAGATGCTAAACACATCTGGGAAACGATAGAGATACTGAATGAAGTAACAGAAGAAGTGAGGGAGAACAGATTGGAAATCTTAACGTCTCAATATGAGCATTTTAGATCAAATCCTGGAGAAGGTATCTCTGATGTTTTTGAGAGATACAACAAACTGATAAATGATCTAAATCTCAACGGCAAACACTATACGAAGAAGGAGATCAATAGGAAGTTTTTGCTGACAATGCCACTTCACTTAGAGCATAGGATTACCGCCATCAGGGAGTCAAGGGACATGAATGAAATTTCATTGGAAAGACTTTATGGCTATTGAAGACCTATGAGCTAGAGCAGATTCAACAGAAAGAAATATATGGTACAGGCAAGGTGGTCAGCAAGTCTACAGCTCTTGTAGCAGAAGTACCATAATACAGAGAAACTATGACTGAATCTTCTTCGGTCAAAGTCATTGATGAGGGTATTGTTGCAGAAGTTGGTGCAACTCAAATGAATTCATCTGAAAGTGAATTCTACTCAATGGAAGAACTTGATCAACTTGAGGATGAATCTCTGGCACTGATTGCTAGAAAATTTGGAAATACAAGATTCAGGAGGAACCCTAATTTCAAATTCAAGCCTATGGCAAAAAAAAATCAGAGAGGTGGTTCTTCTAGCTCATCCAATACAAGAGGTGGATACAAGACATGGATGGTTGACAGAAGCAAGATCCGTTGCTTCAACTGCAATGAAATGGGACACTTTGCTACAGATTGTAGAAAGCCCAAGCAGGAAAGAAAGAAGGATTCATATGACGAGCTTAAGCAGAAATATGAAGCTCTACTAAAGAAGCATCAGGGAAGATCATACTTAGCAGAAGGAAAAGGATGGGATGATTTTGAAAACGATGAAGAAGATGATATGGGAAATCTTTCTCTAATGGCATCTTCTTCTGAAGGATCACAATCCCCACCTCGACAAGGAATTGAGGTAAACCCTAGCTGTCCTAAAATGTTTAAATTGCTAGGTGAGAATTTAACTGATGCTAGAGAACAAATAAAAGTATTAAAACTCAGAAACCAAGTTTTATCAGAGGAGAATTATGAATTGAAAAAGCTGAAACTTATAAATGATAAATTAACTGAAGATGTTGCATTTCAAGTTAATAGAGTCAACTGCTATGTTGAAATTGAAGCTTTTTTAAAGGATAAAATTGAAAAAGAGAAAGTCAGGTGTCAAGCCTATAGAACTGTTTCATTTGTTATGAAAGACCTAGTTGACCAACAAGAGATTAAACGGAAATTTGGGATAGGTTTTGAATATAATAAATCTGTAGGAAAGGCTAGTAACATCACCCCTTTTAAAGAGAGTGCTATAGAGAAGGGTATTCCACATGTTATTAAAGACACTAAGAAACCTCTTTTCATAACTCCTATTGCAGAACCAGTTCTTGATAATTGTGTAATAGTGGATTATGAAATTAAACTTGAAGACCTTGAAGAGAAAGAACAGGAAAAACCTGTTAGGGACATAAAAGGAATAAATGTCCAAGAAGCTAAATATGTACCTAAAAGACCAATAAAAAATGTGAACACTGCTAGTTCATCCACTCCTAGTTTAGGTGCTAATGAGCTTAAGAAAAATCATAACAGACCTAATAAGTTTGTTAATAGTAGGAATAGTAACAACAGATTCCATGCTACTGGGAACTTTAAGAATGTTAAAAAAGTTGAGGTAGAAACTGTTAAGACTCCTGCTATTGTGAATAAAATGCCTACAATTGATGCATGCCATAAACCTTGTGGTGTAGATAACTGTATGCTATGTGATTTCAATGTTATGTCTGCATATTTTAAAAGCATGCATGCTATGAATGTCAATACTACACCTAGACAGCACATAAACCACAGGCATGCTAGATCAAAGACTATCAGTCCTCCTGTTTCACAGAAGAAGACATTTTCTCATAAGCCTGCATACAAAGGTGTTAAGGTTGTTTACAAGGAGAAATGTTCAGTCAAAGTAGCAGATGAGTTTGTCAAGTTAGGTTCTGTTGTTAAACCTGACAAAGGACAGTTTTTCAAATATGCCGAACCCAATCAATGTTGGGTTCCGAAGAAGGCCTAACTCATTTGATGATTGCAGGGTGTAAAATAGGTGAATCGGGTTATTTGGATTCTCGACAGTGGATCCTCACGACACATGACCGGAGATAGAGCCCTGCTATCAAATGTTATTGAGAGAGTTGGCCCAATAGTTACCTTTGGAGATGACAGCAAGGGTATGACTAAGGGATATGGCTGTTTAGAAGCTGGCAATGTCGTCATTGATAATGTATCTTTCGTGGAAGGTCTCAAACACAATCTTCTGAGTATCAGTCAGTTTTGTGACAAGGGATACACAGTGAACTTTATGAAGGAGAGGTGTTTGATTTCTCACAAGAAGGATGAAAATCTTGCTCTTCAGGGAGTAAGGAAAGGAAACTTGTTCGTAGCCGATCTGAACTCAGGTTGCAGAGATGAAGTCAATTGTTTTTATGCTAAAGCTTCGTCAGATGAAAGTTGGCTATGGCACAAGAAGCTCTCACACCTTAATTTCAAATCTATGAATTCTCTAGTCAAAAGAGAATTAGTGAGAGGACTGCCTCAATTGGAATTCACACAAGAAGGACTTTGTGAGGCATGTCAGAAAGGGAAAGCAAAGAAAGCATCACATCCAAGCACTGACACATCTAGTATTACTGAACCACTGCAATTAATTCACATGGATTTATTTGATCCAGTCAATGTGATGTCAATGTCACATAAAAGATATGCCTTGGTAATTGTTGATGACTATTCAAAGTATACATGGGTTTTATTCCTGCACTCAAAGGATGAAACTCCTCAAATGGTGATTGATCATATCAAGATGATTGAGTTGGATTCGAAGCTTCCAGTTAGAGCTATAAGGTCAGACAATGGAAATGAATTCAAGAATGCAGTTCTGAATGACTTTTGTGTTGACAAAGGAATAACAAGACAATTCTCAGTACCTAGAACTCCGCAACAGAATGGAGTAGTAGAAAGGAAGAATCGTACATTAATTGAAGCTACAAGGACTATGTTGAATGAATCAAGGCTTCCTATGTACTTTTGGGCTGAAGCTGTAAATACTGCATGTTATACCCAGAATCGGACTTTGATCAACAAGGACTTAATGAAGACACCCTACGAAATAATGGCTAACAAGAAACCAACGCTCAAATACTTTCATGTATTTGGTGCTAAATGCTTTGTACTTAAAGATGGAGAAGAACGTATTGGGAAGTTCGAGGCTAAAGCTCAAGAATCTATTTTTGTTGGTTATTCTAGAAGATCTTATAGGTTGTATATTATTGATCAACATCATGTCAAAGAAAGTGTCAATGTAACTTTTGATGACACAAAATTCTCTGACATCCCAAATGATGATCCATCTGAAACTCTTAAGTTCAACAATATGCCAGACTCACAATCAAATTATGAAAACGAACATGAGGCTGCAACAGGAAACAACAATGTTAATAATGCTGATGATCCAAGTGCTAGTGGTGGAAATAGTGGAAACTCTGGATATACCACTAACACACAAGTAGATTCATCAAGAGATCCTAGCAGCAGCTCAGGGGGAGGAGATGAAGGATCAAAAAATCAAACACAACAAACCAATGAAAATCAAGGTGAATCATCAAGATCTAATCTGCCAAGTCAGAGAATTTGGAGTAAAGCTCATCCTTTTGAGCTAATCATTGGTAATCCAGATGTTGGTGTTAGAACAAGAGGTTCTACACAGAATCAATGCAATTATTCTGGGTTTCTATCTGAAATGGAACCTAAGAAAGTAGAAGAAGCACTATCTGATCCTGATTGGGTGATTGCTATGCAAGATGAACTCAATCAATTTGAATCTCAAGATGTTTGAAAACTGGTACCCAGACCAAAGGACAAGACTGTAATTGGCACACGATGGGTATTCAGAAACAAGTTGGATGAAGATGGCATTGTGATAAGGAACAAGGCCAGACTGGTTGCAAAAGGTTATTCCCAAGCTGAAGGAATTGATTATGATGAAACCTACGATCCAGTTGCAAGACTTGAGGCTATCAGGATGTTTCTGGCATTCGCAGCTCACTCCAATTTTAAAGTTTATCAAATGGACGTGAAGAGTGCATTCCTGAATGGAAAGTTAGCTGAAGAGGTATATGTACAACAGCCCCCAGGCTTTGAAGATCCATATCACATGGACTTTGTATATTTTCTTTTCAAGGCTATCTATGGTCTCAAACAAGCACCTAGAACATGGTATGACTCTCTTTCAGAATTTCTTCTTGAAAATGGTTTTGTTAGAGGAGTCATAGACAAAACTTTATTTTATAAGAAACACAATAATGATCTGATAATGGTACAAGTATATGTTGATGACATAATATTTGGGTCTACTAATGATAACTTGTGCAAGAGGTTTGCTAAGTTAATGCAGAGTAGGTACGAGATGAGCTTAATAGGAGAGCTGAAATTCTTCCTTGGACTTCAAGTAAATCAAAGAATAGATGGAATATTCATTTGTCAGTCCAAGTACCTTAAAGAACTTCTAAAGAAGTATCACATGGAAGATTCAGCATCTGCAAGAACTCCCTCATCTACAGCTGTCAAGCTTGGAATATGTGAAAACTCAATAAAGGTAGACATCACAAGCTACAGAGGTAGTGTTGTTGATAGGAAGAGCACCTCAGGGAGCTGTCAATTCCTAGGGAGAATATTGATTTCCTGGTACAGCAAGAAACAACAAACGGTTTCCAATTCTACAACAGGGGCTGAGTACATTGCTGCTGAAAGCTGTTGCGCCCAAATCTTATGGATAAGGAATCAACTCAGAGATTATGGGTTAGTGTTAAATAAAATTCCTATTTTATGTGATAACACAAGTGCCATTGCGATCTCCAACAACCCTGTACAGCACACGAGGACAAATCACATAGATATCAGGTATCATTTTATTCGAGAACACGTTATGAATAGTACTGTGGTGTTACACTTTGTACCCACAGAAGAACATACTGCAGATATTTTTACTAAGCCACTTGATGAATCCACATTCACCAGGTTGGTTGGTGAACTTGAGATGTTGAATAGTTCTTCATCTTAAATCCCAGTTCACATCTGCATTATGTTCTTAAATGAAATTTCAAGTGTTTTTTATGTAAATATTTGTCATAACACTTGTAAATTTATTTTACTAAATTCTGGTTCTCGAATGTGTGTTTAGTGTAAATTATTATAATATTTTATATTTTATCTATTTTGATCGTATTCTATTATATTTTAATTTTAGATTATTATCTTTAAAAATAATTTAATCAAAATTTTACAAGATAGAATTATGGTAAAAGTTATTTTTATTTGAAAATAATTTAATATTGAAGTATAGCTATTATATATATATTAAATTTAATAAATAGGTTAATAGAACTTTGTACAGTTTTATTTAATTGACATCTATATTGTATATATATCTTTATTATTTTTGTTTTCCAACAATTGGTACATATTGTTTTTATTTTCAAACTTTTAGTATCATTATTTCTATATATGTGTGTAAGTTTATTTTTATTTTTATTTTATAGTTATTTTATTTTTACGAGAAATTGTTCTAAGAATTATAAGTATTAAATGTCAATATTTAAAGGACTTGTGAATTTCTTTACATTTATTTTCTCGAGCTTACATATATCACTGATAATTGTTATGAGTATAATTGTCATATGCATGAGAAATAATTATTAGATATAATGTATGAAGTTAAATGTTAATTTTCATTCCTATGATTATTAAGTATTTAGCGATGATATTTTATCTTATTAAAATTATGAATTGAAACAATTAAATGTTTATTAGTTTCAGAATTTTAATACGATGAGATATTCTGAGCATAATTACTTGTTTTTTGAAATTATTATTAATTATCATGTATTGATAATTTGTTATTATTTCATTGCAATTAATTGTGATTTTTATTGTTAGTGATAATATATATATATTGTTTATCTGAAAATCACTAATAATAAAATCATATTTGTGTTCTGCCAAATAAGAGCAATCGACTCAAGGTAAAAGAAGGTAATCTCGATTTTGATATATTCTCTAATCAATTGATATATTGAGCCCTCGGTGGCTATAGGACGAGATCAAAGGATTGAAAACCTACATTCTCTAACACAGATTATAGAACCTCAAACACTCAAACAGATACAACTTCATCTACTAAACCCCTGAAAAGAAAAGTTTGATCAACTAAAGAGGGTGAGAGAGTAAGTGCCTCTAGTGCACTAGAAAAGAGAAGTATCTATGAGTGTTCCAGCAGCTCTGCCTCTAGTTAGAATATGAAATTGAAACCAAGGCAACTGTTAACTAATTTATATCCTCCCAAAAGGGTATAGATTTACAAATGGCAAAACTGTTACTAGGTTCTTCATCTTAACATGACGAGTCTATTGAATTCGGCCTGCCATCCAAGGCCATTTATAAAGTGTCATATTCATCTGGACACTCTCAAACACTGCAAACCATATATGTAATATTCAAATGCACTGTAAGGATTGTCACAAACTAGGGATGAATTGACGGAAGCAATTATTCTAAACTTCCATATCAAGGAAGGGAGAATGATTGATGATTCTGACTGAATCAACATGCCTTCACAGGTATCAGGAGGAAACTTGGATCATTTGCTACATTATAGATCCTTGTCTCCCTCCCCAGATGGAACATATCTAGATTCCTAACAGAATAGATCATCTTAGTTGATCAGCAACTCATTGAATCTATTTCTGAAGCAATTCAGTTTTCAAAGTCAAATATTTTAATAGAATCAATTGAGGACGGGGATTTACGAAACCCCATTGTACCACCAGTGACCTCTCTTGAAGGGGCTATGGTGATCTTTCTTGCAGGTACAAAAGACTGTGTCATCCGTACTAAGAGAGAAACAGTGTTGTGAGAAAAGAGTGAAACACAAGTGAGAAAGAGTGAAAATATATATTCTATGAGTGAAACACTTAGAGAGTATATGAGTGAAACACTTTTCAGAAACACAAAGTAAAATCACACACTAGCACAATTACCAAATCCCATTCTCAATTCCCTGTTACAGATTTCTAATGTTACTCAACTAAGGGGAAAGAAATTTCTTCTGATATTAAGGATTCTGAAGAGGATTACTCAACTAAGGGGGAGAAGTTTGAACAAGATCCAAATAGGAGAAGTTTGAACAATATCCAAAGGGGGTATATAACAACATGCTTGGATTGGATATAACTAATGATTATTTATTAGTTTTTCTATTCCATTTGATTTTAGAAGATTCTTGTATATAGGATTAACCGGATTTTCTAAAATGCATAACATGTCATAGTTTGTATTTTTTATATCTGCGATGGTTTAATGCTGAATGTATGCCATGTATGTTGTTACCTCTATTAAAATGGTTGGATAATTCACCTTGGGTGAGAAGTGAAGACAGGAGTTGGAGAAACAGAGGAGAAGTGGTAATAAGAAGAGAACAAGACTTCATCCCTGCCATCTTAAGGGGGAGTAGTGATGAGTCTGAGAAATGAAGATAATACCACTTGTATAATATGTTCAGTGCTAAAGGAACAAACATCTTTCATTTCAGTTACTCAAGAAATCTGGAAATGTACAATCTGATCTAGAGAAACCAGCCACTGAAGATGTACCAATGACACCAAGTCACAAAAGTTAAACTCTAGAAGAAGGTGAAGTAGATACTTCTGAAGCTGGTAATGATAGGTAAGTCAAGATAGAACTTTGTTCTATTTGTTCAGTCTAGAGGAACAACTATCTTGTATTTATCATTAATGTTTGAATCTGGTAATGTTTAATATAAACCAGAACTAAGTTTGTTTATTTACAAGTTTTATTGTTATATCTTTTTCTTGTTTGTTAGTTGATTTATCCTCTAGTGATTTGCTTGTTATTGTTTAACAAACAAATAGGGGGAGATTGAAAGGCATATGTTTAGAAGCCTATTTGTTTAGAGAGATGACAACTCAACTCAAACATAGATAATTTGTAAGTAAATATATTATCTGTCACATGAATCTTCAGCAGGTATTATTTGACAAGAAAAAGAAGATCAAAGTCAATCTACAGACTTGAAGTAGTACTACATTGAAAGAAGCTCAATATAATTGATCTTGCCTCAGTGGAGTATTTAAGTTTGAAGAAGCTACAGTATCAGAAGATTTCAAGATTGTGTGATATCAGAAATAGTCAAATCAGAAGGAGCAGAAGTGAACCATTATAAAAGTCAAGTGAAGAAAATTATTTGTTGTGGATCACTCGTGAACCAGACAGTACACAGAGTGTTGGTAAAATACAGAGAAGATTCTTTACTACAGAAGAAATGGTCAGCTACAGACATTGGTGTGAAGACAGAAGATTTAAAATTATATCATCAACAGTCGTGGAGTCAAGATTTTAATTTAATTCTCTATTAATTGATTAAATTATTTAGTTAATTTAATTGGTAAATTAATTCAATCAGAATTAATTTATTTCTTAAATTGATTAAGAAATTAATTAATTTAGAATTATTTTAGAATGAAGAAGACTTTAATTTAATTCTATTATCAAAAAGATAATTTATTATGTATCCTATTTACTTAGATTAATTCAAAAAGAATTAATTTAATGTATAAGATATATAATAAAACAAATAGAATTTAAATTAAAATGAAAACAAAAAAAAGACAGAAGATATACATATCAAAGAACAGATTCAAGTCGGCAATTCAAATCTCGGGAAGACTTTTTTCAAAAGTCTCCCGTATTTTAAAAAGTCTCCCCGAGTATTAATTAAAAAGAAATCAAAAAAAAAGAAAAAGAAATAAAAGAAATAAAAGAAAAGACAGAAGATGTACACTTCGTATATCAAAGCTGGTCGGCAGAAGATTTTCTCGGGAAGACTTTTCAAAAGTCTCCCCGAGTTTAATTAAAAAGTCTCCCTGTTTTATTTAAATATCTTCCTTTGATTCAAAAGTCTTCCAAGGCCAGAAATGTCTCCCCGAGCCAGAAAAGTCTCCCGAAGAGAAAGTTTCCCGAGCAAAGAAAAGTCTCCCCGAGCAGAAAAAGTCTCCCAAGTCTGAATTTGCCTATAAATACCAGATTAAGTCAGCAGCTTTCAATCTAATTCAATTCACTTTCTATTTTGGCTAAACATAAAATTCTAAGAGCATTTAATGTCAAAATTACTCTAGAATTTTAAGAGCTAATTAGTGAATATTTTCTGTTTTAATCTTGTAACCCACGTTAAGTTTAATATAAGTATTTTACTTGAACTGTGTTTCTTTGATTATTATTTCGTGATAATAATTTAAATTGTTTAATCAAAAATTATCCGAAACAGATTTTATTATTTATTAAAGATTGTATTCAACCCCCCCTTCTACAATCATTTGGACCTAACAATTAGATGTAACTTTTAAGTCTTATTTTTTGTAACCTAACAGCTCTTGAGAACAAAGAATTTCTTGAGAGAGTTTTGTATTCCATTCATTATCATTAATACAGAACAGTATTTCTTTTTATATACTTGTATTTATAAATCGATTATTAGGTACTATTACATTCAACCCCCCTTCTGTAAAAGATTATCTTTCTGGGCAAACATTGCCTTTTGACAGAAATCACAGAGTCCATCAAGATGAAATTGAACTCTTGGAAGACCTCTTACTAGATCCTTTTTCACAAATTCATTTATATTTCCAAAGTTCAAGTGACACGACTTTTTGTGCCAATTCCATCTTTCCAAAGATGATGTTTTTTCAAGTAGGCAAGTTAATGGACTATCAGAGTTTACCTCCAAGCTAGCTACAAATAGATTGTTATGTCTGTGACCAATTAGAACCACTTTGCCAACCTTTTTGCTTTTGACTTCACAATGTGTTTCACGAAACTCCACAGAATAACCTCTATCTGTCATTTGACTCACACTCAAGAGATTGTGTTTGAGTCCTTCAACCAGAGCTACATTTTCAATGATGACATTTTCAATCACAATATTATCATATCCCAGTGTTCTTCCTATATTGTCATCTCCATAAGATACTGCTGGGCTAGCCTTCTCCTCAAACTTTGAAAGCAGGGATTTGTTTCCAGTCATGTGTGCAGAACATCCACTGTCAATTACTAGGATTTTTTTTCCTATTTCCCTGCAATCAATCATGCAACTTAATTAGTAACTTTGAGGACCCAAACAAGTTTGGATCCTTTCTTTTTAAAATTGTTGAATTTTACAGCAGAAGCAACTTTATCAGAGTTTAAATTGGCAGAATTTTTATTTTCAGAGTTTGTGTTTTCAGAGTTTGTCTTTCTTTTGCCAGTTTTTATCACATATTGTTGTTTAGCAGAATAACTAGAAGAAACTGGAGTTTTATTCAAATGAGGTAAGATTTCATAATAATTAAAATACAGACTATGATATTCTTTACATGTGTAAATAGAATTCCATAAACTACCACAGTGAAAACAAGGATTTTGTGGTCTATATCTAGTCTGTTTCCTATCCTCTGATCTAGGTCTTTCAGGTTCCTTCTTTTTATTCTGCCTGCAGTCAATAGCAAGATGATTATAATTTTCACATGTGAAACAGGTTTTTCTAGGAGCATTAGGGATATTCTTATAGTCATTCTCCTTAGAAATTCCTACTTTATCATTTCTATTCCTCTTAACCTTTTTAGATTTATTCTTGTTGGTGATAGAATTCAACTTTTACTTAAGTTTCTTCTGTGAGAGTAACCCAATATTGACTGGTTTATTCTCTGACACAATATTCTCTTTACTTTTATGATTATTAGAGGATTTATCAGAAGTGTCCTTTTCATTACTAGCTCTAACAAAATCCACAAGTTTACTCAACTTTCCTTTTATTCCTGTGTGTGTCATATCATTCTTAGCATGTGTCTCCTTATCAGATTCATAACCTAGAGCAGATGTTCAATTCTTGTTAGAAAGAATTTGTTGGAATTTCTTGACAGAGTTTGTCCAAACTCTGAAAGTCTCTTGTTCTTTAGTTATCTCAGCTTTTAAATATTCAACCTGTATTTCTAGCTGAGTTTGCATGTGAATAGCATTCTCACAGTCTTTCTTAGTGCTAAGCATGTGTGCAAGTTCATATTCAAGAAAATCATTCTTAGCAGTCAGAGTTTGAATTTCATATTTTAATCTTTCATTCTCAAGTTAATGTGATTTAAGACTAACATGCAGGGTTCTAAGGAAAGACTTTAATTCATAGACATTTTCAGTATCAATATTGAAGATAGAGTCTGATACCTTGTAAAAGTTTAAGATGGGAGCATCAGTGTTTGCCATGAGAGTATAGTTAGTTTCATCCTCAGAGTCTGAGGAATCCATCCAATTTTTCTTTGAAGTTATGAGATCTTTTCTAGATTCCTTACTTCTGGACTCAGTGGCAAAGTTCCCCATCTTGTTACAATTATAACACTTGACCTTTGATTTTTCAAGTGCTTTGGACTTTCCATCTATGTCTTTTCTCCTCCTAAATCTGTCTTTATTTTCTGACTCTTCAAACTTCTTTTAGAAGTTTCCTTGCTTTCTGTACTTCCTATACTTCATCTTCTTGAAGCCTTTGATAATCATGGCAACCATCTCCATCATGTCAAAGTATGTGGATTCATCAGAGTTTACATCAGAGTCTGCCTCAAACTCTGATTCACTGTTCTCCTTAACCATCACAGCTTTTCCTTTCCTTGTTGAGACTTTTAAAACTTTTTATTTTGGTTCTTCAACCTTAGTCTGAACATTCAAGGCAACAGACTTTGCTTGCTACTTTTCCTATTCTTCATTTTCTGTAACTCCAAGTCATGAGTTTTCAACCTTCCGTACACTTCATCTAGGGACATCTCATCCAAATCTGTCATATCTCTTATCAGAGATGTTTGTAAGTCCCATTCTTCAGGTAGAGCCCTTAGAAACTTGGTATTTGAATCCTCATTATCATACACCTTATCAACCAAAGCTAAGTTATTCAAAAAAGTAAGAAATCTGTCATAGATATTAGTGAGAGACTCATTCTGTTTGGCCTCAAAGTATTCATACTCTTGTATAAGAACATATCTTCTATTCTTCTTGATTTCCTTGGTTCCTTGACATTGAACCTCTAGTGCATCCCAGATTTCTTTAGCAGTTTTACAAGCAATTACTCTGTTAGACATCATAGAGTCTAGATTATTATGCAGAATATTCCTTACCTTTGCATCTTTTAGGACTTTTTGCTTTTCCTTATTAGTCCACTCCTTTTCGTCTTTCAGAGTGTAGTGTTCAAGAACCTGTCTCCCTTCCACAACTGTTGCTAAAACTAGCTTAGTTGGTAGATACTGACCTTCATTGATCATGTCTAGATAGTAAGGATCTGTGGCTTCCAAGAACATCAATATCTTTACCCTCCATGTAGGGTATTCAGCCTTCTTCAAGATTGGAATCATTATGCTTTCATACTTGTTTTCTGATATTGTTTTTAGGACTTTAAGTTGTAATTAACAACCTACTCTGATACCAATTGTTACCCAGATAATAAACTATTATAGAAGGGGGGTTGAATATAATAGTACCAAACAATCGATTATGAACATAACTATGTAAAAGAAGTACTGTTTTGTATTAACTTTGATTGACTTAATACAAAACTCTCTCAAGAAAAATAAAGTTCTTCAGAGCTGCTAAGTTATGAGAAAGATAATGACTTGAACGAACACAATATAAACCTAATTCTGTGTTTATATAGTACACAGCTACCCTATCTAATTATGGCAAAGATAATGATCAATAAATACAAAAATATTATTTTCATCATTATCTTCATAAAAGATAGCTTCTAGAAAGGCAATTGTTATTCATTGAAACACTTCCTTGTTTATCCCAATCACCTCCTGATTTGTCGGTTTCCATCTGTTAAACTCTGAAGATCATAAACTCTGTCGGTTAGTAAACTCTGATTGAGTAAACTCTGTCGACAGCTTCTAAACTCTGATGACGTCATTTAAACTCTGATTGTCTTCAGTAACTCTGTTCGAAGTAATCTCTGACAGCATCAGTTCTTTATATCTAACATATAATCTATGATTTATTAGATGTTGGATATAAATAAATTTTGTTATAATTTTTTTATGATACTTGACATTTAATTTATATAAGTGGTGGTAAAATATTTTTACGCCACGGTTTACACCGACTTTATAATATTTTTATAAATTTATCAAAAATTATATACATATATTTTTATAAATTAGAAAAAAAAATTATCAAATAAACAATTATAATAATATATAAGTTAGTCAAATTTTTTTTTTTCTAAATTGCTTGTTAAATAAATAATTGATCATTTTTTATATATAAAAATGTGAAATATTTAAATACTATCGAACTAAAGTGGGCTAATAATTAAATATTTTTCTAACATCAGTACGATAAAATAAATAATATCATTTATATTCTAACTTAAATATTTATCGTATATTCTTTATTAATATTATATAAATTAGTCGAAACAATTTTTGTAAATTGATTGTTAAATAAATAATTTATCATTTTTTATATATAAAAATGTAAAATTTTTATATACTACCGAACTAAAGTGGACTAATAACTAAATATTTTTCTAACATCAATTTAATAAAATAAATAATATCATTTATATTCTAAATGAAAATTTTAAAAGTGGGTTAATAATTAATATATTACCCAAATAAAAAATAAAAATGAATTTGATTAGCGTAAATGCTATTATATATATAATCGTTATTGATTTTCTTCAAAATTAAAGTGAGCATTTTTAAAAAAATCATAACATAGATTATTAAATTCTAATATTTAACACGTTTTTTTGGATAATATCTTTACATTGGAATATATTCAGTATAGGTAATAATTTATAATTATTTTTTAAAATATTTCATTCCATATATTATATATACTTACATTGTACAATTGAATATCAGAACGTAAAAAAAGCATTTATCTTTTATTTTTTGTGGAAGAAAAGAAAGTATTAATTATTAAGATATAAAAATTCAAAATACTAAGAAAATTAGAAAAATAGTTTCGAGCGACATGAGGACGCCACATCAATGCCCTCGTATGCTCTCTTGAACATTTCCATGTATGTATGTGTATGTATATATATATATATATATATATATAGGGGAAGGCTCAAAAGAAAACTATATTTTGGAGAAAACTTAAGATACTTTTGTCAGTCATTGATTTGTAAATAATCTAACGGTTGATATTGACTGAATCAATTATTTTGGTATGTTATCTAGACATAATATACTTTCCAGTTTGTAATAGACATAATATCTTTCTAATTTTGGTATGTTATCTAGACATAATATACTTTCCAATTTGTAATAGAATTAATAACAATATTAATTACATGAATCAATGACTGATATGAGTACTCTAAATTTTCTATCAAAAATTTTTTTCCTAGATCCCTACTCTCTCTCTCTCTCTCTCTCTCTCTCTCTCTCTCTCTCTCTCTATATATATATATATATATATATATATATATAATCCAGATTGTTTTTAAAATAAAGTGGTATTATATGTGATTTGTTTTGATTTGTGAGCGCATATGTATGCACGCGAAATCTCATATTATTAATATTAGAAAAGTTACCAATTATATGACAACTCAGTATTTATGACAATTTTTTAGACATTTTTCGAGTATTTTTGAGACATTTTTCGGGTACCTAACATTTTTATTAAAACAACATAAAAAAGGAAAGATAAAACAAATTTAAATATTTAAAAATGAACACAATCTCACCGGTTAAAAATTTTTGTGGTCCGAAAATTTTTAAGCCGTGCTAATTATTTTTTCATCACAACTGTTTTGTTTGAAATATTATATAAAAATATTTATAATAGAAAATTTACATAAAATTCAAAATATGAATCAAAATTCAAAATCTCATTAGGGCATTGACGTTGAATGAGTAGACGGTTCAAAACAAGTCTTACAGCTTTGGAAATAAAGGAGTGCTAATCATTGACTCGAGCTAAGAATTCAAATAGTAGTTGTCGGTGGAATGTTACTTGATTTTTCCTATGGTTTGCGCCTTCTTTTCAGAATCATGGTGCTAGTTCATACTTGTAATTTCTTCGAGTGGTGGCTAGTCATAAGTTTTGTAGTCTATGTTGGTAGTATATTCTCTTAGTAGCAAAACTAGGTGGATGCCAACTTTAGGTGTAACGTCCCGACCCATTTTCAGGATATTAAATCAATATTCAAATATAATAATCAAGTATTTATTCAATAAATCCAAACAATAATTAACCAAAACTCAAATATGCTAATCGAAACGATAACAATTCAGAGTCGTAGCTCCACATATTCAAAAACTAACACATACGAAATTCTTCTAAACATATATGTCTTATTCAATAGTTGTCATAAATCAAGTAGCACGAAAATCTGCAAGACTCGCATCCTTATTCAATCCAAAACTTAATAACCTGAAATATGTTAAAAACAATGAGCTACAAAGCCCAGCAAATAATTATCGTTTGACGGCTCAAAATAATATACTTTCGAAAACAATTTCAAAACTTTAATCGATAACGAAATCTAAACGATACAACTATTTTTTCCCACAGTTCTAAATCACGGCCACACTATAACAGTGACACACTTCTATAATTTGATAGTTCTATGGGGGCCAATTTACGTCCCTTATCAAGTGAACCCGAATCTTGATAAGGTATCAATGTGTTCCAGAACATGCGTAAACTAGTTTTATATGTCACACTATCTCAATGACCGGCGTCTATGATTCGATACTTAATTAAAACCGGGGAGTTTTGAATGTTCTTTCTATTTTCGATAATAAACTCAATCATATATTTCAAAAATATTGTAATTGAATCAAACAAAAATAGATTTAATAATATCAGTGAGCAACGAAAAGTCACTTACCTCGATCTCGATGTCGTACCCTGAAAATAAAATCAGAGAGAGGCCTTAGGTATTACTCTATAGTTAGGTACAGAATTATCCACCAAACAACTCGACAATGTTGCAAATACTAATACTACAACCTCTAATAAATATAATAATAATAACAATAATCATATATACATTATAACAATTCATAAGTTAGACCGGTTCGGAAAACAACAATTTACAACAATTAAATTATAAATTCTGAAAAAGTTCAAAACATAAAAGTTGTAGAAATTTCCGATATCTTTCCAAAATGGTAAGCCTCGTCAAAAACGGAGAAGTAGAGAATACAAAAAATAAATAAATACGGGCTGCGAGAGCAGAATCAGCCCACAATCAGACTTGTATTTTGATGTTTTGGATCTCAATATCACAGAATTTGTTAATACGATATAAACGAAAAATGTAGAGTTTGAAAATACCTTTCTAGAATGATATTACGCATAATTTTTGGTTGAAGAATCAATTTACGATGAATTTTTAAAGTTGTAACACAACAACTCATTTTAACACGAACATATTTGATAAAAGACAGATTTTGTCATACTTAAATGCCGAATTTCAGAAAAATCAAGAATAAAAGTTGTAGATAATTGAAATATCTTTTCAGGTACAATAAAATCACCAAAATCCAACAAATAATGAATTAAATATGAATTATTCAAGAACTTAATAAAGACACAAACCACTACACAACATACATACGACGATATAAGAACTAAAACGATTAACCAAATCGGATAATCAAAATTATCTATATATAATATATATCCACACAATTCAGAATAATAACTCAGGTAAAGATTTACACAAGATTATGTAGAGACTCATACGAAATCATACAGACATAGATTATACCACAAATAAGGTTTTGATATCAATCAATCTATTAACATATAATGGATCACTTATACATATTATCATATACATACAAACACATACACACATACAAACATACAGACATACAGACATATATACTTACATACACAAGTGTGTGATTACCGATACAAAGAGTGTGTTCAATGAATTGGTCCACAATCTCCTCTCCACATCTCCTCTCTTCCTCTTTTGAGTTTACCCTTTTGTATTTCTTGTGTTTATTCTCTATGGGTTTTGTATAATATAATGTGTAGGTACATGTCAGTTACAATCCTAATTATTAACCATACCATAATTACTATTTCTAATTAATATTATTATTATAATATTTAGCTATTTTCAATTTTAAAACATTCTCAACTTAAAACAAATATCTTAACAAGTGAAACACCATATAATAAACAATAAAACAATTATTTACAACTAAAGCCAAAATATTTATAATAAATTAAATCATAAAAATTGGGGTTATTGCATTAGACATTTCAATTCTTGATGATATAGGAAAATTAATTGGCTTGTCTAGTTGTCTTTGGCTTCTTCACACCTCATTTTAGCTATCCATTTGATTGTAGTTCGTTTGAATTTTTCCAACTCACTAGCGACACAAACTCATCTTTTGCAATTTCTTTTTGTGTAATAATTTCACAAATACTCTCATATTTAACAAATATTTGTTGTATTGGTCTAAAAAAATAAATATTTGTATGTATGTTTATCAAGATTATTGTATTTCTCATTTTTTTAATCATTTCGCAGAGAGTATTATATTTAAATGTTCGATAATTATAGAATAAATAGGATCAAGAGCTTGTTTAGATAATTAAAAAAAAAACTTTGCTTATAACTTAGAAACTGTTTGGTTGATAGTAACTTATATGGGTATTTGAAATACCTAGGAAGTGATATATATATATATATATATATATATATATATATATATATATATATATATATATATATATATATATATATATATATAGGGTCCTGCTCAAATAGAAAATAACTTAGAATAGAAAATAGAAAATAACATCTACACCACATATTCAATCTAATCTAATGGTAAGGGGGTGCATCCACACACAAATCAAATACACCCTCATACACTCAATCCCACATAATCCCTCCGTTTTTAATTTGATTTTTCCCGTTAATTAGTGAAGTTTTTTTCAAATCTAACTTCACCACATTTTTCTCCATCTCCCAACAATCAGTTTGCATACCATATGTGATATATTCCGGTGACTTTTATTTTTTCGACGATTTCCATTATTTTTTGTGAACCCAGGACATATAATTTAGTGATTTCTGTAATACAAATTAGTGATTTCTATAATACAAATTAGTGGTTTCTGTAATATATTTTAGTGATTGAAGTTTGAATCTGATAAGTGACGAATTTATTTTAATTATAAATTATATTTGCCGAAATATAGCACATATGGTATGAAAACTGATCGTTGGGAGATGAAAAAAAATGTGGTGAAGTTAGATTTGAAAAAAACTTTGCCAATTGACGGGAAAAATCAAATTAAAAACGGAGGAGAATAGATGGGATTGTGTGTGTGAGGGTGTATATAATTTGTATATGGGTGCAACATTTATAATGATAAGGTTTTCTATTTCTCATTTAAGCTATTTTCTATTTGAGCAGGACCTTATATATATATATATATATATATATATATATATATATATATATATATATATATATATACATAATAGCAGGGTAACGGGCGGGAGATGTGACCGCCTAAAAAAAATTGAGCAATTTTTCTAGCTTTCTAATGCAATGGAAGCCTAATTTGGTGGCGCACGATTTCCCCATTTGTTTTATCAATTACTCCGGGATCGATTCTTTACTCAATCTTATGATTATTTAACTCAGCTTCTATTAATATGAATTCTTATTATTAAAATATTATTTTATTTAATATTTTATTGTTAGATTAATACAACTAAAATTTATTTTATTGATAAAAATATAAATTAAAATTTTCAATGTTTGAAATATATATTTTATATCAATGTTTAATATTTTCAATGTTTAAAATATAGAACAAATAATTTGCATTTAAATTTGTAAGTGTATTACATAATATAAATTTCTAAATATTGTATTAAAGTTGAAAATTTATAAAATTACTTATCGAATTATTAATTATAGCGGAGAGTAGTTAGATATTTTGAGGTTGTCGGCTATATAAAGTGTGTTTAAAATAAATTTAATAATTATTTTGTTAATTTTTGAATATTATTTTTATTTTATAATCAATATTTTTTATTATTATTTGAACAAAATTTATGAATGTTATTTCAAAGTAATAATTATGTAATTATTATTTCATCCAATATAATATATAATATTTTATAAATAATTTTTTCATTTAAAAAGAATAATTTTAAAACCGTGCGTAGCACGGTCATGTTCCCTAGTTAATATTAATGTTTGGTTGCATAAAATAAGGGAAATAGAATTGCCTGGAAAATATATATAATGCATAACACAGAAAGTCACTTACCCACATCATTCTAGGTAATTCACACTTCATATATCACACATCATTTAAATTAGAAAATTCAAAATATAATAAAAGGAAATTCAGATTTTTTTAAAATAAAACTCATTTAAAAATAAAAATTAAGATTTATTTATTATTATAATTTATATATTTTCATAGTAATTTTATTATAAAATCTTACTTTTTTATTATTAACGATTTTTAATCTTTTTTACTGTAAATTATAATTTATTTTCTGTTTTTTAATTTCATTATTACCTTTTTCTTGATAAACTAAATTATGGATATATTTATTTTTTAACTACTTCAATTTATTTTTTAAATTATCATTGTTACGATTTTATGCAAATAAAAAAGTCTTAAAATAGGTATAATCCTTCATAAATAATTTGTCTTTTCAATTACATAAATAAAAATAATTTTAAGAAAATATTAAATTATGTGTAATTAGTTAATAGTTGAAAAAATATAATAACAATTTTAAAAATAATTAGTAGTAAGAGCATAATAATCATTAAAGGTGTACTACATAAGAAATAAATAGTTAAATAAAAAATTAAATAATATAGAAGAAACATGCATTCAAGAAGTATAAAATATAGTTTTGTCAACCAAACATATTTTTTATATTTCCTAGGTATTTCTAATAGAAAGAAAGAACTTCTTATAGGAAATAACTTCTCATATGTAACCAAACAAACACTTAAAATTTATTGAAATGACAATTTTAAATTAATATTTTTTTGAACAATTTTCTTATACATGCGATTAAAAATGTTCAAAAAATTCGAAACTCAAAATCTGATTTGATTTTGAAAAAATATTTGGAATTATGCATCAATAGATATTTATAGAACACATATTCATTAATCAGTTATATAGGTAAAAATGCAATATAATATTAAGTACATGTTATCATCAAATCTACCCTGATTCCTAACACAATTTCATACTATAGATGGTAAAATATTTTTATATATAGTCATCTAAAATTTAAATGGTGATTGCCAAAAATACCGATATTTTTAGAAAAATAAACAACAATAACTATTTTGATAATTCTAACCAAAAATACCAAATGAATACACATTTTCTATATGAATATTAGTGTTACATATTTGACAAATGTGTATCATATATGCATATATATATATATATACATACACACACGTCTCGAGAATGTGTGTACCCTCATCCGCATTCTAGAAATTTGTATCAAAAGGATATACACATTTTCTGGATATATTTTTTTTGGTAAATAAATAATTTTTCACATAAAAAATTAAATAAAAAATAAGTATGGGATACTTAGATGAAAAATATGTATCTCATTGGTAAAAATGACCAAAAAATGATAATGGTTATTCTTGTTACATTTTTGAAAAATTTAATATTTTTGTCATTTGTTTATATTTATAATCGTCATGAGTACAAGTGGGATAGAAGACTATGAGATAAGCAAAAATATTTTTAAAAAATAGATAAATGATATAACTATAATGTCGAAGACACGACATTTTAAAATTTTCAAATGAATCATTCACTTGAAAGTAAAAGAAACGAGATATGGTAAAAAAAAGAAAGGGGGTAAAAAAATACTTGCATTCTATAATCTAAATATTTGTTTCTTCGATAAATGTTTCGCAGCATCATGAAGGTTCCCCCTTCTTCATGTATTTGTAAACCTATAGATGCAGCCTAAAATTTTCCTAACAAAGAAATTTAAAGAGTTGATTAAAAAATATGAGATAAAAATAAACAATTTAATGTCTAAGTAGATACATTTGTATATATAAATATGACTCACGTCTCTTGAGCTTCCTCTCCTTTCTAATAAACATGTAATTTGTATCTTTCAAATCTTTCAGAATTTTAGATTTGTGATAGTTTTTATGTTTATATTGGAAAGGAAAGGAATGCTCAAGAGATGTGAGCATATTTTTATGTGATCCGTGACACTCAGATATGTTGTAGTCCCTGTGATTTTTGATTTGGTTTCGTTGTGCTTATTTATAGGATCCATATGCACTACATGTATTATTTTTTACAAGAAATCAAGATTTACTATAAAAAAAATTGATTATATTGATAGAATATTGAATTCATTGTAAACAAAATTGAAAACGTAGAAAATAATATTAAATTTCAATGTCAATAAAAAAAGGATCTTCATTGTCGATAAATGTTTATCTCTAATATATAACTCACATTTTCATGTAATACATTACAAAGGTAAAACACTAAATCGAATTGATTAGAAGCATAAAATATATAAACTACATGAAATAAAGTATATTCAATTCAATACCAAAAAATTAGATTATATAGCAGATAATCTTTTGCATTATAAAATATAGTATATAGAAAAGAATATTAAATTTTAGTGTCAATAAAAATGAATTTTCATTATCGATGTATATATTTATCTCTAATTAAGTTTCATATAACTCACATTTTCATGTAATACATTACAAAGATAAAGTTGAAGAATAACTGAGCGAGGTAAAAAATAATTAAACAGAAATAAAGATGATAGTCAAATTATAAACGGAAACGATTTTGCATTCCTTTATAATATGAGAGAAAACACAACACTGAATTGATTAGAATCACAAGATATATAAACTACATCAAATTCCGATATGTGACACTCATTATATTTTAACTTAGATTATATTTTCATTTTTAAATTTAAGATTCTGGATTGTCAAAAAAAGAATATTCAATTCAACATTAAAAAAGTACAGTATATAGAAAATAAATTTAAATTCACTTTCCAAAAAAGAGCTTGTACAAAACAATCTTCATTTCATTGGTAAAACAATAAACAAAAAATAGAATCTTAATTTTCAATAAATTTTAATCTCAAATTAAGTGTATTGTTAAATAGTATGAGTGTTGCAGAAGGGGGGTTGAATGCAACTGGATAAATTATCACTAATTTTGCTAACAACAAACAAGAAGTAATAGTATCAAGTAAGAAATGCAGACAACGATAAGCAAACAAATGAAGACAGATGTTTAACTTCAAAAAATAATTTTATTATTATTTTTTGTTTTGCTACAACTTCCTGGAATGAGTATTACAGCTACAAAGAAATAATGAGCAATTGATTTGCTAATATTTTTTGCTTGAGAAAAAATCTAGCTCAGTTGCATAAAAAAAATGCTTGTGAGATATATGTACTTATACTAAAACATACATGTGCACTTTTCATTTGTCCTAGAATAAAGCTCAAAATAGAAATTGTGCTTTTATGGTTCGATCTTGGCTTCATTCCATTTGTAGATAAAGTTGTGCTGAGATGACATAAATCTTTGACTCCTGGTGCACACCTTATCTTTTTGCTGGTCTTTTCCCAAATTGCAGTAGTAGACTTGATAGAGTAGATAGTAATGTCTAAATCATTCCTTGTGCTATCACTGTCTAATCTGCTACCTGGAACAAACTATCAGCTTCACTAAAAGTTTACTGTCAACTTTTAGCTCCTCTTTGGTGACAGTATCTTTGGCTCCGCATATGTTGCTATCAAGTCTTGATAGATTCTTGAAACCTACTATCTGCAATTCTGCTATCAACTATCCCCGCTAAACGTGCTATCAGTAAAGCTTCTGTCTGTGAATCTTCATTCTCAGTCAAGTTTACTGTTATTGGAATAATTGTTGTCGTCTGTTCCTTTGTGATGTCACTTGAATATGTTGTTGAAGGCTTTAGTTGTAGAATGTTACTATCAAAGTCTTGACCCATGTTGTGCCTGAACACTTTGTGAACTTCTACTCCATGGATCATGTTATTGTATTTGTACAAGATAATAACTATTGAGATTTACTGTCACCTACTTGGCTTTTAAACATACTGTTACAAGTGACAACAAAACATATTGTCAATATACATATGACAGTACATTTTACTTAGTTAATTTCTAATTAATCTAAGTAACTTCTAGTTGATTACAATGTTAACACCACAATCCCTAACATTTACTACAACTCATATTTTCATGTGTTATTTTTGTTTCACGTTTTGAATGCACATAGAATTATGTTCAAATTAAAGAGTTTTGATATACATATATTTTATAAGTCACAATTTGTATGTTATTTATAATTTATTATTTCTTATTCGTGGATTGAATTGATCAAGATTTGATTATATACGTGCATATTTATATATTGAATTAAATATTGTATACTACAAGAAGGGGGTATCATTGCTTTGCAACATCTAATCAACTAGAAATAACGAAATTATTAAAGAATATTTGAGAAATATTTTGATATGACCCTAGTGACAGATGTTGTACTAAGGAACTAAAGATGAACATTGGTTGTTTGTAAAAAACTTTTTTTTATTTGACCTTATGAAGAGAAATTATTTCTGTGTCTTCAGCAGATTTCTTATAAAAGACAATTGTAACACCCTAGTCCCACATTGAGTAGATTGGGATAGTTTGTTCAGTATATAAGTAAAAGTACTACTACTAAGTGAACCAATAAATCATGATCTTTTGTGGGGCCTATGGTGGGTTTGTGGATTACCCAAGTTGTTGCATTTGAGCAAGTTTACTTTAGCATATTTCGGATTCAAAAGTTGGGACTTGACCCAATTTTCAAAAAAGGCTCAGAATTTGACCCAGGTTGTCACATATGGTATCAAAGCCAACTCTCGAAAGTTTGATTCGTTAAGTTACTGGAGGTGGGGACACGAAGGTTGGTAGTATTATCCCACAATGGATAGAGGTCCGGAGGTGGGGACACGAAACCAGCCGATATTATCCCACAATGCCTAGAGAGGTACGATCTGGGCCTATGAGCTATCTGTTCGATCTGCCTGACGAGGACGTCAGAAATTCAAGTAGGGGAATTTATAACACATCAGTCTACCATTGAGAAGATTAGGATAGTTTGTTCAGTATATAAGTAAAAATACTACTACTAAGTGCACCAAAAAATCATGATCTTTTGGAGGCCTTGTGTTGGGCTTGTGGATTAACCAAGTTGTTACATTTGGGCCAATTTATTATGGCTTATTTCAGATTCGGAAGTCGGGACTTGACCCGATTTTCGAAAAAGACTCGGGATTTGACCCAGGTTGTCACATATAGTATCAGAGCCAACTCTCGAAAGTATGATTCATCAAGTTGCCGGAGGTGGGGACACGAAGGCTGGTGGTATTATCCCACAATGGACTAGGTCCGGAGGTGAGGACACGAAGCCAGCCGATATTATCCCACAATTGCTAGAGAGGTACGATCTGGGCCTATGGGCTGTCTGTTCGATCGTCCTGACGAGGATGTCAGGAATTTAAGTGGGGGAATTTGTAACACCCCAGTCCCATATTAGGAAGATTGAGATAGTTTGTTCAGTATATAAGTAAAATATACTACTACTATGTGCACCAACAAATTATGATCTTTTGGGGGGGCTGTGTTGGGCTTGTGGATTAGCCAAGTTGTTGCATTTTGGCCAATTTACTATGGCTTATTTCGGATTCGGAAGTCGGGATTTGACCCGATTTTTAAAAAATGCTCGGAATTTGACCCGGGTTGTCACAACAATCACCGAATAGGTTTGAGTAAAGGGGGTCGTCTTTGTTGGTAAAACTACTATGGTCGAAACTCGGATATGTTGAAAACACAAATTCTAAAATAAGTTTATTATATTCTTATGTATCCCGTAAATAATTTTACAACACCGAGATATTTGATCTCTTGATGCTAACAAATTGTATGAGTGTCAGATAATAATATCTTTGAGCAAATGTTGAAGTTTGAACATGCAATTTTTCAGTATTTGTCATTAATTAGCTTAAAATCCCATTTAACTTTTACTTAGAGTTTACATTATTAATTTAGTATTTCAATTAGGCAAGTAAAATTAGAAAAATTAGTTGAGGCTTGATCAGTTGACTGGACACTTGGCCTGATAAATGCTTTGTAAGTTTAAATCTTCAATTGCATATCTGAACTCATAGCAGACACTAAGGTATGGATTTGAGCATTCGACACACATAGGACAAAAGTTCCTAATATTATTTTTTATGTATCACTTTTTGTTATTTATGAATTCCCTAAAAGTCACTATGTAAATTGTAGAAGGGGGGGTGAATACAATTTAAGAATTTATAAATTTTCTTGCTAAGTTGAACTTAAACCAGAAACAATGAACTAAGAAATATAAAAACACAGAGTTTTAAATTTACTAGTGTAATGTTTGGATCCACCATGTAAAGCATAATGTAACGTAGTATGTAATAGTGATAACGATAACTCAACCAAGAAACAAAGACAGATAAATAATACTAATATGCAGCACAGGAATCCAGAAGGACATAATCAAGAAGATAATACATTCATCATTGCTGAGCATTCAAGATGAAAGTATTACTGAACGTCAGTGAGAGAAGTTCATTAATATGTTCAAGCCTCAGTGACAAATAAGAGTTCAGAAGACTTCATACTAAAGACAGAGCAGTGATCCATGTATAATTGTCAAAGGGTTTCAGTGATCAGAAACAATGCAAAAGTCCAGGGTTTATCAGCTGAAACAGAACAGAGATTAAGGAAATTCATTCAAGTGTTAGTCGTTTGTGAACCAGACCAGTGCACTAAGCGTCAGCACAACAAGAAGAGAATTATCTTTATTAATCAGAAGAAAATCAGTTGATCAAGCCAAGTATGAAGAGTAAAATTCAAGTGGTAATTAATTCAAGAATTCGAGTTAAATATGCTAAGGAAGGTATTACTACAGTTGGTGGTTATTACTCTTGAAGCAGTGAAGAGGTGCAGTCTACATTTCAAGGTGCAACAATACTGTCAAGTGAAGGCACAAGAATTAGTGCCCAAGTCATGAGTGGCGCCTATACAGGGTAACCACTGTATAGGCGCAACTCAAAGTCAATCAAGTATTCAAGGCACTTATTCTAAGGGATGAGTGGCGCCTGTACAGGGAACACACTGTACAAGCGCAACTCACCCTCAAGGCGCAACTCACATTCTAAGGCGCAGCATGCTTGGAAATTCTAAGGCATGAGTGGCGCCTATACAGGGTAACCACTGTATAGGCGCAACTCACACATAAGGCGCTACTCAGGACTTAGCATTGTGGGAATTTATTTCCAAAAAGTCTACAAATAAATAGGGGTTCAAATCAATTGTTTTAGTCAGTTATCATCTTCAAGCTATCAACATTCACAGCCGGGAAGCTCCATTAAAGCCAGACACTTATTTCTCCCAACTGTATTTGTTGTAATATTGTTTTGAACCCACTGCAGCTAATCATTTGATTAGATTTGTAGCACCCCAGGGATTTAATAATAACTTGTTATTTCCCAGCTTTGTGTTTTATTATCAGTCAAGTTCATTTCTTCTAAAAACACAAATATTTCCGCATTAAAAGCAAAAAAATCTACAACATCATATTCAACCCCCCCTTCTATGATGAAATTGGACCTAACAATTGGTATCAGAGCTTGTTGATTGACTTTACAAATCAAGATCCAAAAATAGTTTTTCTAAAAAAATGGAGTTTTAGATCTAGAAAAATTTATCTTGAATTTTCTTTTATTTTTTAAAGATAATTCAATTTCGAATTTTTCCTTGATTTTTTAATTCACTAAATTTTGAAAAGCTATCAATCATCAAGAATTCGAATTAAAAATTATTTTCTCAATATTTAATTTTTATTCGAATTGATTTTAATTTTTGAGAAATTAATTATTTCTTAAGACTTAAAATTCTTAACAACCATGAGTACCCAAAAATTAAGCAGCATTAAAATTCCCACCTTTGACAAAAATGAATACATTTTGTGGAAAAAAAAGATGACCATTTTTATTAAAACATTTAATTCTCAATATCTGGGAATTCTGGAAAATGGCCCCTATGTTCCTCAAAAGCTTACACCGAAGACAGTGTCAGAAGACGGAGAACGGATTCCTCAAGGATTTACCCCAAAGGAACCTTCAGAGTTTACTGATACTGACAAAGAGAGAGTAGCATGGGACAATCATCTACAATGCATCTTGATGGATTCTTTGGACACAACAATGCTGAATCAGGTGATCAATTGCACCAGTGCCAAACAGATGTGGGACACAATAAATCTGCTAATGGAGGGTACAGCTGAAGTGAAGGAAAACAGGCTGGACATTCTTACCTCCCAATATGAAGCATTCAAGTCATTACCTGGAGAAAGTATAACTCAAGTTTTTGAGAGATACAACAAATTGCTGAATGACTTGTCTCTACATGGGAAGGCTTACACGCGAAGGGAAATTAACAGAAAATTCATGTTGACGCTGCCAGCACACCTAGAGCACAAAATCTCTGCTATCAGAGAAAGAAGTGATATAAATGATATGTCAATTGAAATGCTATATGGAAAGCTCAAGACTCATGAGATGGAGCAAGAGCAGAGACAAATCATTTACGGCTCAGGTACAGTGGACAGTAAGAACACAGCACTGTTAAAGACGACAGCTCTTGTAGCCAGTGATATTGCTGTCAAGGAGACTAACAAAGAAGCACCTGTAGTTGAAAAGGAAGAAATTGTAGAAGCTGAATTATCAGAATCTAATCAACCGGGTGATGAAGACGACTTCTATTCAATAGAAGAACTTGAACAACTGGAAAATAAGACTATGGCCTACATGGCGGGAAAGTTCAAGAACCTCAGATTCAGGAGGAACCCAAAGTACAAATTTAAGAATAATTCAAGTTACAGTGGTTCCAGGGACAAAAGCAGTAATCGAGGTGGATCGTCTTCAGGGTCTCACAGCAGAGGAGGCTATAAGACAGGGACGGTAGATAGAAGCAAGTTTAAATGCTACAATTGTGGAGAACCCGGTCATTTTGCAACAGAATGCCGGAAACCAAAACAAGGGAATGAAAGGAAGGAGTCCTACGATGAATTAAAGCAGAAGTATGATGCGCTGGTGAAGAAGCATCAAGGAAGAGCTTATATAGCTGAAGGAAAGAGCTGGGATGATTCAGATAATGATGAAGAGGAGGTTTATGGAAATCTTGCGTTAATGGCAGACTCTTCAGAAGCATCACCTCAATCATCCAAGGGTACAGCAAAGAACAAACGTGTCATGTGGATACTTGACAGTGGATGTTCGAGGCACATGACTGGAGATAAAGCCCTGCTAACAGATGTGATTGAGAAAGCTGGCCCGATAATGACCTTTGGAGATAACAGCAAGGGATTCACAACGGGATATGGCAATCTGGAAATCGGGAATGTTATCATTGAAAACATCTCTCTTGTGGATGGATTAAAGCACAACCTTCTGAGTATCAGTCAATTCACTGACAAGGGATACAAAGTAACTTTTGAGAAAGAAAGATGTGCCATCCAAAGCAGGAAGGATACGAAGCTTGCTCTTCAGGGAGTGAGAAAGGGGAATCTCTTTGTAGCTGACTTATTCTCTGTAAGCAAAGGCGAAGTTCAATATTTTTACAGCAAAGCTTCAACAGAGGACAATTGGTTGTGGCACAAGAAACTTTCTCACCTGAACTTCAAAACAATGAACTCTTTGGTAAAAAGGGAATTGGTTAGAGGTCTGCCCGAGATGGAATTCTATCAAGAAGGGTTATGCGAAGCATGTGAAAAGGGGAAGTCAAAGAAAGCATCTCACCAAAGCAAAGACTCAACCGACATTACTGAACCACTGCAATTACTGCATATGGATTTATTTGGTCCAGTCAATGTCATGTCTATGTCAAGAAAGAGATATGCACTTGTAATTGTTGATGACTACTCCAAGTACACGTGGGTGTTGTTTCTAGCCGCAAAGGATGAAGCCCCTCAAACAATCATCAATCACTTAAAGAAACTTGAGTTGGAAGCTGGTCTGCCTGTCAGGAAGATAAGGTCTGACAATGGAACAGAATTCAGAAATACAATCCTGAATGAATTCTGTGTGGAAAAAGGAATATCAAGACAATTCTCAGCGCCCAGAACTCCATAACAAAATGGAGTGGTAGAGAGGAAGAACAGGACTTTGGTTGAAGCTGCAAGAACAATGCTGAATGAAGCAAAGTTGCCTCTATACTTTTGGGCTGAAGCAGTCAACACAGCTTGCTACCCTCAAAATCATATCCTGATTAATAAAGAACATGACAAGACTCCTTATGAGATAATGGCCAACAAGAAACCAACACTGAAATACTTTCATGTGTTTGGAGCAAAGTGCTTCGTATTGAAAGATGATGAGCATCTAGGAAAGTTCGAATCCAAGGCTCATGAAGGCATATTTCTTGGCTACTCAATGGAATCTAAGGCGTACAGGGTTTATGTGATTGATCATAAAAAGGTCATTGAAAGCATGAACGTAACTTTCGATGATCTAAAACTCCCAAGTCTACAAAGAACAGACGACACTGAAACTCTGCAGTTTGAAAATTTGAACTCAGATGAAAGTGAAGTAGAACCTGAAGCTGCAACAGAAATTCAAGCTCCAAATGAGAATATCAACAATGATGATTCTGACCCTAGTAGTGGAAACAGTGGAAGATTCACAGAAACTACTAGTAGTGGCAGAGAATCTCATTCTCATCCTAGCAGCAGCTCAGGGGGAGCAACTGAAGGATCTACAAACAGGACCCAGCACAATAATGAAAATCAGGCTGAATCATCTAGGGCAAATCTGCCTAGACATAGGGTGTGGAGTAGAGATCACCCCTTTGAGTTGATTCTTGGAGATCCAGATGCTGGAGTTCAAACAAGACGCGCTTCCCAAAATGAATGTTTATTCTCTGGTTTTCTCTCTGAAATAGAACCAAAGAAAGTGGAAGAAGCACTAAAAGATCCAGATTGGGTTCTTGCCATGCAAGAAGAACTCAATCAATTTGAGAGACAAAAAGTATGGAAGCTGGTACCCAGGCCAAAGAACAAGTCTATTATTGGCACAAAGTGGGTATTCAGAAACAAGCTGGATGAAGATGGCATTGTTACGAGGAACAAAGCCAGACTGGTTGCCAAAGGTTATTCCCAGGAGGAAGGAATAGATTATGATGAAACATATGCACCAGTGGCAAGGCTTGAAGCTATCAGGATGTTCTTGGCATTTACAGCACACTCCAACTTTAAGGTATATCAAATGGATGTGAAGAGTGCATTCCTAAATGGAGAGCTGGAAGAAGAAGTATATGTGGAACAACCCCCAGGGTTTGAAGATCCAGAATTTGTAGATTTTATGTACTTCCTCTTCAAAGCACTCTATGGCCTGAAGCAAGCCCCTCGAACATTGTATGACACTCTATCTATATTTTTACTTGAAAATGGTTTTACTAGAGGTGTCATAGATAAGACTATATTCCATAAAATGCATAAAAATGATATGATATTAGTGCAAGTCTATGTAGATGACATTATTTGGTTCTACTAACGATCAATTGTGTAGTAGATTTGCTAAGCTAATGCAGAGTAGGTATGAAATGAGCATGATGGGAGAGCTGAACTACTTCCTTGGACTCCAAGTAAGCCAAAGGAAAGATGGAATCTTCATTTGCCAGAACAAGTACATCAAAGAATTATTGAAGAAGTATGGTCTTGAAGATGCATCCACAGCCAAAACCCCAATGGCAACTGCCACTAAGCTTGATAAAGATGAGCCTGGTAAGAGGGTAGACATCACAAGCTACAGAGGTATGATCGGCTCATTACTTTACCTTACTGCAAGTAGGCCAGATATTATGTTCTCCACATGCTTGTGTGCTAGGTTCCAATCAGATCCTAAAGAATCACATCTTATAGCTGTTAAACGGATTTTTAGGTATCTTAAGGGAAGTCTGAATCTTGGAATTTGGTACCCTAAAGATACAGGTTTTGACCTTATTGGCTATACAGATTCTGATTATGCAGGGTGTAGGATTGATAGAAAGAGTACATCAGGGAGTTGTCAATTCCTTGGTAGAAGGTTGGTGTCCTGGTATAGCAAGAAGCAGCACTCAGTTGCAATGTCGACAGCTGAAGCTGAGTATGTTGCTGCTGGGAGTTGTTGTGCTCAAATTCTGTGGATAAGGAACCAACTTCAGGACTATGGACTGTTGCTGAGCAAAATTCCAATATTCTGTGACAACACAAGTGCCATAGCCATAACAAACAATCCTGTTCAACATTCAAGGACCAAGCACATTGATATCAGGTATCATTTCATTCGAGAGCATGTCATGAATGGTACTGTAGAGTTACATTTTGTACCTACAGAGCAGCAAATTGCAGACATCTTCACTAAACCACTAGATGAAATCACTTTCACTAGACTGGTTTGTGAACTTGGGATGTTAAATTCTACTGACTAACTAGTTGGTAATCAAAAACTGCAATTTAAAGCTGATAAATTCACTAGTTGATTAACTTCAATATTTTTAGGACTGATGAATTTATCTACCAAAAATATTTTCCAGCTGTTAAGATTAAAATTTAGATAAATACCTTGTGCATACCTGCTTAATTTATTAATGGGGTATTTATTTAATTTTGATCTTAGAAAATATTTAAGTGCTTGTATTTAATTGATAAATTCTTGGCACTTATTTATTTAAATATTATTTGAAATTATTTTAAATAAAAAGAATGAATATTCATATTTATCCTCTTATTTAAAATAAAAATAAAATAATTAGAAGCATAATTTATTTATAATGATAATTTTAACAATTAATGTTATTATTGTTATTAATAAATATTTTGTGAAATAATATTTGTGAGTAATTGATTATTAATTATTAATTACTCGGATTATTCATGAATATTATTGCTAATTAGTAACAAAATTTGGAATCACTTGAAAAATCTCAAGTGGTGCCTCAGGTGTTGAGTGGCGCCAATACAGTGCATTCACTGTATAGGCGCAACTCATCACTTAACTTTTTGTTGCTAATTCAACCTGTGTGGCGCCAACACAGTGTGTTCACTGTGTAGGCGCAACACAAGTAGTTACGTGAGTAAAAATTTGCTAAGTCAGTTTCTATCTCAGTGGCGCCAATACAGTGTAACCACTGTACAGGCGCCACTCACAAATACTTAGCATTTTTGTTAACTTAAGTGGCGCTAGCAACTTAAGTGGCGCCTACACAGTGCAACCACTGTGCAAGCGCCACTCAGCACTTAGTCAAAAATTTTATTTCCTGAGTTGCGCCTATAAATAGCTGAGATGTGTTTACAGTTGTTGTCTTTTTGTTACATACAGTGTTACATACAGTTGAAGCGCAACTCGAACATTTCTCAGATCTAGAATTTTTAATCAACCATATATTGACCAATTCTTGTCCATTTTTAAAACTAAAATCAGTTTTGTGACCACCTTGATCTCAGCTTTCATTTGCAATAGGTTTCACTTAATTTGGTTCAATTTTTAAAATTCACATTTTGTCATATTTTTAACAGTTTGGTCATATTATTGTTTAACTGTTAATATTGATTAAAAATTTGTACTAAAATTAAAAGTGTGTTAAAAATTGCTAGGAATATTTTATTTTATTCTTTCAAGAAAATCCAGTAATTTTTCAAACTAGGGTTTTGGTTCATAATTTACTAAAATATTTTTGATTTTTAATTAGTGATTTTTTAATTCATAAAAATCATCTCCCATTCATATTAAATGGCAGGTCATTTTGAAATTAAAAAGGCTAATTATTTATCCATTTTAGTAGATGATTGGACTGAGGCAGGGGAGTTAGGTTACTGGGCTAGGTTTTTAAATGAAAATTCAATAGTACGGTATGCACTAACAACTTCTGTTCCTTTAAATAGAAATCTTCTAAGACAGGTATACAGGTCTACTATGGACACGTCTGAAAATGAAATCTTGGCCTTCACCTGCAAAATTAAGAAGCAGAGAGTGCAAATCACTGAAAATGACATTAATAGAGCACTGCATCTACCTTCTGAAAATTTTGAAGATGATCATTCACCAGAAGTTTTGAACAACTTCTTCCTGTTCATCCACTGCACCAGGGAAAACTCCAATCTTCCAAGGAAGATCTACAAAAATCACCTGCCCAAAGAGTGGAATCTGTTCTTCAACATTTTGTCTCATGCCTTTGCACCAAAGACAGGTGGATTTCATGGGATCACTCAATTCAATAAGGTGATAGGATATGCAGTGGCAACAGGCACCAGAATTAACTTCGGCAAGTTAATCATGGCTGAGATCTTAAAGAATCAGGCCAAAATGGAGAACTTCTGCCTGTACCCAAGATTCTTGCAGCTGGTGTTGAATGAAGTTCTTGAAGCTGATCTACTCCGGATGTTTCAGAACAGTCAGTTGGATGAGTCCCCTTCTCTGCAGTTAAGAGCATTGGTGCTGCTCAATACTGAGACTGACTATCCAAATAGGTATACTCCTGCACCTATGACTGAGCCGATAAGGGATTTTATTGCTCTTCTTAGACAGGAAAGTGAAGAAGATCAAGAAGAAGAAGCATCAATCTCTGCAGAGGACAATGAAGCTGAAACTTCAAGTGATTCTAGAAGCTCAGCAGAAATAGAAGAAGAAGAACCAGGCACTGATAATGAAGATGAAGCTATGGAAAAAGCTGGTTCTGAAAATGAGCAAGATCAAATTCCTACAGAAGAACAAAGGAATGGCCCTATAAATCCAACAGAGGAGATAGTGGTTGAGACAGAAGTAGAAGAACCTCAAGCTACAGATGTTTACATCCCTAGCATGTCTGACGAAGGTATTGATGAAGGTTCACTTCTTTACTTTGATCTCTCTGCTTTTCTTTCAGATGAACATGACACAATATCTCCATCTGTGCCTCAAACGGCAATGCACACACTAGAGCCCTCAGTGGCCGTCGAAGCTGGCAATGAACATGGCAACCCACCAGTTCTAACCACTGCTAGAGCTCAACAAACAGTTCCTTCATCTCCCCAAACCAGAAAAAGATCACTCGAAATAGATGATAGGACTGTTTCTATATCGGATCAGGAATTTATTCAAATATCCCCTACAGCTCTGCCTTCTCTAAAACGTCGTAAAATGAATTATAAGCCAAAGGCAACTGTGAGCCAGGAACCTGATTCTCCAATCTCTGAAAACCTTCTTTTTCTTCGTAATCTAAATTCTGAAATTGTTAAAATCCTGAAAGGTTCGGAAATAGAAACAGAGGTTGCAACAACATCCGCTACTTCAGTAGCTTGTACTGTTTTGGTTGATCCAATTCAGAACCTGTCTTCACAGACAGTAGGGGGCATCACTGACTCTAACGAGCCACTCATTACATTGTCAAATGTGGTGACCCCCCTGGACTTAACATCTCCAGATCCTATTCGGGATGTTTTCCCTCCCCAAGTGGGTGAAGTGGAAAGGCAACTCTCCCATAGAAGGGAAGAGGTCTCCATTCACGGAGTAGCTGTGTCAACAGCACCGCCACTTCAAGTGGAAATGCCTTCACAGGCTTCGCGGGGCACCACAGGCTCTAATTTGTCAATCATTACATTGCCTGAGGTGGTGACCCCCCTGGAAATTACAAATCCAGCTCCTTCAACGGAGGTCCTCCCCACCTTCACAGGTCAGGTGGAGGGACAACACACCCATAGAAGGGATGTGGACTCTATTCATAGAGTATCTGCTGCTTCGGTAGTAGAACCTGTTCAGGGTACCTCTGGACGGGTCATGCCTTCAATGGCTTCAGCTGGCATCACTGATTCTTTTAAATTGCCAATCATTACAGAATCAATAGTGGTGACCACACTGGGTCTAAATCCCCCAGTTCCTGAAAAAGGAGTTCTCCCCACCCAAAGCGGTCAGGAGGAGAGGCAACCTACCCATAGAAGGGATAGGGATTTTCTTGCAGGTTTTGAAGACACGGATGCAATAATGAGTGAAACACTAGATCTTAGTGATCTTCAATTCCCTGACCCCGATCAGCCGAGTGTGAGTGTTGAGGGTCGTGCTCAAACAGTTCCAGTGAGAAGTGAGACACCCTCTGACCAAATATACACCCCACACACTGCACACACTGCACATAGCCAAAGGATTCTAAATCTGGAGGCCCAGGTTACTGAAATTCATCATTCGATAAGCAAAATCTTGGAAGTGCAAGAGCAGCAGCGATCAGAAATGAAAGAACTCAAAGACTTAGTCCAACAACTGCTAGCTCAACAGGTGTCTGTTTCTACTCAGCCAACTTCACCAACTCATTTTACTCCGATCAGAAGAGAGAATAACCCAACTGAGGGGGAGAGATTAGAACAAGAAAAAGAAGTTGGAGTTGCAATGATAATGGAGTATACAGCTCAGGGGGAGATGGATTTCTTCTACAGGCCTGGAGCGAGGCAACTTGAAGAAGGAGAAATCTTTGAACCCTACGTGCCAATGGATATTCCTACTGACGCTGAGATAGAGAAGACTGTACAGGCTGAAGGGATAGACTTCGAAGAGGAGTTTGCTGAAGAATATGCTTTCGATAATGACTGTCTTCTGGTTGGTGTGGATGAAGTTATTACGAGAGGTGTATCCGAGGCTCATGAACTAATCAAGAGAAAATGGAAGAGAGTACAACAAGCTATTGAAAGGAGGAAAAGAATGAAGGACATAGAAGCAAAAGTTGGTCCTGATTGGGATGAAGCAAGGAACTTGCTCAAGAAGAAGGAGCTATCCCTTTCTAACAAGAAAGACAGAGAAGTCCTTGATCTCTTCAGAACCATGAAGGACAAATTTGAAGATGTTCATGAATTCTACTCCATGCTGTCTGAAGAAATTTCAAGTGTGTCAGTCAGTGCACTGAAAAATGGCTGGAAGATGCACATAAATACAACATCACTGGGATCGAGGGTGCTGTCGACAAAGAGTTTTGATAAAATGAATATAGTGGAGCTGTATGTGCTGAAGAGGAAAGTCATCTTTGGAGGGCAAAAGACAAATGAGATACTGAGAGATATGATTGAAAAGAAGATAATGGAGATCGGTGTCGAAGCATTTGAAAAGCCTCCAGTTGTCAAGTACTACAAAGCAACAACTCTTCACAACTTAACTTTGTCAGACGAGTGTTTGGACCAAAGCCATCTCCTGTTCATGCAGTATGTAGAGGGAAAACTCAGGAGTAAGAAGAACAGAACTGCAGAAGACCTTAATGCTGCTGAGTTGATCTATGCATTCAGGCTGAACAGAGCAATTCAAACTTCAGGGAGATATCTTTTGGAAACGTCCAGATACTACCAAGATCCAGTGTTTGTTAGAAAAGATGACGGCACAGAAGTACTCGAATCCATTCCAGACTCTGAACGTTGCATTCACACTGAATCAAATGGAGTAAAGTTCTTAATATTCAAGAGGAATGGTGTGGTCAAAAAGAAAGAATTATCAAAGCTTAAGAGAAACAATTCTGAGGTTATCCGAAAGGTCTTCTCAAGGGTAAAAAGATCAACTGTCAAATCAGACAAAAAGGCCTTGAGGATAATCGAGGATACACTAAGGGAAAAACTGGCAGAAGAGTCAATGCATGACACTGAAAGAGTAAAAGGCTTTCCGAAAAGGATAACAGTGTTCGTGTTTACAAAGAGACAATCTCTGGCCTTCGAGTCAATCTCCAAAATGAATTCAACGGCGTTTCTTACTGAGATATTAAAGAAGCTAGAAGATCCACCTCCAGTTAACACTCTTGAAGTAGAAGCAAGAGATTTAGTAAAGGCAAGGTTAGAGGAAAAAGAAGAGGAGCTGAGGAAGCATTACTCCGAAACAAGGTCTAAGCAAAGACAGGACCTAGTACAAAGAAGAAGAAGATCATAGATTTACTTGTTCAGGCTAAAGGAACAAACTTCTTTTGTACACAAAGAAATCTGGAAATGTAATATCTAATCCAGAATGTAATTAATATTATTTACTGTCTTTCTGCACTTTACTTTTTCTTGTAAGTATCAGTTGAGTTATCCTCTCACAGGATTTGCTTGTCAAACTCTAACAAACAAATAGGGGGAGATTGTAAAGCATAATGTAACGTAGTATGTAATAGTGATAACGATAACTCAACCAAGAAACAAAGACAGATAAATAATACTAATATGCAGCACAGGAATCCAGAAGGACATAATCAAGAAGATAATACATTCATCATTGCTGAGCATTCAAGATGAAAGTATTACTGAACGTCAGTGAGAGAAGTTCATTAATATGTTCAAGCCTTAGTGACAAATAAGAGTTCAGAAGACTTCATACTAAAGACAGAGCAGTGATCCATGTATAATTGTCAAAGGGTTTCAGTGATCAGAAGCAATGCAAAAGTCCAGGGTTTATCAGCTGAAACAGAACAGAGATTAAGGAAATTCATTCAAGTATTAGTCGTTTGTGAACCAGACCAGTGCATTAAGCGTCAGCACAACAAGAAGAGAATTATCTTTATTAATCAGAAGAAAATCAGTTGATCAAGCCAAGTTAGAAGAGTAAAATTCAAGTGGTAATTAATTCAAGAATTCGAGTTAAATATACTAAGGAAGGTATTACTACAGTTGGTGGTTATTACTCTTGAAGCAGTGAAGAGGTGCAGTCTACATTTCAAGGTGCAACAATACTGTCAAGTGAAGGCACAAGAATTAGTGCCCAAGTCATGAGTGGCGCCTATACAGGGTAACCACTGTATAGGTGCAACTCAAAGTCAATCAAGTATTCAAGGCACTTATTCTAAGGGATGAGTGGCGCCTGTACAGGGAACACACTGTACAAGCGCAACTCACCCTCAAGGCGCAACTCACATTCTAAGGCGCAGCATGCTTGGAAATTCTAAGGCATGAGTGGCGCCTATACAGGGTAACCACTGTATAGGCGCAACTCACACATAAGGCGCCACTCAGGACTTAGCATTGTGGGAATTTATTTCCAAAAAGTCTACAAACAAATAGGGGTTCAAATCAATTGTTTTAGTCAGTTATCATCTTCAAGCTATCAACATTCACAGCCGGGAAGCTCCATTAAAGCCAGACACTTATTTCTCCCAACTGTATTTGTTGTAATATTGTTTTGAACCCACTGCAGCTAATCATTTGATTAGATTTGTAGCACCCCAGGGATTTAATAATAACTTGTTATTTCCCAGCTTTGTGTTTTATTATCAGTCAAGTTCATTTCTTCTAAAAACACAAATATTTCCGCATTAAAAGCAAAAAAATCTACAACATCATATTCAACCCCCCTTCTATGATGATATTGGACCTAACACACCAGAAAGTTTTTGATCTGAAAATTCTAGGTCTAAAAACCTAGCTTCTTTACACAGTTGAAATGTAAGTTGTTCTTACAATGTTTGTTAGATAGCCTTGAACAACTTGTACTCTTTTCGTTTTCACTATGTATACATTCAACTATGCTACAACATTGATGTATATACCACCAAATTGAGCTTCTTATATTTTATAGTTAATTGATAAAACAAAAATTAACCAAAACTAGATATTTGTTGCTTCTGTTTTTCCTTTATGCATTGTGCAAATTGGGGAATGTTTTTATCTTGCATTCTTCCAAGAAAGTCAGCTCCTAACAGAATCTTCACAGTCAAGACAAATTTGATTATTTTCTAATGTTATCTTCTGTTTAAAAGATTCTTGACTTGGTCTTCATGAATTGTCAACATCAATTGATAATTTGTTGTTAAACATATCAATTGATCTTCTTGTTTGGAGTCTTCAACTGATAATTATTTATCCATCGATTGATGTTTTATGTTATCAATCAATGAGTCTTCAGCATCTATTGATAGTCTTCATTCCTTGACATCCATCGGAATTTAGAATATCTAATGAGTTTTTATTTATCCATTGATCATCCATCACTTATAAAACTTCCTATTTTTAAATAATTACAATTGACAGACTATGAACACAATAGTTGATGGAGCATGTGATGCAGTTATAGACTGTTGATGGAGCATGTGATGTGTTAGATATGACATAACTACATGTTTATGAATGCACATAAATGAATTTCCTAAATTGAAAGTCATATTACTAGTCCTATTTGTAATAAATAGATGACAACTCAACTCAGATAAGAAAGCGAAGTAAATAATAAATATTGAATATAGAGGAAGAACAAAAGAAGCCATGACAGGACAAGAGAAGACACAAAGACCACTACAGCAGAAATGAGAATCAACATTGTAGTTAGTCATCCGTGAACCAGACCAGTGCACAGGGTGTCAACAATGTCAGTGAAGATTCGTCATCAAAAAGTTCAAGTGGTTAAAAAGAATGACAGAAGACAGAAGCTGGAAGCTCAAAAGGTTACAGGTTTTGTTTGGAATGCAGTGTACAAGAGTCAGAATCCAAGATTGAATATTTGACTGGGTACATGCAGTGGTGAAAAGAAGTATGGTCTAGTTTAAAGAATCAGATTATTTAAGGAACAGAGGTACTTCTAATTGCAACTGTAGATACAGCTAAACAGGCCTGACGGTACAGACTTTAAGACAAGACGGAAAAAGAATTGACACGGAAGAAATGCAGAGTAATATATTCTTAAAAGTGGAACCCGGTTGGAATTGATTTATCATTTCCAAGTCAAAAGGAGTTCGGTTCCAGACGATCAAGAGACCGCAGCTTAGAGCGTAAGGATTTATTTAATTAATAAATATTTTATTTATTTAGTAAATTATATTTATAAATATCTAAATAATATTAGATATTTATTTTTATAATTTATGAATTAAATTTATTATTTATTAATCAAAGATTATAAGCTGTGCGGGTCGAAAAGCATTTCTACAGAGCCAGTCTATAATAAGACAAAATAGGCCCCTTTACATTACAAATTGAAGTCGGCAGGAGAATTGAAGATCCAATCATAGCCTGCCAAGTGTCCAGACAAGTGGAAAGAAATGAAAAAGGCAGTGGATTCATGTGTCATACCGAAGAAATCAGAAGAGTCATACCGAGCTTTGATTTATTATATGACAAGTCATACCGAATTGTTTTCTTTATTAAATAAGTCATACTGATTTATTTAATTAAAAGAAAAATCGAATATGACTTTAAGATAAGTCATACCGAATTTTGAAGAGTCATACCGACCGAAATAAGTCATGCCCAGCTTTCTGAAGAGTCATACAAGGCTTAATTTGATGAGAAAAAGAGTCATATTGGAAGAGTCATGCTGGCTTTCCACCTCTATAAATATGAGGCCGGGGGCTTCATTTTTCGTAGTAGAAAAACAGTCAAATTCAACAATTTGTCTGCAACGTCATATTCACAGACTTTCTGTGCTAGTTTGGTTTTAATTCCTAAGTAGAACAATTCATGTCAAATTTGTTCTAGGAATTAAATGTTTATTTTACCGAATACTGTAACACCCATTCAAGTTTAATATACATATTTAACTTGAATCTTGTTTACTTACTTGCTAATTTCTATATCTTAATTGTTATATCATAAAAATAGAAAGTTAGTAAGTCAGCCTCCCAAACACTACAAGGACCCGAACCCTCAGCTAAAGCAATAATTTAATTCCGCAAATTCTGAGAAGAATTTTAAATTGTTGTCAGTATCGCATTCAACCCCCCTTCTACGATACTTCCGGGACCCAACAATTGGTATCAGAGCAAGCTGATTGATATACAAATCAAGATCCGCAGTCCAGTGAAGCTCAGGGTACCGAAGCTGTTTGAACTTTGAATGTCTAGAGGCCTTGTTAAATAAATTTAGTTTATAAATTTAAATTTAGATAAATTTATTTTATAAATGTTATTTAAAATAAATTTATTTTGTGAATTTAATTTAAATGAGTTTATTATTTAAACTTGAAAAAGTTTCTTTTCTAAACTTAATTTAAATAAGTTTACTTTATAAATTTTAATTTAAATAAATTTATTCTTTAAATTTAAATAGATTTCCTTTTATAATTTAAATTGGTTTAGATAATTTTATTTTATAAATTTAAATTTAGATAAATTTATTTTATAAATGTTATTTAAAATAAATTTATTTTGTGAATTTAATTTAAATGAGTTTATTATTTAAACTTGAAAAAGTTTGTTTTATAAACTTAATTTAAATAAGTTTACTTTATAAATTTTAATTTAAATAAATTTATTCTTTAAATTTAAATAGACTTACTTTTATAATTTAAATTTGTTTAGATAATTTTATTTTATAAATTTAAATTTAGATAAATTTATTTTATAAATGTTATTTAAAATAAATTTATTTTGTGAATTTAATTTAAATGAGTTTATTATTTAAACTTGAAAAAGTTTTATTTTATAAACTTAATTTAAATGAATTTATTTTATAAATTTAATTTAAGTTACTTTATTAGTTAAATTTATATAGATTTAATTTATAATCTAAAGATATTAAAACTTGGTCAATTTTTTAAAAAGGGTTTGTAGTTGGAAAATTCTTCGTTTTGGCTCAGAATTAATTACCAGAGCGTATGACCCGGTTTCGAGGAAAGTGGTCATTTCGTATTAGTAAGTTTATTCCGGAGCATTTGGATTTTATTGTGGATGATTCGACTGTTCATGTTATAGTTCCACAAACTGCTCAAATGTAAAGATATGATAGATTTATTAGTGGGGAACTCTGAAGATTTTTTTTCTGACTCTAATGATCATTCTAGTTTTTGTACTTATACAAAACGGATTTAAGAATCGTTAGAGGTCACAACTGAAGAAACATATGAGGCTAAAAGTAGTAAGGCAAGATCAGGGCTGTGTTACACTATTCAAGGAGCTCCCGAGCATTAAAATAAAGTCTATTCTGAATCTGTGAAGCTTGACATCTTGTCAGAGTCATATTCAGATATTGATGATGAAACTGAGTTTGCAGAAGGAATCAATGTTAATGATGATGATTCAGATCCTAGTAGTGGAAATGGTAGTGAATCTACACAACTCGTGGACTTTAACAGAATCCACTCAACAAGGTGAAGGATCTTCAACACATCCTAGCAGCAACTCAGGGGGAGCAAATAAAAGAAGGATCTACTAGTCATACTCAATACAATGAAGATCAAAGGAATACATTAAGAACATATCTGCCGAGACAAAGGGTTTGGAGTCAAAGTCATTCCTGGAGTCTAGTTCTTAGTGATCCGGATACTAGAGTAAAGACTAGAAGTGCTATGCAAAGTAAATGGTTACTCTTCGGGAAAGAACAATTGTTAAATAGTTGGAATCCTAAAGAAGATTGAAGAAGCACTGATTGATCCAGATTGAGTGATTGCAATGCAAGATGATCTCAATCATTTCGAAGGCAGAATCTACTGAATCTGGAACCAGGCCACAAGACAAAGTTGTAATTGGTACTGTAAGGGTTTTCAGAAACTGGATGATTGTTTTCTTGGCATTGTTATGAGGGACAAAGCCAAACTGGTTGCTACAGAAGGTATCGACGATGATGGAAACAGAATCTTCGGGACTTTCAAGATCTAACTAAAGCACCAGAGACGAGACTTGATACTATTAGGGCTGAACATGTTGATGTACAATAACTCCTAGACTATGAAGTTTCTTATCCACTGGAATTTGTATATCATTCTCTTCACAAAGCTCTCTATGATGGAGGTAAGAGATCAAGCAATCGTCAAGGACATGGTATGACACTCTAACTGCTAATTACTTGAATATGATTTTATATTAGAGTCGTTATACACATATCTCTCTAGAATACAAGGCACACACACATAATGTTTAGTGCAAGTATACCATGATTATATTATATGTGGGTCTACTGTGCATAAAGACCATATATTTTATTCTCAATATGCCTATGTGTAAGTTTTCACGTGGATACTAGAGAATCTAATCTTATAGCTAAGATATGAATTGTTAGATATCTCAAGGGATTACCAATTTTAAGAATGAGGTACCCTAAAGATACTAGGTTTAACCTAATCGGCTATATAGATATAGATAATGCAGGTTGAAAGAAAGACATGGAGGTAATTACCAGAAGATGTCAAACTCCATCAACTCTGCTGGATAATCTCTTCACCACTCACGGAACAAGCGCATGGACACTAGGTATCATTTATATCGAGAGTAGTCCTTAGTAGAATAACTTGCAGATATTTGCTAAACAGCTTGATGAATTCATTTTGTCTAAGTTGGTTAGTGAAGTTGGGATATTATTTATGTGCATATTTGTTGGAAATCTCATCTGCAACGAATTCTTAAATGAGTTCACAAGTATTAAATTTTCCATATTTAAAGGACTTGTGAATTTATCTGAAATCCAGAACCTCGTACTTAGTGCTACTACTTTAATTATCATGTTTACTATGTTATATGCATATGTGGTAATTAGGTGTTCTAGCATAAGTTTGTATATTATCTTAATTGATTTAAATTATGATGTTAGACAATTCGATGTCATATCAGTCTTATAATTTAAATGAATTAAAATAATATGCAGCATAATTATTTGTATGATAAATATTTTATGAGTATCAGTTAATGATATCTTGCTTAATTGTTTTGATATTTTTCTCTGATATTTTTAAATATTCTATTACAAATAATTGTGACACTTTTAATATTAGTGATATTATTTAGAATTACTGATCTAAATAATCAATGCATATTTCAAAAACACTAATATTGAAAAACGGAAGTATTTTCTAAGTTATGCGTATATAAAATTCTCAATATTTTATATACTTAGAAATATTTCCAAAATTGTTTTTACTTCTAGGTATCAACCATTTGTAAAATGATTTATTTTCAAACACTTGTTTCAATGTTTGTTGCACATTGATTCAAAGTACCTAAATAGTGGTTGTTGCTTTGAAGGCCTTGTACTGGTTTCAAATCATACAGTATTAAGGTATAAAGGAAAAGAGTCATTTTATCGAGATATATTTTGGAAAGAGAGTTGAATTTCTTCTTTGGTATAAATTCTCGCGTTTTATTATGGGAAGTTTGCCTTATAGGAAATTCAGAAGGGATATAAACTTTCTTCTCTGATACAACTTTCCCGCATTTTATTATGGGAAATGTATCTTAAAGAAAATTTTATATCATGCTCTTAAATGATAAATCTTTAGTTCCGACAAAACTCTTTTATCAAAAGTACTTTAATGCAATCTATTACCATTCCTTATTATATTTTTCCTTCTCCTTGGGATGAAAAATATGTTTTGGAATGTTAAGGTGATTATCTTTTTATCTCGATTGGTTCTTTCCAGTTAGCCCCTAGTGGCTTTAGAAACTGGCCAAGAGGTTGAAAACCCATCAATCTCTTACCCATGCCATAGTACCAAACACCAATTCATCCACTTCCATATATTAACCCCTGGAGATATAAGGAACTCATGTAAGTTAGAGGTTGATAAGGGAGAAACTGCACTTGATGCAGCAAATAAGGATGATGTCGGAAGTGCACCCACAGCTCTACCTCCAGAGAAGAAAAGGAGTATATAACTGAGGTAACTGTAAGCTCATCTGCATCTTCTCAAAAGGATGCAGAGCTGAAAAGGCAATAAAACTGTTTCTGGAATCATTCTCTCTACAGGATGAGTCCATTGAAATCCGCTCGTCAGCCAGAGCACTTTGTAATGAGTCAAGCACACCACTGGCACTCACGCTGATGGTAAGCCTAAATAGATAAATTCTAGGAACACATTGCAAGGCGTGCACAGTGAGAGGTACATGCAACATTTTTAGTTTTGTACAGTTTTATTTAATTGGCATTCATACTGTAAATATATATATATATTTTTCCTTAAAGAGAATTGAATTTCTTCTTTGGTACAAATTCCCGTATTTTATTATGGGAAATTTGCCTTATAAAAAATTCGTAAGTGATAGAAACTTTTTTCTTAGATACAACTTTTCCGCATTTTATTAAGGGACATGTATCTTAAAGAAAATTTCGTATCATGCTCTTATATATATTTTTTTTCAACAATTGGTATCAACGATTGACATATTTATTTTTCCTATAAAATTGGCATATTTTTACTTTATAGTTTTTTTTTCATGTTTTTTTTAAATTTATTTTTGTCTACGAGAAATTGTTCTAAGAATCATAAGTATTAAATGTCAATATTTAAAGGACTTATGAATTTCTTTACATCTACTTTCTCGAGCTTACATATATCTCTGATATAATGTATGAAGTTAAATGCTAATTTTCATTCCTATAATTATTTAGTATTTAGCAAGATTATTTTATCTTATTAAAATTATGAATTGAAGCAATTCATCGTTTATTAGTTTCATAATTTTAATACGATGAGATATTAGGAGCATAATTACTTGCTTTTTGAAATTATTATTAATTATCATGTTTTGATAATTTGTTATTGTTTCATTGTGATTAATTATGATTTTTGTTGTTAGTGATAATATATATATTGTTTATCTGAAAATCACTAATAATAAAAACATATCTGTGTCCTGCCGAACAAGAGCAATCGACTTGAGGTAAAAGCAGGTAATCTCGATCTTGATATATTATCTAATCAATTGGTATAAATATATATATATATACAATTGATATATTGAGCCCTCAGTGGCTATAGGACAAGATCAAGGGATTGAAAACCTACAATCTCTAACACAGATCATAGAACCACAAACACTCAAACAGATACAACTTCATCTACTAAACCCCTGAAAAGAAAAGTTTTATCAACAAAAGAGGGTGAGAGAGTAAGTGCCTCTAGTGCACTAGAAAAGAGAAGTATCTATGAGTGTTCCAGCAGCTCTGCCTCTAGTTAGAATATGAAACTGAAACCAAGGCAACTGCTAACTAATTTATATCCTCCCAAAAGGGTATAGATTTGCAAATGGCAAAACTGTTACTAGGTTCGTCATCTTAACATGATGAGTCTATTGAATTCGGCCTGTCAGCCAAGACCATTTGTAAAGAGTCAACTTCATCTGGACACTCTCAAACACTGCAAACCATAAATGTATATATTCAAATGCACTGTAAGGATTGTCACATACTAAGGATGAATTGACGGAAACAATTATTCTAAACTTCCATATCAAGGAAGGAAGGATGATTGATGATTCTGACTGAATCAACATGCCTTCACAGGCGTTAGGAGGAAACTTGGATCATTTGCTACATTATATATCCTTGTCTCCCTCCCCAGATGGAACATATCTGGATTCCTAACGGAACAGATCATCTTAGATGATCAGCAACTCATTGAATCTATTCCTGAAGCAATTCAGTTTTCAAAGTCAAATATTTTAATGGATTCAATTGAGGACGGGGATTTACGAAACCCCATTGCACCACCAGTGACCTCTCTTGAAGGGGCTATGGTGATCTTTCTCGCAGGTATAAAAGACTATGCCATCAGTACTGAGAGAGAGAAATAGTGTTGTGAGGAAAGAGTGAAACACAAGTGAGAAAGAGTGAAAATATATATTCTATGAGTGAAACACTTAGAGAGTATATGAGCGAAACACTTGTGAGAAACACAAAGTAAAATCACACACTAACACAATTACCAAATCCCATTCCCAATTATCTGTTACAGATTTATAATGTTACTCAACTAAGGGGGATGAAATTTCTTCTATTAATAAGGATTCTGAAGAGGATTACTCAACTAAGGGGGAGAAGTGTTGAACAGTTCGAACTGTTGAACAAGATCCAAAAAGGGAGAAGTAGATCCAAAAAGGGAAAAGTGTTGAACAAGATCCAAATGGGAGAATTGTTTAACAAAGACTTTTACTAGAAGAGGATTACTCCATTGTTGAAAAGGGGGTATATAACAACATGCTTGGATTGGATCCATTTGATTTTAGAAAATTCTTGTATATAGGATTAACTGGATTTTCTAAAATGCATAACATGTCATAGTTTGCATTTTTTTATATCTGCGATGGCTTAATGCTGTATGTATGCCATGTCTGTTATTACCTCTATTAAATTGGTTGGATAATTCAAGTAAGGGGAGAATGAATTCACCTTGGGAGAGAAGTGAAGACAGAAGTTGGAGAAACAGAGGATAGATGGTAAGAAGAGAACAAGACTTCATCCCTGCCATCCTAAGGGGGAGTAGTGATGAGTCTGAGAAATGAAGATAATACTACTTGTATAATATGTTCAGTGTTATAGGAACAAACATCTTTCATTTCAGTTTCTCAAGAAATCTGGAAATGCAGAATCTGATCCAGAGAAACCATCCACTAAAGATCTACCAATGACACCTGATCACAAAAGTTAAACTCTAGAAGAAGGTGAAGTTGATACTTCTGAAGCTGGTACTGATAGGTAAGTCAAGATAGAACTTTGTTAAATATGTTCAGTCTAGAGGAACATCTATCTTATATTTATCTTTCATAATTGAAATCTGGAAATGTATTATATGATCCAGAAAACAATTTATTATTTACAGTTCTTAAATGTTGTATTTATTTTCTTAGTTGTTAGTTGAGTTATCCTCTAGGAATTTGTGTGTTAAATGTTTAACAACAAATAGGGGGAGATTGAAAGTCATATTACTAGTCCTATTTGTAATAAATAGATGACAACTCAACTCAGATAAGAAAGCGAAGTAAATAATAAATATTGAATATAGAGGAAGAACAAAAGAAGCCATGACAGGACAAGAGAAGACACAAAGACCACTACAGCAGAAATGAGAATCAACATTGTAGTTAGTCATCCGTGAACCAGACCAGTGCACAGGGTGTCAACAATGTCAGTGAAGATTCGTCATCAAAAAGTTCAAGTGGTTAAAAAGAATGACAGAAGACAGAAGCTGGAAGCTCAAAAGGTTACAGGTTTTGTTTGGAATGCAGTGTACAATAGTCAGAATCCAAGATTGAATATTTGACTGGGTACATGCAGTGGTGAAAAGAAGTATGGTCTAGTTTAAAGAATCAGATTATTTAAGGAACAGAGGTACTTCTAATTGCAACTGTAGATACAGCTAAACAGGCCTGACGGTACAGACTTTAAGACAAGACGGAAAAAGAATTGACACGGAAGAAATGCAGAGTAATATATTCTTAAAAGTGGAACCCGGTTGGAATTGATTTATCATTTCCAAGTCAAAAGGAGTTCGGTTCCAGACGATCAAGAGACCGCAGCTTAGAGCGTAAGGATTTATTTAATTAATAAATATTTTATTTATTTAGTAAATTATATTTATAAATATCTAAATAATATTAGATATTTATTTTTATAATTTATGAATTAAATTTATTATTTATTAATCAAAGATTATAAGCTGTGCGGGTCGAAAAACATTTCTACAGAGCCAGTCTATAATAAGACAAAATAGGCCCCTTTACATTACAAATTGAAGTCGGCAGGAGAATTGAAGATCCAATCATAGCCTGCCAAGTGTCCAGACAAGTGGAAAGAAATGAAAAAGGCAGTGGATTCATGTGTCATACCGAAGAAATCAGAAGAGTCATACCGAGCTTTGATTTATTATACGACAAGTCATACCGAATTGTTTTCTTTATTAAATAAGTCATACTGATTTATTTAATTAAAAGAAAAATCGAATATGACTTTAAGATAAGTCATACCGAATTTTGAAGAGTCATACCGACCGAAATAAGTCATGCCCAGCTTTCTGAAGAGTCATACAAGGCTTAATTTGATGAGAAAAAGAGTCATATTGGAAGAGTCATGCTGGCTTTCCACCTCTATAAATATGAGGCCGGGGGCTTCATTTTTGGTAGTAGAAAAATAGTCAAATTCAGCAATTTGTCTGCAACGTCATATTCACAGACTTTCTGTGCTAGTTTGGTTTTAATTCCTAAGTAGAACAATTCATGTCAAATTTGTTCTAGGAATTAAATGTTTATTCTACCGAATACTGTAACACTCATTCAAGTTTAATATACATATTTAACTTGAATCTTGTTTACTTACTTGCTAATTTCTATATCTTAATTGTTATATTATAAAAATAGAAAGTTAGTAAGTCAGCCTCCTAAACACTACAAGGACCCGAACCCTCAGCTAAAGCAATAATTTAATTCCGCAAATTCTGAGAAGAATTTTAAATTGTTGTCAGTATCGCATTCAACCCCCCTTCTACGATACTTCCGGGACCCAACAGAAATCATATCTCTGCTCTAATACCAACTAAATTATTATATTTGGTTATAATAATATAACCAAATATATTCAAGTGCTCAGACGATTACCTCACAAAACCATATATATTACATATAACAAAACCACATCCTTCTTACAACTTACACACACAAAGTATTACCTAAACCATTACACACAACAGTCAAAATACTCAGCTATTTTCTCATCGTTCAAATACTTTAATTTATTTAAAATTGTAATTTTATAATAAAAATTTTCGAATATTAAAATTATATTAATATTAATATTTTATATATATATATATTAAAACATACACTTGTTATTAAAAAAATTTATTAATGTTTTGCACGGGTTATTAATCTATGTTAATTAATATAAATATATAACAATATATTAATGAGAATTTAAACACATAATATAAATATGATTCAAAAATAATTTTTCTCATGTACAACATTACATAAAAAATATTAATAACATAAATAATCTAATTAAATATTTAATTCATTTAAAATATATAATATATTATCTATTACTCTCCTCTCGTACTTTGCACGGGTTATATTATTAAAGCCGGAAGGGCAAATTTTTGGTTCGTCATCGGTCTGGTCCTTTTGTGTCTTATTCAACTTCAAATACACGTGTGTCTCCTAGTCAATTTCAAACAAATTCTTTTAATCAATAAACAACCATGTTTTAATTTCCTCATTAGTCAACCTCTTTAATTTATTTATTATCATAATTTATTAATTAAATTTTATGAATATTAAAATAATATTAGTATTTTATTTATATTAATTAAATATTATTATTGTGCTCTATCTATATTATATATATATATATATATATATATATATATATATATATATATATATATATATATATATATATATATTACTCTAAACGAACTTGTTTTTTTAATTAGAATATATAGTTGTACTCACATCTAATAGCATGTTTCAATTTTCTCATCGTTCAAACACTTTAATTTATTTAAAATTGTAATTTTATAATAAAAAAAATCTAAATATTAAAATTATATTAATATTAATATTTTATATATATTAAAACATACTCTTTTTATTAAAAAAATTATTAATGCTTTCAATGGGTTATTAATCTATGTTAATTAATATAAATATATAACAATATATTAATGAGAATTTAAAAACATAATATAAATATGATTAAAAATAATTTATCCCATGTACAACATTACATAAAAAATATTAATAACATAAATAATCAATTTAAATATTTAATTCATTTAAAATATATAATATATTATTTATTACTCTCATCCCTCCCGTGCTTTGCACTTGTTATAAGGTAGTTATTTATTATTTGAGATCTTGGATTTATTCGCATTTATCGTTTTGAATTATTTTGGAGGCTTTAATATTATTTTAGAGACATGTTGTATATATTTAATCATTAAAAGGTAGATTTTAGTACTTTGTATACATGTTTGTTGTTTGAAAAGTAAACTCTCTTCTCATTTTGAGAAGGGGGTGTTACAATTCCCAATTAATTATAAGAGGGTTTTCCATTATTGGGTAAAGTTTGCAAGAATAGTTCCGATGCAAGAATAGCCTCCTATTCACGGCAATCCTGCAAAAAGAAATCGCAAACCAGAACAAGTGAAGAATGTGAGAAAAGGTAGAAAGGAAGTGCACATATTTATAAATAAAAAAACACATCTCCCCCTCATAAAGTACTATCAAAAGGGGTTAAATGACATTTTAGTCACTCAACTCACCCCTAACTTGCGAGTAGATCACTCAACTCAAAAAGTTTGCACAAGTAATTGTACTAATTAAAATATTCAAACAGATCACTAGTTATTACTAACGTTAAAAAATGGATGGAAAGATGATCAATTATGTGATGTGGGAACAACGTATTCAACTTTATACTTACCCATATCCTAATTTCACTCAACAATTCTATTTATCTTTCCATTTAATCTATCTTCTTTTACAATAGTTAAAAGGCTCTGACTAAACTAATCTTGTTAATCATTTGAAATCTATATACACTCCAAAATATATTAAAACATGAAGGGATATTAGAAGAATATACTCATCGTCTTTAACTCTTAGTTTCTCATTTCTAGTTTAGGGCTAGGGTTCTTAAAACACTTTGTCGCATCCCGTAAATATGAAGATTGATTTTGATGAATTAATACAAGGTGAGAAATGTTGAAGTAACTTATTTTTGTTGTTATAAAACTACTGTCTTGGCTCTAGGGCTGTCAAAAAAATTTGAAATATTCGATATCCGTTCGAAATATTTGTATCCGTATCTGAAATAAACTGGATATTATTCATATCCAAAATAAACTGGATATTATTCGTATCTGAATCTGACAATTTTAGATACATATATGAATATGTGTATATCTGTATCCCATAATATCCGAATCTCAATTTAAATATATATAATCTAAATATATATAATCTAAATATATATTTTATTAGGTTCAATTTATAAATATATGTATTTATTTATTTATTTTTAAAATTATATATTTTTCTAAGATATATATAATTATTATACATATATATCACATTAATTTTGAATTTTAAAAATAAAAAAATTATATTTAAAAATAATTATTTATTTATTTTTAAAAATGAAAAACAGGATTCAGATTCGGATATTATTCGGATCCGGATATTATTCACCGGATTCAGATATATTAATTTTGGATATTTTCGGATTTAGATACAAATTTGGATTTTCGAATTCAGATATAAGCATATCTGTATCTGAATTATCCGTTTTACAGTCCTACTTGGCTCTTGTACAGACACAAATGTTGTTATTGTCGGTCTATTACAAGTGTTGCATCATTTGTGGTTTGAACTTTTTTCATGTATCTTCCCATCTTGATTTTGTTATAGAGCTAATGTACATCTATATATATGTTGTATGCATATAAAAAAGTTACATAAGAGATAAAAAAAAAGATATTAGGGATGTAACAATCAAGTTTATGGATGGGATTTTCTAAGAGGATGAGTTGATTTAAAGTTATATGGATATCATGGGTCAAATTTAAGTTAAATGAATATCTTTTTGTTACGTGTCGTCTAGCTGGAAGATGATGTATATATATTTAACAGACTTCTGTTAAAGTTAAAGGCAATTTAACGGTTGTGAAATGTTTTTAATGTTTAATGACTTAATTGCAAGCTATTTTTAATTTAGAGATCTGAGTGAAAGTTTTTTCAATTGGATGACTCATTTGTAAGTTAGTACTGAGTTAAGTGATGAAAGTGTAATTTAACCCCTGTCAAAACACAGAAAGAAACGGGGCACCATTACTCCGGCTACCCACTAAAGTAAGTAGCAGGAGCGGGGGCAATGATAGTACCCGCCAATCTGAAGCATCTTACCCGGCGAGTAACCGCTTTACACAAATAACAACAGGCCAAAAGCCGTCAAAAGTTTTAACATGCACATGACATACCATTACTTTATGCACCTGGTAATCCTTTTGGTTTGGTGTGCTTAAATTGACTACTTAAAAAAGGGGAAAATTAAATATTAGGTCCATGAATTATTCGTGTTTTATTGTATAGGTCTCTGAACAAAAGATTCCGTATTTCATGTCCCTCAACTATTTTATTTTCTGGTTCAAATCCCTCTGTTCAAAAGATTCTAACGGGCGTTACAATCTTGATGACATGTCACTGATATCGCATAAAAATTTCTGGTTTAGGTCCCTGAATTTTTCCATTTCCTGGTTAAGGTCCTTAAACATAAAATTTTTAAAAATAATTGAATATTTATAAATTTTAAACATAAAAATCTGAACATAAATTGTTAGGAATTATGAGTTTTGATGATAATAAATTACTTAGAATTTCAATAGGGACTCAAAATTACTTTGTAACTGATCAATGGATATGACTTATAAATATCCATTGATTAGGAAACCAGTTATCAGTTGAAACTTGTTTATCAACTGATAAACTGGATTGTAGCAATGATTTATGTTTCACTATCAATTGATTGTATTACCTCGATGGATGCTATGATGTAGTCAACTGATGTTATTGACTTCAATTTCTAGCTTCTCAACAGATGTGAAGAATGGCTGATCAATTATAAATATTCTAAGTCAGAATTCTCACAAGTGAAGTGATCAACTGATGTTGAAGTCGATGGATGAAGACACTACTCAACGGATGAAAGTCATCAATGGATAAAAACAGTCAACGGATAAAGAACCATCAATGGATAAGGAGTCGATGGATAACTCAATTATCCATCGACACATCAACTGATCAACTGATATCCTATCCATCGATGGATAAGCAAAGGTGAATCAACTGATAAGCTTAACAGCATTTATCAGTTGATTAAAGTTTCCCTATTTAGCTAAAGCCAGAAATTACAGGAACAGTGCAGAAACTGAATCATTGGAAGACAGTCCTGTCAGGATTGTGAAGACTTTCAAGGCAACACAGCATCCAAGGAATATCTTAAGACAAGACACTTCCAGAGCTAGTTAGTTCTACAAGGAAGGCTGTGAAAAGAAGCTAGTTTCTATTTTTATGAAAACAGTATAAATTGTAATATTATATTGTTATCAGTCGATAGAAAAACTAGAGTAGTAGTTTTTGTATAAATAAGTCACAAAAACACAGTAGCAAAGTAAGAGAAGTTTTGAAGAACTCAAGAAATGAAAAGTAGAAAATCAGGCAGAACTTGTAATGCTTTTCTAAGTTCTACATTCAACTTTGTAAGCAGCTTAGTATTTTTACTAAGATCAATTGAAAGCAAAAACTCACTAGTGGAAAAACAATCCACTAGTAATTTTTAATCTTGTTGTTTCTGTTTTTAACACTTTAGGTATCCAGTTCTTAGTTACATCAATCTTAATTAAACACTCTCTTTGTATAAACTTATTTCCGCAAGAAGTTGAATTAATTCTTAAGTTTGTATTCAACCCCCCCTTCTCCAAACTTAGTGTACTTAAGGGCGAATAACAATTGGTATCAGAGCAGGCTTTCAACAAACAGAAAGTCAAGATCTAAAAGTACATCAAGAATGGGTCAAAGAGACACAGGAGTTAAGATTCCAGTTCTAGAGAAAGATGAATATTTTCCCTGGAAAGTAAAAATGCACTTGCATCTGCTATCTATTGATCCTTCCTATGTTCATTGCATAGAGAAAGGTCCACATGTGCCTATGAAAATAGTTACAAGTGTAAATGCAGACGGTACTCAAGCACAAGACAAACTCATTCCTAAATCTGTGAGTGAGTATACAGATGAAGATGAAAAGGAAGTACGCAAGGACAAAAAGGCTATGAACATCTTGTTTAATGGTCTTGACAAGGACATGTTTGACAATGTCATCAGTTGTACAACCTCCAAAGAAGTCTGGGACACTCTTCAAACCCTCTGTGAAGGTACTGAGCAAGTAAGAAAGAACAAGATGCAACTCTTGATTTAAAAGTATGAGGTCTTTCACTTCAAGGGTGGTGAAACAATAAATGATACATATAGTAGGTTTCAAAAGCTGTTGAATGAGCTTAAACTATATGGAAAAGTTTATGCTGTTGAGGACACCAACCTCAAATTCTTGAGGTCCCTACCCAAAGAATGGAAACCAATGACTGTCTCTATAAGGCAATCTCCTGACTTTAAAGATTATACTTTGGATAAGCTGTATGGCATCTTGAAAACCTATGAGTTGGAGCTACAGCAAGATGAAGAAATTGAGAAAAGTCAGAAGAGAGAAAAGTCCATTGCTTTGGTGGTCAAGGAAAAGCAAGTTGCAGAAACAGATGAAGATGCTGATTTCAAAGAAGGGAAGAAAGAAGGTCATGGCAATGGTGCAAATTATGTTAGATATGATGAATCTTCTACTGGTAAAGGAAAAGAACTTTGTGACAGTGATGAGTCACTCATCAAAGATGAAATGGATGAAATAGATGAGCATTTAGCTTTTCTAACAAGAAAATTTTCTAAACTCAAGTTCAAAAGGAATCCAATGCAAAGGCCTGGATCACAGTTCAGGAGAGACACTCAACAAGGCAAAAATCTTGTTGACAGGACTCAATTCAGATGCTTTAACTGTGGATTGGCTGGTCACTTTTCAAGTGAATGCAGAAAGCCCAAAGTTGAAAAGAGGTCAAAGTCCAGTGATGGTATTGACTATAAGAAGAAGTACTGAAAGGCATAGGTGTACTAACTTGTAACACTTAATTATTATGTAACTCAACTAAGTAAAAGATAAAACAACAGCAAAACAAGAGAAACGGAAGAAGCACATGGAATCAATCAACTGAAGAAATGGTAATGATACTTGGTAACTACAAGTAACTAATTTGGTTAATCAAGGATGCATAAGTGAGAAGAAGTTCAATCTGAGTATTGCTCATGCCCTAACTTATCTAATGGAGAATCAAATTAATGTCAAGGAAGTATCAAGAAGACCAAAGTGATTTCATGTAATGTATATCAACATCTGGATAATGTAAAGGTTAATCAACAAATGAGAACTGACATTCAGAAGCAAGAACCCCTACAAGACTAGTCACTTATGAACCAGACCATTGCATCAAGTGTCAGGACATTGGAGGCAAGTTCAGGTCAGTAATAGAAGATCTTATTTGAATTGAGTGAGGAAAAGAAATTGAGGAAGCTAAGGAAACTTGCTCATAAAGGTTAATCCTAAATTAGTCACTAAAGAAGGTCAACATTGGATGTGTGCATATTTGCTAAGGCAAATGTCGATCCACAGCAGATCGAGATGCGGGTTGAGATTTGCAAGTGAAGTAAAACACTGGTGGCTCACGCTGGTGGCTCTCCTCTCCAAATCATTTCACCTCTCACAGCCACCACCTGTTAAGGCTAGTTCACCTCTCACAGCCACCACACCTCACGCTGGTGGCTCTCCTCTCCAAATCATTTCAACACATTCGCACTCGCCTAGGCATGTTGGTGAGAGTCAAGAAGGGGGTCCAGCTCAACAGCCAATAAGAGCTGGCCCTACCTTCCCTGAGTTGTCCGCTCAGGGCTCTTTGAGCAATTTCTCGGAAGGGGAATGGCAAACTGAGACTAGCACTTCTGATACTAGTATCTCAGGCAGTTTTAATGAGGAAGAGTCTGTCGAATCCAGTACGGATGACGCTTCCTCATCTAAATCAGAAAACAAGTTGCTTGCAGAGCAACGACATCTGGTGACTGGTGGGTCTACGCCTCCAGAACAGCCCAGCGAACCAGAAAAGGTTCTAAGTGAACAAGGGGATGACATGGTCATAACGCCATCTCCTATCGTAGACACAGCGCTTAAAGGCTCAGTCTCACTGACCGATATCGCCGACCAACTCACCGCTAGTCCCCAGCGATTAGTGGATGAGGCTCTAGTACTGTTAGGCTCTAAACACGAGGGAGAGACAGGGAGAGTAGATCCTTCTTTTTAGGGATCTTGAGTGAAACAGAACCCGGCGAGAGTAAACAGTCTAACCCAAGCCAAACACCGTCCCCCAAATTGCAGGATTTAGTGAAGAAAGTGGAGGCTTTGGAGGCTGGAGTTGCTGGTGTTACTGCTGCTGTCTCTTCTCACTCTGGAAGGTTGGAGGTTGGAGCTCAGTTCATGGAGAACCTGATTGCTGTCCAAAATCAGATGATTGACAAGATAAATAATCTTGGATTGGCACAGGTGGAGGTTGGGAGGTCAGTCGATGATGTCACTTATGGCATGTCTCAGGTTTGGACGAAACTGAATGAACTACTTGATGCTGTCTTTGGACGTAACAAGGATGGACCTGGTCCTCAACCGGTGGTGGTGGTGACGATAATAATGATGATGATGCTCCTGATGAGGATAACACACCTAAGGGGGAGAAGGAGGATCAGGGTCTGAAAAAGCTGACTAATACGGGTCCGGTGATCGAGTCCTCAAACAAATCTGGTGAAAAGGTGGAGGAGGCTTAACCGGCTCTTAAGGACAAAGGTAAGCAGAAGATGGTAGTTGAAGAAGAAGCTGAGAAAGAAACACCTCTTGTTGATGCATTTATGGGAGACTTTATTGAAGATTCTGATGATGACGAGATGGATGTAGAAGCCTTAGTGGCAAGGAGGTCGAGACTCGAGCAACGGGCAAGAGAATGGGAACAAGAAAGAGGTCTAAATCCTGGCGGATCTGGCGCAGGAGTTGCAGGTGATGCAGGAGACCACTCGGTTGCTGACGAGCATGTTCCAGAAGAAGAAGTTGATGAAGCGGAGATGCAAGGAGAGATTTTCAGGGAAGCCAGAGAAAGAGTAAATGAAGAGGTTCTACAAGGGATAGTTGAAAAAGCACTAATGGCAAAGGAGAAGAGAGCGGCTCAGAAAACTCAGCATGAGTTTGAAATGAAAAAGATCAATGATCCTAAGGTCCAGGCTGACATAAGGAGGGAAGGTCCCGAGTGGGACAAGGCTAGAGAAGCATTAGCTGGACCAAGAGCCTATGCTCATGACTCAGGAAGATTGAGTTTTCTTCTTCATAAGCTAGAAAATCTAAACCCTGGGCTGCTGAATTATCTAAATTGCATAAGACAGGGATGCACCTCCGTACAAGTCATATTCAAGGGGAAGGCATGGAATCTGATGATCACTTGGACACCCATAACAAAAATCGGGCCGTGTATGGTCGATGAAGCTTTCTTTCATGAAAGGGGTGCAAGTGAACTGGTAGAATTCGCTCACAAGGTAGACACCTCTGTCAAGACTGGAGTGCTGTTTAAGGAGAAATTGTTGAAGATGGCTGAAGACAGAGGGGTTGACATTATTCTAAATCCCTACCAGATCAGATATGTCCATGACAAGGTCTTGAGGATCGTAAATCTGCATGACTCGAAACTAACTCCGAGCGGAAATGTGCTGAAGGCAGTTGCAAAGCTAGTCCTCTCTAAGGGTTTTCTAACAAAGGAAAAGAAGCTGGTGGCTAAGGACTTGGAGAAGCTGATAAGAAGGCAAGACGCTAGATACAAGTTGCCTGAAGCTACACTACCAGTGGTTAAGAAGGAACCTGAAGACTATGCATTCGAGCTGCAAAACGAGGCAATAAGAGAGCATGTGCAAAGATACGGAGATCCAAGGATAGACATTCCATAAGAAGGGGAAATAAGGAAGGAAGCTGGTGCAGTGGCTGGTGCAAATGTCAAGTTTGTCAAGAGCAAAGCTGAGAATGAGAATGATCTGCTGATCTATACAGACAAGCATAAGGTGGAAACCATCATTGAAATCAAGTACGACATCTTTGCAGAACACAGTCATGAAACACTGTGTATTATAAGAGAATTGATTGAGGAGATGGATGATATTGACGAGTTTGATCAGGATTATCTGAGGGTCACGTTTGATAACTTCTGTAAGAGAAGACAACAACTTGATATTCAGAGGCTACAGCAATGCACCACCGCTATTGTCATTGGATACCCTAAGCAGCTGGTTATACGGAAGAAAGGGGAAAAGGGGTACCCTGACAAAGTCACAAAGCTGAGGTTTGAAGACATTCCCACGAAGCTTACCACTCGCAGCATGGTTGAAAGGTGGTTGAGGTTGTTTCGAAATTACAAGATCAGAAATCATGTGGAAGCAGAAGGACTTAATCTTCTCAAGAAAAGAATGGATGAAGTCTGCAACCCTGAGTTCATGAAGAAAGAAAAAGCAGCCAAGAAGAAAGCTCGTGAGGAAGAGGAGCGCAAGAAATAAAAGTTTTAATGTATCATGCTTGTAATGTTTCTTTGCGTTGTAATTTGTTTTCTTGTTTTCCTGCATTGTAAAAATATATTATCTGTTTTCTTGTGTAGTGTAAGGTAGAAGTTAGTTAGCTAAGTGTCTTGAAACTGGTTTATATTAGGCATCAATTATTTCGCGAAGTTCGGCGGTGGTAATACTGCTAAAAGGACTTCAGAAGGATAATTGAAGATTGAGTGGACCGTGCTCTTAAAGTACTTAGAGAAAATCTCTAGAAGAGCATGAAGCCATTTAATCGAGCCAACAGGTGTCCAATTTTGGCACTTGAAGTATCAGTAATAGACATGAAGTTAATTAATCAAGCCAAGCATTATGCAAGTTGACATGATCTTTTATGAATGTTATTTTATCTTTTTCAGTCCCTGGTTAGTTGAGTTATCCTCATTGTGAATTTGGTTGTCATTGTTAGACAATCAAATAGGGGGAGATTGAAAGGCATAGGTGTACTAACTTGTAACACTTAATTATTATGTAACTCAACTAAGTAAAAGATAAAACAATAGCAAAACAAGAGAAACGGAAGAAGCACATGGAATCAATCAACTGAAGAAATGGTAATGATACTTGGTAACTACAAGTAACTAATTTGGTTAATCAAGGATGCATAAGTGAGAAGAAGTTCAATCTGAGTATTGCTCATGCCCTAACTTATCTAATGGAGAATCAAATTAATGTCAAGGAAGTATTAAGAAGACCAAAGTGATTTCATGTAATGTATATCAACATCTGGATAATGTAAAGGTTAATCAACAAATGAGAACTGACATTCAGAAGCAAGAACCCCTACAAGACTAGTCACTTATGAACCAGACCATTGCATCAAGTGTCAGGACATTGGAGGCAAGTTCAGGTCAGTAATAGAAGATCTTATTTGAATTGAGTGAGGAAAAGAAATTGAGGAAGCTAAGGAAACTTGCTCATAAAGGTTAATCCTAAATTAGTCACTAAAGAAGGTCAACATTGGATGTGTGCATATTTGCTAAGGCAAATGTCGATCCACAGCAGATCGAGATGCGGGTCGAGATTTGCAAGTGAAGTAAAACACTGCAAAGGCAAATCTCGATCCGGGCGATAGATCGAGATCGAGATTTTCCCAGATCGAGATTGAGATCGAGATTCTCCCAGATCGAGATTGAGATCGAGATTCTCCCAGATCGAGATTGAGATCGAGATTCTCCCAGATCGAGATCGAGATTTTCACAGATCGAGATCGAGATGGGTCCAGGCGAAGATCGAGATGCGGGTAGAAATGTAACATTTAATGTTCAAGGGACAAGTGGCTTATTGTGAACGGTTGATCCAGAGTTGTTGTTAAAGTACTTTTTATTGTCGAAATCCTGATTGGGCCACGTACACAAAAAGGACAAGATCAAGACTACATGACATTATAAAAGCAGCACTTTGTTATTTAGTAGTAACAAGTATCTCTGTATTTTAAACGATATTTTTAAGAGAGAGCATTTACTGTAAAACAAAAAGTGAGAGAGATAATCAGTTGAATCTAGCTTTAATTGCTGTATTTATTGTTCAACTGATCATGATGCTTTTATGAATGTTGTAGCAAATCCATCAATGAATATAATGATATATTCTTGAAATTCTGTGTCATCATTTATTACCTGCGTATTGCTTATTCTCTCACAAATTTTAAACAGTTGTATTCACCCCCCCCCCCTCTACAACACTTTGGACCTAACAATTGGTATTAGAGCTCCTGTTAAACACATCTAACAGAGATCCTACTGTGTTGTTTGAGTTGGTTCTTGAAAATCCCAGATCTAATTTTTTTTTCTTGAAGTTTGTGCCGAAAGTTTTTTTGTTTCTTCTTGAAAAAGTCGTAGATCTAAAAAGTTCTGAGTCATGGTGTAAGGAATACTTGTACAAAATTCCAAAATACTGTACTTTAGAGCTTTGTGGATTTTCTTGTGGTCAAACCTGAAATCAACTGATTGACTAAACAAAAAGGACAATTTCGAACTTCTGTCAACTAGAAAGTGGACACCTTTTTGTTTGGACTTGAAAAATTGTGGACCCTGCTACTGTTTTTGTGATTAAAACTAACTTGCTTGAATCTTAAGTGCAAAATCCGTTGGATATTAAGTGTTGGATATTTAAAGTGAGATAATTAATTTTTCAAGTAAATACAATTTATTGTAATTTGAAAAGTGTATTATCTTAATTTTAAATTTTATTAAAATGGCCGCCGCACACAGATTTAAGATACCTCCGTTTGATGCACAACATTATGACGAATGGACCGGAAGGATGAGAGCTTACCTTGAATCAATAAACAAGGTATACTTGAGAATATTGGAAAACGGGCCATACATACCCATGAGAATTGAGCCAGAGCGAATGGAAGGAGGGATACTAATTCCATCCCGGTCTGTTCCTAAAGAGGAAATGGAGTTTTCAGACGCAGATAAAGAATTGGTTGGTATGGATGCGTCGTTACGCAACGTCATAATTGAATCCCTAAACTCAGAGTACTATGTTCAAATAAAGGGATTAAAAACAGCTAAAGCCATGTGGGATAAACTGGCTGTGGTGATGGAGGGGACCGAGGAAGTTAGAGATAATCACAAACGCATTCTGATATCTGAATATGAATCGTTCAGATGCGAACGAGGAGAAAGCGTAGCGGATGTTTACAAACGTTACAGTAAATTGCTTATCGAGCTGAGTATAAGAGATAAAGTCTATCCACTAGCAGATTCAAATATCAAGTTTCTATTGAATTTTCCTAAACATCTGGAACACAGGATCACTGCCATTCGAGAGTCAAGAGACTTGAAAAATACTTCTCTGGAAAAACTGTATGGTGTTTTGAAGACCTACGAGCTGGAGCAGGAACAAAATGACAGAAGAAGATCCTACAATAGTGGAGAAAACAAAGCGGTAAGTGAGTCTGGACTTGTAGCTGAAGAGTCTGCTGTAAAGGCACTTGCAGCTGTCTCATTGAAAACTGCTAATCCTGAAAGGGTGGTATTAGACATTGAAGATCCATCCGAAGAAAGTGAGGATGAATACTATACCCTTGAAGAGCTGGACAAATTAGAAGACAAGTCATATGCTTGTATTGCTCGAGAATTTGCTCATATCAGCTTCAGGAAGCAAAGAAGTGGGAAAGGACGATTTGGTAGTTCTTTCAGCCGAAGAGGCAGCAGTAGCGGCAGAGGCAGTAGTGTAAGTAGTCGGGGAAGTTACAGTGGCCGAGGTAGCGCATCTGGTAGTGGCTACAGACCTAACCTGGTAGACAAGAACAAGTTCAGATGCTACAACTGCAATGAATTGGGGTACTTTGCAACAGAGTGCAAGAAGCCCAAGTACGTTCATCCCAAGGAATCCTATGCTGATCTGAAAAAGAAATATGATGCCTTGGTTAGCAAGCAACAGAAGGGAAGCCGGGCGTATGTTGTGACTGAAGGGAAGGGTTGGGACGAGTCTGATGAAGATGAAGATCAGGAGCTATGCAATTTCGCTTTAATGGCAAAATCTTCAGAACAATCAGAGGTACCGATTCTAACCGTAAATGAAATGTCTATTCCTGAGTACCAACATGAATTAGCTGCCATGACTAAAGATATGTACAATCTCCAACTAAATCTAATTGCTGTTAATGAGGAAAATGCTAAACTCTCCCTTAAGAATAGACTTCTCGAGGCCAGGGTAGAGGAATTAGAATCAGGAGAAAGTAAAGAAAGGCAATTAATGAATCAGGTAGACGTTTTAGAACACAAGCTTAAGATTAGGGAAGACCTTAACGAAGAACTTAAAAATGAATTAGCTGAGCTTAAAATAACATGTAAATCTTTTGAAGAAGCTGCTAATAAAGTTTTCGTAGAAAGGGACATGTACATGAAACTGGCAGGCAAGAGTAAAAATGAAAAAGTAAACATAGGACTTGACTACACACAGAAAAAGAAAAATAGGGCTGCTGAGTTGTTAGAGCCAGTGTTAGTCAAAGAAAATGTGCCTGAAGTTTTAATGGATGTTAGAAAACCTATCTTTAAGTAGTTTGAGCCCAGGACCATAGATACTGTTGCTACTAAAATTGAACAAGAAATTAAAATTGAAAGAGATTCAGAAGAAAAAGTAGTAGAACCTACAACTTCTAAAAGAGCGAGTAAGATTGCTTATGCTAAGAGAGGTGTAGGAACCAAGGAGGCTAAGACGGTGTCATATAAACAATGGGTAGCAGGATCAGACCAAATGAAAGCACCTGTAAAGGCAGTTAAAACTGAACCTGCATCTGTATCTACATCTACACGAGCTAGAAAGGCATGCTATATCTGTAATCAAACTGATCATTTGTCTTACTATTGCCCGTTCTATGTAGAGGAAGAAAAATCTGTTGGTTGTAATACCTTGCCTGCAACTACTGCTTTACCTAACATGCATGCAAATCATGCTAAATGCAATAATCCTAATTGTATGCCATGTGCTGTAAACATCATGCATGCTTATTTTAATTTAATGAATACTGCTAGTGCATCTGTTGAACATACATCTAGTAGTGGTAAGAAAAAGCATGTGGGGTCAAAGACTAAGACTTCAAGTCCTCCTAAAGTTAGGAGTGACCAGTCTACTCCCAAACCTGACAAACCAGTCAAGGTTGACAAGGGAAAAGACAAAGTCAAGGTGAATGCCCCTGATGGCAACAAGGCAAAGCCTTCTGTATCTGAAAAGAAAAAGGAAATTATTGATGCCGGGCCCAAACATCATTGGGTTCCGAAGAACACCTAATCTTTCTGGATTTGCAGGGCAGTGAACAGGAAAAGAGTAAAGTCATATGGGTGCTGGACAGTGGAGCATCGAGGCATATGACCGGCAATAAGTCCCTGCTAACAGAGTTGGTGTTGAGAGCCGGCTCCGTGGTTACTTTTGGAGATAACAGCAAAGGTTACACCAGGGGATATGGCAAGATCGTTTGTGGAAATGTTATCATTGAAGATGTATCTTTTGTGGAAGGATTGCGACATAATCTTCTCAGCATTAGTCAGTTCACCGACAGGGGTTTTGACGTCATCTTTGGGAAGCATGATTGTTCGATTCGAAGCAAAAAGGATGGAAGCCTTGCTCTCAAAGGAGTAAGGAAGTCAAATTTGTTCATAGCTGACATGAATTCTGCTGATCAGTCTGAAGTCACGTGTTTCTACAGCAAGGCTTCTGCTGATGAAAGTTGGCTATGGCATAAAAGATTATCTCACCTGAACTTTAAGGCAATGAATAATCTCGTAAGGAGAGAATTGGTGAGAGGGCTGCCGCAGATGGAGTTCACCCCAGATGGACTCTGCGAAGCATGTGAGATGGGAAAATCAAAAAGAACCTCGCATAAGGATAAACAAGTGAATAGCATTACCGAGCCCCTACAACTCCTTCACATGGATTTGTTTGGACCTGTTAATGTTATGTCAATGTCAAGGAAAAGATATGCGCTGGTAATTGTCGATGACTTTTCCAAATACACATGGGTGAAGTTTGTGACATCGAAAGATGAAGTGCCACATGAGATCATTAGACATGTACTGGAAATTGAAAATGTAGCAAGTCTGACTGTGAAGACTATCCGATCCGACAATGGGACAGAATTCAAGAACTCAGTGTTAATGGATTTCTGCATATCTAAAGGGATCAGACGACAGTATTCAGCACCGAGAACACCGCAGCAGAACGGGGTGGTAGAAAGGAAGAACAGGACACTGGTTGAAGCAGCTAGGACAATGCTGTATGAGTCAAAACTTCCTTTATATTTTTGGGCTGAAGCAGTCAGCACGGCCTGTTATACACAGAACAGAACCCTGATTATAAAGGACCATAATGAGACGCCGTATTACATGATGAATAAACGAAAACCATCTATCAAGTACTTTCACGTATTTGGTGCCAAATGCTTTGTGTTAAGAGACAATGCACAACTTGGAAAGTTTGATGCCAAAGCAGATGAAGGGTTTTTCATTGGATATTCTCTTGAAGTAGTAGCAGCGTACAGGGTGTTTGTGCTTAATGATCGCAAGGTGGTTGAAAGCCTTAATGTCACATTCGACGACTCAAAGCTCCCTTCTATACAAAAAGAAGATAGTGAGCCCACTTCCCTAAGATTTGAAAATATGGATGTTGATGAAGTGGATACAGTTCCTGAGTCAGTAGTGCAGGGTAGTGATCCAACTATAAATAATGAAATTAATCAAGAGTCTAGTGTTTCGCAAATTCAAAACCCTAGGACTGAGGGATCATCTTCCGTCAGACCTGGTACTAACTCAGGGGGAGTCAGTATGCACTCAGGGGGAGCAGCTCACTCAGGGGGAGCCAGTACTAGCTCAAGGGAAGCTAGTGAAAGTGCTTCTAGACTAAGTCACCTTCACTTACAAGAACAAGCTGAATCATCAAGAACATTTGCTAGGGATCCCACTTGGAACAAGGACCATCCGTTCGAGCTAATTATTGGTGATCCAGAAGCCGGAGTGACTACTAGAGGAAAAGCTAGAGCTGAAATTGCCACTGAGAATGAATGTCTATATTCAGTGTTCCTCTCCCAGATGGAACCTAAAGTGGTGGAAGAAGCTCTAGATGACGCTGATTGGGTAATTGCTATGCAAGAGGAACTCAATCAGTTTGAAAGGCAGAAGGTGTGGAAGCTGGTACCCAGACCAAAGAATAGATCTGTTGTTGGGACAAAATGGGTATTCAGGAACAAGCTGGATGAAGACGGACGTGTAACACGAAATAAAGCTCGCCTGGTTGCTAAGGGTTACACCCAAAGAGAAGGAATTGATTATGATGAAACCTATGCACCAGTAGCAAGGCTAGAGGCAGTGAGGATGTTCTTGGCATTCGCAGCACATCTTGGTTTTAAAGTCTATCAAATGGATGTCAAGAGTGCATTCTTAAACGGTGAACTGGATGAAGAGGTGTATGTCGAGCAACCTCCCGGGTTTATCGATATCAAATATTGTGATTATGTTTATCGACTCTTCAAATCAGTATATGGCCTTAAGCAGTCTCCGCGGAAGTGGTATGAAACTCTGTCAGACTTCTTACTAGAAAGTGGTTTTACAAGAGGAGTAATCGACAAGACACTTTTCTACAAGAAATGCAAAGATGATCTAATGATGGTGCAAGTATATGTGGATGACATTATCTTTGGGTCTGCAAATGAGAAGCTGTGTGCTAAATTCGCAAAGTTAATGCAATCAAGATATGAGATGAGCATGATGGGAGAGCTGACGTTCTTTCTGGGCATTCAAGTTAGTCAGAAGAAGGACGGGATATTTATCTGCCAGACCAAGTACATTCATGATCTATTGAAGAAGTATGGTCTCCAAGATGTATCACAAGCAAAGACTCCTATGGCAACAGCCACGAAGCTTGACGAGGACAAAGCGTGAAAGGCAGAGTGTTTAAACTTGTAACACTATAATTTATGTAACTCAACTAAAGAAAAGATACTTAACCCGAAGACAATCAAGAATAAGAAGTCACAAAGAAATCAATACAAATGAAGACAAAGTAATTGATACAGTTCAACATGGTAAATATGATCAAACAAAGAAGAAATCATTGGAAGAAGTTCAAGTTAAAGTTGTTCATGCCCCAGTGATTTGTAACTCAAAGGATCAAGATCATAACTATCAGTATCAATAAGACTAATTGATTTCAAGTGAAAAAGAAGGAAAGCAATTGTTGGAAAGCCACATTTCTAATTGAACATGATAATCTATTCAGAAGCAAGAAACCTATCAAGACTAGTCACTTATGAACCAGACCAGTGCATCAAGTGTCAGGACATTGGTAGCAAGTTCATGTCAGTAGTAGAGTTCCAAGTTCAAGAGCTTGTTGAAGAAAATAGAAGACATGAAGAAATCACAAGTTCAAGATGTTGCATTGAAGTTTCAAGTTGAAGCCCAGAATTTCTCTAAGTACTTACAAGGGAACCTATGTAGAAATTCCTATCTAGAAATTCTGGATAAGTTTCTACTTAGAGCCAAGTAGAAATTCTGGAGTTGGAAATATTTTCTAAGTACTCAACTCAGGAAGCTATCTCGAATTTCCTATGTCGAAATTCCTAAGTCGAATTTCCTATGTAGAAATTCTGGAGGTGAAAATATTTTCTAAGTACTCAGGAAGAAGGCTATCTCGAATTTTCTATGTAGAAATTCCTAAGTAGAAATTCCTATGTAGAAATTCTACTTAGAATTCGAGATAGAGCCAAGTAGAATTTCCTATGTAGAAATTCTACATAGAGGACAGTTTCAACATGACACATGGCATCATCCTGGTGGCAGATTTCCAAGCTTTCAAGACAAGATAAGATTCACGTGGACAACATTGGGCCACTCATATCTTATCTTTTGAAGACTACAAGTCATAGATTACAAAGTAGTATAAATAGAAGTACTTGTGTAACTTATTAACAGAGAGCAATATTCGAGAGAAACACTTGTAATAAAGAGAGAGTATATTCACAGAGCTTAGTATCATTTACTACCCTCTTTACTTCTGTTGTACTATTGTAATGAATGTTGTAGCAACCCTTTCAAGTTATATATAAGACATATATTCCTTGAATCATTGTGTTCATTTATTACATAGTATTTATTGCTTCATTGATTCGAAAAGTTGTATTCACCCCCCCCCCCCCTCTACAACACATTTGGACCTAACAATTGGTATCAGAGCCTTATGTTTGACAAACAAAACATAGATCCTTGTGTTTGGTAGAAGATTAATGAGTTTTCTCTTCCAGATCTAATTTTCGAGTTTTTCTTGAAAAGTGTGCCTTAATTTTTATTTTGGTGAAAACTCATCCCAAAAATTATTTAAATACTCCAGGTGTTATTATTTAGCTTGGGTGGATTTTAGATAATTTTGGTGAATTAATCTGGGTATTTTGGTTTGTGGTGTTCTTCACATGTTCATCACTGTTCTTGGTAAAGAAGACAAAACCAGCAACTTTAGATCTCCTTTTCAAAAAGACAAAAAGTGAAAAAGGTGTTATTGGCTTTTGATTGGACAAAATACTCACAGCATAAAAAGAATTGTCAGAAGACTCTGTACCTTTCACGTGGGTGTTAGGTGAAGTTAGGTGAGATAAGTCATAAAAGTCAAAAAGTGTGAAAGTGACCTGCAGCAATTTTTTTCTCCAAGGCAAATGTTCTACATAGAAATATCTATTTGACAATTTCTACTTAGAAATTTCGACTTGACAGAATTTCGACTTGGTGAAATTTCGACTTGGCAAAAGTTCCACATAGAAATTTCGACTTAGCCTAGTCTTGTGTACTTAGGTTTTTTTTGTGACCAGTTTTTGAATTTTGATTTATTTTGAGATAATTCAATTTTCTTTTAATTACTACTCAAGTAATAAGAAAAGTTTATTATCTCTACTTTAATTCTATATTAAGATGGCACCTAAAAATCAATTCAAAATTCCAATGTTCGACCGAGATCACTATGAAGAATGGGTGTTGAGAATGAAATTATACCTTGAGTCCATTAACCCTGAATACTTGGAAGTCCTTGACAAAGGTAAATTTGTTCCAATGGTGGTTGTTCCTGAGCATATGGAAGGAGATGTGGTTGTACCACAGCGGTCTGAGCCTAAAAAGGCAGCGGACTTTTCAGATGCCGATAAGGAGCAGATAGCCTTTGATACATCCGTTCGACAAACATTGGTGGAATCCCTCGATCACGAAATGTTTAATGTAGTTAAAGGACTAACTACAGCCAAGAAGATCTGGGATAAGATAGAGGTCGTCATGGAAGGTACAGCTGAGGTTAGAAGTAACAAGACACTCATACTCAAGATGGAGTATGACACTTTCAGGATAAGAAAAGGAGAAAGCATAACAGATGTCTATCTAAGATTCAGTCAGTTGGTGTTGGATTTGAATCTGAGAGGTATAACTCTCCCCATGGTTGAAGTCAACACGAGATATCTAAGGAACCAGCCAAAAAGCATTGAACATAGAGTCTACGCTGTAAGAGAAACCAGAGATTTGCATATAACTTCTCTGGAAGAGTATTATGGAATTCTAAAGACCTATGAGCTGGAGACCCTTCAAGATCAAGCATGGGACAATGATTCAAGAGGAAAAGAAGTGGCATCAGGATTGGTTGCTGATGAGGAAGAGTCTAAGAAGGCAATGGTTGCAGAAAAACCTAGATCATCACCTGCATCTCATCAAGTTGATAATGATGATGAATGCACCTCAAATAGTGATGATGACTACTTCACCCAAGAAGAGCTGGACAACATGGATGATAGTGTCGTGGCATACATGGCGAGGAAGTTCAGCAATATCAGATTCAAAAAGAGTAACCGACCACAGAGAAAATCTTCATCTTTCTATCGGGTTACAAGGGGTGGTGGTAGTTCTTCAGGTTACAAAGGAAAAGGCAAGAGTTCTAGCTACAAATCTCCTTTGGATTTCAAAATGAAGTTCAAATGCTATAACTGTGGTGAAGCTGGACATTTTGCTACGGACTCCAAGAAGCCGAAACAGACTTATCCAAAAGAAAGTTATGAAGCCCTCAAAAGCAAGTATGAAGCCCTGGTGAAGGAAAGACATGGAAAAAGAGCTTTAGTTGTAACAGAAGGTAGAGCTTGGGATGATTCAGACGAGGAAGAAGTTATTCATGCAAACTTTGCCCTCATGGCTGAGACATCAGAGGAACCAGAGGTACCAGTTCTAACCCTTAAGGAAGAAATGTCTATTGATGATTATAAGGTGCAGAACGGGGCTCTTAGCGAAGAGATCTATATGTTGTGCAAAAGCCTAAACACTTCTCAAAAGGAACAGAAAACACTTGTTGCCAAATGCAGAATGCTTGAGGCAAAAGTGGAAGAGTTAGAGGCTGTTTGCACTGTAGATACTTCCCTAAGAGACTCTATTAAATCATTGGAACACAAGCTTAGCCTTAAAGATGAAATAGAAGCATGTCTTAGGAATAAACTAGCTGAGTTAGAAACAAAATGCGAAGCTTATAAACTAGCTGCTAGTAAGGTGAATGTTGACAGTGACACATTTAAGAAGATAACTGGAGTTGGTGTAGGTCTTGATTATTCTAACTTATCTAAGAAAGAAGGGAAAAGACCTGTAGACATTAGTTCCAGTAAGACCAAGACTGAAATACCTACTTTTCTTAAATCAGCTGTCAAACCCATCTTTAAACACTTCGTTCCTCAAGTAGAAGAAGAGACTGAATTATTAGTTAGATATGAGATAGAGATGGAAGATCGAAAGAAAGAACAACCTGTAACTCCTATTAAATCAGTTAAAATCAAATCCACTAGAGAAGAATCTAGACAAGGATTAGGAGCTAAGGCTGTTAAACAACAGAAAAAGGAAAAAGGCATAAAAGAGGTTAAGGCAGAACGTGTTAAGAAAGAGTGCTATCATTGTAAATCTACTGAACATCTTTCTTACGCATGCAAATCTAACATGAATATTCCTATTACTCATGCCATGCCTGTACCACACACAATGAATAACATGCATATGAACCATGCACAATGTGGTCAACCTAATTGTATGCCATGCACTTTTAACGTCATGCAAACATTTGTAAACTTGATGAATGCAACTAGCCAATCATGTCAAAATTCTACTGCTAGTTCTAATGTCAAAAAGAAGCATGTTAGAGCTAAGACTGCCAGTCCTCCTAAAGTTAGGAGTGACAAACCTTCTCCTAAGACTAACAAAATTGTCAAGTCTGAAAGAGGAAAAGACGAAGTCGAAAGCTCGAGTAATGTTAAAGTAGGTGCATCTACTGTTGTTAAAACTGATAATTCTCGATCTTATAGAAAAGCCGGGCCCAATCAAACATGGGTTCCGAAGAACGCCTAATCAATCTGTCATTGCAGGGCATTAAGCGAAAAAGGAATAAAGTTATATGGGTGCTAGACAGTGGAGCATCGAGGCATATGACAGGAAACAAGTCCCTGCTTACAGAGTTGGTTATGAAGGATGGCCCTTATGTTACCTTTGGAGATGACAGCATTGGTGTGACAAAGGGATATGGCAAACTGAAATCTGGTAATGTCATCATTGAAGATGTTTCCCATGTTGAGGGACTAAAACACAATCTGTTGAGTATCAGTCAATTTTGTGACAAAGGATATGAAGTTATATTCAACAAGAGAGGTGTATCAATCACTCACATTAAGGAAGGTTCGTTGGCTTTGAGAGGAGTTCGAAAGGCAGATCTTTTTGTTGCTGATATGGATTCGGCAAACCAGAATGAAGTGACCTGTTTCTATAGCAAAGCGTCAGATGATGAAAGCTGGCTATGGCATAAGAAGCTGTCTCACTTGAACTTCAAAACGATGAATGCTCTCGCAAGGCGAGAACTGGTGAAAGATCTACCTCAAATGGAGTTTGCTCCTAAAGGACTCTGTGAAGCCTGTGAAATGGGAAAGTCAAAGCGAGCATCGCACAAGAGTAAAGAAATTTCTAGTGTCACTGAGCCTCTGCAACTCCTTCATATGGATTTATTTGGCCCAGTGAATGTCCTATCATTGTCTAGGAAAAGATATGCTTTGGTAATCGTGGATGACTTCTCAAAATATACATGGGTATTGTTTGTAATGACAAAAGACGAAGTACCTTTCCAAATCATTGATCACATCACTGAGATTGAGAATGTTTCAACACTCACTGTGAAGACGATAAGATCAGACAACGGCACAGAATTTAAAAATGCAATATTGAATGACTTCTGTGTTTCTAAAGGAATACGTCATCAGTACTCAGCCCCGAGAACTCCACAACAGAATGGAGTAGTTGAAAGGAAGAACAGAACATTGGTCGAAGCAGCAAGAACTTTATTGTATGAATCGAAACTTCCTCTATACTTTTGGGCCGAGGCAGTGAGTACAGTGTGTTACACTCAGAATAGAACCTTGATCATAAAAGATAAAGAAAAGACACCATGTGAACTAATGAATAACAGAAGACCAACAATCAAATACTTTCATGTCTTTGGAGCTAAATGCTATGTACTTATAGATGATGAAAATCTAGGCAAATTTGAAGCAAAAGCGCGTGAAGGGATATTTGTTGGTTATTCTACAAATACGGTGGCAGCTTATCGGGTATTCTTGGTGAATGAACGGAAAGTGATTGAAAGCTACAATGTCAGATTCGACGATACCAAACTCCCATCAATTTCTAAAGATAATAGTGAACCTGAGTCCCTAAAATTTCATAATCTGGACTTGGATGAAATTGAGGATGAACCTGAGTTGGTTGTTACTTCAAATATACCAAGTGATCGTGAAGCTATACCTGAGTCTAGTGGACAATCGAATTCTACGAGATCAGAAGAAACTTCTTCCGCACGTTCTGGCAACAACTCAGGGGGAGTAAATAGCAGCTCAAGAACAGGTGATCAAGACTCGAGGAGAAATGACACTAGTTCTGTAGGAGCTGGTACTAACTCAGGGGGAGTTAGTAGAAACAACATAAGTAGTCAGCACAACAATTCAGAAAGTCAAGCTGAATCATCAAGACAATTACCAAGAGAACGGGTATGGAGTAGAGACCATCCGTTTGAATTAATTATTGGTGATCCAGATGCTGGTGTGACTACTAGAAGATCTACAAGAGCTGACATGGCAAATATCTGCTTGTACTCTGGGTTCTTGTCCAAACTAGAACCTAAAGAAATAGAAGAAGCTCTTGGTGATGCTGATTGGGTGATTGCAATGCAAGAGGAGCTCAATCAGTTTGAAAGGCAGAAAGTTTGGAAGCTGGTACCCCGACCAAAGAACAGATCAGTAATTGGAACTAAGTGGGTATACAGAAATAAACTGGACGAAAACGGACTTGTAACACGAAACAAGGCTCGTTTGGTAGCAAAAGGTTACTCTCAACGAGAGGGAATTGATTATGATGAAACCTACGCTCCAGTTGCAAGACTTGAGGCAGTCAGGATGTTCTTAGCCTTTTCAGCACACAAGAATTTCAAGGTTTTTCAGATGGATGTGAAAAGTGCCTTCCTGAATGGAGAGCTAGAAGAAGAAGTGTATCTGGAACAGCCACCTGGCTTCATTGATCCAGAACTTGAAGATTTTGTGTTTCTTCTCTTCAAAGCTGTCTATGGCCTCAAGCAATCCCCAAGACGATGGTATGAAACCCTATCCTTGTTCTTAATTGAAAATGGTTTTATTAGGGGAGTAATTGATAAAACATTGTTCTACAAAAATGTAAAGGATGATTTGATACTTGTTCAAGTGTATGTGGACGATATTATTTTTGGGTCATCTAATGAGCGCTTGTGCGAGAAATTTGCCAAGTTAATGCAGGATAAATATGAGATGAGCATGATGGGGGAGCTGTCTTTCTTCCTTGGATTACAGATCAGTCAAAGAAAAGAAGGAATCTTTATCTGTCAATCCAAGTACATCAAAGATTTACTCAAGAAGTACAATCTTGAAGATGCATCAGCAGCTAAAACTCCCATGCCAACAGCCACGAAGCTTGATGAAGACAAATCAGGTAAACCAGTTGACATCACAAGCTATCGAGGTATGATTGGCTCACTTCTCTATTTAACTGCAAGTAGACCCGATATCATGTTCGCAACGTGTTTGTGTGCAAGGTTCCAAGTGGATCCTAGAGAGTCACATCTCATAGCTGTCAAACGAATCTTTAAGTATCTCAAGGGAACACCAAATCTAGGGATTTGGTACCCAAGAGATACAGGTCTTAATCTAATAGGCTATTCGGATTCAGACTATGCAGGTTGCAGGATCGATAGGAAAAGCACATCTGGTGCTTGTCAATTCCTAGGCAGAAGATTGGTGTCCTGGCAAAGTAAAAAGCAACATACAGTATCTACTTCTACTGCTGAAGCTGAGTACATTGCTGCTGGAAGCTGTGTAGCTCAAATACTGTGGATGAAGAACCAATTGAAAGATTATGGCATGGAACATACAAAGATTCCAATCATGTGTGACAACACTAGTGCCATTGCCATGACCAACAATCCTGTAGATCACTCCAGAACCAAGCACATAGACATCAGGTATCATTTCATCAGAGAACATGTCGAGGAGGGGACTGTGGAGTTACATTTTGTACCCACAATGCAACAAATTGCAGATATATTCACCAAGCCTCTTGATGAAGTAACATTCAATAGGTTGGTTGGTGAATTGGGGATGCTTAACACAAGTTAGTAAATCCTCCTATCTGTAAAATCCAAGTTTTTGATCATTTACATATGTTTGTTTTTCTTGTTAATTGCCTAGCTGAAAACATGTGTAAATAATCTTTAAAATTGCTCAAAATATCACTTCTGCATGCCATTTAATCATTTTGAACTTAGACTTTAAGATGTTTAATTAATGATTATTATATGGTGTATGTTGTGTTATTTTTCATAAATTCACTGTGCATTAATTGAAATTATTGATCAAAACTTTGAATTTATGCTCATTAATTGCATGAACATAGGGGGAGTTAAATTCATGGATCTCTAAATTTATCATGATTTTAAATGAATTTTTCTATGTTTTTCATGTAATTTTTATATAATTTAAAGCCTTAGAATTGTCAAGGAATGTCCCTTTTAATGGTTTTTATTAAAAATCCTTGAATTGGTATTTATTTTAATTTGGCAAAATTTAATTATTGATTTTCCAGAACAATTGCCAAATTTTACTAAGTACCTTCAAAATTTCGAGATAGAGTCTATCTCGAAACTCATCTCGAAATTCGGCTTGAATTTCGACTTTGAGCTTCCAGGAGTGAAGTTTTAAAAATTCTAAGTCTGGTAAATTTTTCGACTTAGTGTCTATCTCGAACTTTATCTCGAAATTCGACTTACAGTTCGAGATAGAGTTCCAGGTGTAAGAGATTTGAATTTTCTAAGTCTGGGAAAATATTCGAGTTAGCATCTATCTCGAAATTCATCTCGAAATTCGACTTGAAGTTCGACTTAGGGTCTATCTCGAAATTCAACTCGAAATTCGACTTGAAGTTCGACTTAGAGTCTATCTCGAAATTCATCTCGAAATTCGACTTGAAGTTCGACTTAGAGTCTATCTCGAAATTCATCTCGAAATTCGACTTGAAGTTCGACTTAGGGTCTATCTCGAAATTCAACTCGACATTCGACTTGAAGTTCGACTTAGAGTCTATCTCGAAATTCATCTCGAAATTCGACTTGAAGTTCGACTTAGGGTCTATCTCGAAATTCATCTCGAAATTCGACTTGAAGTTCGACTTAGGGTCTATCTCGAAATTCAACTCGAAATTCGCCTTGAAGTTTGACTTGGAGTCCCTCTCGAAACTTATCTCGAATTTCGACTTGAAGTTCGAGATGGGTCTTTCCTGAGAGGTTTAATGCTGTTTAAAATTGTTTAAGTGAATTTAATTCGAGTTAGCCTCTATGTCGAAACTTATCTCGAATTTCGACTTGATGTTCGAGATAGAGTTCGACATAGAAGTTCGACTTAGAAGTTCGACATAGAGTTCGACTTAGATTACCCTGTGCGTACTTAAGTTTTTTTTCATTTTCACAGGGATATTTTTGTCATTTCTCTCTATTGCCTATATATACAACATTAACCCGATTTTACTTTCACTTTTACCTAATTGTTTTACAACCTAATTTTTACAGCAGCCCTCCCTCCCACCCACGACTGTTCATAGTTGTGGTTGAATCTCTTCCATAGAACGAACTACTGTCCATTTTGTTTCTTGATTTTACTATCTGCATCACGTTTAACCGTTTATATTGTGCGTAGTTTTGTGTTTAACATCGTGACCGTTCATCTTCACAGATACATACATACACACGAACTGCACACATCTCTCACATACATATTTTTTTACTGCAGATTTTGTTTTCACAGTAGCTTGTTACTAATTCTTGTTTAATTCCGTAGTTTAATTTTCAGTACAACATCTTAGTTGTTTTCTAAATTAAAAGGGATTAACACGATTTTTTGTATAAACAAAAACAAAATGACTCACCAATTTTCTCTTGCAAAACATAATTATTATAATATTCCGACTGAAATTGGTGATCAACTCCCGCGTTTCAAGTTTTGGGTACGATATCTTAATTTGTACTCCAAAGCTAGCACTGCTTTTACTGCAAAACCTACACTGGTCCATGATGCTTTGCAGCAGTTATGGACTAGTACAGTACCTTTTGGGAGTAAATCGACCCCCTACGGTTTTACTTTTACCTTGGAAGGTCAAAATTTTGAGGTTACAGAGGCTATTTTTAATACAGTTCTTGGTTTTCCAGTCAAGGATTCTTATGACCCTGAACCTACAGCGGCTGAGCGCCAGATTTTTTTTGAAGCAATTGGATGTTATCCTCCCCCTGGACGACTATCCACTTCAAATATTCAAAAACAATTTTTTCATGTGGAATGGAATTACTTTTTCGAGGCCATTACTAGATGTTTTCGGGCACGAGAAAGAGATTTTCATCAAATTTCCATTCCCATGCAAATTTTTGGTGTTTCCCTAGCCCAGGAACTAAACATTAATTATGGCAGGCTTGTTCTTTCAGAATTAGTGGCTACAATGGGATCACCTGAAACCAGAGACATTTCACACAATGATATTGTCTGCTGGTATCCTCGTTTCTTGCAAATGCTAATCAATCATCTCGTGCCTTCAAATGCTTTATCACTTAGGCAGGCATTTGTTCGAAGTCCCACCTCTGCACCTCTAGGCATGGGCACTAAGTCACTAACAACTATTGCTAACCAGGATAAACATCAGGGTAAACCTATGTCTATTCCTGAGAACATTCAAGTGTGGCTTTCTTTTGATGCAGGTGTAACTACTTTAGCGGGGACGTCTCAATTCTCATCACATGCTCAGAATCCATATGCCCACAATGAAGCATTTCAAGGGATTCCTGATGAGCATATTGATGACGAACAAGATGAGGGCCAATCTCTCAGTCACTTCACAGCCAGGCAAAGGGAACAGCAACCGTCTCCTAAGACAACACATGCTGCTTCTGATTCCTCTGTTGGCCAAGGTAATGAAGGAGGTACTTTCTTAGAACCTAACACTCCTTCTTCCTCTAATTCTGATTCCGTGGCCCAAGATTCTGCTAACCCGCAGGATCTATCCCAGGGTGATAGCCATATTTCTGCGTCTGCTTCTCTAACTTCTTCACTATCACCCCTGTTAACGGGAGTTAAAAGGCCGGCACCTTTAGAATTAGGTGAGAGTACTGATGAGAGTGACCCTGAAGTGCAGCCAGTTTTAAGGAAGCGAGCCAAATTTTCACAAGCTGCTACTTCAAAAGCCCAGTCCATCCCTAGCGTGTCTATCACAACCACTCCACCTCACGAGAGTGGTTCTCCCCTTGCACAGTCAACACCTAGGATGGTTGCTGAGGATTCAGTGTCTTCTGAAGAGCCTGTTCCTTCAGTTAGGCCGGAAGTTTTACGAGCTTCGAAAGTACCTTCACCGGTACGTCCTGATGCTGCAGAGAGGATCGGTTCTACTGTTGTACTTGAACACTCTGCAGCCTCTCAGCCTGAGATTCCACCTCAGGACAAAACAGGCAACATTGATCCCATAACTGTTCCTCATTTTTCTTATCCAGTTTCTGCAGGTACTGCTTTGAATCTGAGTGCTATTATTGAAGACATACACGAGCGTGAGACAGGGAGTGAGTGTGAGCGTTTAGGGAGTGAGGGACCTTCATTTTTAAGGCCCGAAACTGAGCGTCAAACACAAACAGAACGATTCTTAGAGCGAGCAAACCTAAGCCAAACACCGTCCCTGGTTCTTCAAAATCTTGAAACACGTATGTCAACGGTGGAAAATCATATACAGCAGTTTGGGCAGTCTATGGGGCAGTTAGGGCTTAATGTTGGAGATCACAAGAGGGCTCTTGATGACTACGCAGCACGAATGGCAGGTCAAGCTGGAGCTTTAAAAGATATGACGGACAAAGTCAATGACCTGGGCCATGCTGGTGGTGTCTTGGGCAGCACTCTGTATGAAAGAATGGGGAGTGTGGAGAGCGTTCTGCATACACTGGCAACAGAAGTCAGTCGTATGATGTATGCAGTTCGACACTTAGTTCCCCCGGAGTGCTTCGATGACCATTTCAATCAACCTCCCCCGGATGCTGATGGTGCAGGTGGTGCTGCTGGACCGACTTCTGGACCTTCTGGTTTTGGTTCAAGTGCTGGTGGATCGGGTGCACAAGGTGATGTTCCGGATAACTCACCTAAGGGGGAGAAAGGAGGTAATGAGACGACACAACAGTCACCCCGTGCTGAAGAAGAGATTGATCCAATGGTGACTGATGAGGAGGCTCAGAGGAAGCGAAAGGGTAAAGCAGTGATGGTTGATCAAGAAGAGCCATTCACTGACTTTGGTGATCGACAGGAACACGTGCAAGTTGACTCAGATTCTGATATGGAAGACGTACCTCTAGCACATGCAATTAAGAGATCTTTGGAGGAACAAGGTGGAGGTGCTGGGGCGTCTGCTGAAGAGATTCCTGTTGATGAGGAGACCCTGAAAGCTCAGCAGTTAGCTCTGGAACAAGCTCAATTTTTCAAAATGAAGATGATGCAGGATAAAGCTGTTTTTCTTGAGAAGGAAGTGGAGCTCAAGGAAAAGCAGTATGATCATGAGCTTGCCAGACTAGCTGATCCTCAAGTTGATCTGGACAAAAGGAGGATTGGACAGAAATGGGACGATGCACGAAAGATACTGATGGGGTCGTGTGCACATGGAGTTCATAATAAGGAGGCAGATGACTTGTTCTTCAACTTAAACATGAAGAATCCGATGACGATGGACTATATAAATGCTTTGAAGAGAATGATTTCTAAAGTCCGTGTTGGATACAAATCGGTGGATAATGAATGGCAAGTTATTTTGTCTTTAATTGATGGAGCCCCGATGTCTTTTATGTATGTCGATGATCAGTTTATGTCGAGAAGATCTGCGTCGGAGTTGTTCTTGCTAGCAACTAAAATTCAATATTCTCAAGCTGAGGAGCTAAGCATTCTGTATAGAGATCAGTTAATGCAGTTAGCAGAGGACAAGGGACCAGAATTCTCAGCCAATCCAGACGTTGTCAGAATGGTTGTTGATGGAAAGATGAAGAGGGTTAGCTTGGAAGAAAATGACTTGATGGCTCTATCGGTGGAATCCCTTAAAGCTGTTTGCAGACAAATGATGGGTAAGGGATTCACCTCGGATATTAAAGAAAAATCAGTGGAGTTCATTGAGAAGATAATCTTCCAGAAGAGTAGTGAAATATGGAAGTGCGATGTCATTGCTCTAAATCCTCTGGATAATGTGAAGATTGAGCCAGAGCTAATGCAAAGAAAGTGGGATATTCTTCAAGCTGTGAAAAGCGTAGATGAAGCTCTGACTCTTCCTTCAGGACCCCTGGAACAAGGAGAGATAAGGGAGGCAGTTGGTGTTCCAGGAAGAGAAAGTGTATACTGGATTCATTCTTACACAGATGATACAGCTGATGCCTTGGTGTTCATTGATGCAGACCAGAATCAAACCTTCTTGCATATGAGTAGGAAATGGCTGCTACAGACTCAAGATGCTGGATTTCTAGACAAAGTCAGAGATGAATTCAAATTTGGAGATGTAGAGGATAGGTTTGCAGATGAAAAGCAGAGACTGTTAAAGTACTTGTCTGAGGTAGTAAAGGAGAAAAGGAGAATGGAGTCAGATGCGGCTAGTAGGCTCAATACCAACCGTGTCAAGGGCTACCCTAAAATGATATACTGTCAGTTCAAAGCTGATAAAGCTCATTGGAAGCCTCAGCTCATCATGAAAAACTTTGAGGACATTCCGAAGATCAGAACTACCCAGGAAGTTGATAAACTAAGAAGGCTTTTCAGACATCCATATCCAGAACCCAAGAATTCTCTGGAAATGGAAGCAGTAAGTTTGCTGAATGCGAGATGGGCACAACTACATGATCCAGTATACAAAAGAGAACAGCAAAGGAAAGAAAGGCGCAGAAAACAAGGAGAAGATAAGCGCAGTGCTGTTAAGGAAGTTAGGAAGGGGAAACGGAATTAGAGTTAAAGTTCAAAGGGATGTGAACTTGAAGTTGGAAAAACTTCATATCTTTTGGTTGCTCTAACTCACTTGAGGAAAATTCACCTGACCACGGTATGCGAGATAGGCTAATTCATCATACTGTAACCGTGAATCAGAGTGGATCCAATAAGGTGATATGAGTTGGACTGAAAGGTATGAAATAATCCAGGTGATAGAGATCATCTCAATGGTCTTTAATTCGAGGTTCGAATTTTCTTTCTAGCTTATATTTATTTTCTAAAGTTCTTTGTATTGTTTTCAAGTTTTTATTCAAGTGTAAAATGTGCAAGACATTAATGTTACTTATCTTTTCTCGTCTCATTATTTAGTTGAGTTATCCTTCTTTAATTTGAATGTCATTGTTAGACAATCAAATAGGGGGAGATTGAAAGGCAGAGTGTTTAAACTTGTAACACTATAATTTATGTAACTCAACTAAAGAAAAGATACTTAACCCGAAGACAATCAAGAATAAGAAGTCACAAAGAAATCAATACAAATGAAGACAAAGTAATTGATACAGTTCAACATGGTAAATATGATCAAACAAAGAAGAAATCATTGGAAGAAGTTCAAGTTAAAGTTGTTCATGCCCCAGTGATTTGTAACTCAAAGGATCAAGATCATAACTATCAGTATCAATAAGACTAATTGATTTCAAGTGAAAAAGAAGGAAAGCAATTGTTGGAAAGCCACATTTCTAATTGAACATGATAATCTATTCAGAAGCAAGAAACCTATCAAGACTAGTCACTTATGAACCAGACCAGTGCATCAAGTGTCAGGACATTGGTAGCAAGTTCATGTCAGTAGTAGAGTTCCAAGTTCAAGAGCTTGTTGAAGAAAATAGAAGACATGAAGAAATCACAAGTTCAAGATGTTGCATTGAAGTTTCAAGTTGAAGCCCAGAATTTCTCTAAGTACTTACAAGGGAACCTATGTAGAAATTCCTATCTAGAAATTCTGGATAAGTTTCTACTTAGAGCCAAGTAGAAATTCTGGAGTTGGAAATATTTTCTAAGTACTCAACTCAGGAAGCTATCTCGAATTTCCTATGTCGAAATTCCTAAGTCGAATTTCCTATGTAGAAATTCTGGAGGTGAAAATATTTTCTAAGTACTCAGGAAGAAGGCTATCTCGAATTTTCTATGTAGAAATTCCTAAGTAGAAATTCCTATGTAGAAATTCTACTTAGAATTCGAGATAGAGCCAAGTAGAATTTCCTATGTAGAAATTCTACATAGAGGACAGTTTCAACATGACACATGGCATCATCCTGGTGGCAGATTTCCAAGCTTTCAAGACAAGATAAGATTCACGTGGACAACATTGGGCCACTCATATCTTATCTTTTGAAGACTACAAGTCATAGATTACAAAGTAGTATAAATAGAAGTACTTGTGTAACTTATTAACAGAGAGCAATATTCGAGAGAAACACTTGTAATAAAGAGAGAGTATATTCACAGAGCTTAGTATCATTTACTACCCTCTTTACTTCTGTTGTACTATTGTAATGAATGTTGTAGCAACCCTTTCAAGTTATATATAAGACATATATTCCTTGAATCATTGTGTTCATTTATTACATAGTATTTATTGCTTCATTGATTCGAAAAGTTGTATTCACCCCCCCTCTACAACACATTTGGACCTAACAAAGCGGGTAAACCTATAGACATCTCAAGCTATCGAGGTATGATCGGCTCACTTTTGTATTTAACTGCTAGCAGACCTGATATTATGTTCTCTACATGCTTATGTGCAAGGTTCCAAGCGGATCCTAGAGAGTCACATCTCATAGCCGTAAAGCGTATTTTTAGGTATCTCAAGGGAACATCAAATCTCGGGATTTGGTACCCAAGAGATACAGGGTTTAATCTTGTTGGCTATTCGGATTCAGATTACGCAGGTTGTAGAATAGATAGGAAGAGTACTTCAGGAAGCTGTCAGTTCCTTGGAAGAAGGTTGGTGTCTTGGCAAAGCAAGAAACAACACACAGTATCTACCTCGACAGCTGAAGCAGAATATATTGCTGCTGGAAGCTGTGTGGCCCAGATACTGTGGATGAAGAACCAACTCAAGGACTACGGTGTGGAAGTATCAAAGATTCCTATCATGTGTGACAACACAAGTGCTATTGCAATGACCAACAATCCTGTGGATCACTCAAGGACAAAGCACATTGACATCAGGTATCATTTTATTAGAGAGCATGTAGAAAATGGAACTGTAGAGTTGTATTTTGTGTCTACTGAACGTCAAATAGCAGATATATTCACTAAACCTCTAGACGAATCAACATTTTCTAGATTGGTTGGTGAATTGGGGATGCTTAACACCTGTTAGTTTTGCTACCTATCTGTTATAATTCAGTTTGTGTACATATTATTGTTACTCATGAATATTCATAATTAATAATGTGTACTTAACTTCATAAATGTATGTGTTGCATATCATAAGGGGTTAGAAAGTTTCATGACATTAATCTTATGCTGATCTGTATATCGTTATGGTTAGTGTCTAAATGAAGTAATGAGAAATTTTCTATGGCAAATCTCGATCTATCCACATCGAGATCGACATCGAGATGTAGATCGAGATGCGGATCAAGATCGACATCGAGATGTAGATCGAGATGCGGATCGAGATCGACATCCAGATCGACATCTAGATGAGGATCGAGATGCGGATCTCGAGATCGAGATGTGACTTGTCTTTTCAGTCACTTCTTTTTAGGCGTGCAAGTATATATTATAGCATTAAAAAGGCTGTTCATTATTTACATTAACTTTCTTTCTCTCCAAAAGCTTAAGCTCTTCATACACACGCGTATACATACATTACATCAAGTTTTCTTGTGATTTTCTTAAACAAAAATCACTAACTGTTACTTAAAAGCATCAATAACTAAAACGAAACGCTGCTAAAATTTTGTTTAAAACTGTTGAACTTCTTGTGTTGTTTTCACGTCATTACTGTTCTTGCAACTAGTTCTTTAGTTTTCTTCTTCATACGAGTGAGTTTGTTTTTGTTTCGTGCTTTCTTATTCTTAAGTTCTTTTGTGTTCTTGAGCAAAATTAGTTGTGAGTACTACTGGTTAATCCTTAAAGTGCAGCTTTACCGCCGTGTTTGTGGTTTTCTGGAAAAATAATTTATTTTGTAACGGCTGTTCACTTTAATTTTTCGAAAACTCAACTGTCAATCATTAGTGGGGAGTTAAGTGGTCATTAGTGGGGAAGTTAATTTGTTTTAATGTGTGTCACTAATTACGTGGGGTAATTAGTGGGGTTCGTGTACGTTTTATTTTGTTTAAATTTAGAACTTGTTCTCTAAAAATTCCATTGCAAAACCATTTCAGAACATTTCTTTTCTCAAACACAAAATTAAAATGGCAAACCCAAATTTCACCATTCCCAAGACCAACTTTGTTAATCTCTCTGCTGATCGAGCAACTGGTAGATTTATTCACTATCAGTTCTGGATTGAATCCCTCAACAACACATCAATCATAAGTCATGCCTTAACTGCCTCTCCCATCCTGAATGTCGAAGCCCTTCAAGCTGCTTACTCTTCACTAGAGATTCAGGGTGGAAAAATCAATCCAACAGGCCTATCCTTTACTATTGGTGGTGTCAAATATGAAGTCAGTCTGCGGAAGTTCAATGAGTTACTCGGGCTTCCTACAGAAGATTATGCTCCAGAACCCACTATGGAGGATATGTTGCAATTATTCACGGAGATAGGTTGTCGCCCTCCCACGGGTCCTATCAAGGTAACAAAGGTTAACACCGGTATGCTACCAGCTGAGTGGGATTATGTAGTTCAGGCCATTCAGCGCTGCATGTTCCCAAAGGACAAAGACTACAGGCCAATGAACAACAGCTGCCGGGTAATACTATATAGAGTGGCAAACAACAGGAGAGTGAATGTGGGCAAACATCTGTTGATTCAGTTGCATGAGAGGTGGGCATTGGAGAAAAATGCCTCAAGAAATCCAGAAGATGGTCCAGTCAAATGCTGGATGCCAAGATTTCTTCAGATGGTTCTGGATGACGTTCTTTCAGAGGAACACCGAAGAATATTTCAAGGCTCTGAAAGGATGGCATGTTTTGATATGACTCTAAAGAGTATCTCCACCATGGAAACCCAGCAAAAGTCAAGACTTTTTGAGTTGCGCCTGACTCCATTCTTCCAGGATCTGCAAGATGAGTATGCTAGGAGGCATGCTTCTCAGTTTACTGCAGTAGAAGCTGAGAGTAGCGGTAACGAAGCTGAAGGTGGAGATCACGTGCCTAGAAATTTGGGACAAGCAGGTATGGATGTTGACATGGCTGAGGCAAATGTTGCAGAAGCTGGAGCTGACAAGGATGACGATCTTCTGAGTCAGGTACCTATTCTTGCTGATCTTGATCAATCATCAATTCAACCTGTTTTCTACAGCCGTGGGCCTGAAAACCCCCAGGCTCTATCCCAGGCTGCAAGCCCTTCTGTTCATAAACGTTCAGCCAGCCCTAAAACTGGTGATAAAAGGAAGGCAAGCTTATCTGAGTCGAGTGAATCGAGTGGAGGGAGTGTAGGAGTTGAGAGAGTAGTCACTTCAGCAGCTCTGCCACCTCCAAAGAAGCAAAAGGTGGATTCAAACCCAGTGGCAACTGCACAACCTGTTAAGGCTAGTTCACCTCTCACAGCCACCACACCTCACGCTGGTGGCTCTCCTCTCCAAATCATTTCAACACATTCGCACTCGCCTAGGCATGTTGGTGAGAGTCAAGAAGGGGGTCCAGCTCAACAGCCAATAGGAGCTGGCCCTACCTTCCCTGAGTTGTCCGCTCAGGGCTCTTTGAGCAATTTCTCGGAAGGGGAATGGCAAACTGAGACTAGCACTTCTGATACTAGTATCTCAGGCAGTTTTAATGAGGAAGAGTCTGTCGAATCCAGTACGGATGACGCTTCCTCATCTAAATCAGAAAACAAGTTGCTTGCAGAGCAACGACATCTGGTGACTGGTGGGTCTACGCCTCCAGAACAGCCCAGCGAACCAGAAAAGGTTCTAAGTGAACAAGGGGATGACATGGTCATAACGCCATCTCCTATCGTAGACACAGCGCTTAAAGGCTCAGTCTCACTGACCGATATCGCCGACCAACTCACCGCTAGTCCCCAGCGATTAGTGGATGAGGCTCTAGTACTGTTAGGCTCTAAACACGAGGGAGAGACAGGGAGAGTAGATCCCTTCTTTTTAGGGATCTTGAGTGAAACAGAACCCGGCGAGAGTAAACAGTCTAACCCAAGCCAAACACCGTCCCCCAAATTGCAGGATTTAGTGAAGAAAGTGGAGGCTTTGGAGGCTGGAGTTGCTGGTGTTACTGCTGCTGTCTCTTCTCACTCTGGAAGGTTGGAGGTTGGAGCTCAGTTCATGGAGAACCTGATTGCTGTCCAAAATCAGATGATTGACAAGATAAATAATCTTGGATTGGCACAGGTGGAGGTTGGGAGGTCAGTCGATGATGTCACTTATGGCATGTCTCAGGTTTGGACGAAACTGAATGAACTACTTGATGTTGTCTTTGGACGTAACAAGGATGGACCTGGTCCTTCAACCGGTGGTGGTGGTGACGATAATAATGATGATGATGCTCCTGATGAGGATAACACACCTAAGGGGGAGAAGGAGGATCAGGGTCTGAAAAAGCTGACTAATACGGGTCCGGTGATCGAGTCCTCAAACAAATCTGGTGAAAAGGTGGAGGAGGCTCAACCGGCTCTTAAGGACAAAGGTAAGCAGAAGATGGTAGTTGAAGAAGAAGCTGAGAAAGAAACACCTCTTGTTGATGCATTTATAGGAGACTTTATTGAAGATTCTGATGATGACGAGATGGATGTAGAAGCCTTAGTGGCAAGGAGGTCGAGACTCGAGCAACGGGCAAGAGAATGGGAACAAGAAAGAGGTCTAAATCCTGGCGGATCTGGCGCAGGAGTTGCAGGTGATGCAGGAGACCACTCGGTTGCTGACGAGCATGTTCCAGAAGAAGAAGTTGATGAAGCGGAGATGCAAGGAGAGATTTTCAGGGAAGCCAGAGAAAGAGTAAATGAAGAGGTTCTACAAGGGATAGTTGAAAAAGCACTAATGGCAAAGGAGAAGAGAGCGGCTCAGAAAACTCAGCATGAGTTTGAAATGAAAAAGATCAATGATCCTAAGGTCCAGGCTGACATAAGGAGGGAAGGTCCCGAGTGGGACAAGGCTAGAGAAGCCTTAGCTGGACCAAGAGCCTATGCTCATGACTCAGGAAGATTGAGTTTTCTTCTTCATAAGCTAGAAAATCTAAACCCTGGGCTGCTGAATTATCTAAATTGCATAAGACAGGGATGCACCTCCGTACAAGTCATATTCAAGGGGAAGGCATGGAATCTGATGATCACTTGGACACCCATAACAAAAATCGGGCCGTGTATGGTCGATGAAGCTTTCTTTCATGAAAGGGGTGCAAGTGAACTGGTAGAATTCGCTCACAAGGTAGACACCTCTGTCAAGACTGGAGTGCTGTTTAAGGAGAAATTGTTGAAGATGGCTGAAGACAGAGGGGTTGACATTATTCTAAATCCCTACCAGATCAGATATGTCCATGACAAGGTCTTGAGGATCGTAAATCTGCATGACTCGAAACTAACTCCGAGCGGAAATGTGCTGAAGGCAGTTGCAAAGCTAGTCCTCTCTAAGGGTTTTCTAACAAAGGAAAAGAAGCTGGTGGCTAAGGACTTGGAGAAGCTGATAAGAAGGCAAGACGCTAGATACAAGTTGCCTGAAGCTACACTACCAGTGGTTAAGAAGGAACCTGAAGACTATGCATTCGAGCTGCAAAACGAGGCAATAAGAGAGCATGTGCAAAGATACGGAGATCCAAGGATAGACATTCCAGAAGAAGGGGAAATAAGGAAGGAAGCTGGTGCAGTGGCTGGTGCAAATGTCAAGTTTGTCAAGAGCAAAGCTGAGAATGAGAATGATCTGCTGATCTATACAGACAAGCATAAGGTGGAAACCATCATTGAAATCAAGTACGACATCTTTGCAGAACACAGTCATGAAACACTGTGTATTATAAGAGAATTGATTGAGGAGATGGATGATATTGACGAGTTTGATCAGGATTATCTGAGGGTCACGTTTGATAACTTCTGTAAGAGAAGACAACAACTTGATATTCAGAGGCTACAGCAATGCACCACCGCTATTGTCATTGGATACCCTAAGCAGCTGGTTATACGGAAGAAAGGGGAAAAGGGGTACCCTGACAAAGTCACAAAGCTGAGGTTTGAAGACATTCCCACGAAGCTTACCACTCGCAGCATGGTTGAAAGGTGGTTGAGGTTGTTTCGAAATTACAAGATCAGAAATCATGTGGAAGCAGAAGGACTTAATCTTCTCAAGAAAAGAATGGATGAAGTCTGCAACCCTGAGTTCATGAAGAAAGAAAAAGCAGCCAAGAAGAAAGCTCGTGAGGAAGAGGAGCGCAAGAAATAAAAGTTTTAATGTATCATGCTTGTAATGTTTCTTTGCGTTGTAATTTGTTTTCTTGTTTTCCTGCATTGTAAAAATATATTATCTGTTTTCTTGTGTAGTGTAAGGTAGAAGTTAGTTAGCTAAGTGTCTTGAAACTGGTTTATATTAGGCATCAATTATTTCGCGAAGTTCGGCGGTGGTAATACTGCTAAAAGGACTTCAGAAGGATAATTGAAGATTGAGTGGACCGTGCTCTTAAAGTACTTAGAGAAAATCTCTAGAAGAGCATGAAGCCATTTAATCGAGCCAACAGGTGTCCAATTTTGGCACTTGAAGTATCAGTAATAGACATGAAGTTAATTAATCAAGCCAAGCATTATGCAAGTTGACATGATCTTTTATGAATGTTATTTTATCTTTTTCAGTCCCTGGTTAGTTGAGTTATCCTCATTGTGAATTTGGTTGTCATTGTTAGACAATCAAATAGGGGGAGATTGAAAGGCATAGGTGTACTAACTTGTAACACTTAATTATTATGTAACTCAACTAAGTAAAAGATAAAACAATAGCAAAACAAGAGAAACGGAAGAAGCACATGGAATCAATCAACTGAAGAAATGGTAATGATACTTGGTAACTACAAGTAACTAATTTGGTTAATCAAGGATGCATAAGTGAGAAGAAGTTCAATCTGAGTATTGCTCATGCCCTAACTTATCTAATGGAGAATCAAATTAATGTCAAGGAAGTATTAAGAAGACCAAAGTGATTTCATGTAATGTATATCAACATCTGGATAATGTAAAGGTTAATCAACAAATGAGAACTGACATTCAGAAGCAAGAACCCCTACAAGACTAGTCACTTATGAACCAGACCATTGCATCAAGTGTCAGGACATTGGAGGCAAGTTCAGGTCAGTAATAGAAGATCTTATTTGAATTGAGTGAGGAAAAGAAATTGAGGAAGCTAAGGAAACTTGCTCATAAAGGTTAATCCTAAATTAGTCACTAAAGAAGGTCAACATTGGATGTGTGCATATTTGCTAAGGCAAATGTCGATCCACAGCAGATCGAGATGCGGGTCGAGATTTGCAAGTGAAGTAAAACACTGCAAAGGCAAATCTCGATCCGGGCGATAGATCGAGATCGAGATTTTCCCAGATCGAGATTGAGATCGAGATTCTCCCAGATCGAGATTGAGATCGAGATTCTCCCAGATCGAGATTGAGATCGAGATTCTCCCAGATCGAGATCGAGATTTTCACAGATCGAGATCGAGATGGGTCCAGGCGAAGATCGAGATGCGGGTAGAAATGTAACATTTAATGTTCAAGGGACAAGTGGCTTATTGTGAACGGTTGATCCAGAGTTGTTGTTAAAGTACTTTTTGTTGTCGAAATCCTGATTGGGCCACGTACACAAAAAGGACAAGATCAAGACTACATGACATTATAAAAGCAGCACTTTGTTATTTAGTAGTAACAAGTATCTCTGTATTTTAAACGATATTTTTAAGAGAGAGCATTTACTGTAAAACAAAAAGTGAGAGAGAGGATCAGTTGAATCTAGCTTTAATTGTTGTATTTATTGTTCAACTGATCATGATGCTTTTATGAATGTTGTAGCAAATCCATCAATGAATATAATGATATATTCTTGAAATTCTGTGTCATCATTTATTACCTGCGTATTGCTTATTCTCTCACAAATTTTAAACAGTTGTATTCACCCCCCCCCCTCTACAACACTTTGGACCTAACAAGTACTTTGACTTGCTCAGACAAAGAGAGAAGGCTTTTGTGACAGAAGAAAAGGACTGGGCTGCTGAGGAGGATTCTGAAGAAGAAGAAGAACACATCAATCTTGCACTAATGGCCAATCAAGATGACCAGGAAGCTAGTTCTTCTAGCAATCAGGTAATTTCTACAAATCTATCTGAGTTGTCCAAAGATGAATGCAATATTACTATTAATGAAATGTCTAATGAATTGTATAATTTGCATGTCACTCTTAAGTCTTTGAACAAAGAGAACACTAGGCTCAAATTAACATTAGAAACTCTCACTAAAAGAAACAATTTCTTAGAGAGTGAGCTAGTGCAGTTGGACAGACTCAAGATGGAAAACAAAGATGCTAGAAATGAACTAGTTGACAGTAAAAAGGAAATAGAGAAGTTAAAAGAAAAATTAGAGGATGAACTAAGAACCAATGACAAGTGGAACAGGTCAAGTAAAGCCAGTAAGAAGATGAATGACATTCATGGAACAAACTCTTTCACCATGTTGTCTGAAACTCTTGAGAAAATAGCCATTGATGAAGATCAATCTTTGGAAAAGAAGCAATCGATTGATAATTCTGAATCAACTGATAAGAATTATCCATCGATTGATAATGCTATTCCAACGGATAATTATCCATCGATTGAGAAGTCATCAACTGCTAAGAAATGTGATATTAAAACTAAGTTTAACAGACCTATTAAATTTGTCAAAGAAAGTAGCTACTCTGAATCTCAAATCAAAGTTGAACAGGCTAATATAGGATTCTTATCTAAAAATCAGTTGAAAGAGAAATTGGAAAAGATAGAACCTAATATTCAGCCAAATGAAAAGAAGAAGAAAAATAGAAATGGTAAAGTAGGCATAAACAAGCACAACAACTACACACCTGACAAATATGCTCCTAGGAAAATATGTGCTAAGTGTGGTAGCAAAAATCATTTATCTGTGCAATGTAAACTCACCATGCCTACAGCAACAAATGTACCTGCTGTACCCATCATGCAAACCAATTCTGTTTTTCCTCATTTAGTTGATTCTCATGCTATTCATGCTCAGTATGCATCAATGCCTTATATGTTTAATCCATATCTTGCATTTACCAATATGAATATGCCTACTATGCCATGGAATATGCTTAACAATCTTCATGCATAAAATTTTTCCAATTCTGCAAGCATGAGCATTCCAAATATTAGCACTGAGAATTCTGAGGTAAGGAGACCAACACCTAAGGTTGAAGTGGAAGTAAAACCACCCAAACCAAAGGTACAAAAATTGGAAACCAAACCAAAGATAACAACTAATAAGAAAGGACCCAAGGCAACTTGGGTACCAAAATCAACTTGATTTGTTTTGACTGTGTGCAGGGAAAAAGAAGAAATCTTTGGTACTTGGACAGTGGGTGTTCAAGACACATGACTGGAGATAAATCCCTGCTCACAAAGTTTGAGGAGAAAGCTGGCCCTGGAGTAACTTTTGGAGATGACAGCAAAGGGCACACCATGGGATATGGCTTGATTTCAAAAGAGAATGTCATCATTGAACCTGTTGCATTAGTTGATGGCTTAAGACATAACTTGTTAAGCATAAGTCAACTATGTGACAATGGAAATAAAGTCTGTTTCACAACAGAAGCATGCATAATTTCCAACAAGGTAGATGGAAGCCTGGTCATGACTGGGAATAGAAAAGGGAATGTGTACATAGCTGACTTCAACTCAACAAATGCAGAATCAATGACTTGTCTTCTCTCTAAGGCAAGTACAAAAGAAAGTTGGTTGTGGCATAAGAAATTAGCTCACTTGAATTTCAAAGCCATGAATCTCTTGGTTAAGAAAAATCAAGTGAGAGGCTTACCACTAATGGAATTTGTCAAGGATGGACTTTGTGATGCTTGTCAGAAAGGAAAGCAGAGGAAGGTATCATTTAAGTCGAAATTGGAATCTTCAATTGAAAAGCCACTTGAGTTATTACATATGGATTTGTTTGGTCCTGTAAATATCATGTCTATTGCAAAGAAGAAGTATGCTCTAGTCATTGTGGATGATTTTTCAAGATTCTCATGGATTTATTTTCTACATTCAAAGGATGAAGCTAGTCATCTCATCATCAAGCACATAAGAGAAAATGAGAAAAATCTTGAATTGGATGTAAAGAAGATAAGGAGTGACAATGGAACAGAATTCAAAAATTCCACAATGAAAGAGTTCTGTGAATCAAAAGGAATCATACACACATTCTCTGCACCCAGAACACCTCAACAAAATGGGGTAGTTGAAAGGAAAAATAGGACATTGATTGAAGCTGCTAGAACCATTTGGAAGATGCCAAACTCCCAACATACTTCTGGGCTGAGGCCATAAACACAACATGTTTTACTCAAAACATCTCCCTAGTAAATAAAGCTCAAGGGAAGACTCCTTATCAATTGATCAAGAAAGACAAAAAGCCAAAGGTGGGATTTCTTCATGTCTTTGGCTGCAAGTGCTATGTGCTAAGAAATCAAGGTGAAAACCTAGGAAAATTTGAAGCCAAGGCTGATGAAGCTATATTTGTTGGGTATGCACTATCAGGCGTAGCCTATAGAGTCTACAATCTCAGACTACACATTATTATGGAATCTGTACATGTAGTATTTGATGATAAAAAGATTCAAGGCTTGTTTGATGAAGGAAATCATGACACACTGCATTTTGAGAATGAATCAAATGATGTAAATGATGATGAAGAGGCAGAAATTATAAAACCTCAAGTGTTCAGAAACCCAATATCAGTTGATGTTACTGCATCAATGGATAATTTATCAGTTGACAGAAATCCATCAACTGATAATGCATCAACTGATAACTCCTCAACGGATAATCAACAATCTACATCAAGGGTATCCACTTCAGGGGGGGTTTCAGAATCAATCTACAAATTCAGATCACTTTGAGTTCAATACAAATGATCATGAATCTTCATCATCAAGGCAAAATTTGCCTCCTCAAAGAAAATGGACAAGAAGCCATCCATTTGAACTAATCATTGGAAATGCAGAAGATGGTGTCAAGACAAGAAGTGCTACTCAAAATGAGTGCTTGTATAGCAGTTTTCTATCTCAAGAAGAACCCAAAATAATTGAAGAGACTCTCATGGATCCTGATTGGGTTTTGGCTATGCAAGAAGAACTGAATCAGTTTGAAAGAAATAAAGTATGGAAGCTGGTGCCCAGACCAAAAGATAGATCAGTAATTGGTACAAAATGGGTATTCAGAAACAAAATGGATGAAACTGGTATTGTGACTAGGAACAAAGCAAGGCTTGTAGCAAAGGGTTATACACAAGAAGAATGAATTGATTTTGATGAAACTTTTGCACCAGTTGCAAGGTTAGAAGCAATCAGAATCTTTCTGGCTTATGCTGCACATGCTAATTTCAAAGTCTACCAGATGGATGTGAAAAGTGCATTTTTGAATGGAGTATTAGAAGAGGAATTTTATGTGGAACAACCTCCTGGCTTTGAAGATCCAAAATTTCCTAACTTTGTCTATTTTTTACTCAAAGCACTTTATGGCTTGAAGCAAGCACCAAGGGCCTGGTATGACACTTTATCTCAGTTTCTCATTGAGAATCATTTCACAAGAGGTACTGTTGATAAAAATCTATTCAGTAGAAATGTTAATGGCTCTATCATTCTTGTACAAATTTATGTGGATGACATTATTTTTGGATCAACAAATGAGGAACTTTGCAAGAAGTTTGCCAAACTAATGCAGAGTAAATATGAAATGAGCATGATGGGAGAGCTTACCTACTTTCTTGGGTTACAAGTCAAACAGGTTAAGGATGGTATTTTTATAAATCAAACAAAGTACATTCATGATTTGTTAAAGAAATTTGAGTTAAGTGAATGTTCTTCTGCAAAAACTCTCATGGCCACTGCCACTAAACTTGAATTAAATACCAAAGAAGCTAAGGTGGATATTTCAAGTTATAGAGGCATAGTAGGCTCACTTTTATATTTAACTACTAGTAGGCCAGATATAATGTTCTCTACATGCTTATGTGCTAGATTTCAGGCTGATCCTAGAGAATCTCATTTAGTAGCTATTAAAAGAATTTTCAGATATCTTAAGGGTACATCAAATTTAGGTATTTGGTATCCTAGAGATTCTGGTTTTAATCTAATAGGCTACTCAGATGCAGATTATGCAGGTTGCAAAATAGACAGGAAAAGTACTACAGGCACCTGTCAATTTCTGGGAAACAAACTTGTGTCATGGTTTAGTAAAAAGCAACATTCAGTATCAACTTCAACTGCAGAAGCTAAGTACATTGCTGCTGGAAGTTGCTGTGCACAAATTTTATGGATGAAGAATCAACTATTTGACTATGGGTTCAACTTGAACAAAATTCCCATCTTCTGTGACAATACAAGTGCCATTGCAATAACAGAAAATCATGTGCAACATTCCAGAACCAAACACATTGACATAAGGTATCATTTCATTAGAGAACATGTAATGAATGGTACAGTTGAATTATATTTTGTCCCTAGTGAACAACAACTTGCAGACATATTTACCAAACCTCTAGATGAATCTACTTTTAATAGATTAGTCTCTGAGTTAGGTATGCTTAATTTTGCTCATGCTTAAAATGTCTGTCAAGTTTTTTTTGTTTTTTTTGTAGCCATTGTTCACAATTATCAATGGATATTTATCTATCGACAGATAATTACCTAAGTAATTGTTTATCGACGGATAAATCTCTTCTTAATTGATCAACAGATAAATGTTATTCCTATCGATGGATATTTATCTATCGACAGTTAATTACCTTGGTAGTTAGTGATCGATCGATAAATGATTAACTCTCTATTTTATCCGTCGATAGTAATAGAATTTCTACAGTTTTATTCATCCGTTGATCAGATTATAGCCGTTGGAGAATTACCATCTAGGGTAATAAACTACAGTCTTTTATACATCAACGGTTATCTGCCTAATTAAAAAGTCCTTTCAAGTCTTTTTAATACTAGAAAATATAAATAGCAGTTGCAATTAAAAATTCATTCTTACCTGCTATTTTTTTTACTCTAAACTATTCATCTCTGTCTCTCTCTCTCAAGCTAATTTTATCTAATTCTCACGAGCTCTCACAAATTCTTTCAAGTTCACTTTAATTTCTTGAATATCAACTGAAAGAATGGCACCACAAAAGAAGATCGTCTCTTCCACTGGGTTCACCTATGAACAGAACAACTTCACAGCATGTCTAACGGTGAATGATGCTCCTGTGGACTTTCATCCATTGATGCGATTCCTAGGAGATTGCAAAGTTTCCAAAGCTCTCAGCGAAGCACCAACAATCGTGTGTTCCTTTGTTGAGGAACTGTGGACCTCTGCAGAGATTTCACCAGATGGGAAGGTAATTTCTTATTCTTGCAAAGGTAATACCTATACAATTACTAGTACCTCATTATCTGAATGTTTAGGGTTGCCTGCAAATAATTGTAATAAACCACCTACTGAAAATGAAATTAGGGACATGTTAGATTCCGTTAATTATGCAAATGCTGAAACTGGATTAGGAGAAGTTGTTAGGAAAAATCTTAGGAAAGAATGGAGTTATTTCTTTGATGCCATAATTAAAGTATTTTCTGGAAAAATAAGTAATTTTGATGCAATTACGATCAGTATGCAAGAAATTGCTTATTCTATCCTGTTTAATAAATACTTCGATTTTGGCACACTACTCCTAAATGAATTTTTTGCTAAGTTAGGACCCAAGTCATCTAGGAAAAATAATATCTACTTTGCAAGATTTTTCATGATGATTATTAATGCCTCTGTTGGAGAGTATGAAATAAGTGCAGATATGGAGTCCTTGGAGCCATGGATGCAAAACAAGAGGGTCTTCAAGGATCTTGTGAGAATCAACTTACACCCTAAGTTGTGCCTCATTTATCCTCCTCTTGTACAGGTATATCTTTAAAATCTCCATTTATACATTCTTCTTCAAAATCTCAAATTTCTTTGCCTTCAGCAACAATGGAGGGAGATGGAAATGCCCCCATTCCTCCTACCCAAGTTGCACAACCTTCAAAACACAAGTCTGATCAAACCACCTCAGTAGTTTCTCAAAAGACTACTGTTGTAAGATCTAAGAAAAGAAAAACCTCTAAGGGGAGTGTGAAGGTGGTTGATAAGGGTGAGGGAACTGGCCAACATCAAGAAAGCCAGAAAAATAAGGAGAGTGAGATTGAGAGGAACCAGCCAGCCACCAGTCCAATCTCCCAACAGATTGAGGCTGTAGTAAAGGACTTGAACACATCCCTAGTTGCATCTTCTCAAAAAGATGTAACTATTGAAAAGAGGTCTCAACCAGGACCATCAGATGGGGATAAGGGTCACCAAATAATACAGCCATACAAAAGAAGAAAGAAGGTTACAAATACTGCACAGGGCACACACACACATGCAAAGTCAAATGAAAATTTGGTGGAGCCTTCAGTTTCTTCTTTTGATGTGTCTCAGAATCTTCCTGAGGCACAGCCCCATTCTTTATCTGAATCTTCTCTTCAATCTCCTTCAAAAACTATTTCTTCAGAAACAGTGTTGATTGACAACTTCATTGTTTCAAATTCACCCTCTTTGCAACTCAGGGTGGAGCCAACACTCTCACCTGTATCACCAAATAAGGTTAACACCTTGGTTGATCAGGAAAATACTGTAATTTCTCTCCAGTCAATGGATATTATGCAATCAACTGATAACTTCCAACATCCATTGACTAGTTCACTTTCATCGATGGATATCCTTACATCCATCGACGAGCTCCCATCAACGGATATTCATCCATCGATGGATACTTCTTATCCATCGATTGATCCCTTAATGTCAATTCATGAATCATCCATTGAAACACTTCAAGTGGCCAATACTCTATTAGGATTGAGTGGAGTGGGTGAGGTGTGTGAGAGGCAAGGTTTGCATACCTTGGCAAAAGGAGAGTGTGTGAATGAGGGGCCCTCAAATTCTTCTGAGGTGGCAAAAGGAGAGGGTGTGAGAAAAGAGAGTCCCACCTTAGCAGGTGATGAAAAAGGAGAGGAAAGTAAGGGAGAGGTGAGAATCCAGGATGAGATCCTGATGCAAGAAAAGAGAGAAGAGAGTGAGAGAGAAAAGAATAGAGAGAAACCAATTTCACCATCTCATGAAGCATCAACTTCTAAAACTGAGCAGTTTGAAGCAGGACTCACCCAGGAGTTGGGGCTAGAGTCAGGGGGAGTTGTAGACTATGGATTCCCTGCATGAGTTGCAGAAGTCAACATGGAGGTGGAGGATGAAATTGATGTCAATCTTGATGCTTCAACCTTTCAACATGAAGATCCTCATTATCAAGAACTAGCAGCAGCATCTAATCAAATAGCTGAGCAAATGCTGGGTTTAGTGCAGACAGAAGAGCAATTCAGGAGTGGGAAAGAGTTTTTGGCCAGTCAACCTGATGATATATCCCACATGAATCCTGAAGATTTTGATGATAATTCTGATGATGAACTTCTAGATCCACAAGTGGCAAGTGATGAAACTAATTTGGCTGAAACAGAAAGGGCCATCATTTCTCTTTACAGAAGGTCAATGGCTGAAGTAGATGTGGTGGATCCCCTGCAAAGGAGAATTCTGAACTTTTATAGGGATAATTTGAAGATCTAGAAAATGCATGTCACAAGCTCCAAGTATGAATTGAAGAAAATAAGAGAAGACATTGACAGCTCAAGGATGCATTTTGACACCACCATTGACTCTAGACTCAGCCTCACAATGCTGACTAGAATCAAGCAAAGGTTGGACATTGAGTTTTCAGCCAAGGACAAGGTAATGGAATTGGAGAAAAGAGTAGCCTCCATGGAGCTCAACATGCAGCAAATTTTGAAAAATCAAGTCACTCAAATCAATCTTCTGGGTAAACTCTTAGAGACTCCCATACTCTCTCAGTCAGTAGCACAAGTGCCAGTTGCTGATAACAAAAAGGGGGAGAAGCAAGAAGCTGATGCATTGGAGAAAGCAAGTGGTACTGAAGTTGTGGTGGCAAAGTCTACAGATCCCAAGAAGGAGTTGGCTCAAGACATAGTAAGGAAATTTGATGCAATTGCTAGCAAATTCAAGGAGACAAGTTCCAGTAGCTCACAACCTGGTGACAGAAAAGGAAAGGGAAAGCTAATTGAAGATGATAAAAAGAAAGCTGTCACAGGTGGAGGGGAAAGTGAAAAATTGTTGAGCAAAGCCATAGTAGTTGGCATAAGAGAAAGGGAGCAACAAGAAAAATCCCAAGAAGAATTAGCCATTCAATTGCAAAGGGAATATGATGAAGAGGATAGGCTAATAAGAGAAGCCAGAAGAAAAGAAGGTGAAAGGAGGCCAAGGGTGAAGCAAAGAGCAAACAAGCCCAAAGATGCACCAAAATCATCTGGAGTTAAAAGACCATTAGTTGTAGAAGACAAAGGAGACAAGGAGAAGAAGCCAAAACAAGTCAAGACTGAAGGTCAAGCTTCTGGGAGTAATCAAGCCAAAAAAATAGAGGTGTTCAAACACAAATCTGAAAACTTTGTGCCAATCAAAGCTGAGGGAATGATTGCAGCAAAAGGACAAAGGAAAAAAGATGTTGATCTTCTTCACATTGAGTATGAAGATGGATCACACTCAACCTTCACATTCAACCAAGTCTTGGATCAAGGATATGGCATCTTAAGGAAAATCTACACTATGCTCAACAGGAAGTATTATCTAACTAAAGAGCTAGGAAAGGCCATCCTTGAAAGAATGAAGAAGATAAGGGAGGCACCTGTTCAAGAAGAAAGGGATGACAGAATAAAGATCCGGAATCCTGAAGGAAGAAAAGTGCTTCATGAGCCCTTCTACTTGATGATATATAAGGACAGGGAAGGCAGAGAAAAATGCATTGATATCTGTCAAGAAATAGACAAACTGCCCAATCTGGAATTAAATCATCTGGCAAGTCAATTGGACTACAGGATTGAAGATGAGAAGATATTGAAGGGAACCCTCTACAGGAAGATGAAGGAGAATGAAGACAAGATGAATGAGTCAAGGGGAAGAAGGAGAAGATAGGAGATTCAACCTCAATCATCAAAATTATCAGAATTCATCCCTGTCTGGTATCTGATTACTCTGTCTCAAACTTTACTTATCAATATTGTAATTCTTGCTAAGAATGAAAATGTTCAGGAGTTTTGTTATCATCAACAGAAAATTTATGCATATTTTACATATTCATAAATAGGGGGAGATTGTTAGGAATTATGAGTTTTGATGATAACAAATTACTTAGAATTTCAATAGGGACTCAAAATTACTTTGTAACTGATCAATGGATATGACTTATAAATATCCATTGACTAGAAAACCAGTTATCAGTTGAAACTTGTTTATCAACTGATAAACTGGATTGTAGCATTGATTTATGTTTCACTATCAATTGATTGTATTACCTCGATGGATGCTATGATGTAGTCAACTGATGTTATTGACTTCAATTTCTAGCTTCTCAACAGATGTGAAGAATGGCTGATCAATTATAAATATTCTAAGTCAGAATTCTCACAAGTGAAGTGATCAACTGATGTTGAAGTCGATGGATGAAGACACTACTCAACGGATGAAAGTCATCAATGGATAAAAACAGTCAACGGATAAAGAACCATCAATGGATAAGGAGTCGATGGATAACTCAATTATCCATCGACACATCAACTGATCAACTGATATCCTATCCATCGATGGATAAGCAAAGGTGAATCAACTGATAAGCTTAACAGCATTTATCAGTTGATTAAAGTTTCCCTATTTAGCTAAAGCCAGAAATTACGGGAACAGTGCAGAAACTGAATCATTGGAAGACAGTCCTGTCAGGATTGTGAAGACTTTCAAGGCAACACAGCATCCAAGGAATATCTTAAGACAAGACACTTCCAGAGCTAGTTAGTTCTACAAGGAAGGCTGTGAAAAGAAGCTAGTTTCTATTTTTATGAAAACAGTATAAATTGTAATATTATATTGTTATCAGTCGATAGAAAAACTAGAGTAGTAGTTTTTGTATAAATAAGTCACAAAAACACAGTAGCAAAGTAAGAGAAGTTTTGAAGAACTCAGGAAAAGCAAAGTAGAAAATCAGGCAGAACTTGTAATGCTTTTCTAAGTTCTACATTCAACTTTGTAAGCAGCTTAGTATTTTTACTAAGATCAATTGAAAGCAAAAACTCACTAGTGGAAAAACAATCCACTAGTAATTTTTAATCTTGTTGTTTCTGTTTTGAACACTTTAGTTATCCAGTTCTTAGTTACATCAATCTTAATTAAACACTCTCTTTGTACAAACTTATTTCCGCAAGAAGTTGAATTAATTCTTAAGTTTGTATTCAACCCCCCCTTCTCCAAACTTAGTGTACTTAAGGGCGAATAACAATTGGTATCAGAGCAGGCTTTCAACAAACAGAAAGTCAATATCTAAAAGTACATCAAGAATGGGTCAAAGAGACACAGGAGTTAAGATTCCAGTTCTAGAGAAAGATGAATATTTTCCCTGGAAAGTAAAAATGCACTTGCATCTGCTATCTATTGATCCTTCCTATGTTCATTGCATAGAGAAAGGTCCACATGTGCCTATGAAAATAGTTACAAGTGTAAATGCAGACGGTACTCAAGCACCAGACAAACTCATTCCTAAATCTGTGAGTGAGTATACAGATGAAGATGAAAAGGAAGTACACAAGGACAAAAAGGCTATGAACATCTTGTTTAATGGTCTTGACAAGGACATGTTTGACAATGTCATCAGTTGTACAACCTCCAAAGAAGTCTGGGACACTCTTCAAACCCTCTGTGAAGGTACTGAGCAAGTAAGAAAGAACAAGATGCAACTCTTGATTCAAAAGTATGAGGCCTTTCACTTCAAGGGTGGTGAAACAATAAATGATACATATAGTAGGTTTCAAAAGCTATTGAATGAGCTTAAACTATATGGAAGAGTTTATGCTGTTGAGGACACCAACCTCAAATTCTTGAGGTCCCTACCCAAAGAATGGAAACCAATGACTGTCTCTATAAGGCAATCTCCTGACTTTAAAGATTATACTTTGGATAAGCTGTATGGCATCTTGAAAACCTATGAGTTGGAGCTACAGCAAGATGAAGAAATTGAGAAAAGTCAGAAGAGAGAAAAGTCCATTGCTTTGGTGGTCAAGGAAAAGCAAGTTGCAGAAACAGATGAAGATGCTGATTTCAAAGAAGGGAAGAAAGAAGGTCATGGCAATGGTGCAAATTATGTTAGATATGATGAATCTTCTACTGGTAAAGGAAAAGAACTTTGTGACAGTGATGAGTCACTCATCAAAGATGAAATGGATGAAATAGATGAGCATTTAGCTTTTCTAACAAGAAAATTTTCTAAACTCAAGTTCAAAAGGAATCCAATGCAAAGGCCTGGATCACAGTTCAGGAGAGACACTCAACAAGGCAAAAATCTTGTTGACAGGACTCAATTCAGATGCTTTAACTGTGGATTGGCTGGTCACTTTTCAAGTGAATGCAGAAAGCCCAAAGTGGAAAAGAGGTCAAAGTCCAGTGATGGTATTGACTATAAGAAGAAGTACTTTGACTTGCTCAGACAAAGAGAGAAGGCTTTTGTGACAGAAGAAAAGGACTGGGTTGCTGAGGAGGATTCTGAAGAAGAAGAAGAACACATCAATCTTGCACTAATGGCCAATCAAGATGACCAGGAAGTTAGTTCTTCTAGCAATCAGGTAATTTCTACAAATCTATCTGAGTTGTCGAAAGATGAATGCAATATTACTATTAATGAAATGTCTAATGAATTGTATAATTTGCATTTTACTCTTAAGTCTTTGAACAAAGAGAACACTAGGCTCAAATTAACATTAGAAACTCTCACTGAAAGAAACAATTTCTTAGAGAGTGAGCTAGTGCAATTGGACAGACTCAAGATGGAAAATAAAGATGCTAGAAATGAACTAGTTGACAGTAAAAAGGAAATAGAGAAGTTAAAAGAAAAATTAGAGAATAAGGAGCTGTCAGTCAGAGTTTACTCTATCAGAGAATCCTCAATCAGAGTTTACTCTAACAGAGAATGCTCTATCAGAGAATAACAACCGATAGAGTTTACAAGACAAAGTTTGTGAAGGAAGCAATTCAAATCAGAGTTTGATTATGATAGTGAGAAGGAATCCTAATGTAAGTCTATTTCCTTATTTAAAGATATTCTTTTCTTAATATGATTTGTAATTGAATTGTAAATGTGTCTATATAAACACAGACATAGGTTAACTTAATTGTATCTTTAAGTCTTATTTTTCATAACCTAGCAGCTCTTGAGAACAAAGTATTTCTTGAGAGAGTTCTGTATTCTTTTCAATATTATCAATACAAATCTGTGATTCCTTTTACATACTTATGTTCTTGATTGATTTACTGGTGCTATTACATTCAACCCCCCCTTTTGTAATAGATTATACATCTGGGAAAATACCATCGAATACGAGTCAAATATAATCCACTAACATTAAGTATTATTTTTTATTTGAACTATATAAATAACCATTTAATCTAAGAATAAAACAAATCAGATATGTGTATCATATGTTCGAGCCGGATACGAACCAGGTTGACGGATAGTCTGAATCAATTTAGAGCCCTAGGCATGTCAAGCCGAAAAACTTCATACAACAAAATTTTTGAAATAATTCAATATTTTTAAATTTTAAACATAAAAATCTTAACATAATTTTTTTTATATTTATCGTTTATTTAAAAATAACATTTTAAAAATAAACATGATTATCGTTTAAATTTAAAAATATTCAATTATTTTTTAAAAAATTATGTTTAAGGACTTAAACTAAGAAATAGAAAAGTTCAGGGACCTAAATCAGAAATTTGTATGTCACATCAGTGACACGTCATCAAAATTCTAAAGTCCGTTAGAATCTTTTTAACGAAGGGATTTGAACCAGAAAATAAAATAGTTGAGGGACCTAAAATACGGAATCTTTTATTCAGAGACCTAAACAATAAAATACGAATAATACGGGGACCTATTATTTAATTTTCCCCTTAACAAAGATGTAAGCTTTACGAAATAATTATTATTTGTTGTTTATGAGTATTTTCTTTACTTGAATGTTTGGGATGTTAGTAATTGTGCTCTAGAGACAATACTTTCATTATTTTAAGGAAAATATTTATTATTAAGGATTATGTTTTATTGATTATTATTTATTTATTATATTTTATTTACTGCGTAATAAATTGAAAGCATAATAAATGTCCTTGGAATTTTGATACGTATTATATATCTTTAAGTATGTGACTTAAAAATGAGATTATATGAATAGTATCTTATTCCTAAAATTCTCTAGTCGAGTATTATTATTTAAGGACAATAATAATGCACAAAGACTAGTATGTTTCTTGACAGATGACCACATCTCATTGGTCATAGGTATGGGGATACTAAAGTCAAGAACATAAGTGCATGTATCAATGCATGGCACTGGAATGACCCGCCGTGAGATTCTACATGTTAAGTAAGTGTCATAAGTAATTTTCACTGTGATAATGGTGTAATGATCCTTAGACCTGAAATCATTATATTTCTATACGAGAATTAATATACTTTGATTACATTAAAAGTTACCTTTGACCGGGTGATGATAAAAGTGGACATTGGGTATATTATGAATCGTATGAGAAATATGAATGATCTAGATGGGATTTAATCCTCCTAATTTTAGGAGTGATATTATTGGCCTCTTGTTTGAGTGAGACTATGAAATGCACGGCCGTGCTCAAATGTTGATTTGATTTTAATAGTCTACTCATCGATCAAGAAAATAAAGATTAAATTATGAAGAGGATGACACGAGACATGCCTTGAGTTTAATCTATAATATCAAGATTAAAGGGATTATATTACATGGAACATTATTCACGAAAGGCTTAATCGAATCACCGATTTATTATTATTACTTGGGTAGCAATGATGTATTACTAGATGCCGCTCATTGTTTGCAATTTTAATTAGATATTAAAATTGTTGCCAACGTAATAATAACCTACAGGGTCACACACAAAGAACGCTTGAAGGAGAAATAATTTAAATTATGAATTTAAATTAAATAAGTAATTTATTTTATTTATGATATTAATTAAGTATGACTTAATTAATTATATAAATAGAATAAATGAATTACTTAAACTAATTCCAAAATTAATAATTAATTAATTAAGTGAGACTTAATTAAATAATTTAGAATTTTGGATTAGTATTAATTATAATTGGATTATAATTAGAAAACTTATTCCTCTCTCTATATAATCTCTTTATGGACTGATTTAATAAAAATAGAGATTTTACAAAACCCTAGCCACTATGAGAGAGGAGGAAGATAGAGAGAGAAGAAGTTTTCGGGTGCTAGTACACATCAATCCTTCATGAAAAGTGTTCGTGTGGATACCGTAGAGCGTAGATCGCGAGAGCGGGATACGTGGTGATTAAACAAGTTTTGGACCTCCATTAATCTTCCATTAATGAACTGTTAAAGCTTCTAAAGGTATTTATTCTTTATCTCTGAATTAAATTTTTTGTTTTCGCATGGATCCTGCGGAGGGTTTTGCTATTTTGATTTATTTTTCGCGTTTATTCCGCTGCATTTGTGTCACGAAACCCTTCATGGGAGATATATGTATAAGAATTAGGAAAAGGGAAAATCAATTGATATGTCCCTAAACTATTTCAGTTTTATTGTCTAGGTACTTGAACTAAAGATTCGGCATTCGAGTCCTTTAACTTTTGAATTATTTAGTCCGGGTCCTTCCGTTAAAAAAAACACTAACCGACGTTAGAATCTTACTTATGTGGCTAGTTTTTTTTACATATCATGCATGATTTAGACAAAACTGGCAAAAAATAGCTAATTGAAATTATACCCTATTAAAAATAAATATAAATATATGGATTATATTGTTAAGGAAATTGGGATTATAAGTAAAGAAATTGATTAGTGTTTAAAATAAATTTGAGGATTCTTAATTGACCATGAATTTCTGAAATTCAAGACTATCTCAACGATTTTGTTCTCTTCAATTTGTAGTTGTAAATAAAATTAGGGTTTGTAATTTGGGGATGAGATGAATAATTATAAGAGTGGTGTAAATAAAAAGAGAGTTTGTAATTGTGATTGAATATTTAACTATGTGAGTATGTGGATATAGATTTGTAGTTGGGTTGAATGACGCAAAAAGATAGAGACGGTGAGATGGAATAGAGGAGGATGGCGGTGGTGCCGTCATCTAATTTGGCCGGCCGGCAGCCACCATGCGTATATATATATATATATATATATATATATATATATATATATATATATATATATATATATATGTATATATTATTTTTACTTTTTGAATTTTTTAACTTGTATTTGATTTGAGGAAGAAAACTAGAGAAATTTGATGGGTAAGTGGGTGTGGCCGGTAAAGTCATCGGATTTTGGTTGACACCATGAAGGTAGGTGATTGGATAAAAAAAGGAGATGGGGTGTCTGTGTATATAAGGGATATGATATATATGTATATATGGGTATGTGTGTGAGATATTAAATTAAAAATATAAAAATAATAACAAAGATTAATTTTTTATAATAATTTGTTAAGTCAGAAATGAGTTTTAAAAAGACAAACCATATCATCAAGTTTTCGGTGTGCATTCGGTTAACCGAAACCGAAACTGAAATATGCAAAAAATCATTACCGAAAACCTAACCGAAATTAATTCGGTTTTTAAACTGAACCGGATTTATAATTTCGGTTATTACCGAAAACTGAATTTTAATAAAAAAAATTAAAAAGCTTGAATATATTTCCATTATTTTTCCCTCATGAGACTCTGCTACCGTTCAGGTGGTTAATTTATTTACGTACAATTTCAGTTAACTTTAAGCATTTTTTTTCATCGCCAGGGGAGTTAACTTCTATTTGTATAATAACTATCTTTAGAGTTCATATTTTAGGACAAACACGTACTACAATAAATTAACTGGAGCTTCTACAGTAGGAAGACACCCTACGGTTGGCCAATGGCTACCGTCCGCTTGTTTCATTAACATTAGTAAATGTTTATTATTGAGAAGAGGAAAATAAATTCATTCGTCACTAAACTATTGGTGTTTTATTGTTTTAGTCCTTGAATTAAATATTCCAATATGTGAGTCCTTCAACTTTTGAATTTTTCTGATTGAAGTCCTTCCGTCCAAAAAAAATTAACGGACGTTAAAATCCTGATGACGTGTCACTGATATGACATAAGAATTTCTGGTTTAGGTCCCTGAACTTTTCCATTTCCTGGTTTAGGTCCTTAAACATAAAATTTTGAAAATAATTGAATATTTATAAATTTTAAACATAAAAATCTGAACATAAATTTTTTTATGTTTATCGTTTATTTTAAAAATAAAATTTTAAAACCATACACAACTCTAAACATCTCAATTTACGGTTATCAAGTCACTTTTAATGTCAATTACAATTAGCATGTCAAAAGGTACCGGGGTAAGATTCTTCTGGGTGTAACTCTAGTTTTGAGATTTTGCGGATATCCCTTTACTCATGTATCAGATCATTTTACTTTTATCGTGTTTATATTTTGTTTCATCGAATACGAGTCAAATATAATCCACTAACATTCAGTATTATTTTTTTTGAACTATATAAATAACTATTTCATCTAAGAATAAAACAAATATGATATGTTTATCATATGTTCGAGGCGGATACAAATCAGGTTGACGGATAATCCAAATCAATTTACAGCCCTAGTCATGCCAAGCCGAAAAGCTTCATACAATAAAATTTTAAAAATAATTGAATATTTTTAAATTTTAAACATAAAAATCTTAACATAATTTTTTTATGTTATCGTTTATTTTTATTTTAAAAATAAACATGATTATCGTTAAAATTTATAAATATTTATTTATTTTCAAAATTTTATGTTTAAGCACCTAAACCAGGAAATGGAAAACTTCAGGGACCTAAACCAGAAATTCTTATGTCACATCAGTGACACGTTATCAGGATTTTAACGTCCGTTAGTTTTTTTGGACGGAAGGACTTCAATCAGAAAAATTCAAAAGTTGAAGGACTCGCATATTGGAATATTTAGTTCAAGAACTAAAATAATAAAACACCAATAATTTAGTGACGAATGAATTTATTTTCCCTATTAAGAAGTAATAGAGTTAAAGAAAGAAAAATAATTATTGAAATATATGTAGTAATTTATTATTAGTTATTATTTTATTTATAATATTTTAAAAAATCAGTTGTTTATTTCGGCTATTCGGTTAACCGCGGTTAAAAACTGAAATACCGAATAACTGAATTTTTAAAAAATCCTTACCGAAAACCGAACCGAAATTTAAAATATGGTTAACCGAACCAAAATTATTTCGGTTAATTGGTACGGTTTTCGGTTAACCGAACCGAATGCACACCCCTACCTGAAATAAGAAACCTTTAGTTCAGATACCCAAACAATAAAACATGAATAGTTTAGGGACGAATATTTAATTTTTCCATTAAGAAAATTACTTAACACTTAACAGTAGGGTCATGATCATAGGACCAATTCAGCTGAAGTACTCTGTTTTCAAGTTTCAACTGAAAGATTATATTTCCACAATGGGTTGTCAGAGACTCATAATGGTCAAATCCCCAATCGACCAAGCTCTATAGAATCACGTACAGAGTAAAATGACTAGCGGATATGTATAAAGTTAGATTATGGTCAAGTTGTTGGTACTTCTTTGCTGGTGGCCCTTATGGTTTCTAGGTATTGGTGTGTCTAGCTTGTTGGTCGTTCCAACTAAATAATCAATATTAGCAAGTCGCTGCAGAACACAACCCAGCTACAACTAGAGAAATTGAGTCTTCCACAAAAGATTTGATTGACAGATGACTTGAAATGTATGGTGTAATATTGTTGTGACACAAATGTAATACATCCACATTTTCCATTAATATAGTTGGGAATCTGTACAAATGTATAGTTTCTAGTTCTGGAACAAACAGTAGATGGATATACCCATAAAAGAACCACATGTTGAATAATAATAGTAGTAAGCAAAATAAGAGACAACTTTTAACAAGAAATGCAGAGCAATTCAAATACCTAAACTTGAACCCTTGAACCTAATACACAAGAATGCTAAATAGTCTACCTTTACTGTTTCAGGAGGAGCAAAAATGAACACATGGAGGTTTTAACCAATAAATTGACTTCTTTTCAGATAGTGCAGTAACATAATACCTAGACTTGAATTTAACTAATTCACCATCTTGTAAGGAGTAACTAAGGTACCCACCATCAAAAAAATGATATATCTTGTTTGGCAATACTCCAGATTTTCTCATATCCATTTGATCAATAGTTGCAACCTCAAGGTCATCGTCGTTAACAAATAATGCTTTATCGCCCAATGTGCTTACAGGAATCCAAGCCTTGTTGGACCAATTATATTTTTTTATACACTGTTTGCCGGGTAAAGTGACATTCTCTTGTGCACGCGAGTTCAAGTATAGGATCATCAGCTCTCCATTCAACTCGAACGATCTGAGTCTCCTTGATGAGAGAAAATTTGGAACAAGATGCCAGTTTTCAATCCATTGTTCAAACTTGAATTCCCTGTCAACAATATTATAGGAAGCTAGTTGTCCATAAGGAGAGACAATGTATAGAATTCCACCAAGGTAGACAAGATTGCAAGAACGAGGCACAAAATTAGGTACTCTATTGATTTCTTTAACTGTCCATTCTTTATCACCATTGCGATATGTTACAAGAACAATCTTATCAGCATGGCTAGTGTCTAAAAGAAAGAAGACACAATCTGGTGAATCCGGTTGGGGGGGAAACGTTACTATGAACTCAAACCGATGTGGATAGTCAAATTTAGGGAGGGTGATTATTTTTCTACTGAAAGGCGAGAATAATAATAGGTATCAACGAGTCCAAAACAGCAATCTTAGATTGCAGGGGCAGATAATTAGTAACCAATTGAGCTTGACAATAGCTGCAATCTTCATAGAGGAAGAAGATGGAATACCAAATTTAGTCGACGCTATATTATATACTGAAACAGGGTTTGGAGATGAAGAGTCATAGATTTGGAACTCAAACTGCCTGGTCACAGGTGTAAGTGAACAATCAAAACTTAGAAACCAAGGTAATGCTTCTATACTACTATTGATGGGCTGACAAGCCAGCCAGTTCTTGCAAAAAACACGAAAACGAGCCTGGTCACTGACACAGAGTCTGCTTAAAATTTCACCTAATAGATTCACATCAAGTTCGGACCATAAGTTGATATCAACATGTTCTTCTTCGTCTTGATGCTCCTTGATCTTGTTTTCGAGGTCATCTTTTAGTTCAGGCAATGAGTAATACTCCCTCCGTCCCATAAATCTTGTCTTTATTTGACTTTTCAAAGTCAAATTAATTAATTTTGACTAACAAATAAAATATATTAAATAATAATATATATATTTTTAAAAAATATCATAACAAACTTTGATTATCTTATTTTATGAATCAATTTGCAGATTTAAAAAATAATAAATTATTATTTTTTAATTATTAGTCAAAGTTGGATTAATTTGACTTTGAAAAGTCAAACTGAGACAAGATTTATGGGACGGAGGGAGTAATAAGTATCATTTGATCCCTGTAATATTCCGATAAATAAAGGAATTGAGAAGGTGAACAAACCTAACATCTTCTTTTTTCCATAGTTTAAATCAAACATCTTTAGCTTGCCTCCAATATAACAAGCTGGCATGTGTAACAAAAATTTAGAGTGCCATTGTCAATTTAATATCCTCGTGTATATGCAACACAAACTGGTCCGGTCGCACCACACGTCTAGTCCGCTAAGGATTCTTATTAATTATTAATTATATATTCCATATAATTTAAATCTTATTCAAATTACCAAGGTCAACAATAATTATTAATGATATTTAAATTTTTTAATATTTATATAAATGATTTAACTATTAGGTATATTTTTGTAAACAAAAAATTAATTACACCAATATTTAGAATAATAAATAAGTTATTGATCCGTATGTAACAATTTTAAAAAGTAAATATTTGAGAATACTAAGGCCCGGTTCGGTTGGATGATATGAATGCAGATTAGTGGGATATGAATGATCATTCCACGCGGAATGAAAAAATTGTTGTTCAGTTGAGCATTTTTGGAGATAATCATTCTTATCTTTACTAAAAATAAATAATTTTACATCTTTAGTTTCACTCTTAAATATAACATGTCTGTAATTCAAAATATTTAATGAAAAAATTGTTTAACTATTTTTTTTTAAAAATATTAGTCTTTTTAATTTAAATTATATACGTAATCTTATTTCTTATATAATTAATTTTGCCTTATTTATATTTTCTATATTATTATTTAATAAATTTATTATTGAATAAAATATATTTTTTTAAATTCATTTCATTTATATATTAAATAAATAAATGAATAAAACTGATCATTCAATTTTTAATAAAATTAATATTATTAAACAAACAAAAAAATGGAATAAATATTTTGTGAAATGCTTGCAATATCTATCCTTCCAACTCAACACACTTACCATTTAATAAGTAGAACGTCTTTCGAGCAACATTTGTGAAATGCTTGCAACATCTCATTATAAGTATGATGTAATGATCCAGCTAATTTTCAACAAGTTCCAAATTGATTTTTCAAGTTTTAACATTACAAGGAACATATAAGATTTTGAAAGATGAAATTACTATTTACAGTCTTTGTCTATCTTTTTTTAGTACTATGGACCACTAGTTAGTTAAGGTGTGGACACTGATTAGTTAGTTAAGAAGCAATATGTTACTTGAAGCCCTCAATCATTCCTCCATTATATAACAATGTATTGAGCTCATTATAGAGCAGGTGGAAAATATATTCTCAGGACATTTTCTTCCCCATATTTGGTCTCTTCTTAAATTCTTGATTTAACATCTTTATTCTAAAATCTATCAAAGCCATAGATCCTCCATTCACCTTTTAAGTTGCAGATATTATTATTATATTTATCTGCATCTTACCCATTTCAAAACACTCTTACCTGTTCTTGAGTTGATATACCATGGCCTCAGGTCGTATTACTTGTCAAGATATGATGGATCCATTATTTGTTCATTCATCCATCAGATAATGCTACATCAAACTGGTTCAAGATGGAACAAATCTAACACCCCTAGGTTGGCTGCAACTGCTCAAACTGTTGACACTACAACTAGTGCACCAGGACTACTTTTCTCTCAACAACAATTGGAGCAACTTGCAAAATTAATGCCTCAGCTTCAACAGAGATATGTAAAGGAGACAGACACGGACGAAGAATTGGATGTACACTTTTCTGGTATGATTTCTAGCAACCTAACTGATACTTGTCTTGATTGGATTATATATTCAGGGGCATCTGATCACGTGACCCTATACTTGAATAAGCTCACTAATGTCAAACTTGTTGCACAATCACACACTATTAATTTGCCTACTGGAGCTTCTGTGATTATATCTCATATTGGGAATGCTGTGATATTGCCTGGAATTACCTTAAAGAATGTCCTTTGTGTTCCACCCTATAAACACAATTTGCTTTCTGTTCAAAAGTTAGCCACACACAAAAATTGTGAGGTTCAGTTCTCACCTACCCAATGCCTTATTGTAGATAGAACTACTAAAGAAATTAAAGGTATTGGAAAAGCTTGTAATGGCCTTTACTTCCTCACCTCAAGCACCATTCCTTTAGTGTCTAACAATGCTAGTATTCAAACCAATCCTGAATCTTTGTGGCATCACAGGCTTGGACACACTCCATTACCAATATTGTTAAAAATTCCTTACCTTAAACCACTCTTGAAACCTACTGGCAACACTTGTTTAACCTGTCCCATGGCTAAAATGACAAAACTCCCTTTTACCCTCAGTGAATCCTTGGCATCAGAAAAATTTGCTCTTGTCCACATGGACATATGGGGACCATACAAAGTCCCTTATCAGTCTAAATACAGGTTCTTTCTAACCTTAGTCGATGATTATTCTAGACACTGTTGGATTTACCTTTTAAAACACAAGTTAGACTCTTTGGCAACTCTTCAATCATTCCTTCACTATGTGGCAAATCAATTTAAAACCACCATCAAAATGATCCGATCTGACAATGCATTGGAGTTCACTAGCATTGATTGCAACCAATTTTTCTCTACTCATGGAATTCTTCACCAAACTTCATGTGTCAACAGACCCCAGCAGAATGCTAGGGTCGAGAGAAAACACCGAAATATTCTTGAATTAGCTCGTGCTTTGAGATTTCATGCTGGTTTACCTCTCAATTCCTGGGGTGATTGTGTTTTAACAGCTGTACACCTTATCAACAGAGTACCCTCTTCAGTTCTTAATTTCAAAACACCATTTGAAGTACTTTCTGATGAAGTACCAATTTATGACCATTTGAGAATCTTTGGTTGCCTGGCCTTTGCCATAAATCCAGCATCCTCTCATGATAAATTTGATCACAGAGGAGTTCCATGCTTATTTCTGGGATATCCACCTCTCAACAAAGGGGTATAAACTTTTCAACCTTCAAACTCAACAGTGTTTCATTTCTAGAGATGTGAAATTCAATGAAAACATATTTCCCTATCACGCTAAGTCCTATGAAAATTTTATGACACCTATACCACCATCTTATCCTTTTACTGATTATATCATGGATGATATTCTGCTTGACTCGGAAATTTCTACTCCACCTCATACACCACCTCTATCACCACCGTTTGACACCAATAACACAACTGTTATTTTCCCTTGAGTACAAGAAATTTGTAGAAGGGGGGTTGAATACAAACTTAAGAATTTTAAGGAATTCTTGTGGATTCAAGTTTGTACTTTGATTGATTTTGTGTTTGGAAATATATGGTGAAGAGAACTATTTAAACTATGGATTGAAGACTAATATATTGAAAACAAAACAAAGCAATTTAAAAATTACTAGTGGATTGGTTTTTTCACTAGTGTATTTTTGCTTTCAATTAACCTTGGTAAAGTTACCAAGCTACTTACAAAATGTAATTTGAACTAAGAAAAGCACTACAAATATTTTCTAGCTTTTTATTGTGCTTTTCTTGAGTTCTTGATTTTTCTTCTCTACACTTTGCTACAATGAGCTACTAATCAATATATAGTAGTTCACTTCTACTTCTATTTTCTATCGACTGATAACAACATAGAATACATTTTACAATGTTTATATGAAAATAGAAATTAGTTACTTTCACAGTCTTCATTAGACTTTGTCTAGTTCTGGAAATATCTTTGTCTTGATTCATTCCTTGAAGAATGTGTTGCCTTGAAAGTTTTCACAATCCTGACAGGACTGTCTTCCATTGATTTAGTTTCTGCAAAGATCCCATTTCATTTGTCTTTAACTAATTTGGGAAACTTTGATCAACTGATAATTGATGTTAACTTATCAGTTGCTCCTCTTTTGCTCATCTATCGATGGATAGGTTATCCATCGATCAATTGATGTATTGATGGATAATTAGGTTATCCATCGATTTCTTATCCATTGATGGTCATTTATCCGTCGATTGCCTTTATCCGTTGATAGCCTTTATCCATCGAGCAGTGTCTTTATCCATCGACTTCAATATCTGTTGATCACTTCATTTGTGAGAATTCTGACTTAGAATATTTACAGTTGATCAACCATTCTTCACATTCGTTAAGAAGCTATAAATTGAAGTCAATAAACATCAGTCGATTACTTCAAAGCATCCATCGAGACATTACAATCAATTGATAATGAAACATAAATCAAATGTTACAATCCAATTTATCAGTTGAGTAACAAGTTTCAACTGATAACTGGTTTCCTAGTCAATGGATATTTATAAGTCATATATTCATTGACCAGTTACAATGAAATTTAAATCTTTATTGTAATTCTAAGTAATTTGTTATCATCAAATCTCATAATTCCTAACAACCTCCGCTTCCTCTTCACACCTTAACAATCAAATCACTACGCATGATACTCCACCACCTGTCAGAAAATCGACTAGAATCCATAAGCAACCATCCTGGATGGCAGATTACACATCTGCAAACATGAGTACTATCTCAAATCTCATCACTAAACCTTTAAACCATCCATTTCACTGCTTTCTTTCTACACTCACCACAACCACTGATCCTACAAATTTCAAGACAGCTGTTCAAAGTCCACATTGGATTCAAGCAATAAATAGTGAACTTGATACTCTAGAATTGAATAATACTTGGGAGATCACCACTCTTCCTCCTAACTGTCACTCTATAGGGTGTAAATGGATATTCAAGACCAAGTTTAACCCTAATGGAAGTATAGAATGCCATAAGGCCAGGCTAGTTATACTTGGTTGTCATCAACAACCAGGAATTGATTTTGCGGAGACATTTGCCCCTGTAGCCAAGCTTAGTACTGTGAGAACTCTACAGTAGCAGCAATTGAGAATTGGATTACTTGTCAAATGGATGTTTCTAATGCCTTTCTCCATGGAGATCTACAAGAAGATGTATACATGAAATTGCCTCCAGGTTACACTCACTTAGGCTGTAGAATTGTTCAGAATTTTACACAAACTTCAAGCTCTTCCTCTCAACCAAAACTGGTGTGTAAGCTCAAGAAATCGATCTACGGGTTGAAACAGGCTCCCTGAAACTGGTTTGCAAAACTCTCCTCTACTCTTCTTCGACAAGGCTATAAACAATCCAAAACAGATTATAGTCTATTTTTGTTTCATACAACCAGCTTCATAACTGTGATACTAGTCTATGTTGATGATTTGTTGATTAGTGGCAACTGCTCTGCCACTATCAACTCTCTCAAAACAATGCTTGCTTCCACATTCCATATGAAAGATTTGGGTGAACTGCGATATTTTCTTGGTCTTGAAATTGACAGAGATCAGTCTGGGATTTTATGTGCCAGAAGAAATATACTCTTGATATCATAGAGGAATTTGGACTTTCTCATGCCAAACCAGTCCTTATACCGATGGATTCTCACATCAAATTGACTGTTCATGGAGGTGACCCGATACCTGATCCTACAGTCTACCAAAGACTGGTTGGAAAGCTAATATATTTAACCATTACCATGCCAGACATCGCTTTCGCTGTCCAGCTCTCGTCTCAGTTCATGCAACAACCAACAACTATACATTTTCAAGCTGCCAAAAGGCTTGTTAGATACTTGATTGGTACTGTTTCACAAGGAATTCTATTGGCTTCTTCCTCCGCTGCAAAATTTACTGCCTATTGTGACAGTGATTGGGCATCATGTCCTACAACTAGAAGGTCAAAAACAGGATTCTGCATATTTTTTAGTACTTCACCAATCTCCTGGAAGGCCAAGAAACAACCTGTTGTTGCAAGGTCCTCAGCTGAAGCTGAGTACAGGGCTATGGCCCTGACTACATGTGAAGTCACATGGTTAAGTGCCTTGTTGAAGGATCTTGGCATAAAAAATTTACCTCCTACAGTTCTTAGATGTGATAACAAAGCTGCATTAGCTATTGCTGCAAATCCGGTTTTACACGAGCGAACTAAGCATGTAGAACTCGATTGTCATCATGTTCGAGAGCAATTGCAGGCTAGAAAAATTCAAACAACTTACACACCTTCAACGGAGCAAGTGGCTGATGTTTTCACCAAAGTGCTCCCAGTAAACCTTCATGCTCAGCACACTAGCAAGCTGGCAGCCTTTCCTGCTTCTTCAGTGCAGTCTTACCAGCTTGAAGGGGGGTATTGAAAGATATACATCTTTCTCCATTCACCTTTAACCATTCAATAAAGTTACTGCTAATATATGTAGTTCTTTTACTATTTACAGTCTCTGTCTATCTTTTTTTAGTACTATGGACCACTAGTTAGTTAAGAAGGTGTGGACACTGATTGATGTGCTGGCAATATGTTACTTGGCCCTCAATCATTCCTCCATTATATAACAATGTATTGAGCTCATTATAGAGCAGGTGGAAAATATATTCTCAGGACATTTTCTTCCCCATATTTGGTCTGTTCTTAAATTCTTGATTTAGCATCTTTATTCTAAAATCTTTTTAGTCATCATTATACAAAGCTCCTAAGTCAAATTTTGAGGAAATAAAGTTAAATCTTACCTCCAATAAACTCCTTGTACCTCTCTATTATTTTAGGAACTTCAAATTCTTCCTCTTTGTTGAGGAGCAAATAATCCCTCCTAAGTCATTATATTTTATGGTCATTTTCATGCATTGAACTTGAAATACTTTATTTACTTTTATATATAATTAATTAGTAGAAAATGAATAGGTAGTGAATTTAAGGAGGATTACTGGAGAAAATGTTGGATTTTACCTCCTAAATACTTAAGAGGCAATTTAATTATATTATTTTTAAAGAAAATGTAAGGAGTTTGTTGGAGTTGCTCTTAGGAGCCTCTTGTTTCTCCTTTAGATTTAGGAGTTATTACATGACTCCTAACTTTTTTATATTAATAAAATATTTATTCCCTCCAAAGTATCCTTTATTTTTCTCTCTCTTTTATTTTACTTTCTCTCCGTTTTATTTCACTTTCTCTCTCTTTTTGTCATAATAGGATTGATATATAAATAAAAAATAAAATAGAGAGAAGATATAAAGAATATTATTGGAGTTGCAATCTTAATAATGTACTAACTTACTAGAAATTATAAAATTTAAAAAATACAAGCAATTATAAAATTTAACTTAAAAATACAAGCAAATATGACAATAAAAAAACTAAAAAATAAGTACAACGTTTATATTCTATTGTTTATCTATTTTAAGTTTATTCGTATTTATAATTAAAGAATAAGAGAGGAGCATAAAGAAAAGAAAAAGAAATTAATAAATAAATTATTATTATTTCAAAGAAAAAATGGAACCTGGAGAATTGAGCCAACAGGACAGAATAACAAATTGTCAATAATCCTTTTGTATATGAGATATTGTATTACTGTATATAGACAAAATATAACTGGAGGATAAATTTCATTACCAAAAAAAAAGTTACAAATTCTAAAGTTCAATCATTACATTAACAAAGCATCAAGGGCATAAAAAGTTAACCAACATTTTTGTTTAGAGTTCTTACAGACTAGAGTAGTAAAAGAAAAAAATTAAATTAGAGCATACAAATTCCTGCAGATCTGGTAGTACTTTCAATTAGCATGCCTAATACATACGCTTCATTAAATAATGTTTAAACTTCCGGAACTTGTAGAGATCAGCAAGTTAGGCTCTTGCAATCAAGAAAAATGACTAATTGGTTAGTAGTCTTTGATATTTTCTCCATCACTACTGCCTTCAACATCTACACTTTGCCCCACATCTTCTTGAGCTTCCTCCACTTCCAACTCCTGTTTATCAGACGCGTAGAGTAGTTTCTTGATTGCCTCTGACATCTGCAACAATTTATGCACGAAGACTGTGACAGCAATTCCAACTAGGAAAAGGCAATTAATTCTTCTACTCAATCATGTTTACATAAGAATTTACTGAATCAAGTCTGACGTATTTAGATTGAGGAGATGCTATAAAGGTTTGTGATTGCGGAAGAATATAAGTGGATAATGGACAAACTGAACAATTAAAATTAAACAATTCTGGGTGAGAGGATTACCATGTTAAGTATCCAACTCAACAATTAGGGGTGGAAGGACTTGAACCCGAGACCCGTCCCAAAACTGAGCTCTGATGTATTAAAAGGTCTTATTAATTGGATCATACGCTATATTTAACAATAGCCTAAAAATATCAACTAATGTGCTACAGCTTTCATTCATATTAATTGAAAATACATTGCTCGCTTTTTAGTATTCATTTACTAAATAAAAGTTAGATTTCTTCTTAAACAGTTATTTTGTCCCCCCGTGTAAAAATTGTCTACAAGATGTATACTTCACATACTAGGAAAAGAAAAGGTCTCTCTGGGATATGATACAGCCTTTAGCAAGGAACTACTTCATTCATGACAAGAGTATGCAAACATGACCACTGAAAACCTTAGCATAAAAAAAGGACCTATATGAGGAGAAAAAGACAGTGAAAAAATTTACCGCAAGATTTTCAACTTCAGGAGTCTGACAAAGTATTTCAATATCACGTAATTTCATGAAATAGAAATCTCTTTCCTTTTCCAAAACGTCTACAGAAAGTTTCAGTTCTGCAATCTGCATTATTAATTGACAAAAGTCATTACGCAAAAGAAAAGCAGATAGGACATAACTAATAAGTTTCAGAATGCATCAGACTAGTAGAAATTTAATAAGCATAAAGAAGGCTCCTTCAATACATTCCAGATGCAGTCTATGACCTATTTATCTGTGGTTGTCTATCTCCAGAATGCAGTATATGGCCTACTCGTGTGTGGTGGTCTTGCTTCTTTAGCTTTATACAATAACTTAATCAACCAAAATGGCGGATCCTAAATATACTGAAAAATATCTCTAAAAGGACTTTTAAGAAACTACCTCCTTCATCAAAGACTCTCTTTCTCCCCCAAAATTAACCTCTTTTTCTGGTGCAGTTGTTTTTCCTTGATTAGTTCCTAGCAGTAATTACCAAGAGTGAAACTTAAAAACTGAACAAATAACAGTTAGTTTATTAGCAATTAATAACAGTCACGTCAGAAAAAATAGATTCCAGCTAACCAGGTAGTTTATTAGCACCCACTCCAACCCCCGAGTCAAAGTTATGGGAGTTGTTTGCTTGCAGTGACTTAGAGCTCTTGTTAAAACTCTTTAAACATCTTTCCTTGCCTAACTTACTTCTGCGCTCAACAGGATTATAGTTCCTAAAAGGCATTTAAATATTAATATTAGACCTAAGCCGGAATTTTGTTTCTTCGATATAAATTTGTATTCCAATTTTTTATAGGATATACTGATTCATCATGCCACCAGTTACAGAATCGCAATAACGTTTCAGCCACTGCAGAAACTCTAAGTTATCCAGTGGTCGACCTTTGACAAGTCTGTTAACTTCAACATGCTGTCACATGAATTATAAAATAATTAGTATGCATAAAAGCTTTCACATTCAAATAACGATCGCAAAAAAACTGATAAGTTCAGTGCTCCCTCTTCCTAAATAATTTAAAGGGACATTATAGATTTACCTTATTAATCTTAAGTTTATTGAAGACATCCTGGAGCACCTTATAGTTTTGGATCATATCATATTCCGTCTTCGCATTAAAGTTCACCTAAATTAAAGAAGACAAACAGGGAATTCCATTACCATGCCAAAAAAACCAAGTAGAAAGATATGAATCCAGGAGAAAAAGAGAGATTACCTTGTGCATTGGAACAATTCCAGGATGGGTCATATCCATCATCTGGCATTGAGAAGCACCTGATGCAGCCTATTACAACAGTTTAACTTTAGAAGAGTCTTTAAAATTAACAACTGCATCAACATTTAGCTGCATTATTTTACGTAATACGTCCACATGGATATGATAGTCATGGCTGGTAACAAAGTATGATGAAACTATATCCTCATATTCTACGAATTATATTAATGTTCTATAAGATCCCAAACTCATTTATTATTTTATTTCAACCAGATATATTACAGGCCCATGTACCAGAAAGGTTTAGATGTCTAGGATTAGATATGGAGCAGCATAACTCGTTTTTGACATCCCGTACCCGTGAATAATAAAAAGAAAATAAATATGGTTGGATGTACAGGAGGATCAGTCATTACAGGTCTTTACCAAGGAAAGTTTTCAAGATAACAGTCCCTCATTATACTCATACAAGGCAATGGTGGTTATGATTGAGTATTAATGAACATTTTTATAGTTTAATCTGACACGCTTTTAGTTAAGCCCGATATAGAACCTCCACAGACTATGCATGACAGTAGACAGAAGGATTCGGAGCTTTAAAAAATGTTCTGCTCTACCATATTAAATTTTTGTAAGTTATTTGTACATGAATACATCAAAGCCTTGTGAAGTTCCTTTGAAATGTATCTCAATTATTTAATTACATGCAGTCATATATATATAGATATGTTTACAGATGCACAGTGTGTACATAAGTATAAAGCAAAGGTAGAAGACTTTAGAGACAGTGGAGGAAGACCATCACTTTCCGTTTCATTTGGTATGAAGAATCAGAAATGCACAAAGTCAAGTAGTCAACAAAAAGACTCAGCCCACACAAAAGTCACAGGTCAAGCACAAATGAAACTAAGAATAAAAAGACTAGTTACACTGAATTCAGATATCTATCTTGCCCATCTACCTTCTATTATGGATTCAGTCGGAATAAACCTCCCTGAAGAACAATCGCCTCAAAATAAAAACACCCTAAAACCCGTGATTTTTTCCTTAATCATCTTACTCGCTCTTATCGTCATCGGAATTCTTGCAGTAAATATCGTAATGCTCATCACGAATTCCAGTCAAAATAATTGCATACATTTGGGCCCCAAAGACCCTCAGTCCATCAGAAGCATATGTTCCTTCACTCCTAACAAGTCGTTATGCTGCTCTGCTCTTTCTTCCTCCATCTCTGCCTCCAGAACCAATATCTCCAGGGTGGAGTACATATCCCCAGAAAACATCATTATCCTCTCATTCAAACTTGCTGATACCCATCTGGCTTTGTTTGTTAACTTCACTAAGCCTGAAGAGGTTCCAGAAAGAGTGCCAGCTTTGCGGGACTGCCATGTGTTGTTGAAGGAGGAGGTGAGTCAACTCAACAACTCGGTGGTTTTCGGAATGGAATTGTACTCATTTACCAATGAACGTGTCAATGATTATATAGAGCGGTTAAACAGGATAGAAACATATCAGCAAGCCTGTTTGGATGGCTTGGAGATGAGTGGATCAACTTTGATTGATGAAGCTAGATCAAATGTGCAGAAGTCGAGAAGATACATGAACAACACCAGAGCTATTTTGCTGAACATCGATCCCATATTGAGAAAAATATATGGGTCTCCCTCTATTGATAATAATAATTACTCGTATAGTTACTTCTTTAATTGGTTGAACTACGAGTATATGCTAATTTTTATCTTTCTTTATGGTATGTTGCATATTTTTCAATGCATTAGCTTTTTAAATAAACCAAGAAGGGAAAATGTGGATTCAAATGCATGACCTTTGTTCATGAGGGGTGGGGAGGGGAAGAAGTATTGCCGCTAGAGTATCAATGAATCCTAGAGTATGTGCCTGTTTGTGTTTCACAATATATATACTTCTGCTTTTTCTACTAATATTGCATCATTGTACAATATTCCCCAGAGCTCTATGGACTGAAATCGCAAAATTGTTCCCAAATGCCACTGGCCGATTTTTATTTCATGGTGTATGCAAAACCAATTACATTATGCCAAGTAAGCATTTGGTACTCAACTTGGGAACAATTATGGGAATTCTAGCATTTTTCTTGCAATATATTTTCAATTTTCTGCTCATTTTAATGTTAGGATAGTATTACTAGTAGAGTATCTTAAAAAGAAAAAAAATATTGGTACTAATTTTTATCTTTCCACAAAAGTGAATAGTGTTTAGAGTTTTCCCTGTATACCTTCATCACTTCACCATCATTGTTCAACAAATGTCGAAGATACCTCAAGAGTTCAAAACCTACATAACACTGTCTAATAGATCACGACTACTACTAGACAATTAGTTACACTAGAGTATCACGGTTAGGTTTGCAATCATGTCGTACATCCGCTAATGAAAACAATAACTATAACAAACCATAAAACAAACTGTATATTACCTAAAGTATTGATCAAAAATTACATTTTAAATTATAGGTAACCAATATAAGTACACCTGTCCGAGTAAAATAACTTTTTGATTCCCTATATTTTACGTAATCATTATTTTATTATATTTTAGGGGCCAAAATAGGGGTTCCATTGCATATGCTCTTGCATACCAATTCCACATTACTTGTCAAGACTCATAACCAATCCAGTTTCGCAATCACGACATTCCCAATTTCAATATAAAGTTACCCTTAGATTAACACATGGTAACAAAGTAAAATTTAAAAATAAAAAAGGAGACATTATTACAAAACATCCCAAGACAAGAACACAAACAGCAAAAGACCAAACTGAAACAAAATGGGTAGTCATAAAACTAAATATCGAGGGAGATATACACACACAAAACAAGATATACATACAGAAACATAAAAAAAATACATGGGGTTGAAAAGGGTACCTCCTCAATGCGAGAAAAATTGAGATGAAGACTAGTATTGATCCAAGTAAGAATCTCATTCCTTCCAACAAAGTAAGCACTGTCCATCATCCCTATATTCGTCGCCATCTATATATATGTATACATACAAAAGTGTGTGTATCTATATGTTAGTAATTATGTATATGAAACTGCAAAGACAGGTTGGTATGTAATGTAAATGCAAGGCCACCCCACCTAGAGTCTGTTTGGCATGCCTTAAAATAAGTTTTTTTAGACTTATTTTCGGATAAAAATTTCATATTTTGATAAATGTTTTTTATACAAGTATTTAATGTATTTTTGAGATTCTATAAGTTGCAAAAAAAAGTTAACTTTTTTCAGAAAAAAGTTAGGAATCTCTAACTTTATCTTAAAATAAACTGACTTATCCTGGAAAAAAATTTCCCCAAACACCCCTTAATAAGATTGAACATGTATGTAATAAAGTGAGTTTCTCAGAGCGCGTGCGTACGTGTGTCAGAAATGTAAGTATTGTCTGGGTTTTTTTTCTTTTTTAAATTAAAATAATTATCTTGTTTAAATTTTTTACAGATAATTAAATAAGGTTTTCAAAAAAATAAAATAAGATAAATTAAATAAGAGAATAAGAAATATACATGAACCAACTCTGTCTCACCGCGAAAATTTGTTATTTGTAATAATATAAGGTAAATTAGTGAAAAATGTATTTTCATAATTATCAAAATATTGTTTTATTCATGAGCTAAAATTACCTTTTAATTTCTTATTTTCATCAACTAAATTATAAATAAAAATTATAGATGTTATGTAATTAAAAAAATTTAATTTTATATTATTAAAAAGTATATTTAAATTTAATTCACATGGAAGTCCCAGTCTCTCGTTTTCGTTGCTCTTTAATTCACGTTAATATGTATTTTTTAACTTTTTAAAATTATAAAATAAATAAATTTCAATTTTCAATCAAATTTGATCAATCCTTCAAAAACTAAAATAGAGCAATTATTTTGATAAAAAAATTATATCTAAGAATTGCAAGTATATTTTAAAATGTTTGCACGCCATTTTTTGATTTATGGTTTATGTATATGTTGTATATATACAAGTTATATTTATTTATAGTTTATATAATTAATTAAATATGAAATTATAAAATTTTAAATTATAATTTTAGATTGCAATGATATGGAAGTGTTATATTTCGACAAAATAATACAAACTTAAATTTTAATAATTAAGATCATATATAATATATGATTCTATTATAAAAAATTGACCCCTTTTAAACACAAATTTTAAATATTTATGATGAACTTCTATAAACATTATGCCGATTGTTAGATTGTTGGTTCGTATTTAATATTTCCTAAAATATTATGGTATTTATCAAAAATACTAAATTTTTATTATTTTGCGATTTTAATGTCTTTTAAATTTTTTTGTAAAAATAATATCTCCAACTAAAAGTAATCAAATACAACTTTTTTATCAACAATTTCTGACCAAATGCAACTTTTTTTTAAAAAAATTTGAAATTACTCATAATTGTATTTAGGGTTGATTTTTTTTTTACAAACAAAATGATTTTATTAAAATAATATAACTCAGCCGGAACAAACCTCCGAACTGTCAACTACAACCTGATTGTGAAACAAAGAACGAGCTAAACAAATATCTGTTTTGTTTTCAGATCGCTTGCTTAACATATAGAATATTCAAATTCTTTAATTTAAAAAGTATTACAATGACATCTCGAGTAATCCAACTTACACTGAAACCAGTAGCATCACTATTGACCTTCACATAAGTGTCATCTATATTCCAATGTTCAGAACTATCCGTTACATTAACTGATATTGGAGGAAAAAATATCCTCAAAATACCATATAAATTCACCACGGTCCCAAATTCGATGCGGGTCTTACAAATCTCTCAAAATACCATATAAATCCTTCTGAAAAAAACAACTGAAACCCATAATAAAACACACAAAAATATCAAATCATAAAACACTAACATCTCAAAAAGATGGGCACGACTGACAACTTGATAACAAGGTACCAACAAGATCTTTTTCAAAAAAAATTAGATCTCGATTTTATTAAAAATCTGGTAAATAGAAGAGAGAATGACAAAGCGAAGGAGGCTTAATCGGTGAAGGAGATGAATGTATGAAAGTGCAGAAATAACGGTTAGAACGCTAGAGATGAGGATGAATGTATGAAAGTACAGAAATAACAGTTAGAACGCTAGAGATGCGAGTCGACTCTCAAAATCTTAATTTTTTCATACTTCAGACCTAATTATTTAGGGTTGATTTTAGTGGCATCAATTGCATTGATGAGGGAGCTCACTATTAATTATATGCATATTATAATATTTAATAAATATTAAAATTTATTTATAAAATATTACGTTATCAATTTTTGTTTAAAAATCTCACAAATTTTAACCAACATAATCCGTGGGGGCACGCTAGTAGCTATATAATCCGTGAGTGCCTAGCAACTAAGAAAGCACTAAAATATCTAGCCTACTTTTGTTCACACATGCTTAGTTTTTAGTCAAAAAAGACAAGTAATGAAGTTAACATCATCAGTTATGCAACACAACTATGCAAGTACGATTTGATACATAATTAGTAAGACATTTCGATGGACCATGGACGATGGGACAGCACTCGTTTTCTGCTCAAAAAATTATATTTAACTAGCATAAAATCGATATACCGATTTTTATTTTGAATTATTTTTTTATTTTATAATATTTTTGATTAATTTTTATTTTAAATTTTAAATTTATTATTTATTTTTGAAAATTTATATTTGAACAGATGTATAGCCCAATTATTTAAAAAATGAAGAAATTTTACGTCAAATTTTATCAAAACAAAAAGTTTGCACTTAAAAAAAATTTACAAATTAATTATCATAAATCGATTATATATATTAATTTATTTTAATACATATACACCAAGAAAATATGAATTATTTGGTCACACAACGTATTCTCGAATTCCCGCGTATCGAATACACAAATATTTAGAGATTTTTAAATATTCACAATTTGAACTTTAATTTTTAAACACTAATACTTATTTAAGTTTTATAAAAAATAATTTTGATTTAAATCATCAAGTTTAATAAAACATGAAACTCATAGAAACAAAGACAAAATGTTCATAGTATGTGATATTATTAATAAATATTGTAAAAAAAAATTGGTGAATGGCCTATTAGTTGAAAAAAGTATGGCATTCATAGGAAGGAATGTCTTTATGCATGGTGTTGCGGTGAATGAATCCTATTTACGAGTTTACCGGGTGCGGAAAATTAGAAATGTGATACATCGATTAAGATGATTCTAGTTTAGTAGAGGTTTATTAAAAAAAAAAAAAGTGGTTAGGCATGCATAATAAAAAGAAGGGTCTTTCTAGTGTGTCCATGGGTACACACTAGTCACTTATTTCCATGATATTTTTATGAGGTGATTTTTTTTTATTAGTGAGGTTTTTTGTGCATACAGGGGGTCCATTATCATTAATAAGTTAGAGCCAATTAAAATTTGACAATTCATTATTTAAAGCAGATGTGAATACAAAATAATGAGAGCCGACTCTCTCTTCTCTAATCCCCTCTTTCTTAACCTTAGCCCTCTTCCGGTCTCTCTCTCTTCTCCGCCTCCCTTGTCTCCTTCCTCTTCTCCCCCTTATCTCTCACTTATCTCCTCGTCTTCTTTCCATGCTTGCTCTCAATTTTTTAATTCTTCTTCAGATTCGGATTGTTCGGACGACAAAGATTCGTTCATCTTTTTCAAGAAACATGATGATTCATGCCAGGATTTGAAGCTGAGTCTTCAAAAGAATCTCAAAAACTCTTGCTCATTAGATTTGGGGAATCTTCAAATAACAAATCCATTGTTTGAGGTTATTCAAACGACACCTAGTACACATGAACCCATTCCTCATTCTATAAACTTTATCTTCAAAAATAGTTTGGAGAATGGTGTTTGGAGGAACAAAAATGAAATGGTATCAACATCTGAAACTACTATGGTGCTATCTCATGGAAAAGGAAGCTTTATGACCTCACGGTTCAAGTTTGTTAGCATGGTTTCAAGGACTTGCAAAGATAATACGGAGGAATTTGATGCAACAACAAGAACTCATCGGGACTTTTTCAAACGATAAGTTAGTCTTATCAAGTGAACTCGAGTGGAACACTATCAGATTTATCCTTCTAATTACCTAAGTTCACATGTTTTAGACACTGAATCTGCTAGAACATGTAGTGTGCTAATTAGAGCTCTTGGTGTTATATGTGTTAAGCCTCTGGTTGTTTTCTTCCATGATTCCACCTTGATTTGGAAGATATGTTGTCTTGGTGTCTCATAGTGTTGATTTTGTGTTTAATTATGTTAAAGAGCTAGCTCTTAAGATATATAGGTATGCCAGACTTAGTCACATGTCCTGTAGCCTCTTTGATATTGCTTGCTTGGTGTTTATTCTTATGCCTTAATTGAGATTTGGTAAAACCTTGTCTAATTTTCATGATTTAATTAGCACAAGTTTTGTTTACATTTTCCCTCTTCCCAACCATGCGATTTATGGTTGTGTCAAAAGTCTTTTATGTCATGTTTTGGATATTGTTTCAAAAATGTTGGAAACTCGTGGCATGTTTAACTCTACTTATGAAGAAACCGCCAAAGTAGAGCCTCTAGCGAAGATTAAGATTCTTGTGGAATTGAGGGTCTTGAATCTTAGGCTAAGGTTTCCCATGGTTTTGTATGCTCACTCTGATGAGTACATGGCACGAGTAGATTTTGCTATGGTATAAACACATGGGTTGGATGACCAAGTTCATGAGAGTTTATTGCAGAATGAAAAGGACACGGCTAGAGCTGGTGTAGTTAAAAACAAAGATGTAATTAAAGAAGATGCAGCTAGGTACATGAACATCGATGATGGTCTGAAGAGGAAAAGTGTAGAACATGAAGCTATAACTCAAAAGAGGATGACAGAACACGTGGTTGGTAAGAAGCATGACATGCTAGAATTAGTGACAAGTGAATCTTTGATTGTAGCTGTCAACAAGAATGAAGCCCTAACAAACATGATTTCTGGTGCAGATCGAGTAGCTGTTGAAACTCGTATAGAGGTACACCCAATGGGTACAGGGGACTTGGCTGAAGATGGTGTAACCGAGGACAAGTTTTATGCCAATGAAACTGCATTTACTTGGATGCAAGATCAAAACATGGAGATGTTTAGACATGTTTATTGATAATAGTTATTATAGTTGGTAGATATTATTTTCAATATCTTTGTTTTCTAGGAACTTAGGGCTCTGCCCTATCATGACTATGTACTATGAACTTTACTTTCTTGTGGAGTCGAGATAACTACTTCGGGGATACCCTTTATTCCGTATTTTATAAAATATAATCTAATTTAGATTTAAAAAACAAAAAAAAAGCGGATGTGGAGGATACATACATAGAGAAGTGGAAGAATTATTTTTTTTGAATATGATGTGGGTATCGAGTAGTGAAACAAGTCTGCAACACGTAAAGTCCTGTGAGGATGTTAGCAAACAATAGTCATAGTAATGAAGCATGTGTCTATCCAGGGGCGAAACTAGGATTTAGAGTTCGCCTGAGCTAAATAAAAAAATTCAAACAAAAATAAAAATGAAATCATACTATTAGTTTACAATTGACAAATGCATAAAATACTAATAATAATTGTTCTTAACTAAAAAATAAAAGAAGTTATACTCATATTATTTAAGTTGAACTCGACGATTGTTTTGAGCATATAATTCATCGATTACTTCATCTAGATAAATATTTTCGGCATATTCTCTCTCAATGTTGATAATCATAGAGTCTCTCAAAAAATACTCCTCCATTTTGTTGCGAAGAATAGTCTTAACTAATTTTATAGCTGAGAATACTCGCTCTAATATTGGTTGTAGAAGCAGGGAGAGTTAACACAAGACAAATAAACTTGTAGATCATACTGTAATGTTATACCTTGTCTATACATCAACTAGTTGTAGGCATAACTTAGAAATAGTCGCTAAATTTTGAAACTGCTCATGATTAATAACATCAATCTTGTAAAATTCAAGTTGGAGCCGTATATGGTGCAATTCTTGTTGATCAAAATTAGCAGGATTAAATTTACTAGCAAGAGTGCAAATATTCTCAATATCAAAGAAGCTGAAATTATTCTTTGGTTCCAAACATGAACTCAATCTTAAAAGTTCTACTGCTGCATCATTGAACATGTGTTGTAGTTCTTCCAACTGAAAATAAATTGTAGAATTAAATGCATCATAGTGATAATGATGTTCAACTGATATGTCATCACTTCGCCTAATCGAATGAACATCATTCATATATCGAGCACTCATATCTAGCACATCAATATCAAAATTGTGACATAGTAGTCTGACAAAATAAAGAACAACATCAAAACCATTCTCTCTCAAAGGTTGAAGCAATTCCTTGGTTGTTGCAACTAAATCCATGGCATTCAAGATATCAATTGATTTACTTTGTAAGGCACGACAAAGCAAATTTGTAATGCCCATAATCTTATGCATGAAGTAGCACAAATAAAAACTTAAATGATTTAAGTGCCTTTAAACAACCTCTAGCTTCTCCACGCATTGAGTTTGAAGCAATATTACAACAATTATTTTTTTCTAATACAGTAATTATTGCACAATACTTATCAATCAGGCTACAAATACAATTAAAATGAGAACCCCACCTGGTGTTTGCATCTCGTTGTAAAGTTCTAATTTTATTGGCTCCTTTATGTGTCTCACGTTCCCCACTAGCCAAAGATTGTTCAATCTCAATGTCGTGTGCAATCTGTAACTCTGAATGGCGTTTAGAAGAAGTACTAACAATGTTCACAATATTAGTCAACATAGAAAAGAAATCCCAAATAGAATTTTGTTTCTCAGCAGCCCCAACTAATGCTAATTGTAAACGATGTGCAAAACAATGAACATAATATGAATAAGACTACAAATCATTAAATTCACCATGCATATTGTTTGCACCATCATATCTTTGACCTCGTATATGTTGAATACTCAAGTTATATCTTGTAAGAACATCATATATTTTTTTAAGTTTTTATGATGTCGTATCACTTGCATTCACTATATCAAAAAAATGCTCACGTAATACACCATGAGCATCAACAAATCTAAGTACAATATGAAAGGCATATGACTAGACCTATTTGTAATAATTAGATGACAACTCAAATCAGTTAAGAAAAAGAAGTAAATAATAAATATGATAACATGAATCAAGATGAAAAAAGTCAACTAGACACGAAGGATCAAATTATCAGAAATATTTTTATGAGATTGCTACTCAACACTGGAAGAAGTTCATTTATATGTTCAAGCGTCAGTGAAAAATAAAGGAGTAATATTTCAGAAGAATTCAGAAGAATTCAGAAGATATAGAAGATTTCTAGTGGCTACTACACGAAAATTCCAGAAGAAGAAAAACACAAGAGGACAGATAGTAAAACAAATGAAGGAGAAAAGAGCACATCTTAAAAGTTAAAAGATGGAGAATATTTATTATAGTATTGCACAAATGAACCAGATAGTACATTTGTGTGTCAACTAAATTAATAAATATTCATCATCTAGCTTAAGTGGTTTTATGACAGAAGACAAAGCAAAGACGAAAAGATTTCAGAGCTTACAACACGGTTATACAAGTCAAGATGGTATTTTAATTCTACTATCAAAAGTAAATTAATTATTTAATTTATTTAATTAAATTAATTGAAGTTGAATTTAATTTAATTTATAAATTATTTAATTAAACTAAGTAGAATTAATTTATTATAAAAGATATGACTTAATATGACTTTTAATATAATTCAAAAGATTTATTAAAAAGTCATACCAAATTATATAATAAAAGTCATACCAAATTCTGATATTCAAAAGTCATACTGAAATTCATTTGAGAAAGTGATACTGAAGGCTGTGTAAAAATGTCATACCGAATGAAGTATTAAAAAATCATATTGAAGCCATTTACAGAAAGTCATACCGAGCTTCTGATTAAAAAATCATACCGAGTTGATTTCTAAAAAGTCATACCGACTTTTGACAATGAGTTGTATTATTCAAGACAGGTGTAGGTAATCGATTGATAATATGAACAGCACACATAAGACAATCACCCCAGAATGAAATAGGCAAATTAGCATGAAATCTAAGGGCTCTAGCAATTTCAAGAATGTACCTGTGCTTTCTCTCCACCCTAGCATTTTGTTGAGGTCTATATGAACATGTGGTTTGATGTAATATCCCTTTTTTCTGAAAATATTGAGTGCTTTTAAAGTCCAAGAATTCCATAGCATTATCCGATCTGATAACTTTCACAGATTTGCTAAATCGTGTTTCAACATATTGACAAAAAGTTTCAATTATGGAAAAAGCTTCTAATTTGTGGCCAAGAAGAGATACCCAGGTGTGTTTGGTTTTGTCATCAACAATTGTCATGAATTATTTCAAATTACCCTTGGTACAGACCTTGTATGGCCCCCATATGTCTAAGTGTATAAGATCAAATATTGTTGAGGCATGTGAGTCACTTAATGAAAATGGAAGCTTGGTGAATTTTGTCGTAAGGCAGGTTACACAAATCTGAGAAGAGGACTTTGTTGTGGAAATTTCAGGAATAAGTTGAATTTTGGACAGTGGTGCATGCCCTAATCTGTGATGCCATACGGATAAAGAAGCAGATACAGGGTTTGTGTTGACATTTAGACAATTAGGGGATGCATGTTGGTATTTAGATAACCAAATCTCAGGATCATTTGTGTGGACTAAATAGTACAAGCCATGTTTTGCTTCTCATAAAGACTTTTACTAAGCTTATATTTTCGTGAGCCATTGGTAAGTGAAAAACGCAGTTCAAGGTTATTCCATATTTCTTTCCAAGTGTTCATATAAATGACAGATTTAAGTATTGCAGGGGAAATATTAGATGTTATCTAAGAAATTACCATGTTGTCACATTTTTCCCACATCTCTGCCTTAGCTGGGTCATCTGTTGGAACAGGAACAGTGTCTTTTACAAACCCCAACTTCCGTTTGGAGGATAAGCTGATCTCCATTGATCTTTTCTATGCTCTATAATCAGAGCTTCCTTGAAGCTTTTCCACCTGAATGGAGCAGGGTCCATCTGAGGGATAGAGAAACAATGGGTTCACCATATCTTGATATGTCAAACGAGCATTAGCCAAAAGATATTTTATGAGTAAAAAGCATTTCATGTACCCGCAGTTTGTGTGTCAGACCACTTGGGATACCACACTTCAAAAAGTACAACGCGCTATACTGCACTTCTTAACGTCCTAGCACTTTGCTGTTTTACGTTAAATTGGGCTAACGCCGTCATCGTCTCCGGTGACCTTGAACGACGGCAAAACAAAATCCAAACAAAACTTATCGATTTTTATACCAAAATAACGCTAGCCTTGCCAGGAGTACGTATATAACAATTATACATACAAACAATCAACCATGTGGCCGTAAATTGAAGAAATCCGACGAGCTTTACCGGAAAAATAATTTTCCGACGAGCTCCAAAAACAATCCATAAACACAAACAAAAAATATCACTAGCATGTCCTTTCACCGATCTACGTAACCATGTAATTAGTTTATGCAACAAATGAACGGAAAAATAAATAAGAAATTCAAGTATAACCCGAAAATCATGAATTACAAATCAAGCAATTTTTAACGAAGACGGAGCACGTAGTCATGTACTTCAACACATGGGATTCAATTTGGTTACTCATATGAAGAAAACTAAGTTCAGAATCATCTTCAAAAGTTGCTTTGATCTTCAAACACCTTCTTCTCCAAAACAAAAAAACTGACAACGTTAGTCCAATTTAACGGAAAACAGCAAAGTGCTAGGACGTTAAGAAGTACAGTATAGCGTGTGGTACTTTTTGAAGTGTGGTATCCCAAGTGACCTGACACACAAACTGCGGGTACACGAAGTGCTCTTTACTCATATTTTATAGATGCAGAGCAAAAGTTTGATGATAGTGTCTTTCATACATGACCTCCTCAATGTGTGCATCATATCAATACATATAGAAAGTCTAGACCACTTATTTCCTAAAAAACTATTTTGTCTTGTAATTCTGCTGTTTTTTTTTTGTTTTGTGGTCCCCGTGGTCCTTCTCAAGTAGTGTAGAGTACTAGTCCTTTAACAGTGGGGACTGCAGTTACGACCAAAAACAAGGATGTTGAGCTGTGGCAGGTTAGAGCAAGGCAAATTAAAACTTTTTCAAGATGAGGTTTTAAATTAAAATATAATAATTTATCAAGTAGTTAATACCTCTTTACATTATTAAAATCTTATGATCATAACAATATTATATTTACAGGGGTTTTACTGTAATAAGTATAATACATTGTTTATATATAAAATGATTTTTTTCAAATAAATTATTTCATATTTTTTTTAAAATTCTTATGATATAGCTGATTTTTTTTAATATAAGTTTAGTAATTACAATAATGAAATAGTAATTAATTAAATGCTAAGAGTAAGATATATTTATAAATATTATATTTATATACTTGTAAATATAAAGAAATAGGAATATAATATCTACATTAAATCTTGACAAAAAAATATTATATTTACAAGCGTGTATATTAAAAAAAGTTAAAATATTATATTTATATTACAGTAAGTCGATGCATCAAAATTAAGAAGTTAAATTTAGAATTGAGTAAATAGTGAAATATAAGTTTAAATTATGAATATTTTGACAAAAAAAGAAATTAAATCAGTAATAAAAGATTATTGTTGTCTCCAAAAATAGCATAAATTATATTTCAGCTAATAAAAATTTTCGGGCCCAATTCATATATGGGAACTGTGTTAAAGAAAGCTCAACTATGCTGATAATTAATTTTTCCAGTACACATGTGACCGGTAGAATTGTAGAGGATACCTATCGTGTGGGTGATACATTGGTGTGAGGGTGGAATGAACAAATAATAAGTAATCGAGTTAAAGTGATATGACGATTAAGTATTATTACTGATATCATTCGTTTGGTTGAAATGTATAATGAATTTATTAATTTAATATATTTTTTAATAAAAAAAATATGTGCAGTTAATATGAAAAATTAATTAATATTATTTATTAAATATTAAACAACATCATTATAAAATTTTATTTTAAAAATTAATACGTAATTTTATAAATAAAGATAAAAGTAGTAAAATTTGATTTGATTCCTCCTACCTCCGTCTCATATCCACCCCTAAGGTATCAGAAATCCATGTTGGGTTTGAGGTATGAATTTTAAAATTAAAAAATTTCAACCAAACACAAAGTATCTGTTTGGAATGAACGAAAACCAAACGACCCAAAATGGTATCCATTGGAAGACAGAACCTGGATGCGCAAACATTGCAAGAAGGTGTTTATAGCTCAGGTCTCAGGATCCATCGATTGTCATTTTTGAACAAAAAATGTACGTCCATAAATTGTCATTATGAAAGTCTAAATCTAATTATTTATATAATCGAGATGGAAGCAGAGTAGAAGAAGCATGAGAAGAAGATAAAAATAAATATAATGTAGCAGGAACCTTAGCATGCATTATATATTTCAAGTTAGTTATAAATGTGTAATCTTAGCATGTGTTTTTGTTCATAGTTGTTATAAATGTGTAATCTTACCATGTGTTTTTGTTCATAGTTGTAGATATTATATGTTTATTGAACAATGGCTTTATATATATTGAACCTTTATCATATGTACTAATATGTTTGGTCTAAGATAGGATCACAAAATGAAGAACTCCCTCAAGAATTTAAACTCAAGAATTTAAATGATTGGTTATGGTGCTCTCAGATAAGATTAAATGTGAATGATTTGCATGATCTTCTGTTTGTCGTGATTGGTTAAGCACTCCACTTGATTTGAAATCCGAATTAGGAAAACAGATTTTTTTTTTCTTTTGAGCAATTACTTATCCTCTGAATGCAACATGGGTCTTTTAAATCCAATTACTATAATTTATAAAAAAAGTTAGTGCATAGAACATCGTATTCACAAGGTTTGGAAAGGTCCTGACACAACCAATGAAAATGTTTCTAGGGGTTTGAATTTGTGACTTGTTTTAAAAATTTGAAGCCATGAACTAGCCGATACCAGGTAGACATCGTACAATCTTCTCTATGGAGATTTATACTCTGGCAAAATCAGTTATGTTTGAAGGTATATAATTTCAGTAGATATGGGCAAGTGTATACTTTCAGTTGTATAGGTATGAGAATTGTTTTTTAGATGGAATGTAACCTTACATAATGTAATGGAAAGGAAGTACCATTACTTTGCTTGAGAAATAAAGGAGCAGTATTATATTGTAATGTACCTAACTGTGTCTGGTTGATCAAAATAATGGAAAGAAGTGTGATGTATTTCATAGTATTGAAATATAATGGTACATATGGTGTCAACTGATGGGATTCCTTCTCAAGTTCTCATGACCTACATAAGGTATGGACTGATTGGATTGCTTCTCAAGTTCTCATGGCCTCATTTGATCAAGGGAGGGATATTATCGGAGTAGCAGTAACCGTAGCAGTAGTAGATTACAATAAATTCCAAATTTCATGTGTACTTCATAATAATGTTAAATTATAAATTTCTTGAATTAATGTTATATGTTTGTCGGCATAAATTTGTTATGTGCAAGATATGCCGGCAAGTTACTCTGTACTAATATGTTGAGCACATCAACTATCAGCATTCCATACTGGATCTTAGTGGCCAGAGTTCAAAACACAGTGGAGTATACAAAGGCAGGACACTTTGGTATTGTGTATCAGATCTTGTTCCCAACTAACAGGGCATAGAGTGCATCTGTTGGATCAATATGAATAGTAAGATTTCTTTATTTTTGGCTTAGCTTATAAGTAATAAGTTACTTTTTTTAAAAAAATATTTTCATATTTTTTTTTGAAAATTAATATTTATTTTAGAAATTTAAGATCAAATTTTATTTCCAAATTTGAAAATAAGTTACTTATTTTCAGAAAAAGTACATATATACCAACTTTTTCAGTTTATAAGCGGCTTATAAACTGCGCCAAACGGGGCCTATATATTTTCGATAAAACTGAAAATCTGAGGAGTGCCCGAATGGTGCAAAGTGCTGCTGCGGCAGGGAGAGGTCTAGAATTCAATCTTAACTCCTCTTCCCTAACTTAGAAAAATGTTAATTATCAAAAAATCAGATATATGTCCCTACTTAATTAATTATATGTGGTTCCCTTTAAAATACAAGCGGACTATCATAATTTTTGTCATTTACCTTTGTTTTTATATGTTAGAGCATCTACAAGAGATTCTTTATACGAGTTATGAAGTTGAAAAATAAAGAGTCACACGGCTACATGAGACTCTTAGAGGTTCTTTAAAAACTTAAAATTTACTTTGTGCATTGATAAGGAGTTCGCCCTTTATATATTATACTAACTTATAACCCGTGTGATGCACCAGCCAACTATTATATTTAATTCATATTTTTTTTAATCTTATTTATGTGTTTATTATTGATTTGTATTTTATTTGTAATTGAATATTATTTTATTTGATATTTGTTGTAAAAGTTTCAAATTGAGCTAAACGGTTTGCTTAAAATTGGCCTAAAAGATTTGTTTATAATTTATATAATTTGAGTTTATGTGTTTTAATTTTTTTGTTTCATTTTATAACAAATAATAATTCATAAATTTATAATTTAAATAATATTTAAAGAGGTTGAGTGGTAATGAAACTGATGCTGGTTGTTTTAGATATATAATATTAAAACTATGTATATTAAAACTAGAGGTTAAGTCTTCACTACATTAGAAACTATGTATATAATAAATAGAGAGTAACTATAAGGTAATGTATTTTAAGTTTAAGTAAACGTCTCTTGAAGATGGCTCTAATTTAATCGGGACATTTAGATGCTAAAAGATAATAAGCTACGTATTTAAGTTTAAGTAGGACCAGCCGTGAATATTAATTATAATAAAGGCATTTTTGCATGTTTATTCACTGTGAAGAAAGAACCAGAAAAGTAATATCCTCTATTCAGGAAGCGTTTGCACTTGTCAAAGCTTATTCCAAATGGAGTGAATCATATTATGTTTCTATAGTTGGATCCCAACAAGACCAGGAGAGAATTTAATACTCCCTCCGTTTTAAAATAGTAGTCGTGTTTTGATTTTTAAAAGTCAAATTGACTCATTTTTTTACTGAATTTTAATTATTATCAATGTAAAATTTTAAAAATCTGAAAGATACATTTTAAAGTATATCATTTATATTTTATAATGATGTAAATTTTTAAATATTTTTTAATGATATAATATATGTAAATTGTAGTGAAAGTTAAGTTAATTTGACTTTGAAAAGTCAAAACAAGACTACTATTTTGAAACGGAGGTAGTATCAAATATTTAAACAGAGAAGGATAATATTTCTGATTTTTAGTGGACAATATGTATATAACAGACGAATTTAGGAGATGAGGGAAATCCACTATCTTTGCGACAGGCTCCTAAGAATCTCTACATCTGCACTGTGATTATCCATCGATTCCAGTAGACGAGAAAGTTTATCGCTTATGTTATCCACCTCTCTATTCAACTTTTGAATGTAACTGCATGTCTCTTTGAGAATCTTTGATGCTGATTCTGCTGATACCTGCTCACATGCATGGCATACACATATTAATCTTATTCATCGTTTTTGCATTTCAGTAGAGCGTGCGTGAATTCTAACTTATTTTGTAAGATATGCCTATGCCTATGGTGCAAGGTCTCGCCTTATATTTCTACTATCTGGAGTGATGTGAGGCAGAACTAACGGGGATCAGAGTAGGCTGAAGCCCGATTAAACTCGTAAAATAAAGGTGATGAAAATTTTTAGCCTTTCACTATTTTGAAAATTAAGTGTATTTTTCATAGTTAGGCATTTTAGCGGGGGTCTTTTAAGATCCTGGTTCCGCCACTGGATGTGAATATTACTTATCTCATCGTGTAACATAAAATGACAGACTAAGCTCATCAATACAGAAAATGAATATCAGGGGATCTATATATATAACAATTGTCATGCATATTCAATCGGTACAAGTACAAAAGGAAACATATAGGAAAACCTTTGGTGGCCATGACATAGTAACATACCTTTCTTGTGCACCTTGAACTAGACTCTGGTATCAATGCTTGTAATTTCAAGACAATTTGTTTGAGATCATCATCAGTAATTCTAGTAGCTCTTGTTCTTCTGATAGACATGACTTAATCATGTGGTTTCTCTCTCGGTATTTTGAACTATCTCACGGAGTTGAATGGTTGATGGAGGGAAGATGGAGTTGCTTAAAAAGGGAAGGAAGCGTGTGAGATTATAGACAAGTTAGTTTCAGGATCATATAAAATATATCAAACACAATACGATAGAATATAGTAATTTCTGAGGCCCCATTTGCCTTAATCTGCTGCAGTACATGGGGTCATGGGTTTTTGCAACTTTAATCATCTAATAGGCCCTGCCAATATATTAGTTACACAATCTAGCTTCAAATCTACAATTTGTTTACTACTAAAAGATCGGGGTACATCTTCTGTAAATCATGTGTACGTTTTAAATCTGTGCATAGTGTTAGTAGTACTCTAATCTATATCATATATACCTTGTTGCAGAATTTGTTTGTGGATTAGTGATATATATCATTATAAATGTCACAGGCCTTGGAATGCTCTTTATTTTATTTTTTGTCCATCGCACGCATTTCATTCTAATCTGCTAGAAATTGTATGAGTTTGTGTCCCACCAAACTAGTATTCCAAGGGTGGTGATGTCTTTATGCTGCAGTTTGTCTGCTCGAATCTAATTTGATAGAATATGATTACTAATATATGTTTTTTTGCAGCTCTCACAATGATTTTCGAGTTCAACTTATTGATGGATGTGCTCAACTGTACAGTGATTTTGTTTTACCATTAAACCTCAGTCTGACTCAAAGTCTATAAACAGAGTCTCCCGATTGAACTTGTTACAAATTTAGCTAAAATCAATTAGTTTTGATGTGTCATTTTGTTTTTATATTTCTTTTTTTATTTGTTTTAAAAAATGTGTTAAATTTGAAACTACAGATAAACCAATATATAAAATGAAGAAATACCGAGAAGGGTAAAATCTCACAGGTCTAATGCAACATTTATCAGTGGTATTTCCACCTTGCTTTTATGGCTTTCGAACAACTTGATCCCTGGTGAATCATAAATCACAACTTGGAGGCAGATCACTGAACCTCAGCTCCATTCCGCTCTAGCTGCTCACTGTAATAGCTTGTGTCTCGGATGACTCGCATGGGTAATGCAGCTGAGCCAGAGGGGGTTTACCAGTCTGCCTATCTTTCCAAGAAAACGCGTTAAAGGCTTGGCTTGATGGAATTTCATTTTCTTGGCTAGTCCTAACTCGATATTAAATTTTTCTGTCTATTTCTTGAATATTCCTCTATCTGTATTAACACTATTCACAAGAAATGGATGCCAGGCCAGCTCATGCTGCCGCCTTATCTCTCATAAGTTGGCATTTTAACTCCATGATGCTGATGGGAATTCTGGCATTTCAAGTGAATGTCAATTTTTGCATTCAATGGCAACGCGACTATGAGAGTAAGTAAATATCATGCCACAGTGTCCATAAAAACCTCATAAAACAACCATATTACCATTTTAAATAATACAACAAATCAAACATATAGGGTATATACGATTTTTAAAACATGATCTACCCTCTACGAAGGTATGTTATACGCAGACCTTACTTCCACTCTGGTCTATTTAGAACGAATCGACATTGTGTCACCTTTTGATAATGCATATACTTTTATTTAAAGTAGATGCGCGCAATGATCAGAAGTTGAAGGCAGGATGAATGGGGACACTGCAACAGTGATCCTGAGAAGGAGGCAGTTGTCGACCCTTCATGGCTTGTTAATTCTACTACCACCACCAGTGGCTCTAGCTTCAGAGCCAGCCAATAATTAAAATTTTTGGCTTCTTCTACTAATTAATCAAACAAAAGTGATGTGGATGTCTCAACTACAATTTAATACGCCCCCTCACCCTTCTACTTTCCAGTTTGTCATCACTCCCCACGACAAATGATCCTTTATCAGTAAAATAAATAAATAGATTACATGTCAATTTTATTATATGCTGTGCAAAATTTTCGAATATAAAGTCAACAGATATGTAGTTGAGCCATACAAGTATTTTATCAACTTGTTTCATAATTTTGTAATATGATTTAAGATGTTTTGTATGTATGTGTAATGTTGAAGTTTAAATAGTATGAACCAAACTTGAACAGGAGATGCGAGAAATCTCCATTTATCTACCAGATTGTCTCTTGTCTGCCTATGAATTCGACTGTAGTTTGTTTCTAATATATGCTAGTTTTGAAAAGGAACTTTTTCAATTATCGACTAATATTTAACAAGTACTACATGAACTGACGGTATAATTAAGGTTTACAAAATATACAAGTACATATTTAACACAATGAAGTTTGTTGAACTTTTCGTTCAAGTTTGCAAAATATGTAATATAACAGTTATAATGCACAGTATTATCCAAGTTGAGCTAAAGCATTTTTAGGGAGTCATACAGTCTAAAACTCAAAGAAGTCAAAACTGCAACAGAACTAAAGTAACTTACTATGAATATTTTATGGTTGGAGGTTGCGGATGAAAGGACGTGTACACTGTAGAGATCATCCCAAATTCAAAATTACATAGCATGTTTTCATGATGGTCTGTTAGATTATTATGCCAGGAGACCACTAGACTTGACCAACTGCAACAAATCAGTTTGTCACCTTTTTAACTTGCTTAATTAGTGCACTTCCAAATGAATTCGAATGATTTTTTTAGCTGTAGTATTGTACACCCTATTTTATCAATATTAATTTTGTGCTTCAGCAACACCCAAATGCCTTGTTGTCTTCCCTTGAAGTTGCTTTTCCATTTCCATCAACCAGTGGTCGTAATAACTCATCCATAGTGTCAACATAGTCCCAATTAATTTTATCAGATCTAGGTAAGATACCCCCTTTGAAACACTTTGGTAGTATACAAGAGCGAGATAAGTTCAGGCTTATCGACCCCATTTCGAGAAATGGAGTTGGAATGCTATAGTCCATGATGGTTGGCATACAGCAACTTTTAGATTATGGGCCCCAGGTTGCTGAGATTTTTGCTGTCTTTGCAAATCCTTAAAGGAAGAAAATTTCCACAGTACTGCTACTGGCCTGTGAGCTCACCCTACATTGTGAAAATGGGGTTCAAGCTAAGGCCCTGTCAAGTCTTTGGCCACCAGCTAAGACAGGATGTGCCCCAGGGAGCCGGGAGGCGTTCCGGGTAATCAAAGATAATACTTGTTCGGCCTATTTTCAGAGCTTTGATAGCAATCAGGTGCATGTCCTGCAAGAATCTAAAAGCAGAACCAATTGTAAAAGATTACTAATACAAGAGAATCAGACTGACTGGTGTTTAAATGAATAAAAAAGGACCGATGTGATGGTCACCTCCAGATTATAGGAGGGGATGTTCCCTTCTGTTGACCACAGATGATCCAGCATCTTTGATGTCAACAACGGAAGTGTCCAGCTTAGCTTCAGAGTTATAACATAATGATGCAGAAAAGTGAAACAAATATTAGGCACACTTTAGCATCATTTACATGAACAGATGGCATAGGAACCAAAAGAGGGTAACTGTGTCAGGAAAATTAAAACCTTCCATCCAAAGATTGGCATCCGATAATAGTGTTTTACCTATGCTTAACAGAATGAACTACTTACATCAGAGCTAAACAACAGGTATCTCTTTAGAAACAAACCCAACAATCATCATTTTCAACACAAATTAGGAAGAAGATGAATTTAGTTGAGTGCAGTAGAACTTGCTATCAAATGCGAAATAAAGTTGGTCAAGAAAATCAAGATGCTTTTTCTGTAGCATCATTCAGTGTTGCACCTAACAAAAACTATTATTAAACTGCATAATCTATATAGACTTGATCTAAACGACTTAAAGCTGACAGTCTGCACCATAGTTGGTTTTCATTGTGTAAAACTTATGTCACAATTACTATGAAGCGAGAGTAGAGTAGAGATTTCGATATACTGTAATTTAATATATTTACCAATGTTTAAGCTGGCAAAATGCGCACTAACAAATATGGTAAAAACTAGTCCAAATCACAAAAAAAGAGACGGATGTTGTACATTGAGTCGAATAGGAGGATATGCAGATAAGTTTGTGATGCTAACACAGTACATAAGATACTTATGTCGATGGACAACGAATTATATGCAACTCAAGATCGCAAGCACCATCAGGATTATTTGAAAGACAATAATGAAGTGTGCTTTAATTTATAGTTCCAGCCCTACTCCTGTCAATAGAAAATATATTTTGGAACTTGTTGTACCTGGTTTTCTACATAGGTATGGCGCGCCTTCTATGTGGCTGAGGGAGGGGGGCCCTCCTCCGTTTCGAGTCACTTGCCTTGGTTCATTAATATCTCTGTCATCCATGTTTGTCAATATCAATTGAAGGTCATAGCTCTATATTCCTCGGGTTGCCCTCGTAGAAGAGTTATGATGTGCTGTTAACATTGTCTTCGAATATCCTTTCCATGTACTCAGGCGGGTTGCCCTCGTCTGGGGGATTAGGACGTGTCCTACATTTGTGGTGGATCTAGTGCTGGCCTCCAGTCAAGAATCTAGGAAAATAGCTGTAGTGGACCGACTAGAGACCACGGTTTTCGGGCCAGCGTCGGATCCATGAAGTCTTTGGACCTTATAATGGGTTTTGACCTATCCAAACAAGCTCAAATATGGAGACCTCTTCCAAGTAGGTTTCTTTTACCTCTTTGTCGTATTTGATTCAAAAAAGGAAACTCATTTTCCTATTGGGCCTCTACTTTGCCAGAACTACGTGGGTTTGATTAACCTCTATTTTGCCTATAAATAGAGGTATGTAGGCACATTGTTGGGGGTCAGAATTATTAGAGCTCACTGCCGTCAGAGAACAAAACTCTAATTATTCTAAAACCTAGCAATCTCAGCCCCCAATTTCATACAAACCACCACACTCCGGTGACATTCAGCTTTGTTAGATCTTTTTCCGGCAAAGAATCTCAATCTTTGTTGATTACCAGATTTCTCCTTCAACAAATTGGCGCTAAAAGGAGGGCATCTTTACATCTAAGGAGAAAGGCTGTCACAACAATAAAACCGGAAGAACAGATCTGATAAGAGATGATTTTAAATGTGATTTCGAGATAGAATCAAGTTATGAATATTCTAGGTATGGGAGGTACCCTTCGGGGAACAGGATGGAGTCAAAGCAACCACACAACTATAATCAAACAGTTATGGGATTCACGAGCCGCACACACCTACTATGTAAGTCTTACTTTCTGATATTTTCTATTGTGAATTGGGTTTTACGCAAGTAGGGAATCTTCCAAATACAAATTCTAGGGGATGACACATCCTCATCACTCGAATTTGTTAAGGCGTGCCCTCTGGAAGGATGGTACAATTGTGTTATTTCGACTCCGTGAAAATTTTCATCAGCCTCTATCACGGGGAATATTCTTAGGGCGCACCCTTTAGTAGGAAAGTGTCTAATGTCATGAACATAACTTCTAATTGTAAGGGCGCTCCTCCCCCATTCGAGAAGAACTTTCGAAGATGCATATTCGATCGCGCTCCCAGTGAATATGAAAATTTCAAATGAAATATGGCGCTAGGGCGCGCCCACCCTTGAGAGGGTCCACATTACTCCACCACCTTGAAAGGGTTAACATTACTCAACCACCCTTGGGAGGGTCTACATCACTCCATCACATGTCAATGCTATGATAGAACGTAAGCACCATGGCTAATTTCCTTGGGAGGGTCGACGCCCAGGTAAGAGGAAAGAGCATGCCTCAGCCCTCCATCTTTCTCAGGGCACGCCTCAGCCACAGCCTCCGGTAGCAATTTAGGAGAAAGAAAAAGTTGTGTTGCTTAAACTTCATGAATAAGGAGGTGTAGTAGATCCCTTCCGACGACATGAAAAATTACAAGTACAGGGAGTACTACTAACTCTTGTCATTGTGGGAGCCCTTCTAGGGCTCACCCTAGAGGGCACGCCCTGAGGGAGTTTCTTGGGTTACTTAATTTGTATGCTGAAATGATAGTGTGGTTTTGAAATGATTATGAGAATGACTACCTAGAAACTGGAGAATAAGGGATAAGAATGGTTGGTGTAATGAAATTTTTTGTCTGACCCTGCGGGGAATATTCTGAGGGTGCGCCCAGCAATAGGAGGTTGTTAAATGTCATTCCTATAACTTATAACACTCTTTATATATAGTGGTTGTGCCCTCACCTATTTCGACACAGTATCTATTTTAGTGAAAAATTGCCCATACTTAGGGTGCCTCCTGTGGAGATGCCTCTTCGCGAGATGCTCCTCTCGGGATGATTTTGATAGGTTAGACTAAATTTATGAAGTATTGAAATTCATTTCTGTTAAATTTGTGTTGAAGGCTATTCACATGTCATGGGTCAATGCCAAGGCCATTCCTCTCATAAAATTCGGAGATATAAGCTTTATATTACTTTAGGGCACGCTCTGGAGGGGTAACGTGTAAAATTATGCATGTTTGATGAAGTTGAAGATATAATTCCTCTTATATTTGTAATACTGCAAGGAATAAGGGGGTAGTGCATTTACAACGTTCTTGATATGAAGAGGTGGGCTTATAATGATCAAATTCCTCATTGATTTTTAAAACTTTTGGTACCAATGTGGACATGTGAAAGACTTGATGGTCTAAAGAGGCCAAGCCCTACTACTAGTATAAATGTGGGGGCGACTTGAACATTTGATCTAAGTTGGGTATAGGTCGCACCCTTACCTCTATCAGCAGGGGCTGATTCTGAATCTGTGGCTTCATCCTTTAAAATGGTTTTTCTTGTTCTTTTCTTGTTCTTAAGTTTAATTTTTGGTGGCTCACAAGGGCCGTGAGTCCCTACCCTGAGGAAAAGAATCTGGCTTCATATCCTTTTGTTCCTTGGCAGGGGAAGGAGCTAAGGTGCCTACACGTTATTGAAAGTTGATATAATACTAATGGAAGCTATGCAGGTCTTGGAGGAGGTCCTTAATGATTGACCAGGTTGAGGTCGACAACCTCAACTCCTAAAACTTAGGAGCATGTCTTATATCATAAATAATCATCTCCAAACATGATTCAGTCACGGAAAACATGGTAATTATCCCTTATATATGTTGATTGATATATATGTACGGATGATTTCTACTTTATTCAACATCAAGGTCTACATGAGTTAGGACACCTCGTACAACTCAAATATTATCACGATAGTGTTTAGATAATCACATATATAGGGTATGTGGTCACTTTGTATGGGTGCGTTTACGAGTCATATACAAACATATTGACGATTTTAGTGAACTTGGAAGGTAGAGTAGAATGTTACAACATCCTTGTTCACCCTGTAAAAATCAGTTTTAACAATAATCAAATAGTCATTCAATTTTAACGGAATACGATTATGAAACTCGATTAGGCAGTCATGTGATTTGGTGTTATTACGAAATTCCTCCTATCAAATATTATGACGCTAAGAGGATAGCATTATAATCATTTTTAAGAGAAAAATATGTCGAATAGTGACTCTAACAGCGATGAACGAACACCACCCAATAGTGGTGGCGGGCAGAAAAAGGACCGCACACGAAAGGTAACTAATGAGGATATTTTTAACTGGGTTCAGGGCATGAGCAAAAGAATTACTAGCTTGGGGAAAAGTTCTGAGTAGATGAAAAAGTGGATGAAAAAGACACAAAAATGGCACAAAAAATTAGCGGTTACTCCTACTCATTTATATTTTGATGTTGAGGATAAAGAGCCTTAAAGAAAAAGATGTTGACGCAATTGATGTTAAACCTGACCAAAAAGTCTTGGGAGAAAAAATTGATGATTAGGATCTCAATGTGAGTTCTAGGAGCACGAATTGTTCCCCACTCTAAACGTAAGTGTTTTTGACAGATTGGGGAAGAAGTTAAATAATAAGGACCTCCGTCACAAGTTGGAAAGGAGTGGAGAGAGGGCCACTAGAAAGAGCAATCGGGAAAGACCATGGTCAGAAGCCCATAGGAGAACCATAGGGATGAGTATCCAGGTCGAATGGCCATTCTGGTGAAAGGAGGTCGAGTCCACCTGGGCTGCTCCATTTGAGGACCTCCCCGAGAAGAGTTTCAGCTCCCATTAAGTTTCAGTGCACGTTGTTTTAGCCAAATTTTACGGGTTTAAACGTTAAGCTCTTTATGTAAATAGTGGTTATTATCGAGTATATGTTAGGGTAGATACATGAAGTAGAATTATACTAGGACTATGAACTAAAATCAAAGATAATGACACGTGAGAGTTTGGTGACACATAAAACCCCTTGAATAAGGTTAAAAACCACGGATGGGGAGAGTCCCAGCTAAAAATAACCATAAATATGTTGATCAGAACAGATTACAAAGTGATTGATACCAAATACAACTAGGAATGCTCTATTCATTATATGTATCTATCATAAGTATAACGTAGTAGTTGCATCTGACTTGGGCCCTATATATCTTCATCTCTTATATATATATATCTGAATATATGCAGCTGTCACGACCCTATTTTGAAGGGAGGTTGATGTATCACGTTCCTCATCTGTAGGGGAGTTGATTCTATCCCTTATCAAGTTGTTTCATAGTTGTTGTAGTTGGATAGGACTCTATTCCTACTTTCCCGCGCGTCGACATTTGACTCCATCTACCTGTCACACACGCGTCAATGAATTTCTCATCCGTCAGTATCTTTCACCTCCTATTTAACCGGGTCAACAGTTGACTTGTTCAATTTTCTATGCGTCCAATACTTAGTCGGGTAATAAGCTTCTATTGTCAACATAGATTGTCATCCGTCGGTACACACTTTGTCGCCCTATTCAGTCATCAATTCAATTGTCAATCATCAGCTAATATTCTAACTTGTGAATTTTTTGGTACAAACAATTGCCCCTAATTTCATTTGGGTAAGATTCTAGTGCCCAATAAAATTATCCTCATAAACTGCAATTGTCTGCCACTACTACCTTGTATTCTCAATATCTATCTTTTTTCTCTTAACTCGTTCATCTCAAAATCAACAATCAAGTGTCATGGTGAAGAAATATAACAAAAGCAGTAATAAATCCTGGGTGGCGGCACCAATGGCGGCGGCGACGACAAAACCTTCATGGACTGCAACTGACATCCTCGATACTAAATGTACTAACCGTAATCTGATTACGGTGGAGAAGATCTTCGAAATTCGCAAGTCATTTCCGTTTGATCCTAACGTAAATTGCCTGATCCCTGACGACGGCTGCGTGGTCGACTGCTACTCCGATTGATGGGTTTGCTTTTTTTATTACCCATTCGAAATTGGCATGACATTCCCTTTCTCTAAGCTGGTGACTAACTTTTTGAATGTCATTGATAATTCTCTTGCCTAATTGATGCCTTCAACCTGGCGCATCCTTACTTGTCTTGATTCGATTGAGACTAAACACAATCCGGACATCAATATGTTTGTTGTCTGTTATATATATCAAGCCAAGAAATTCAATGGAGGCTTGTACGTGATAATTATTAGGAGAAAGAGAGACCCATTGGTGTTGAATCTAGAACTTTTTCATGATCGTTGTTGGGAAAATGATTTTTTTTATTGAAAAAGCCTCGCTCGGTGATCATGGTTCTTATCTCCGAGATCAATGGAACGCTGAATGTACCAACATCCTTTGTATCGCATTTAAAACCCCCACGTTTATTTCTTATATTAGCAATCACTTCGTACTCTTGTCGTATTTATCTGTCCATGTATTCTGTTATTGTTGTCAGTAGACATTGTGGGTAATTTTATAGATCGTTGGTTCTACTCAGTCGTACATTGGTTTGTTGTGAATAATCTTTTTGTTGATTTTAACTCAATTTATAATATATGTTGTCGTTGATTTGGTGTCAAGTAGCTATTCTATTACTCGCTTATTGATTTATTGTCATTCGCCTCATGTATTTCCTGTTATTATCGTTATATTCTTGTCACGTAACATATTTTCAATTTCATGCCATATGTACAAGTAGTTTAATATTTGGGTTCCCTTTATCAAAGTTTTGACATGCTGTTGTCGTTTCTTGTATTTTTCATGTATCTCAAAATTAACAACTTTGTGATTATTTCTTTATATGTTATAACGTACCATTGAATTAGCTAAGAACGACCTTTAGGCAGAGGGAGTTGTTGATCAGATAATGGAATTGCTGTTAGTAGTCAGGGTTTTGCCGAATTGTCTTGTTAGGCCTATTCGACACTCTGGTGTTGTAGATATTTCTAGCTTTGCTACTAAACTTGCCTAGGCTAGTGCTATAGTGGTTTTGAGTTGCTTTCCACTAGAAGTGTTGTTGCGAAAGCTAAAGGAAAAGCTATAATGAGTTCTACCATTTCTATTCGTATTGAATACCTGTCATCCGAATCTTCTAACACACCCACGGTTGATGTCGACATCAGCTCCGGTCAAAATTTTGCCAAAGGTATATCATAATTACTTTTCTTTTTGATTCTCTCTTCCCTTGTATGTTGGTTTGTTGACCTTGTTCCCATTGTTGTCTTCATTTTTGTAGACTATAAGCCTCCTACTATTCGTGCACTTCAAGTATCATGAAAGGAATTATTCTTGAAACGAGGTCATGAGGACAAATCTAGTAGTGATGTTTCTAAATCCTCCCGCATTATTACTTCTTCTTCCAGCCCACACTAAAAAAAGTGAGAGCCATAATGCCACCTCATCCCCCTCATCCTCCTATACCAGAGGGTATTACTCATGAAGAAGATCATGTTGAATGGGTCATGCCTCCTCTCCACAGGTATAGTTTCGTGGTCGGTCTTCAACTATAAAGTACATTCTTAACGATCTCTTACTCCCACAGACTGTCGATGGACATGGGCCAAAGACTGTTCATCGAGTTTTGGCTGAGGTTGTTGGTCAAGATTTCCATGCACATACCTGTCTTTGTTGGCATTTCTACTCTCAAACTGCTATGTCTCTTTTGTCAACCTCTTTGTTTTTATTACAGTCATTCCAAGCTACATTACATTCTCGTACTACTTATCATAAGTTCTCTGAAGATTACACATTTTTAAGAGATGAGCACGCGGGGTGTGAAAAAAGAGTCCATGTATTGGAGGAGAGGCTACTGTTGGCACAAAAGGCTACGATTAACTTGAGATAGAAGTTTGATACTTTTTCTGACAAAGACCAAAAGGTGGACGAGACTCTTGTTGAGGAAGCTAGAGAGACAACTATTCACAATATTATGAGGACTCGAGTTGAAACTATGCTCGAATTCCAGCATGGGAATGGGGTCTTCAAGACATAAGAAAAGATGTCAAGATCTTCAACAATGCATACCCCAAAGATGCTTTCATCCTCGATGGAGGTAACGATGGAGATGAAGCCCCTAAGAGCTCTAGAGCCGTGTCTAAGGACTGTCAGAACCAGGACACTAGTGGGGACAAGTAAACGCTTTTGCTACTATGTTATAAGCATTTCCTTTGTAGTTCTTTTAATAACCCTCAATTATGAACTTGGTTTTTATTGACTTTGGTTAGTTATGCTGGACTTTAGTTCCTGTTTCGTCACTTTTGACAGGAAATTGTCGTATCGACTCTCCGTGATCTGATGTTGTTTTGATTCAGTTGTTGAACCCTAATTGACACTGATGTGTCAAATATTTATCATGTTATTCAATGAGATTTATTCCTTCATACATTACTTTTGTTTGTCATTTTTACAATGTTGTTCACTGAGCATTCTCTTGTTATTTTTGTTGTACACGTGTACTTATTTTATTAACAGGTATTATTGCAGAATTTAATCGTACTAGAGTTTCAACGACTGTCAAATCATCTTATTTCTTATTGTCAGTATTGTAGACTACATGGATAATATAATAGTGTTATAAGTTTTCATGAAATAATAGATAACACTAATCAATGATATTAAGCACTTGCCAGAGGTCTTTATTGTCGTTGGATGCTTTCAATATTGTATTTTTTTGTACTTGATTTATAATGATGTCACAGTATGGCACTTGTTGAAGACGTGTAGTTTCAAAATTGTTCATTGTAATATATGTACGACATGTCAGTGCATTTTTTACACTATAAATATATAATGCTATATATTAATACATCGTTAAATTTCAACGTGGATTGTAAGTTATTAATTGTGGTTTACATTCGTAGGTGCAAGCACATGTTTAAGTTGTTAAGAGACCTTCCCCTCTTGAAACATGTTATTCTCCCTTAATACAAGTTTGTAGAAGGGGGTTGAATACAAACTTAAGAATTTTGACTGATTCATGCGGATTCAAATTTGTACTTTGCAAGTTTTAGTGTTTGGAAATATATAGTAAAGAAACTATTTAATCTATGAATTGAAAACTGATAATCAATAGGACAAAGCAAATCAATTTAAAAATTACTAGTGGATTGGTTTTCCACTAGTAAGAATTTTTCTTTCAATAACTCTTAGTCTAAAGAACCAAGCTGCTTATAAATAAGAAATTGAACAAAGAAAATCAATACAATGATTTCTAACTTTTCTATGCTTTTCTTGTTTTTGTTCTATTTCTCTCACTTGTTACAATGAACTGCTAAGACTATATATAGTAGTTCACCTCCTACATATATTCTTCTATCAACAGGTAAAATGTAAATTAAAATTACATTTTATAATCTATTCACTAAAATAGATTATAGCTTCTTTTCACAGTCTCCTTTGCATTTGTCTTGTTTTAGAAAAATCTTTGTCTTAATCTTTTCCTTGAAGACTGTGTTGCCCTGAAAGTCTTCACAATCCTGATATGACTGTCTTCCATTGATTTAGTTTCTGCAAAGTTCCCATTCCTTTTATCCTTAACTAATTTAGGAAACATTGATCAATTAATAATTGTTGTTAAGCTTATCAATCGATCATTCTTTGCTTATCCATCAATGGATAAGTTATCCATTGATTAATTAATGTATCAATGGATATCTAAGTTATCCATCGATCCCTTATCCATTGATGGTCTTTTATTCGTTGATTGCCTTGGTGCTTTCATCCGTTGATGGAGATCCATTGATTTGAATTTGGTTAACCTTTATCCATCGAACTATTTCTACATCCATCGACTTCAACATCTGTTGATCATTTCATTTGAGAAAATTCTGACTTAGAATATTTACAATTAATTATCCATTCTTCTCATATGTTGAAGAGCTATCAATTGAAGTCAACAAACATCAGTTGACTAGTTCACATCATCCATCGATATATTATAATCAATTGATAATGAAACATGACTCAATTGTTACAACCCAATATATCAGTTGATTTACATTTTTAACTGATAATTGGTTTCCTAGTCAATGGATATTTATAGGTCGTATATCCATTGACCAGTTACATTTAAAAATAGAATCTATATTGAAATTCTAAGTAATTTTTTATCATTAAATCTCATAATTCCTAACAATCTCCCCATATTTATGAGTATAACAAATAGGCATAAATTCACTCTTTGATGATAACAAAACTCTAAGCATTTTTACTATAGCAGGAATTTTAATATAGAAATATGTAAAGATTGATCAAGTACCAGTGACAGATGCATTTTGACAAATTTAATGATGAGTCTGAATTGTCTATCTTCTCCTTCTTTTGCTTGACTCATACATCTTATCTTCATTTTCCTTCATCTGTCTGTACAGTGACCCTTTCAAAATCTTTTCATCTTCAACACTATAATCCAATTGGCTTGCAAGATAATTCAATTCCAGATTGGGTAGTTTGCTGATTTCTTGACAGATGTCAATGCATTTCTCTCTACCCTCCATGTCTTTGTAGATCATTATGTAGAAAGGCTCATGAAGTACCATCTTTCCTTCAGGGTTCCATATTTTCACTCTGCCATCCCTTTCTTCCTGAAGTGGTGCTTCTCTTAGACTCTTCATTTTGTGCACAATATCATGTGCAAGCTCTTTGGTCAAGTAGTACCTTCTGTTGAGTAGAGTGTAGATCTTTCTTAGAGTGTCGTAGCCCTATTGCATAACTTTATTGAATGTATAGTATGAATGTGAACTATCTTCATATTCAATGTGAAGAAGATCTACATCCCTTTTTCTTTGACCTTTAATAACCATCATACCCACAAGCTTGATTGAAACAAAATTTTCAGGCTTGTGTTTGAACACCTCTTTTTCTATGGATTGACCACTCTCAGATGCATGATTCTAAAAATTTATCTCCTTTGGTTTCTCATCCTTATCCACCTCTACTTCATCAACCACTAACTTCCTTTTAACTCTAGAGATTCTAGGTTTGTCTGCAAGCTTCTTTACTCTTTGTTTCACCCTTGGCCTCTTCTCACCTTCTTTTCTCCTGGCTTCTAAAATTCTTTCATTTTCATCATCATATTCCTTTAGTAGTTGAATGGCTAGTTCCTCCTGGGCTTTTTCTTGTTGCTCTCTTTCCTTGATTCCAACTATGATTGATTTTGACATTAATTTATTTCATCCCCCTGTGACAGACTTCTTCTTTCCTTCTTCAATTAAAATACCCTTCATATTTCTGTCACCAGTTTGGGAGCTTCCTTCATCCACCCTTCATCAATTTCCTTATTTTTACTTGCAATTGAATCAAATTGGTGGACAATCTTTTGAGCCAATTCCCATTTCGGATCTTTCTTGGAAATGACATTGTCAGAATTCTTAATCACACTTTCTACTTCCTTCCTCAATTCTTCATCCTTCTCTCCCTTTTTGTTATCAGTAACAGGCTCTTACTCCAAGGATTGAGAAACTAGAGGGGTTTCCAAGAGTTTGCTCATTAATTTGATTTGAGTTGATTGATTTTTCAAAATTTGCTCCATGTTAACTTCCATAACATTCACTCTTTTCTCCAATTCCACAACTTTGTCATTGGCTGTAGACTCAGTGTCAAGCCTTTGCTTGATTCTTGTCATCATGTTTAAACTGAGTCTACAATCAATAGTGGTATCAAAGTGTATTCTTGCACTATCAATCTCTTCCCTAATCTTCTTCAAGGCATTCTTAGAGCTTGTGACATGTATTTTCTGAACTTTCAAGCTATTTCTATAGAAATTTAGAATTCTTCTTTGGACAAGATCTTCTACATTAGTTTTAGCCATTGATCTTCTGTAGTGTGAAACTATTGCTCTTTCAGTATCAACCAAATTAGTTTCATCACTAGCCATTGCAAGCTCCAATAGATCATTATCAGAATTAGAGTCAAAATCTTCATGTTCCATGTGAGAGATGTCAGTTGGCATCACTGTTAGAGTTTCTTTCCCACTTCTAAACTGCTCATCAGTTTGCACCAATCCCAAAATCTGCTCAGCCTCTTGATTAGTGGCTGCTGCTAATTTTTGGTAGTGTGGATCCTCATGTTGAAAAGTATCAGCATCAAGGTTAAATTCAACCTCATCATCCACCTCTTTGTGGGCATCTGCAACTCCTGTAAGAGCTCCATGCTCTCCATCACCTTCATCTCCCCCTAACTCCAACCCCAACTCATGGGTGAGTTCTGCTGCAAATTGCTCAGTTTTAGAAGTTGAAGCTTCATGAGATGAAAAATTTGGTTTCTCTCTATTATTTTCTCTCTAACACTCTTCTCTCTTTTCTTTCATCAGGATCTCATCCGGGATTTTCACCTCTCCCTCACTATGCTCTCTTTTTGCATCACCTACTAAGGTGGAACTCTTTTTGCTCACACCTTATCCTTTTGCTATCTCAGAAGAAATTGAGGGCCTCTCATTCACATTCTCTCCTTTTTCCAGGATATGTAAATCCTACCTCTCACACACCTCACTTACTCCACTCAATCCTAAAAGTGTATTTGCCACTTGAATTGTTTCAACAGATGGTTCAATAATTAGAATGGAAGTGTCAATCGATCGATGAGAAATATCAATCGATTAATGACTATCAGTTGATTTGAGCTCGTTGATGGATGTAAGGATATCCATCGATGGAAGTGTTCTAGTTAATGGATGTTAAGTGATATCAGTTGATTGAGTAATTTTCATTGACTTAGGAGAATTTTCAATATTTTCCTGATTAACCAAGGTGTTAACCTTATTTGATGATTCAGGTGAAAGTGTTGGCTCCACCCTGAGTTGCAAAAATGGTGAATTTGAAACATTAATGTTATCTATCATCAATGTTTCTGAATAAATAGATTTTGAATGAGATTGAGGAGAATGAATATATAATGAATGAGACTGTGTCTTAGCATTTACCTGGGACACATCAACAAAAGAAACTAAAGGCTCCACCAAATTTTCATTTAGCTTTGTAGGTGTGTGTGACCTTTGTGCAATACTATTGCTTTTCTTTCTTCTCTTGTTGGGCTAAACTAATTTGTGTCCCTTATCCCCATCAGATGGTTCTGGTTGAGACCTCTTTTCAATAGATACACCTTTTTGAAAAGGTGCAACTAGGGATGTGTTTAAGTCCTTTATCACAGCCTCAATCTTTTGAGAGATTGGGGTGGTGGATGGCTGGACATTCTCACTCTTACCATCCTTATTCTTCTGGCTTTCTTGATATTGGTCAGTTCCCTCACCCTCACTTGCCACCTTCACACTCCCCTCAGTGATTTTTATTTACTTGGATTTTACATCAGTAGTTTGTTGGGAAACTACTGATGTGGTTTTCTTAGATTTGGATTTCGAAGGTTGTGGAACTTGGGTAGGAGGGATGGGGGCATTTCCATCTCTCTCCATTATTGTAGAAGGCAAAGAAAGTGAGATTTCCACATCAGAAAAAGGAATGTTGTGAGTTTTGAGATATACCTTTATAAAGGGAGGATAGATGAGGCACAACCTAGTATGTAGGTTGATTCTCACCAAATCCTTGAAGACCATTTTGTTCTGAGTCCATGGCTCCATTGTTTCCATCTCTGCATTAATCTCATATTTTCTAATAGCAACATTAATCAACAACATAAAAAATCTAGCAAATTAAATGTTATTCTTTCTAGATGCCTTACTTCCTATTAGTAGTTAATTCATTTAGGAGCAGTGTGCTAAAATCAAAGTACTTATCAAATAGGATAGAATAAGCAACTTCTTGCATACTTGTGGTAATTGCATCAAAATTATTTATTTTTCCAGAAAATACTTTAATAATAGCATCAAAGAAGTAGCTCCATTCTTTCCTATGATTCTTTCTAACAATTTCACCTAAATTGGCTTCAGATGTAGCATAATTAACAGTAGCTAGCATATTCCTAATTTTTCATCAGTTGGGGTTTTTTCACAGTTATTTGTAGGAATATCTAGACATTTAGAAATAGTAGCACTAGAAATGGTGTAAGAATTACCTTTGCAGCTGTATGAAATTACTTTACCATTCTGTGATACCTCTGCAGAGTTCTATAGCTCTTCAAAAAAAGAACACATGATTGGGGGTGCTTCACTGAGAGCCTTGGATACCTTGCATTCTCCTAAGAACCTCATCAATGGATGAAAATTCGCAGGAGCATCATCCACTATTAAACATGCCACGAAATTGTTCTGCTCATAGATGAATCCTGTTGATGACTAAATCTTCTTTTGTGGTGCCATTGCTGATCTTAGAACGAAATTAGAGAGAGAGAGACTTGAAGAGAAATGAGTAAAATTGCCTTAGGGTTCTTAGAGAGAAAAAAGCAAGAAAATTGGTGAGTTAGAAAAATAGCAAGTGAAATAAAATAAGAAATGAAACTGCTATTTATATTTATCAAGAATAAACTGACAAAAACAAAAAAAACACCAATTGCTTTGCTATTTTACTGAAAAGAAATGACCGTTATAAAAAGAGATTAATAGACATACTCTAAATATCAATCTACTTTATAAATACAGAAGTATATGTATTTATCGATCGATAAAATAGAGTATCAACGACTAAATTAAAAGGTAGTCAATGGATGTTTAGAACCATATAGAATTCTATTACCATCGACGGGTAATTACATCCATTGATAAGTAATTTATCAATCGATAAACAATTACCAGGGTAATTATGTGTCAATAGATATATATCCATCGATATGAATATATTTTATCAGTTGATCAAATATATCCATTGATGGTTGAAAAATATCCATTGATGGTTGACATAGTTATCAATTCATCACTTAGTTTCAACAGATAAATGTGAACAATGGCTGCATATAACTAAATATAACTTAGTAGACATTTTAAACAAAATTTAAGTGAAATAGAGCATACCTAACTCACAGACTAATCTATTAAAAGTAGATTCATCTGGAGGTTTGGTAAAAATGTCTGCAAGTTATTGTTCACTAGGGACAAAATGTAATTCAACTGTACCATTCGTTACATGTTCCCTAATGAAATGATACCTTATGTAAATGTGTTTGATTCTAGAATGTTGCACAGGATTTTCTGTTATTGCAATGGCGCTTGTGTTGTCACAGAAAATAGGAATCTTATTCATGTTGAACCCATAATCAAATAATTGATTCATCATCCATAATATTTATGCACAGCAACTTCCAGCAGCAATGTACTCAGCTTCTGCAGTTGAAGTTGATACTGATTGTTGCTTCTTACTAAACCATGACACAAGTTTATTTCCTAGAAATTGACAGGTGTCTGTAGTACTTTTCCTGTCTATTTTGCAACCTGCATAATCTGCATCTGAGTAGCCTATTAGATCAAAGCCAGAATCTCTAGGATACCAAATACCTAAATTTGGTGTACCCTTGAGATATCTAAATATTCTCTTAATAGCCACTAAATGAGATTCTCTAGGATCAACCTGAAATCTAGAACATAAGCATGTAGAGAACATTATATATGGCCTACTAGCAGTTAAATACAAAAGTAAGCCTACCATGCCTCTATAACTTGAAATGTCCACTTTAGTTTCCTTAGTATTCAATTCAAGTTTAGTGGCAGTGGTCATGGGAGTTTTTGTAGAAGAACATTCACTTAAGTCAAATTTCTTCAAGAAGTCATGAATGTACTTTGTTTGATTTATAAAAATACCATTCTTAACTTGTTTGATTTGCAAACCAAGAAAGTAGGTAAGTTCTCCCATCATGCTCAATTCATATTTATTTTGCATTAGTTTGGCAAACTTTTTGCAAAGGCCCTCATCTATTGAGCCAAATATAATGTAATCCACATAGATTTGGACAAGAATAATTGAGCTATTAACATTTCTATGAAATTGAGTTTTATCAACAGTACCTCTTGTGAAGTAATTCCTAATGAGAAACTGAGATAAAGTGTCATACCAGGCCTTTGGTGCTTATTTCAAGCCATAGAGTGCTTTGAGTGGATAATAAACAAAGTCAGGGAAATTTGAATCTTCAAAGCTAGGGGTTGTTCCACATAGACTTCCTCTTCTAATTCTTCATTTAAAAATACACTCTTCACATCCATCTGGTAGACCTTGAAATTAGCATGTGCAACATAAACTAGAAAGATTCTGATTGCTTCCAGCCTTGCAACTGGTGCAATGTCTCATCAAAATCAATTCTTTCTTCTTGTGAGTAGCCCTTTGTCACAAGTCTTGCCTTGTTTCTAGTCACAGTACCAGTTTCATCCATCTTGTTCCTGAATACCCATTTTGTACCAATTATTGATCTGCCTTTTGGTTTGGGTACCAGTTTCCAAACTTTATTCCTTTCAAATTGATTAAGTTCCACTTGCATAGCTAATACCCAATCAGGATCCTTAAGAGCATCTTCAACTCTTTTAGGTTCTTCTTGAGATATGAAGCTGTTATACAGACACTCATTTTGAGTAGCACTTCTTATTTTGACACCATCTTCTGTATTTCCAATGATTAACTCAAATGGATGACTTTTTGTCCATATTCTTTGTGGAGGCAAATTTTGCCTTGATGATGAGGCCTCATGATCATTGGTATTGTACTCAAACTGATTTGAATTTGAGGATTGATTTTGAAACCCTCCCCCTGAATTAGATACCCTAGATGTGGAGTGTTGATTATCCATTGAAGGATTATCAGTTGATGCATTTTTAGTCGATGGATGTATGTCAACTGATAAATTATCCATTGATGTTGTGACATCAACTGATATTGGGTTTCTGAGTATTTGTGAATTTACTGGAATAATTTCTTCATCACTTTCTTCATTTGTTCCATTAGATTCATTCTCAAACTGCAGTGTGTCATGATTTCCTTCATCAAACAAGCCTTGAATCTTTTTATCATCAAATACTACATGTACAGATTTCATTACAATGTGTAGTCTAAGATTATAGACTCTATAGGCTATGCTTGATAGTGCATACCCAACAAATATAGCTTCATCAGCCTTGGCCTCAAATTTTTCCAAGATTTTTACCTTGATTTCTCAGAACATAACATTTGCAACCAAAGACATGAAGAAATCCCACTTTTGGCTTTTTGTCCTTTTTGATCAATTGATATGGAGTCTTTCTTTGAGCTTGATTCACTATGGAGATGTTTTAAATATAGCATGCTGCATTAATAGCCTCAGCCCAGAAGTATGTTGGTAATTTAGCATCCTCCAACATAGTTCTAGCTCCTTCAATCAATGTCCTATTTTTCCTCTCAACTACCCCATTTTGTTGAGGTTTTCTTGGTGCATAGAAGGTGTGTATGATTCCTTTAGACTCACAGAACTCCTTCATTGTGGAATCCTTAAATTTTGTTCCATTGTCACTTCTTATTTTCTTTACATCCAATCCAAGACTTTTCTCAACTTCTCTGATGTGCTTGATGATGAAATCACTTGCTTCATCTTTTGAATGCAAAAAATAAGTCCATGAGAATCTAGAAAAGTCATCCACAATGACTAGAGCATACTTCTTCTTTGCAATGGACATGATGTTCACAGGACCAAACAAATCCATGTGTAATAACTCAAGTGTATTCTCAATTGATGATTCCAATTTTGACTTGAGTGATGCCTTCCTTTGTTTTCCTTTCTGACAAGCATCACATAGTCCATCCTTGACAAATTTCATCTGTGGTAAACCTCTCACTTGATTTTTCTTGACCAATTGATTCACGGATTTGAAATTTAAGTGAGCTAATTTCTTATGCCATAGACAACTCTCATCTGTACTTTCCTTATAGAGAAGAAAAGTCACAGAATCTGCTTTTATTGAGTTGAAGTCAGCTATGTAAATATTACCTTTTCTGTTCCCATTCATGACTAGGCTTCCACTTTTCTTGTTGAAAATTATGCATGCTTCAGTTGTGAAGCAAACTTTATTTCCATTGTCACATAGTTGACTGATACTTAACAAATTGTGTCTTAAGCCATCAACTAGTGCAATTAGTTCAATGATGATATTTTCTCTTGAAATCAAGTCATATCCCATGGTGTAACCCTTGCTGTCATCTCCAAATCTTACTCTAGGTCCAGCTCTCTCCTCAAACTTTGTGAGTATGGATTTAAGTCTAGTCATATGCCTTGAATATCCACTGTCCAAGTACAAAAGATTCATTCTCTTTTCCTGCATGCATTCCAAAAATAATCAAGTTGATTTTGATACCCAAGTTGCCTTGGGTCCTTTTTTATTGGTTGTTACCTTTGGTTTCCAAATTTTGTACCTTTTGTTTAGGTGGTTTTACTTCTACTTCAACCTTGGGTGTTGGTTTCCTCACCTCAGAATTCTCAGTGCTAATACTTGGAATGTTCATGCTTGCAGAATTAGAGAAATTTGATGCATGAAAGTTGTTGTGCATATTCCAGGGCATAGCAGGCATATTCATGTTGACAAATGTAAGATATGGATTAAACATATAAGGCATACTTACATATTGGGCATGAATAACATAAGGATCACTAATTGAGGATAAACAGAATTAGCATGCATGTTAGGTATGACAGACATATTGGAATGTAGCAGGCATATTGGACTTGCAATGCACAGATAAGTGATTCTTACTACCACACTTAGCACATATCTTTCTAGGAGCATACTTGTCAGGTGTGTAGTTATTATGCTTGTTTATGCCTACTTTACCATTTCTGTTCTTTTTCTTCTTTTCATTAGGCTTAATATCAGGTTTTATCTTTTCTTATTTTTCCTTCAATTTGTCTTTAGATATGAACCCTATATTGGCCTTTTCAACTTTGATTTGAGATTTAGATGAGCTACTTTCTTCTACAAATTTAATAGGTCAGTTGAGCTTGGTCTTTAAAGTAGATTGTTTAGCAGATGATGATTTCTTAATCGATGGATAATTATCCATTAAGTCAACATTGTCAATCGATGGATAATCCTTATCAGTTGATTTAGGATTAGCAGTCGATTGCTCTTTATCAATTGATTGATTTTCATCAACAGTTAATTTTTCAAGAGTTTTGGACAACATGGTGAAAGAATTTGTTCCATGAATGTCATTCAACTTTTTGCTAGCTTTAATGGACCTATTCCATTTGTCAATAGTTATTAGTTCTTCTTCTAACTTTTCTTTAAAAGTTTTTATTTCCTTTTTACACTCAACTAATTCCTCTATAACATCTCTGTTTTCTACCTTGAGTGTGTCCATTTACACCAGTTCATTTTCTAAGAGTGTGTTCCTTTCAGTTAGAGAATTTATGGTGTTTTTAAGTCTAGTGTTTTCTTTGTTCAAGGACTTAAGAGTGACATGCAAATTATACAACTCATTAGATATTTCAGTAATGGTAATATTGCATTCATCCTTGGATAACTCAGATAGATTTGTATAAATTACCTGATTGTTAGAGGAACTAGCTTCTTGATCATTATGGTTAGCGATAAGTGCAAGGTTGATGAATTCCTCTTCTTCAGAATCATCCTCAGCAGCCCAGTCCTCTTCTTCTATCACAAAAGCCTTTTCTTTCTATTTTAGAAAATCAAAGTACTTCTTTTTATAGTCAATCCCATCACTATACTTTGATTTCTTCTCCATTTTTCGCTTTCTGCATTCATTTGAAAATTGACCAGCCAATCCATAGTTAAAACATTTGAATTGAGTCCTATCAACAAGAATTTTACTTTGTTGATTATCTCTCTTGAACTGGGATCCAGGCCTTTGCATATGATTCCTCTTGAATTTGAGTTCGGAAAATTTTCTTGATAGAAAAGCTAAATGCTCATATATCTCATCCATTTCATCCTTAGTATATGATACATCATATTCAACTATTTCTTTTTTTTTTTTGCTAATTGAAGATTCATCATATCTAGTGCCACTTGCAGCTTTACCATGACTTTCCTTCTTCCCTTCTTTAACAACAACATCTTTACAGGGTTTCGCAACTTGCTATCCTTGACTACCAGGATATGGGCCAAAGACAGTTGATCAAGTTTTGGTTGACGTTATTGGTCAAGCTTTCCATGTACGTATTTGTCTTTGTTGTCATTTTTACTCTTGAATTTTTATGTCTCTTTTGCCAACTTCTTTGTTTTTATTACAGTCATTCCAAGCTACATTACATTTTTGTACTACTTATCATAAGTTCTCTGAAGATTACACATTTTTAAGAGACAAGCACGCGGGGTGTGAAGAAAGAGTCCATGTATTGGAGGAGCGGCTACTGTTGGCACAAAAGGCTATGACTGACTTGAGACGGGAGTTTGACGCTTTTGCTGACAAAGACTAGAAGGTGGACGAGACTCTTGTTGAGGAAGCCAGAGAGAGAGCTATTCACAATATTATGAGAACTCGTGTTGAAACTATGCTCGAATTCTAGCATGGGAAAAGCTCTTCAAGACATAAGAAAGACTGTCAAGATCTTCAACAATGCATACCCCGAAGATCCTTTCATCCTCGATGGAGGTAACGATGGAGATGACGCCCCTAAAAGCTCTAGAGCCGCATCTAAGAACCGTCAAAACCAGGACACTAGTGAGGACGAGTAAACGCTTTTGCTACTATGTTTTAAGCATTTCCTTTGTAGTTCTTTTAATTACCCTCAATTATGAACTTGGTTTTTGTTGACTTTGATTTGGTATGCTGGACTTTAGTTCCTGTTTCGTCACTTTTGACGGGATATTGTAGTATCGACTCTCCATGGTCTGATGTTGTTTTTATTCAGTTGTTGAACCCTAGTTGACACTGATGTGTCGAATATTTATCTTGTTATTCAATGAAATTTATTCATTGATACATTACTTTTGTTTGTCATTTTTATAATGTTGTTCACCGATCATTCTCTTGTTATTTTTGTTGTACACATGTACTTATTTTATTAATAGGTATTATTGCGGAATTTAATCGTACTCGAGTGTCAACGGCTGTCAAATCATCTTATTTCTTATCGTCAGTATTATAGACTACATGGATAGTATAATAATGTTATAAGTTTTCACGACATAATAGATAACACCAATCATTGATATTAAGCACTTGCCAGAGGTCTCTGTTGTCGTTGGATGCTTTCAATATTATATTTTTTTTGTACTTGATTTATAAAGATGTCACAGTATGGCATTTGTCGAAGACGTGTAGTTTCAAAATTGTTCGTTGTAATATATGTACGACATGTCAGTTCATTATTTACACTATAAATATAGAATGCTATATATTAATACATCATTAAATGTCAATGTGGATTGTCAGTTATTAATTTTGGTTTACATTTGTAGGTTCATGCACACGTTTAAGTTGTTAAGAGGCCTTCCCCTCTTGAAACATGTTATTCTCCCTTAATACAAGTTATTAGAAGGGGGTTGAATACAAACTTAAGAATTTTGACTGATTCATGCGGATTCAAGTTTGTACTTTGCAAGTTTTAGTGTTTGGAAATATATAGTAAAGAAACTATTTAATCTATGAATTGAAAACTGATAATCAATAGGACAAAGCAAATCAATTTAAAAATTACTAGTGGATTGGTTTTCCACTAGTAAGAATTTTTCTTTCAATAACTCTTGGTCTAAAGAACCAAGCTGCTTACAAATAAGAAATTGAACAAAGAAAAACAATACAATGATTTCTAAATTTTCTATCCTTTTCTTATTTTTGTTCTATTTCTCTTACTTATTACAATGAACGGCTAAGACTATATATCAGTTCACATCCTACATCTATTTTTTTTATCAACAACTAATTTGTAAATTAAAATTACATTTTAGAATGTATTCACTAAAATAGATTGTAGCTTCTTTTCACAGTCTCCTTTGCATTTGTCTTGTTCTGAAAAAATCTTGGTCTTGATCTTTTCCTTGAAGACTGTGTTACCTTGAAAGTCTTCACAATCCTGATATGACTGTCTTCCATTGATTCAGTTTCTACAAAGTTCCAATTCCTTTTGTCCTTAACCAATATAGGAAACATTGATCAATTGATAATTGATGTTAAGCTTATTAATCAACCTTTCTTAGCTTATCCATCGATGGATAGGTTATCCATTGATCAATTAATCTATCAATAGATATCTTGGTTATCCATCAATCCCTTATCCATTGATTATCTTTTATCCTTTGATTACCTTGGTGCTTTCATCCGTTGATGGAGATCCATTGATTTGACTTTGGTTGACCTTTATCCATCGGACATTTTCTACATCCATCGACTTCAACATCTGTTGATCACTTCATTTGAGAAAATTCTGACTTAGAATATTTACAATTAATCAGCCATTTTTCTCATCCGTTGAAGAGCTATCAATTGAAGTCAATAAACATCAGTTAACTAGTTCATAGTATCCATAGATATATTATAATCAATTGATAATGAAACATGACTCAATTGTTACAACCCAATATATCAGTTGATTCATATTTTCAACTAATAATTGGTTTCCTAGTTAACGGATATTTATAGGTGATATATCCATTGACTAGTTACATTTAAAACTAGAATCTATATAAAAATTCTAAGTAATTTGTTATCATCAAATATCATATTTCCTAACAAAACAAACTTAATAAATCGTTATTATTTTATCATTTGTGATAAAAAAAAGTTCGTTACCCTAAGGCAAACGTCTTTGTTACCGTTATTCATTTCATCATAAGGAATTGGGTTATTGCCCCTAGTCGTCATTCGTTGTGGGTGATCAGCCCTTATAGCAATAGTGTCGAGATACTATGCCTCTAGCTATTTTTATATATTATTGTATCGTTCATCGAGCATTATTATATACAAACACAGTTTTCAAATTCATGAAATAGATAATAGTAAACATATAAATAATAGTTTGTCTAATGTTAAAGAATGACTCACACAACATATAAGCATAGCAAACATGTATAATTGAGCAAGGTAGATCATCATTATTCATCAAAAAAGTATTAAACCAGTATCAATCAAAATATGGATGATAAACCAAGTAATAAACCAAAAAGTAATTGTCCAAAAAAATTTAAATACTTGTCTTAACGACTTATTGTAAAGCAAATAAAATATTGGAAAGAGATTACATGTAATGCGCTTTAAGGTGGAAATCGTTCCAACTTATTGGAACTTGGGCCTCGTCCAAGGTTGACTGCATATATGCCCCTCGTGTAGTGACAACATTGACTAGGTAAGTACCTCGTCCAGCTGCCTTGAAGGTGATGAATCTTTCTTTCCCGTCATGTACTCTGTCAAGAAGCCTCTCTTAACGAGTGCTTGAATCTCTTTCCTTAATGCTACATAATCGTAGGCTATATGTCCGTAATCCCCTGACAATTACACCACAATATGGAGTCAGGATTCGCCTTAGGTTTGTTCATATTTGCAGGCCATTTAATGTTATCGCCCAGCTTGTTTAGTTCCATCACCAGTGTCTTCAGGCTAACATTGAATCCATAGCTATCGAATGTTGGTGGCAAGTTGGGGTCTTTCCTCCAGTTAGACTTACTTTGAAGCGTGCTCACATGTGATTCTTCACGTCCACCTGTAGAATAAGGCTTGTAATCCCTTGCTTTTGGCATAATTGATTTTCTATTGGGATGATAGTAATTGTCCTCTTCTTCTCTCTCACCTTTCTCTCATCTGACCTGAGCCATTGTCTTAATTGGCTTGCACGTCGTCCATTGTACTACACGGGTACTTATTTTAAAGGGAGGTTGATGTATCACGCTCCTCATCTGTAGGGGAGTTGATTCTATCCCTTATCAAGTTGTTTCATAGTTGTTGTAGTTGGATATGACTCTACTCCTACTTTCCCGGCATCGACGTTTGACTCCATCTACCCGTCACGCATGCGTCAATGCATTTCTCATCCATCAGTATCTTTTACCTCCGATTTCACCGGGTCAATAGTTGACTTGTTCTTATCTATGCATTCAATAATTAGTCATGTAATAAGCTTCTCTCGTCAACATAGATTCTCATCCGTCGGTACACTCGTCGTCACCCTATTCAGTTGTCAGTTCAATTATCAGTCGTCGGCTCATATTCTAACTTGTGAATTTTTTGGTATAAACACACGTGAGGGGAAGTAAGGAGAAAATGAGAACTGGAAAATATTGACGAGGAGGACCTCATTGATGATGATGAATATGGCCAATTCAAGGTATGGGAGCTCCACAAGGCACTAGAAAAAATTAGGACTGAAAACCACGTCAGAATTGTCAATTGCCTCACCTCTACCCAGGTCCTATAGGATGACTGAAAACCTCAAATTTGATGGGAATACATGTCCAATTGAGTATATTAGCCATTTTAACACATTAATGGAAGTATACCAGGTGAAGGAGCTCACTATGTGCAAGTTATTTGCTACAATCCTGTTTAGAAATGCTCATTAATGGTTTGAAAGGCTCTCACCAGACTCTATTAGCTCCTGGGAACAGATGGGAAAGTTCTTTATTACTCAATTTATAGCTTTTGTTAGCTATGCACCTCTGGTGAATACCTTGGGGAATATAAAGTAGAAGAATGATGAGACCCTAAGAGAGTACTTTAAGCGCTTTAATAACGAGGTATCCAAGGTTATACCAGGAATTGATTTCTTGAGGGAACTCTAAGGACGTGAAACTGGGACCTTCGAGGACTTTTATAAAATTATAAACTAAACTCGAAGCCTATAATTGGTGTGGTTTTGCAATTTTAGAATGGTGCGGTTTTTTATGTTGCTATTTTCATTGGTTTTTTGTAGTTTCGGTTAGAAATTAGTTTTATGCTCATTCCTACATGTTTTGCTAATTATGTATGTAATTAAAGTTTATTAACATGTTTTAATGCAAGTACCGTCTAAATATATGAAAAGCATGAAGGTACATAAAGAAAATTTTATTCAATTTTTACTAACCTTTATAAGAAAAGGGGTTAAATTGATTTCGTAGGAGCAATGTGTTTACTATAACCTGGGGTCGTTAATTAAATATATATTCATATACATTGAAAATTAATATTTTTATTTTGGTATGTTATGAAATTGACTATTGCTTACACTTCTTGTAAATATATTGTGATTTTGACCACTCCTGAGAGTGGTCCAACACTAAATCTTATCAACTCAAAAATATTATGTGATATTATATATGCATTTTGCACTCCTTTTTCCTTTTAACCATGATTTTTTCTCATAATTATGGAATAATATTCTTATTTCTTTAATTGATTTTTATCTCATAAGGTGTTTTTAGCAAGATTTTAATAAGATATTATTTTATATAACAGACATCTAAATGGAAGTGCTATAAAAATTATCGTACCTTGGACCTTTGTACCTTTTCATATATTTACTTCTTATGTATTGACTTTGACTTTCAATATATAAACTTTTGATTGACATTCATCTAAATCTGATTTAACTTTCTATATTATTGTAATTTATACTTTAAAACCTATATAAAAAATATTGTATAATTATATAAATACATCAATATATGAAAATGATACTTCCTCTCTCTCTCTCTCAAGCATTCTCTAATTTATATTAGTATATATTTATAACAATATTTATATTTATTTCTTTAAATAAAAATAGATACCCTACGTTAAAATCCAAATAAAAGTGAGGAGAGCACTAAAAAATTTGGACCCAATTCAACATTTTGTTGGTTGCAGCCTGCAGGTGAATGAATAAGCAAACAGCTAGGCCAACCATTCCAGATAAGCAAAGCCCTTCACAAACCTGACACGTGTCAAAATCTCTCTTCCCAATGAAATTATACTCTGACCCAACAAATCTTGGTTGTTTTTAAGAAAAGCCTTGAGATTTTCAAGTAAAGGGGTGGTCAAAGATCAGATTTTTAAGCCTTAAAAATGGCATCAGCATCAATGTTGGCTTCTTCAACTCTAACTCAATTTCACTTCAATTCTTTTCATGGGTCTTCCAAGATTTCTAAACCTACCCTCTCCACTCCCACCAGGTAGTATTATGTAGATTTTCTTACATATATCTTAGATCAATAAGTAAAGTCCTTCGTGTATTTTCGGGTTTCGGGTTGGGTTCGTATTTGGTAAATGCATTAATCAATCTTTGTGTCATTATTATGAAATTTGATATAAAAATGAATGCATAAGCTTAAAAGAAGAAATTTTTAGCAAACTAGTCATTTCAGGTCAAATTTCATGTGAGACATTGTCACCCCCTTGATGTCACTGTATTGAACTATTTTATGTTGTCCTTTTATGATAGTTTAGTTTAATTAGGTTGATTGATTACTGATATGTGAGATTGATTTCGATTATTTGATTGTGTTATGTTATTTCAGGAGAAACTTTCGATCCGTTGTAACTGCTAGCTCGCGGGTTGATCAGTTCTCTAAGAGTGACATTATCGTTTCTCCGTCTATTTTATCTGCTAATTTTGCAAAGTTGGGAGAACAGGTTCTCTTCTGCATTCCTATAATTGCTACCATATTAAAATGATTCTACGAGAGTCATGCTTTAAAGTTTAAAGTGTATGCTTATTTCATTTATTATCTTGTTTTCCAATTGATACTCTGTTAGTTCTACATAATTGTATTGTTCTTAGTTTCACAAGTCAAGTGATCAAATTTCACAACTTGGTGTGAATTTTGTTGATTTCAGGCATTTGTTAGAAGTTGTAGTTTTGTTTACAAAGATTGAAATTTTCATGTTGTCATTAATTGGGTGTTACAATTGTCTTTGACTCTTTTTAATCGGTCTGCACTATGATACCTTCTGTTTTGTCGAGCCTACTTTGTTATTTACTTTGATGGTTGTACGTGCTAAAAATCCGGTACATTCCATATCGTTTTCCATCCCTGTCTTTAAAAAAGAGATACATCTTACCATATTAATATAAAAACTAATATTACTATTTATAGCATTCTGCTTATATTTAATGATGTATCATCCCCATGTTCCAAGCACTGATATCACTGAAATTGCAAAAGTCTGAAGATAGAAGCTTAATCCTCCCATATTTCTTATATCTAGGTAAAATCAGTAGATGCGGCAGGTTGTGATTGGATACATGTCGATGTGATGGATGGTCGTTTTGTTCCAAATATAACTATAGGACCTCTGGTTGTGGATGCCTTGCGGCCAGTGACAGATCTCCCATTGGATGTCCATCTGGTGTGCCTGTATACATTGCCTTATACTTCAATATGCTATCTTAGTTGGACCAAAATTCTTTTGCTAATGTAGAAATAAAGTTTGGCAGATGATCGTCGAGCCAGAGCAGAGAGTGCCTGATTTCATCAAGGCCGGAGCTGACATAGTCAGCGTGCATTGTGAACAAACTGCCACTATTCATTTGCATCGTACAATTGATCAGGTAAGATTTATGCAAACTTGTGATTAAGTACGCGTTAATATTCATATGAATTTGGCTGTGCATATTAGAGTATATTTTGTGCAAGAGTGGATGTATTATTATTCTATCGGCCTCAATGAAGATGCAGTCATGCGGACACATCAACTACAGTTTACTTCTTTTCTGGTCAGGGTCTTAGTCTATTACTTATTTTTTTACCATCTTGAAAGATTGTGATACCCTTATACTGTTATACGGACACATCAACCACAGTTTTATTTTTTCCTGGCCAAAGTATTGGTTTGTTAAATTATTAACTAGGTACGGAATATAGTAAAGCAACAGATGTGTTTCTACTGATAATGATTTTTATATTCCTTTGATAAGATGGTTATGAATATGAGACGTAATCAACAATGAAGGTAGTGAAAATAGGGTGAGGCTTTTATTAAAACATGTTCAAAGCACATATGAAATTGAAATCCACATCCATGCTTGACCAAAGAGCATATGCATTTTTATGCTTTAAGTAGTTCTGTGGATAACAGGTTCTTACTTCCGGCTAGCGAGATAGGTTTTGATATCTCCTTCTTTGCATATTTGTTTAACCACTGTGACATCTTCTATCTGACAGATAAAAAGTTTAGGAGCAAAAGCTGGCGTCGTACTGAATCCTGGCACCCCATTAAGTGCCATAGAATACGTCCTTGACTGTAAGAGTTGTTCCATTTGAATTGTATTATTTTTGTTCAATTATATAAAGTCTAACGGTGAATTTGATGTTAGTCATCACAATTTATTTCTTTGAATCCTCACTTCTAAGCTTGGCATAGTAGATTTATCTGGTAAATATATGTGGTTGTCAATAACCATGGTTGATTGGTAACAGCTGTTGATCTTGTCTTGATTATGTCGGTAAACCCTGGATTTGGCGGACAGAGCTTTATCGAAAGTCAAGTCAAAAAAATTGCTGACCTAAGAAAATTGTGTGCAGAGAAGGTATTGGATTGTCATATTCATGTGCAGCCTTCATAAGAATTGAGAAATTTATTGTGCAATATATTTATGTTGCAGGGAGTGAACCCGTGGATTGAAGTCGATGGTGGAGTTGGTCCTAAAAATGCATACAAGGTGAGTCGCTGAAAACCATAGGCATCAGTTTTTAATATTTTGTTTAGGAACTCATCATCTATGTTATCTTTGTCAGAGACTAAGCGTTACATTACACGTCCGATGCACACATATTGTAACCAATGACCAAAACCTTTGAATACTGACATAAATAAATAATTACATCATTATAACTCCATCCCGTGAACTGATTACTTGTTCCATTTTATAATTTTTGCTGACAGGTTATTGAAGCTGGAGCTAATGCATTGGTTGCTGGTTCTGCTGTATTTGGAGCTAAAGATTATGCGGAAGGTATGGAAGCCAATCCTGTAATAAGTATTTATGAAAAACCTTTAGATTTATGCTCATTATTGACCATATGTAACCATTTCCTGTGCATAAAATGACCCACTGCAGCAATTAAAGGTATCAAAACCAGCAAAAGGCCAATAGCAGTCCCTGCATGATTTTTGAACACCATCATATCTGTTCAAGTGGATATTTTGTTCCTGCACTCAGTCTTCCCATGTACGTCTGTTTCTAGTTTATTGACATTACACTATGAAATTATGTTATTCCCTGGAACTTATTGTTTCTAGATTCTGATTGAGCACCTGATGTTGTGTGCCGTTATGTAGAGCATTTTTTAGAAAAAAAATAGTTCCGCAAATTATGCCCTCCACGGGATCAACCACATTGTTGTGTGGTAAGCACATATCTATCATCAGTAGATACTTCAAATTACAGTATCTCTTGTAAAAAATTGACCAAAAGGAAACTTCTGATTATGTTTCTGTACTTGTGTGTGAGTGACTGTGTGTTTATCAGGTATTTGCGATTCTATATGAAGAGAGATTTGTTTATCAGGTATTTGCTTGCACAGGTAGCAGGGAGTGGAGAACCAGATAGATTGATTAGATCTACAGCTTTACTGGTTCATATTGTTTTCAGACGCCAAATTTGTTTGATTTCTCCAATCAGTTGCGTATTGAGATGTGCTGAAAGGAGAATTCTGATTCAAACTTCTTGGTAGCTCTTTTCCTTGTAAAAAGTATACATCTATACAAAGTCAGATTGTAGCACTGATCATATATTTGTAGTGAGTTTATTCACTAATATCAGTGTTCAGAAACTACACGATTTGAGTGTCATACAGAAATGTTGTAATATTTTGTAATGTTTAGTCTTTAGTCACAGACTTCAAAGAGTGGAATGAATTTGATTTTCTGCATCTCTGTATTTGTACTAATAAAAAACCAGACCATAAACGAAAACTCATGATGCACAAACAAAACAAGGTCCTATGTCAGAAGTAAATAAGACATGGTCCTCTAGTGACCTAGTGACAGAGCTTCTTAGAGATGAACTCAATGTTGGTTTCAACTTGCAAGATTCTATCTTCGTTTCAATTTAACTGATCATTGTTGAAGTGACAACTCCGAATGGAATGCCTTGACAAGAAAGGAGAGCGGGTTTTCTTTTGGCTTGGAGAGCGGTATTTTTCTTGATCACAAACTATTGCAGCTCACCACATGAGTCGACTTTGGACCAAATTTCCCCTTCGGAGAATAGATGGGGGAGTGCCTAAATGCAAATGGAATAGCCAATGTCCAGCTAAGTAACACCGTTTGGAGAATGAGAACTCAAGCATGCATGTATATCTAGGGTTGAGCAAAACCGAACCGGAACCGAAAAACCGAATCAAATAGTGTAATTTTGGTCCAGTTCGGCCCTAATTTTTTGAAAATTCGGTTTTTTCAGTTTAATCGAATAGACCGAAATAAACATCGATCCGGTCCGGTTCTTTGAAAAATAATTCGGTCTGGACCGAATAGACCGAACTAGAGATATAATTATATAAATATATATATTTTTAATTTAAATATGTATATTTTATTTATAAATTTACCAAATTAGACATATTAATGTACTATCATATTAATTTATATATATTTTTAATTAAATATATTAATTAGACATATTATTATAATATATTATCTATTTTTATATAATTTATATGAATATTTCGGTCCGATTGGTCCGGACCGAACCGAACCGAATTATTTCAATTCAGTCCGTAATATAAATTCGGTCCGGTTCAATTCCAAAAATATTGAAACTTTGGTTTTCAGTCTATTCAGTTCGCTTTTAGACCGAACCGACCGAATGCTCACCTGCATATCCATCAAAATTTTCATCTCAATTATAATTTCTGTATTCCAACGAGGCTGATCTCTGCAAAATTATTCTAGTTTGAACAAAGGTGCCATCATAACAAACAAGTGTTATCACAAATTACAAAATTTTTCCAACTCAACCTATAAGCCCAAAATAAAGGCACTACCAATATACCCAAATTTATTGGCTATTGCTGTTTTGATGGGTATAATAACACACGAAAACTGCACAATTACAGACTCTACAAAGATTTCTGGAGTAATAATTTACAATTTGCACAAACTATGTTACAGCAGAGCACACACGGCTATGAGCAATCACCTAGCACAATGAACTGTGTATCTTGATGGTTTTACTATGGACCCAAAACAGAGGTTGTGTTTACACATCATGTCTGCACATAGGGCATGACCCCTGTCTTGTAAGCCACTTGTCCACGCAAGAAAGATGAAACGTGTGGTGGCACTGGGGCAAGCTCCGTGCAATTTCCCCCACTTGAATATCCTGTAAACAGAACTATACATTTGTAAATGAATAACAGATTATGAGAATGACATTTTTATAGTTTTAGGAGAACTGCAGGACCTGGAGACATATCGAGCAGATGCTTTCATTAGTTTTTAATCCATCTAACATTGCAAAACATGGCAGCTTTCTCAGTGATTTCCTAGACAAGCCTCTGACTGCAACTTCACTGTTAATGTTATATGTCTCATCATAGCTTAAATTAGTCAGGCTTGCTTGCTCGGTGAAATTAATAACCTGTGTTAAATCCTATAATAAGCTTCATATTGATAGTGGCCCAATGAGACTTGGCAATTATATGAACTTTGAAACTACATGAAAGAGCAATACAGGGGCTCCGACCAATTACATATATAATTTCTTAAGAAAAGTGTAAAAAGCCAAAATAAGAAAGGCTACGATGCTAAAGAATGAATCTCTGATAACTGAAGATCAATGGATTTGTATGACAAAGTAAGAAATAACTTTGCTATTTCTAATTTATTTACGGCTTAGAGTGTCATTTGTTAATTGTTAATGCATGCGGTCAATTATATTATAAGGAAATGCCACTAATCCAGATTCCAGAGTTCTATGACAGTAAAGGTATTACAAAGGAATGTTAGGATCAGAGAAGAAGTCACCCAGTGCAGAAGACGTCTGCATTAGGTGTAAGGCTTCGATATATGCAAACTTGCGCTTATATTTTTACAAGGCTGTTTCAAGGGTTCAACCCTGTGACCTAGTTAGATAGATGGTAGCAAGTAGACACTGGACTGTCATGCCAATCACAACATCAAAGTTTGTAAATCTTGTTTTATAATTGCCACCTAGGAGAAGGTGATGACAGATGTTTGCACATTTTGAGGATGCAAATGAGCAGGGCACACAAGACTATAAGTTGTGAGCACCATGAGGCTTCAAAGGCACTTGGAGACTGAACCGGAGAAAAGAAGCATTTCTCAAGAAACCATGCGGAGAAGAAGTGAAAATATGACAGATGTACAAAGCATTATGCAGTTCAATATGATAATATATAGATGCCTAGGTTTATAAGCCGCTGCCCAGGTGCCGATGATACTTCCATCTCGAGTGGAAAGCAAACTGGGTTTTGAAATCTAGGCAATAAACATATTGTTCCATTTCATAGCAAGATATGCAACACTCGATCAGACATTTCGGAAATTGCTTCATTGTTTTGCTACTCATTTACAGGAAAATATGTGTTATCTAATATCTTAGGTATGCGTACCTTTAACTGCGTATGTTCAACTTTAGCAATCAAACAAGTAAATTAGAATCTCAGCATTAAGGAAAATAGACAAACTCCTTAGGCGATTTGTCAAGGCCTGAGTAGACTGAGGTAACCTGAATAGTTCGAGTACTTGGCAAGATATTACAAACTTAATATAACATCTCAAAATCATACAATGGAAGGGAAAAACACCTGTTGATTGTAAGCTGTCAAAATCGCTGGGGGAAGCTGTTCTTCAACAAATCTTCCATGGAGAAGCTCCTCCATGAAATCTGCCTGAAAATAAAAATTTTAAATGAAACTGTTAATAATGAAAAGACAAAATACATGAAATCAAATTTAAAGCAAAATATACAAAAATTCTACACCAGATAAGTATACCATGGATGATGAACTCCAAGAACTAGAGCGCTCCAAACACCAGTAAGCACGAGAAGCTTCCAAAATCTCTACAGATAGGACAGCACCAGCAATGGCACCTAGTCCAGCTCCACGAAGGACTCCAGTATCAGAAGCCTTACCTGCTAAAGCGCCAGTTAAGGCTCCGGTAAAACCCCCAGCTGAAAGTAAGGATTACAACATCAGTGAAGATATCACCGTAAATGGATCATTAGTAGTAGAAAACAAAATATGTTGAGTCGTACAGAGTAATATTTACTTTAGCATAAGAAAGTTTTAGGCCTAGCAATCTACAAAATGACCTTTTAAGTTGGACACACAAAAACTGTTAAAAAAATGCCTTTGATGCATGTAAAAGTGCAGCGTCTGCAAAAGTGAAAGCAGCACATAAAAGATACATTTCCCCTTAGACATCAATATCCATGATCGGAGCAGACACAGTGATGTAAAGATGAATGCCTGATTTGTTTTAGATTATATAATCAACATGTAGATGCATAATATGAGACTAATTATCTATAACATCTGATTCTAGAATTGCTTAATACACCTTCCAAAAAGGTTAGAGTTTCACGGTGAAGTTGAGAAGTCCTAAAAAATATCGGCTACAGAGTATGCTCAGGGTTCAATATTATGTATCGTTAAAGCAGTTCAATAAAATTGTTTAATGGTATTACACGAAGATACATGAACATCATAATTTAATACACATATATCAAACTCTTACGACCTGACAGTTGTTTCACATAGGACATTGAAGAATCGCATCAGTGTAACAGCTAGAGGGACTGCTTTTTAACATCTCCTATCAAAAAGAAGAAGCTTTATATACTATCGAACAGTCCACCACATGAAGGATAGTCATCTTCCTTAGCATCGAATTTGCACTGTCGGACATCACATGTCTAACACAACCCAAAACCACTAGAGTTTCAACACAGCACAATCACAGAGACAAGACCAAAAATGGCATGACTCAATCAACCTAAATATGACCTGAACCGGTCCATTTATCAAACTTCTGTTGCAGTAAAGTTTATATCTTCATTTTTATCAAAATTCTTGAGAGTGTTGGAACAACACGAAATCAATTCCCAATTCAAACACAACCCGAAATCACCATATATCTTAATCAACTCAAGTAATAATGTATTATAAAGTTGAAGGCTTCACCAACAGATTATAAAACTAACCAAAACCATATATGGGCAACTAGAGCTAAATTAAAGGAACTTTATTAGGTATCATGAAAAGTAAACACAAAAAAACAAACCCCATTAACAAAACATACTTATAAATTGAAAATATAGTTAAAAAAAAGGGTAAAAGAAGTGACATACCAAGAGCAAACAATCCAGTTACAGCACCAGAAAAGATACTTGTACTAAACCTCATCAAAAGATGATAAAACCCATTAGTCAACTCTCCATTTGCAGCAGACCCTTGAATTTCCATAATCAATAGGACCTGTACATCACCATAAAAATCATAGCTTTCAACAAGTTATAAACTATAGATATTCCTCAAGATCTTGTTAGTTTAATCATCAATTTTGTTTATATTCTTTTGGGTGTTGTTAGATTAGTTACAGGGAAGACAAGGAAAGAAAATAAAAGATATTTATAATGTATGTACATATGTATGTATGTATGTAAAGCTCGAGTTTTGGACAAGAACTGCGTAGAGCACAGGTAAGAAATAGGGGTATTTTGGGTATTCAATTTTTTTCCCTCTTGAAACAATTTTTGGTTCAAAACAAATACTACTTGTAACGAGTCAAAGACATACGCACACAGGTCCAAAAAATTAGTTCTGAGAAAATACAAAATAGTACCGAATCCACTTGTTTTATTGTAAAAATTAGTAGTGATAAGATCAATTTTTAAAAGGGTATATATAAAAATTACTATTTTTTAAAACTTTTTTTGCAATTTTACTATTTTTTAAATTTTTCTTCAAAAATACGGTTTTACAACCGATGCAACTTAATTCAATTAAAATCAATCTCAAATACAACTGAATGCAACTTTTTTTTGAAAAAAATTGAAATTGCTTGTAGTTGCATTTGAGATTGATTTTAGTTATATCAGGTTGCATTGGTTGCAAAACCGTATTTTTACAAAAAAAACATTAAAAATTATATTTTTGCAAAATAAAAAATAAAAAGAATGTATTTTTGTAAAAATAATAAAAAGTTTGATATTTTTTTAAAAAAACTTTTTTTTAAAACACATAATTCACTTATTTTTATCGCACTTCAAATCGGATTTTAGTGTATTTTCATTTATTATTAAAATTAGGCGCGATAAGTGTGTTATAGCAGACCCCCATATGAATCATTTGCCTTCATTTCTAAATAATTTTAATGTACAACACCTACAAGATCATAAATTTTATGAGAATTAGTCAAAGACTAACCATTAGACTGCATTTTTTTTAAAGATAATTAAAATTTTATAACGAGTCTTTTAAGTCGAGAGAATATTCTGTATATTCACATAAAAGTCCTAATTTTAATTTTATCCGTTAAGATAAATAATTATATCAATGGTGTGATAGGATCAGGACCGATATCCAAATTTTTATATATTTTAAAGTAAAATTATTTTCAGTTAGACAAGAAAGTAGAAATATTTTCAAGACCATAAGTATTATAAAAAAAGAGTTGTATATGTTGTGCAGCACATGAATAAATATCGCATATTTGTGATGTGAAATGTCTCTTTGCAATACATTATTTTTTTTCCCAATAATTATAACTATTTGTGCATTTTGTGATTTGACTGCAGATTCACAGATATATCATATATATGTCTAACTGTAAAATTTGTTCATTTAATCTTTATGCTGGAAAAATTATGATCAGAAAGTAATTACTTATTACAGTTAGTAAAATTTAATACTCCTTTGTAAGTTGAAGTAATCTCCAAGTATACAACTCTGCCACTTTAAACACAGTTTAACTGCAACAGCCTAGAGAACTACACTTTGAGAAATAACGAGAGGTTAGATCTCATAGAGTTCGATTCCCGTTCTCAACCCATGACCTATATGAGCTCGAAGCTTCCTTCGTAACTCCTGGAACTTCGGTTGGAACTTCTGCGTAGTGGCCCTTTCCATGCCTCATTTCACAGGGAACCCCAAAGTGGCTCTATTTCAATATATTCCATTCATATCTCAATTCCGTTCATTTAATATCCCTTTCGTGTGAACCTCAATGGTTGGTTTTATATTTCTCAATTCGAAGCTTCACCACTACTGCAGCACACTTGGGCGTCATCACTGTACACTCTTACTCTCCTCAATTGTTACTAAGCATTAATCGCCACTAAACAGAGTTAGTTCCCCCCAACCGTAAAACTTGTAAACCTATGATCAACTCAAGATTGTGATATGTATTCAATCAACCAACACTGGTATTTGCAGATTCTATGAACACCTGAGAAGCTGAGGTTCGATCTCCAACCTCTTGATGGATAGTAGCCAACATACCACATATGAGAACGTCTGGAATGATACCTAACTTTAGCATATATGCCTGCAACACCATGACATTAAGCATATTTTTAACTTGTAAATGCCCCTTTGTAATGGTATAATAACTGAGCACATCCGGTCTCAAATCAAGGGAGCGCATGTCTGAGAAAAGCTTACTAGCTTTAGAGATCTGCCCGTCCCTGCATAGACCTTGAATCAAAGCCGTATAAGTAACATTATTTGCTAAACAACTTGCATTATCCATCTGATCCATATTTGTACCAGAAAGCTCAGATATTGATTTATTTTGGAAACATTTTATTGCTTCAGTAATCATTCCATTTTTGCAAAGCCCGTCAATCATACAACTTAATGTAAACGCATTAGGCGTCACATGTGCTTCTGCCATCTCATTATACAAATAAAGGGCTGCTTTGGTGTTACCAACTTTGAAGTGTCCATCAATCAAAGATGAATAAGTAACCACATCTGGTTCAAGACCTTTGATTACCATTTCTGTGTATAACCCCATAGCAGCTTCCATGTTCCTCATCTTACAGTGACCATCTATTAAAGTCGAAAAGGTGATCACATTAGGCTTAATACCCTTTCCCGTCATATCTGCACACAACTTAGAAGCCTCGTCCATATTACCTATTTTACAGTAACCATCTATCAAACTATTATAGGTCACAGAATTAGCACTGATCCCAAATTTATTCATTTTACCAAATAAGTGATGTGCCTCCTCTAATGCACCTATACAACAATAACCCTTAATAAGGGTACTATAAGTGAATGCATCCGGTGCACACCCAAAAGCTTCCATTTCTGAAAATAACTTTACTGCTGCAGTCAACTTGCCTTCCCTACAGCAGCTTCCAATCAAACAATTATAAAGAATCAAATTAGGAATAGCACCAAACTTTATCATGCACACAAGATACCTATGTGCATCTGCAGATTTACCTACCTTGCTAAGCCCATCAATAATAATACAAAACGAAACAACATTTGGCACCACGTCTTTTCTCATCATTTCTTGATACAATCCAAGAGCTGCGTAAACGTTTGCCAATTTAAAATAACCATCCATCAAAGCATTGTACGTATGTAAATTAGGAACCAAACTACATTCCTGCATTGTCATAAACAATCTCTCAGCCTCTAAAATTCTACCCTCCCCACATAACCCACATATAAGTGTAGTATAAATCACAACACTTGGTTTCATCGACTTCTCAACAATCTCATCAAACACCTTATATGCTTTCTCAATATCACCTCGACGACAACAACCATCAATCAATACACCATAAGTAACTACACTAGGCACCGCACCACGTTTCAACATACAATCATAAAGTTCCCACATAAAATCAAACCAACCCATCTTAACATACCCATCCAAAAGCGCATTACACGCCTGAATCGAAGGCAACTTCCCCAATTTCCCAAACACCCATCTAGCCTCATCAACCAAACCCATCTCAGACAATGCAATAATCAACACCCCAAACACATTAAAATCCCATTTTTCACCTCTCACTTCATTAATCGCATCGAAAACAGCCGAGCAAGCCCGTTTAGAGCTCCGGGTCTTGAGGATTATTTCTAAGAGGCATTTCATCAAACATCTTGCCTGCAAGTACATTTTCGCGTGATTCAATACATGAATTACAGCAGAATGAAGCTCAAGATTCTTCTTGTAACCAATGTGTTTTGGGGCTGAGTTAAAAAGTTGAAGGGCACGTTTGGTGCTTCTGCAACTGAGTATAGCAATGGTGAGACTTGATGGGTCTGTATGTAATGATGAAGATGAAGAAGATGGGGGTGAATCTGACGAGAAAGAAGAGATATTGATAGATACAAATGGGAGTTTCCCGGCTGCGGTTAACTTATTTTGTAGCCGTAAAATCTTCAACATTGCCTCAGCTAACTAATGCACGTTGCTCACTTCTTGTTTATAAATTTACAAATAAATATATTAACAAGTTTGAGTTCGGTCAAGGTTTAAATTCATTTAAATTTTTCGAGCGGCTCGATTCGTTTTATAAAATTCGAATTCAAATTCGTTTATTAAAATTTTCGCTCGATTCGGTTCGGTTCGTATTATAACATTATTCTTGATTTAGATTAATATACAAGGTTAAAAATTTTTGTAAAATAGATTTAAGATTATTTCTATAAATATAAGGAGTTGGTGTTAACTAAAATAAAAATATTATTAAATATTTATATAATTTCATGTATGTATTTGAAAATCTCTTATTAATAACTCAATCCAATTATATAATTACCTTTTCAATATGTTAAAATTTTAAATTAATATAATAATTTATTAAACTAGATAAGTTGGGTTTTTAAATTGAAAATGTAATTCAATTTAATCTTATTAGATATTAATTTATATTAAAATTTTGTAACTAAGTAAGAATGAAAATGAATTATAATATAATTTATATATAATAACTTCTGAGAATTGATTAAAATTATTAAATAAAACATTAAATATGTTTATGGAGTTGTTTTATAGTCCACATCACTAATATAAAAGGAATTGGAAGATTTAAAATTCAAGAAAAGAATTATCAAATTATTAAAAAATAATTATATAATAATAATTAATGAATTTTAAATTAGTAAATCAGTAATTACTTAAATTATGAAATATGTTTTAGAGATTTTAATTTTAATTTCAAAATTCATTTTTTTAATTGATTGATATACATATTTGAAACAATCTACAAACTAAGCTAGTAAAATGTTAGTTAATAAAGCCTTTCCCGCCATTAAAACTACCTCTAGAGCTCTACAACAATACCTCTTTTCTCTGTTACAAAAATGTCATACATACACACAACTACAACAAATACATACACACATCATCATCAATGGCTTTACTGACAAAAACTTCATTCTTGTTAATGTCTTGTCATTGTACATATCTTTTGGCCTTTTTCGAAAAGCCCATCAAATTTTTAATCAGGCTAATAATCCTAGCACTACTGTTTGGAACCAAGTAATTAGAGGTTATTCGATGACCCATTTGCCTGTTGAGGCGATTAGGGTTTATAATCGAATGATTGGTAGTGGAGTGAAGGCGGATGAGTATACGTATTCGTGTGTTGTTACTGCGTGTGTGAAGGCGATGGCGTTGAGAGAGGGAATGCAGGTTCATGGGAGGGTTTTGTGTAGTGGGTTTTGTGGGAATGTGGTTGTTCAGACTAATTTGGTGAATTTTTATGTGGTGGGGGGAGAGGGGATGTTGGAGGAGGCGCGGAGAGTGTTTGATGGAATGTTTGAGAGGAATGTGGTGATGTGGAATTGTTTGTTATCGGGATATGTTAGGTGGGGTGAGATTGGTATGGCTTGTGATGTTTTTGATGAGATGGTGGAGAAGAATGTTGTTTCGTGGACTACCATGATCGTAGGGTTTGTACGAGTTGGGAAATGTAAGCGAGCGTTGTGTTTGTTTTATGAAATGTGGAGGAGTTGCGTGAGATTTGATCGGGTGGTGTTAGTGGCGGTATTGTCAGCTTGTGCTGAATTAGGTGATTTGAGAGTGGGAAGGTGGATTCACTGTTATTATATGCGTGGGAATTTGGATTTTGAGAATGATGAGGAGTTGGTGCCGTTACATAATGCCCTTGTACATATGTATGCTAGTTGTGGTTGTGTTGATGAATCTTTTAAAGTATTCAAAGCGATGCCAAGGAGAAGTACTGTTTCTTGGACAAGTATGATCATGGGTTTTGCTAAACAGGGTCGTGGAGAAGAAGCTATTGAGGTTTTCCGATGGATGCAAAGAGTTGGGAATAATGATGTGAAACCCGATGGGATAACACTTATAGCTGTTCTGTGTGCTTGTAGCCATGCTGGTCTTGTTGAAGAGGGGCGTTATTTCTTCCACTGTATGCAAAGATGGGGTATTCAGCCAATGATCGAGCATTACGGATGCATGGTTGATATTTTAAGTCGTGCTGGACATCTGGATGAAGCGTACAAATTTATAATGTCAATGCCAATGAAGCCAAATGATGCGGTATGGGGAGCTCTTCTAGGTGGTTGCAAAATTCATAAGAATGCTGGGCTTGCTTCTCTTGTAGCTCAGAAAATGGTTGGGGATCTTGAGCACAACAAAGCTGCTTCTTACCTTGTGCTATTATCAAATGTATACGCCACTACAAAGAAGTGGCAAGATGTGGTCGATGTGAGACGAATGATGGTTGAGGATAGAGTAAAGAAAACTCCAGGACGAAGTTGGATCCAAATAGATGAAAATATTCAAAAATTTATGGCAGGTGAACGGAAAAATATAGATGCACATTTAGTTTATAGAATACTGTCGGATGTAACAAAGGAAACAGAACTATTTGATGCACAATTGGGTTTTGAGGAGTATAAACATTAACCTGGTAATGATTTTCATGAAAATAGCCTAGATGAACCGAAGGAAGATCTTGAGCTACGGACAGTTTCTCAAATCAAAGAATTCAATACTAAGTTGGGTGAAAGACATGAGCACTGGACCCAACCAGCAATGAACATGTTTAAGATAAATGTGAATGCAGCCATTTTTAAAGATACTGGCAAATATGGACCTCACCGACCCGAATGACCAGAATCTGATTTGGGCCTCAATGAATCTTACAGTATTGGACCCATGATTGATTCTTGGGGATGTCAATAGCTTTGCATGTCACTGGTTTACCACCTAATCCTAGTGATAGCCCAATTAGGGATCATTATCTGTTAAAAGCTGTAAGGAATAGGATTGATTATCGTAGGTTACATGATGTTGAAATTCTCCATAATATTGCTCATTGTACAAAAAATTATGCTGGTTATTGTGCAAAATTTCTACCAACTAGAAGTTAATATTGACTCATCGTGAAGTTTAACGGATTTGGTCGATGAGTAGAGATTATTTGTTTACCAAAATGATGATTGAAATTCTTTTTGGTAATTCATGAGTAATCCGGATTTTTGTTTAAGCAGAAGTATTGTATTGCATCATATACCAGGAGTTAGTTGAGAATTCTTATTACTTGCATGGGTTTTGGTTCACAGGTATGAAGTGGTGGCTGTTCCTCACATTGTGGGATGCAAACTGCAGGGGAGCTATGGGGTTTATTCATTTGAGAAGTATGGACGACACAGCATTTACTTTTGCTGCAACCAGGTTATTAAGCTTTACGGGTTTAGGCATAAGGATATGGTGAGTCCAAAGATGAAGAGAACTAGAAATGTGTCAGTTACTCTTTTTGAGTATGCAGATTAATTTGATACGACATTCAGACTAGAGAACAGTGGATCAAGATGAAGCCATCCTCAACCGCAGGTTATTTTTAGGTAATGTATTACATTCAATAGTTTCAGGTTTCATTTTCATTACAGTTTATGTTCTGTTGTGACTTCATGCTTTAGGTAATTGAGCACTCAAGGATAAAATTTATTGTCAATATCATGCATTGCTAAAACATAATCAAAGTTAAAAGAGAAATATCAGTAAAAGAGTTATTCATAAATTTTTCTCAGTAGACTCAGACTATCGCTAACTAAAACATTCTTGCTTCATTTTATGAAGAGAAAAACTTTTAGCATGCCTATTATTTACGGAAATCCCATAGGTTTTTAATACAGTTCAACACTTAGTTAGGTCGAATTCGATTTGAATTTGGATCTTTGTGTATACATGTGGATGTCAAGTGTAATAATATCAATAAAGAAAAATATTTTGTTTCAAAAACAATAAAGAAAAATATTTAAATATTTTATATTATCATATATGAAAATGGATCATTTATTAATTTAATTATCAATTTACAAAATATTAAAATTTATATAGTATTGTGATTATATATTTATACTAAGAGAGTAGAGTGCATGGAAAGCCGTCCTGGAGAACCGTCCGGGGATGCAGAAAGAAAAAATCAAAGCAGGTCACATAACAATTTCACCGTTCCGCGGCGGGATTGAATCGATAAAAAGGGGAGCCTGTTTTCCTCTCTCTTTCTTTATCGCAAGCCGAGTAACCGAATGGGCTACAATAGAAGCATCAGTATTTACTGATTACTGAACAAGAGACAGTGAAGCCTGTCGTGATAGGTGGTGTCTTATATGTGTTCTCTCTCTCTTCTGTCAAATATTACAACTGGCGCTGTCATCGCAACATTGTTGACAAATCTTGTGCAGTCACCTGGCAACTGCCATCCACAATGAAAGCAAACTCTTAATATTTATGTTCTTCATGGTGATGTCAAGCGGAACATTTATTATTACAGATATTTTAGTGAGGGGCTGAGGCTCTGAAGGCTTTCCATGTTTTGGAATATTAGAACTCAGAATGGGTTGAGTTCGCGGTTGAAAGAGTCATCAATATTAAACAATTTGTCAAAGAGTGGCCTTTTATATTTTTATATATGAGCCTGATCAGCTATGAGGTTTGAGGTTTGTTTGTAGTGTGATTCCCAGTTTGAGTGATTTGGAAACCGAATTTACAATGGGATATCCACCGGGAGAGCACATTGCGGTTCCTTTGCACTTAACATTTGGCGAGTTAAAAGAAGTGGTGTAGCATGCAACCGAGGGATACTTATTATATCATGGAGAGGATTTTGGAACCGGAGGGTGTGGATGATGGAGAAGTGTTATTTGACATAGTTGAATCGGGGCATGAACTATGCTTTAGGGCTGTTGGAATGGATTTGGGTTCTGAATTGAAGTAGGAAGGCGGGGCAGATAATTGGACTGTTAAATATTTTCAAAATTCAAAATTAATTTCAAATAATTTTTAACGAGTTTATAAAAATATTATAACCTTACATGGAGTGCGACTTAATCGACTAGTACACATACATAGAAATAAAAATAAAAATAATATATATATATATATATATATATATATATATATATATATATATATATATACGGGAGAATAGAAGGGCATTATTATAGCACCTTTAAAATTGTTTTAAATTTATTTTTCTAATTTTCTGGAGTTTATATATTAAAAAATTATCACTTACCTTCTAATTAGAAGTTTAATTAATTAATACTTCTGGTTAAGAGTCCAATTAGAAATAGTAATTTATTCTAATTTAATTATGAGGCTAACCAAATTAATATTTTTCTTTTAATTAGGAGTCTAATTATTGTTTACTCATAATTGAAAGTCTAATTAGAAAATATTAACTTATTTATCAATATCTTTATATTTTTATTATTATATATATAATTATTATTTTATTGTTATATTATTATTATTATATTTATTAAGAAGAATGCCAGGATTGCTATAAAATAACTTGAATTTTATTTATATAATTGTTTTAGCCATCTTCTATCAAAATTTTCTCTTTATAAGTTCTAATTTATTGGGAGCAAATAATTAAACAAGAACTCTCTTAATATATATGATGATAATGACAAGACAAGATAAGAGAGAAATTTTCTATTTTCATAGAGAAATAAAATGATAAAATTAGAGAGAATTTTTCTATTTCCATACTTAAAGAGAGAAATTTAAGAGAGAATATAAGTTTTCCCAAGTCAATTGTCTTTTGTTACTACTGGGACACTTGAATTATCAATGTATATCTAATAGACTTGGCGATAAAAAAGAAGTTGTTTGCTGACTATTACGGTACTGGAGCAGAGCACTCATAATTAAACAGACGCCCCTGTGCTTAAGAAAACGTAGTTGTAGTTAAAGGCAGCAATGAGTAAGAAACACAATTTTTTGGATATTTATTCACCATCAGCAGATTTAATCGGGGGAAATGAATACCTCATCAGTATAATCTTACTATGTATCCCGGCCCGATCACTCATTCAATTCAAATCAGTTTCGAAACAATGGCACTCTCTTATTTCTGATCCTCAGTTTGGCCTTAACCACACTCTTGAAAACTCTGTCTCTCGCATTCCCTCCGGACTCATCTTCCGCAACTCTCTTACTTGTGCAAAGACTTTTGATACGGTTTCTATCTCTAAATTTGGCTATAAAATTCCTTCGTTTGCGGATACTGTTGAACTCCCTGCAGATGTTCCTACCAGGATTCGAAATGCACTTCCGGTTAGTATATTAAAGAAAATTGTACAATCTTGTAATGGATTGATTCTCGTCCAATATAGCTCTTATGCCGGTTTCATTACGCTTTATTGTGTTTGCAATTTAGTTACGAAGCAACAAAAGTTTGTACCTTTACCCTACTTAGCAGGTTCCAGTCCATGGCATAATATCACTTGTTTTTTGGCTTTTGACCCTTTAGTATCTCCTCATTACAAGATTGTTGGTATGGAACATTATATGTATGGCCGAACGTCTAAGTTTTTCATATTTAGTTCTGAAACTGGTAAATGGAAACATACCAATGTTACAACTCAAGAATTGACTGAGAAAGATACAACAGGAGTTTATTGCAATGGTTCAATTTATTGGATACCCTATACTTATTCCCGGTTTTTACATTGTTCTCGATTTGATGTTGAAGCTGAAAATTTGACGGTGATCTCTATGCCCCGTAGGCCTCAAAGAACTGATACCCCATCTTTACGGTATTTTGGAGGATTTAATGGACATTTAAATCTTGTTTATGTTTGCGATGCGAGTGTGAAAAAATTTAATGTTTTAGAGTTGAACAACATCACTCATAAGTGGTTTATAAAGTATCGGGTAGATATTGATAGTTTAATATCTCTGTTTCCGGAGATCGTTTTGGAGAGGAAAAAGAAAATATCTGAATATGCATTTTCTATATTGAGTGTCATAACGGGAGAAAAAGAAGAAGATTCAGCTATTATCATGACTATTCCTGGCAAAATTGTTTCTTATAGATTCAAATGCAAGAAGATCGATGTGCTATGCGAGTTTCCACAAAAGGAAATTATGATGTATTTTCATTATGCTACTGCGTATCCATTTGTTGTATCCCTCTATCCATTGTGATTTGTAAGCATGAACTATTCTGTAAGAGTTATGTGAGTTTGGTGTTAACATCCTTTAGATAAGTAGTCACAGACTCACAGTATTGTTATTGCTTGAATTATATTTGCAGAGTGTATTCTAAGTTCAGATTTGTAATAGTGGCAGCAACTCATTTCGGATTATGAAAACATCTAACCCATAGGAATCTTGTTTTCTTTAATTTCTTCTTTTGAACATGAATGATATATTTTTGAAAAACACAAGATGGCAAAAAAAGTTAGTATTATATATATTTTTGGGATATTATCTGTGGTACCACTGTACAATTGACTTTTGTCATTGATACTATCACATTTTTTGCTTCTATTCCGTAGTTTTGGTTTTCTGTCTGTGGTAACTTTGTATTTTTTATTTTCTATATATGATACTCTTCTATTAAGTAAAAAGTAATAAATAATAATAAAATGAATTTCAGACTGGAAAACAAATTGTATATTTGAAATCTATGTGAAAAAATATATGAAATAGAAATTCGAATCATATAAAACAGAGTTAAAATAGTAATATATATTAAAATTTCATAACTAAACTTTTATCATTACTCATTTTGCCTCCGTTTTTGTTATTTGCCCTTAAGTACACTAAGTTTGGAGAGGGGGGGGGGGGGGGTTGAATACAAACTTAAGAATTATCTAAATTCTTGCGGATTCAAGTTTGTTCAACTAGAGTGTTTGAAAGTATATATGTATAAAACTGATTGAACTAAGAATGCAAAAATTAAAGTATTGAAAACAGAACACACAATATTAAAATTACTAGTGGATTGGTTTTCCACTAGTATGTTTTTGCTTTCAATTGATCTTGGTAAAAATTATCAAGCTGCTTACAAAGTGTTTTTGTCTTCTACTTTTTCACACTGTATTTTTCCCACACTTACTTTGCTACATGAACTACTAACTTCTTATATAGTAGCTTTCTTCACTTCTAATTCCTATCGACATATAACATTATAAAATTACAACTTATAATGTTTACATGAAAATAGAAATTAGCTACTTGTACAGTCTTCTTTGGACCTGTCTAGTCCTGAAGGTATCTTTGTCTTGATGCATTCCTTGAAGACTGTGTTGCATTGAAAATCTTCACAATCCTGACATGACTGTCTTCCATTGATTCAGTCTCTGTAAAGTTCCCATTCCTTTTGTCTTTAACTAAATTGGGAAACCTTAATCAACTGATAAATGCTGTTAAACTTATCAGTTGATTCTCATTTACTTATCCATCGATGGATATGATATCCATTGATCAGTTGATATATCGATGGATAATTGAGTTATCCATCGACTCCCTATCCGTTGATGATCTCTTATCCGTTGATTGCTTTTATCCGTTGATGACTTGTATCCGTTGATAGATTTTATCCGTTGAGTAGTGTCTTCACTTGTGAGAATTCTGACTTACAATATTTACAATTGATCAGCCATTCTTCACATCAGTTGAGAAGCTATAAATTGAAATCAATAATATCAATCGACTACTTCACAGTATCCATCGAGGCATTACAATCAATTGATAAAGAAACATGAATCAAATGTTACAATCCAATTTATCAGTTGATAAATAAGCTTCAACTGATAACTGGTTTCCTAGTCAATGGATATTTATAAGTCATATATCCATTGACCAGTTACAATGAATTTTAAATCCCTATTGTAATTCTAAGTAATTTGTTATCATCAAAACTCATAATTCCTAACAATCTCCCCCTATTTATGAATATGTGAAATATGCATAAATTTTCTGTTGATGATAACAAAACTCCTAAACATTTTCATTCTAGCAGGAATTACAATATTGACAAAAATAAATTTGAGACAGAGTGATCAAATACCAGTAAGAGATAAATTCTGACAATTTGATGTTGAGTCTGAATCTTCTACCTTCTTCTTCTTCCCCTTGACTCATTCATCTTGTCTTCATTTTCTTTCATCTTCCTGAATAGGGTTGCCTTCAGAATCTTCTCATCCTCAACCCTATAGTCCAATTGGCTTGCAAGATGGTTCAACTCCAGATTGGGCAGTTTGTATATTTCCTAAAAAATATTAATGCATTTTTCTCTGCCTTCCCTATCCTTGTAGATCATCAAGTAGAAAGGTTCATGAAGTACTTTCCTTCCTTCAGGATTCCAAAATTTGATTATGTCATCCCTTTCTTCTTGAACAGGTGTTTCCCTCATCTTCTTCATCTTCTCAAGAATGGCCTTTCCTAGCTCTTCAGTTAGGTAATACTTTCTGTTGAGCATAGTGTAGATCTTCCTTAAGATGCCATATCCTTGATCCAAGACTTGATTGAATGTGAAAGTTGAATGTGATCCATCTTTATACTCAATGTGAAGAAGATCAACATCTCTCTTCCTTTGACCTTTTACTGCAATCATGCCTTCACTCTTGATTGGCACAAAATTCTCAGATTTGGGTTTGAACACTTCTATTTCTCTGGCTTGACCACTCTCAGAAGCTTGACTTTCAAGCTTCACCTCTTTTGGCTTCTCCTCCTTAGCCTCTTTTTCTTCAACAACAAGTTTTATCTTGACTCCAGAAGTGTTTGGTTCATCTACAGGCTTGTTTGCTCTTTGTTTCATTCTTGGCCTCCTTTCACCTTCTTTTCTTCTAGCTTCTCTTATTAGCCTATCCTCCTCATCAAATTTCCTTTGTAGTTGAATAGCTAGTTCTTCTTGTGACTTTTCTTGTTGTTCTTTTTCTTTCACACCAACCACTATTGCTTTGCCCAATAGTTTCTCACCTCCACCTGTGACAGATTTCTCTTTCTTCTTGCCATCTTCAATCAACTTTCCCTTTCCTTTTCTATCACCAGGTTGTGAGCTACTTGAATCTACCCTTATTTCTCCTTTATTTACTGCTTCAAGAATTTCTGGTAATAGGACAATTGGCTCTTGTGCATCAATCTCCTTGTTTTTGCTGGCAATTGAATCAAATTGACTTACAATATTTTGAGCCAATTCCTTCTTTGGATCTTTAGACTTGATCACAACTTCACTTTCTTTTCTCTTTAACTCCTCATATTTCTCCCCCTTTTTGTTATCAGCAACTGGTTCTTGTTCCAATGACTGAGAAATGAGAGGGGTTTTCAAAAGTTTGCTCAGGAGTTTGTGTTGAATTTCTTGATTCTTCAGGATTCTCTCCATGCTAACTTCCATAGCTGACACCCTTTTCTCCAATGCCACTACCTTGTCCTTGGTTGTAGACTCAGTATCAAGTCTTTGCTTGATTCTTGTTAACATTGTAAGGCTGAGTCTTGAATCAATTGTGGAGTCAAAATGCATCCTTGAGCTATCAATGTCCTCCCTTATCCTTTTTAATGCATACTTAGAGCCTGTGACATGCATTTTCTAAATCTTCAAGTTGTCTCTGTAAAAGTTTAGAATTCTTCTGTGCAAGGGATCCTCTACATTCACTTCAGCCATTGATCTCCTGTAGTGAGAAATAATGGCCTTCTCAGTATCAGCCAAACTTGTTTCATCACTTGCCACATCTGGGTCTAGAAGTTCATCATCAGAACTGTCTTCAAAGTCTTCAGGATTCATGTGGGATACATCATCAGGTTGACTAGCTAGATGCTCATTTCCACTCCTGAATTGTTCTTCTGTCTGCACCAATCCCAACATTTGTTCAGCTACTTGATTAATGGCTGCTGCTAGTTCTTTATAATGTGGATCTTCGCGGTGGAAGGTTGAAACATCAAGGTTGACTTTAATCTCATCCTCCACTTCCATGTGGGCATCTGCAACTCCTGCAGGGACTCCATTTCCTCCATCTCCCCCTGACTCCAACCCCAACTCCTGGGTGAGTTCTACTGCAACCTGCTCAGTTTTAGAAGTTGATGCTTCATGAGATGGTGAAATTGATTTCTCTCTATTATTTTCTCTCTCACTCTCTTCTCTCTGTTTTTGCATCAGGATCTCATCCTGGATTCTCACCCCTCCCTTACTATCCTCTCATTTTTCATCACCTGCTAAGGTGGAACTCTCTTTGCTCACACCCTCTCCCTTTTCCACCTCAGAAGAATTTGAGGGCCCCTCATTCACACACTCTCCTTTTTCCAAGGTATGAAAACCTTGCCTCTCACACACCTCACCCACTCCACTCAATCCTAGTAGAGTAGTTGCCACTTGAAGTGTTTCATTGGATGATTCATGAATTGGAATTAATGTGTCAATCGATGGATAAGAAATATCCATCGATGGATGAATATCCATTGATGGGAGCTCGTCGATGGATGTAAGAATATCCATCGATGGAAGTGAACTAGTCAATGGATGTTGGAAATTATCAATTGATTGAATAATATCCATTGGCTTGAGAGAATTTTCAGTAATTTCCTGATCAACCAAGGTGTTAACCTTATTTGGTGATTCATGTGAGAGTGTTGGCTCCACCCTGAGTTGCAAAGAGGGTGAATTTGAAACATTGAAGTTGTCAATCAACACAGTTTCTGAAGAAATAGATTTTGAAGGGGATTGAAGAGAAGAAATAGATAGAGAGTGGGGCTGTGCCTCAAGAAAATTCTGAGACACATCAAAAGAAGAAACTAAAGGCTCCACCAAATTTGCATTTGGCTTTGCAGGTGTATGTGTTCCCTGTGCAATATTTGTATCCTTCTTTCTCCTTTTGTATGGCTGTAGAACTTTGTATCCCTCACCCCCATCTAATGGTCCTGGTTGAGACCTCTTTTCAATAGTTACACCTTGTTGAGAAGGTGCAACTAAGGATGTGTTTAAATCCTTTATGACAGCCTCAATCTGTTGAGAGATTGGACTGGCGGCTGGCTGGACACTCTCAATCTCTCCTTCCTTATCCTTCTGGCTTTCTTGATGTTGGCCAGTTCCCTCACCCTTATCAACCACCTTCACACTCCCCTTAGTTGTTTTTCTTTTCTTAGTTTTTACAACAGTAGTCTTTTGAGAAACTACTGAGGTGGTCTTTCTAGATTTGAGTTTGTAAGGTTGTGCAACTTGGGTAGGAGGGATGAGGGCATTTCCATCTCCCTCCATTGTTGCAGAAGGCAAAGAAATTTGAATACCTGAGGAAGAAAAGGAGAAATTGAGTTTCTTTAGATATACATGCACAAAAAGAGGATAAGTGAGGCACAACTTAGGATGTAAGTTGATTCTCACAAGATCCTTGAAGACCCTTTTGTTTTGCATCCATGGCTCTAGTGACTCCATATCTGCATTAATCTCATATTCTCCAATGGAAGCATTAATTAACAGCATGAAGAATCTGGCAAAATAAATGTTATTTTTCCTAGAGACCTTGGTTCCTAACTTAGCAGTTAATTCATTTAGGAGTAGTGTGCTAAAATTGAAGTACTTATCAAATAGGACATAATAAGCTTTTCTTGCATACATGTGGTAATTGCATCAAAATTACTTATTTTTTCAGAAAATACTTTAATAATAGCATCAAAGAAATAACTATATTCTTTTCTATGATTTTTCCTAACAACTTCACCTAATCCAGTTTCAGCATTTGCATAATTAACAGATTCTAGCACGTCCCTAATTTCTTCTTCAGTTGGTGACCTATCACTATTATTTTCAGGTAATTCTAAACATTCAGATAAAACAGTACTTGTAATGGTATAAGAGTTACCTCTGCAAGTATAAGAAATTACCTTCCCATCTTGTGATACTTTTGCAGAGTTCCATAATTCCTCAACAAAAGAACACACTATTGTGGGTGCTTCACTGAGTGCTTTGGACACTTTGCAGTCTCCCAGAAATCGCATCAACGGATGGAAGTCCACGGGAGCATCATTCATTGTTAGGCATGCTGTGAAGTTATTTTGTTCATAAGTGAACCCAGTGGAGGAAACAATCTTCTTTTGAGGTGCCATGTCTGATTCTTGAGAAATTAGAAAGAACTTGAAAGCGAGTAAGAGAATTCAACAAGAATTAGCTTGAGAGAGAAACAGAGATACAGAAATTAGAGATAGAGAATAAAATAGCAAGTAAGAATGAAATGAGAATTGTAATTGCTATTTATATTTTCTAAGATTAAAATGACTTGAATAGTCAGTCTAATTAAGAATATAACCGTTAAAAAAAATTGCAGTTAATTACTCTAAATGGCAATCGATGGATGTCTTCATCTGTTGACAAATAAAGTAATTAATCAACGTCTATAATTTGATCAACGGATGAATAAAACTTTATAAATTCTATTACCATCGATGGATAAAATAAAGAATTAATTATTTATCGATCGATAGATAACTACCAGGGTAATTATCTGTCGATAGATAAATATCCATTGATAGGGATAAAATTTATCTGTTGATCAAATAAGAAAGAATTTATCAATCGATAAACAATTACTGAGGTAATTATCCGTCGATAGATAAATATCCATCGATAGGAACATATTTTATCTGTTGATCAAATATATCCATTGATAGCTGCAAAATATCCAATGACAATTAACACAGTTATCAATTGATTACTTGGTTTCAACAGATAATTTTGAGCAATGGCTACAAAAAAAAACTTGGCATACATTTCAAGATTGAGTAAAATTAAACATACCTAACTCACAGACTAATCTATTAAAAGTAGATTTATCTAGAGGTTTGGTAAAAATGTCTGCAAGTTGTTGTTCAATAGGGACAAAATGTAATTCAACTGTACCATTCATTACATGTTCCCTAATGAAATGATACATCATGTCAATGTGTTTGGTTCTGGAATGTTGCACAGGATTTTCTGTTATTGCAATGGCATTTGTATTATCACAGAAGATAGGAATCTTGGTCATGTTGAACCCATAGTCAAATAATTGATTCCTCATCCATAATAATTGAGCACAACAACTTCCAGCAGCAATGAACTCAGCTTCTGCAGTTGAAGTTGATACTGACTGTTGCTTTTTGCTAAACTATGACAGAAGTTTGTTTCCTAGAAATTGATAGGTGTCTGTAGTACTTTTCCTGTCTATTTTACAACCTGCATAATCTGCATCTGAGTAGCCTATTAGATTAAAACCAGAATCTCTAGGATACTAAATACCTAAATTTGATGTACCCTTGAGATATCTAAAAATTCTTTTAATAGCCACTAAATGAGATTCTCTAGGATCAGCCTGAAATCTAGCACATAAGCAGGTAGAGAACATTATATCTGGCCTAATAGCAGTTAAATATAAAAGTGAGCCTACCATGTCTCTATAACTTGAAATATCCACTTTAGCTTCCTTAGTGTTTAATTCAAGTTTGGTGGCAGTGGCCATGAGAGTTTTTGCAGAAGAACATTCACTTAAGTCAAATTTCTTTAACAAGTCATGAATGTACTTTGTTTGATTTATAAAGATACCATCCTTAACTTGTTTGACTTGCAATCCAAGAAAGTAGGTAAGTTCTCCCATCATGCTCATTTCATATTTATTCTGCATTAATTTGGCAAACTTTTTGCAAAGTCCCTCATTAGTTGAGCCAAAAATAATGTCATCCACATATATTTGTACAAGAATAGTAGAGCCATTGACATTTCTACTGAATAAAGTTTTATCAACAGTACCTCTTGTGAAGTGATTCTCAATAAGAAACTAAGATAAAGTGTCATACCAGGCCCTTAGTGCTTGCTTCAAGCCATAGAGTGCTTTGAGTAGATAATAGACAAAGTCAGGGAAATTTGGATCTTTAAAACCAAGAGGTTGTTCCACATAGACTTCCTCTTCTAATATTCCATTCAAAAATGCACTCTTCACATCCATCTGGTAGACTCTGAAATTAGCATGTGCAGCATAAGCTAGAAAGATTCTGATTGCTTCCAGCCTTGCAACTGGTGCAAAAGTTTCATCAAAATCAATTCCTTCTTCCTGTGAATATCCCTTTGCCACAAGCCTTGCTTTGTTTCTAGTCACAGTACCAGTTTCATCCATTTTGTTTCTGAATACCCATTTTGTACCAATTACTGATCTATCTTTTGGTTTGGGCACCAGCTTCCACACTTTATTTCTTTCAAATTGATTGAGTTCTTCTTGCATAGCTAAAACTCAATCAGGATCCATAAGAGCATCTTCAATTCTTTTAAGTTCTTCTTGAGATAGAAAACTGCTATACAGACACTCATTTTGAGTAGTACTTTTTGTCTTGACACCATCTTCTGCATTTCCAATGATTAGTTCAAATGGATGGCTTTTTGTCCATTTTCTTTGAGGAGGAAAATTTTGCCTTGATGATGAAGCTTCATGTTCATTTGTATTGAACTCAAATTGATTTGAATTTGTAGATTCATCTATTTCATCCATTTCATCCTTGGTGTATGACTCATCATCCTCAACTGTTTCTTTTCCTTTCCCAGTTGAAGATTCATTATATCTAACACCATTTGCACAATTGCCATGACCTTCTTTCTTCCCTTCTTTGGCAGCAGCATCTTCACCTGATTCTGCAACTTGCTTATCCTTGACCACCAAAGCAATGGATTTTTCTCTCTTCTAACTTTTTTCAATTTCCTCATCTTGCTGTAGTTCCAACTCATAGGTTTTCAAGATGCCATACAGCTTATCAAGAGTATATTCTTTAAAGTCAGGAGATTGTCTTATAGAAACAGTCATTGGTTTCCATTCCTTGGGTAAGGACCTCAAGAATTTGAGGTTGGTGTCCTCAACAGCATATACTCTTCCATATAGTTTAAGCTCATTCAACAGCTTTTGAAACCTACTATATGTATCATTGATTGCTTCACCACTCTTGAAATGAAAGGCCTCATATTTTTGAATCAAGAGTTGCATCTTGTTCTTTCTTACTTGCTCAGTGCCTTCACAGAGGGTTTGAAGAGTATCCCAGACTTCTTTGGAGGTTGTACAATTGATAACATTGTCAAACATATCCTTGTCAAGACCATTAAACAAAATGTTCATAGCCTTTTTATCCTTGTGTACTTCCTTCTCATCTTCATCTGTATATTCACTCACAGGTTTAGGAATGAGTTTGTCTGGTGCCTGAGTACCATCTGCATTTACACTTGTAACTATCTTCATAGGCACTTGTGGACCTTTCTCTATGCAGTGAACATAGGAAGGATCAATGGATAGCAGATGCAAGTGCATTTTCACTTTCCAGGGAAAATACTCATCTTTCTCTAGAACTGGAATCTTTACTCCTGTGTCTTTGTGACCCATACTTGATGTACTTTTAGATCTTAACTTTCTGTATTTTGAAAGCTAGGCTTTGATACCAATTGTTATTTGCCCTTAAGTACACTAAGTTTGGAGAAGGGGGGGGGGGGGGGGTTGAATACAAACTTAAGAATTATCTAAATTCTTGCGGATTCAAGTTTGTTCAACTAGAGTGTTTGAAAGTATATATGTATAAAACTGATTGAACTAAGAATGCAAATATTAAAGTATTGAAAACAGAACACACAATATTAAAATTACTAGTGGATTGGTTTTCCACTAGTATGTTTTTGCTTTCAATTGATCTTGGTAAAAATTACCAAGCTGCTTGCAAAGTGTTTTTGTCTTCTACTTTTTCACACTGTATTTTTCCCACACTTACTTTGCTACATGAACTACTAACTTCTTATATAGTAGTTTTCTTCACTTCTAATTCCTATCGACAGATAACATTATAAAATTACAACTTATAATGTTTACATGAAAATAGAAATTAGCTACTTGCACAGTCTTCTTTGGACCTGTCTAGTCCTAAAGGTATCTTTGTCTTGATGCATTCCTTGAAGACTGTGTTGCCTTGAAAGTCTTCACAATCCTGACAGGACTGTCTTCCATTGATTCAGTCTCTGCAAAGTTCTCATTCCTTTTGTCTTTAACTAAATTGGGAAACCTTAATCAACTGATAAATGATGCTTATCAGTTGATTCTCATTTGCTTATCCATCGATGTATAGGATATCCATTGATCAGTTGATGTATCGATGGATAATTGAGTTATCCATCGACTCCCTATCTATTGATGATCTATTATCCGTTGATTGCTTTTATCCGTTGATGACTTGTATCCGTTGATTGATTTTATCCGTTGAGTAGTGTCTTCATCCATCGACTCAAATATCAGTTGATCACCTCACTTGTGAGAATTCTCACTTAGAATATTTATACTTGTAATTTACACTTGTAACTATCTTCATAGGCACTTGTGGACCTTTCTCTATGCAGTGAACATAGGAAGGAATATAGGATAGCAGATGCAAGTGCATTTTCACTTTCCAGGGAAAATACTCATCTTTCTCTAGAACTGGAATCTTTACTCCTGTGTCTTTGTGACCCATACTTGATGTACTTTTAGATCTTAACTTTCTATATTTTGAAAGCTAGGCTTTGATACCAATTGTTATTTGCCCTTAAGTACACTAAGTTTGGAGAAGGGAGGGGGGTTGAATACAAACTTAAGAATTATCTAAATTCTTGCGGATTCAAGTTTGTTCAACTAGAGTGTTTGAAAGTATATATGTATAAAACTGATTGAACTAAGAATGTAAAAATTAAAGTATTGAAAATAGAACACACAATATTAAAATTACTAGTGGATTGGTTTTCCACTAGTATGTTTTTGCTTTCAATTGATCTTGGTAAAAATTACCAAGCTGCTTGCAAAGTGTTTTTGCCTTCTACTTTTTCACACTGTATTTTTCCCACACTTACTTTGCTACATGAACTACTAACTTCTTATATAGTAGTTTTCTTCACTTCTAATTCCTATCGACAGATAACATTATAAAATTACAACTTATAATGTTTACATGAAAATAGAAATTAGCTACTTGCACAGTCTTCTTTGGACCTGTCTAGTCCTGAAGGTATCTTTGTCTTGATGCATTCCTTGAAGACTGTGTTGCCTTGAAAGTCTTCACAATCCTGACAGGACTGTCTTCCATTGATTCAGTCTCTGCAAAGTTCTCATTCCTTTTGTCTTTAACTAAATTGGGAAACCTTAATCAACTGATAAATGATGCTTATCAGTTGATTTTCCTTTGCTTATCCATCGATGTATAGGATATCCATTGATCAGTTGATGTATCGATGGATAATTGAGTTATCCATCGACTCTCTATCCATTGATGATCTCTTATCCGTTGATTGCTTTTATCCGTTGATGACTTGTATCCGTTGATAGATTTTATCCGTTGAGTAGTGTCTTCATCCATCGACTCAAATATCAGTTGATCACTTCACTTGTGAGAATTCTGACTTAGAATATTTACAATTAATCAACCATTCTTCACATCAGTTGAGAAGCTATAAATTGAAGTCAATAATATCAATCGACTACTTCACAGTATCCATCGAGGCATTACAATCAATTGATAAAGAAACATGAATCAAATGTTACAATCCAATTTATCAGTTGATAAACAAGCTTCAACTGATAACTGGTTTCCTAGTCAACAGATATTTATAAGTCATATATCTATTGACCAGTTACAATGAATTTTAAATCCCTATTGTAATTCTAAGTAATTTGTTATCATCAAAACTCATAATTCCTAACAGTTTTACATTATTTAAAAGTCTATTTCATGTATCTTTTCACAAAAATTTCAAATATACAATTTATTTTGTAGTCTGAAATCGATTCTAATATTTTTTATTACTTTTTACTTAATAGAAGGGTACCATATGTAGAAACAAAAAATACAGGTTTACCACATATAGAAGCCAAAAATACGATGATACCATTGACAAAAACCAATTATACAGGAGTACCACATAGAATATCCCTATATTTTTTGACATACATATCAAAATAAATCAAATTAAGTTTTCCTTTATCAAAAATAAGATTGTTTGTTAAATTTCTAAGTGTAGCGCATCTCTTCTTCATATTAGTGGAATATATGATCCGAAAAGAAACAATCTAATAATTTACGGTAAACCCAAGGAATATTTATATACTTATATATAAATAGAACAAATTATAATTATAAAATGATTTTTATTAATATTTAAATTACATTACAAAATTTAATTTGCAACATCTGTATTCTTATACTGAAAAATGGCCTTTAATATATACCTTTCATTCTATTATTTATACATTTAAAATATAATTCGTTATTTTCATTTTATATATATACAAGTTTATAACCCGTGCAAATCACGAGACAACTAATATTTAAGTAAATTTATTTTTTTATTTATATTTTTATTGATATTTAATATATAATTTTATAATAATAAGAATTTATGTTAATATTATATGTTCTCTTTTTATATATAAATTTATTCTATTTAATATAAATATGTTATAATATAGACCCGTGTTAAAAATAAAATTTTAGTTAATATAGATGTTTATATAGTTAGAGCCCATATTATAATAAGTAAAGTTATAAAATTTGGACTCATGTTATAAATATATAATTAGGTCTAAAAATTAAAATTTTAGTTAATATAGATATGTATATATATTTAGGACCCATATTATAATAAGTAAAATTATATGTAATATGTGTATATTTTTTAGGCCCGTGGTCCAGTATCAACGACCGACCGACTAACCAACCAAAATTTTTAATTTTTCGGCTATAATAATATAGTATAGATATTTATTTATTTTTGTGATAAAATAATAAGGAATATTTTTTTAAATGACCTGAATTGGTAATGCAAATGAAATATATTATGATTTGTCTTATAATCAAGGTGAAACATTCTCAACAAATGACAGATTTGCATTCCATTTCTCTGCGTACTGTTCTGAATTCTCTCAAAGGTGATGAAAAATGCTTAACTAATAATAGCCAAACTCTATGAATATTTTTTAACTTTTTTATGAAAAATGCTAGAGACCCCAAATATTATCTCAAATGTTGAGTTGTCAGGTTTGTAATTGGTAAATTTCCTGTAATAATATGAGACCCCGCGTGCATATATATGCGCCGACGAATTAAAATAAAACACGTATCATGTCATATCATTTGATAAAAAATTTGGGACGGTTTTTGGGGTCCCTAGCATTACTCTTTTTTCAAAGTAACGAATTTGCTTTTCAAAAAAAAAAAGCATTACTCTTTCTTTTTTTTCCAAAGAGAGTTTGGATTTTAATACAATCCTATTTATGTAAATCAGTCTATCTAATAACCAGAGATTATAATCTAATCTAGCAGACAGACAGACGAGATTATAAAAAGAAGTTGTTTGCTTGACTATTACGTTACTGGAGCAGAGCACTTATAGTCAAACAGACGCCCCAGTGCTTAAGAAAACATAGTTGTAATTAAAGGTAGCATTGAGAAAGAAACACAATTTTTCGGAGATTTATTCACCATCAGCAGATTTAATCGGGAGCAATGAATACCTTCTCAGTATAATCTTACCATGTCTCCCAGTTCAATCACTCGTTCGATTCAAATCAGTTTCGAAACAATGGCACTCTCTTATTTCTGATCCTCAGTTTGGCCTTGACCACACCCTTAAAAACTGTCTTTCGCATTCCCTCCGGACTACTCTTCTTCTGCAACTCTCTTACTGGTGCAAGGACTTTTGATACGGTTTCTATCTCTAAATTTGGCTATAAAATTCCTTCGTTTACAGATACTGTTGAACTCACTGCAGATGTTTCTACCAGGATTCGAAAGGTGCTCCCTGTTAGTATATCAATGAAAATTGTACAATCTTGTAATGGATTGATTCTTTTAGAATATCTCTCTTATGATCATTTTATTAAGCTTTATTGTGTTCGCAATTTAGTTACAAAGCAACAACGTTTTGTACATTTACCCAACTCAAAAGGTGTCCATCCACGCTATTTAAAACCTTGTTTTTTAGCTTTTGACCCTTTAGTATCTCCTCATTACAAGCTTGTTTGTGCGGTACATTGTATCCGTGAATATAGCCTGCAGCTGTATAAGTACTTGATATTTAGTTCCAAAACTATTAAATAATAGTATAAGATCCATTTGGACCTCTCTTTAACACCTTAAAGTTTTATATGAGCTAGTTACTGAACATGGTATCAGAGCTCAGGTTGGCAGGTCCCTGCCTCCCCCAATATTCTCACAATTTATGAGGGACACAAAGACAAAACCTATGCCCAAAAAAGGGTGCCCGTGATCCACTCTTTAATCCAAAAAATGGGATTTTGAGTGAGGGGAAATGTTAAATAATAGTATAAGATCCATTTGGGTCTCTCTCTAACACCTTAAGGTTTTAGATAAGCTGGTTACTCAACAAAAATTGGTCAATGAAAACGTACCAATGTTACAACTGAAGGATGGATGATGCACGATGCAAAAGGAGTTTATTGCAATGGTTCGATTTATTGGATACATCATAATTTTAATAGGATTCAAGATTGTCATCAATTTGATGTTGAAGTTGAGAACTTGACTACAATCCCTATGCCTAGGATGCCTCAAAAAGCTGATAACACTTACTTCCGGTATTTGGGAGAATTTGATGGGCATTTAAATCTTGTTTATGTTCGCGATGTGAGTGCAAAAAAATTTAATGTTTTGGAGTTGGACGATGTCACTCAGAAGTGGTTTATTAAGTATCGGGTTCATATTAATCGCTTGATATCTCCATTTCCCGAGATTGTTGTGGAGGGGACTAAATATGCATTTTCCATATTGAGTGTCACAAGTGGAGAAAAGGAAGAAGATTCAGCTCTTATCATGGCTATTCCAGGCAAAATTGTTTCCTATAATTTTACGAGTAAGAAGGTCGATGTGCTACGCGAGTTTCCACAAAATGAAATTAAGATGGAATTTCATTATGACTCTGCGTATCCGTTCGTTGCATCCCTATATCCCTTGTGAACATAACTATTCAGTAAGATAAGTTGTGGATCAGTATTGTTATTAGTAGCTAGCTAGCTTGGATTATGTTTCGATAGTTTTTGAGTTGCCCTTGTTTTATTTCTTTGCGCTTGTTTTATTTCTTTGCGTTGTGTTTTTACTTGCATGCTGGACCAAAGTTTAATTATGTGACTAGGTCTTATGTCTATGGTCCTAATGCAAAAAAATTTATGTTCTTAATCATGTTTATAACTTGCCCGACCCGATTGCCATCCCTAGTACGTAATAGTATTAACTAAAATGAATTGATATTAATTATTAATTAAAATGAAATAAGAGTATAATCACCAATAAAATAAAACAACGATTACTAGTAACAAATAATTTAATTAAGAGTTTGATAAGTCAAGTCAAAATTGTGGGTATTTGGGCGAAGTCCTACAAATGTGGGTAATGCTGGGAAACTGAACTTAAATGTTTGAGTATATGTGATTAAGCAGAAAAAAAGGGAGGGAGATATGGGTATATGCTCAGGGGAGTCTAATGATTTAGATTAATTAATTTAAATTTAAGGCAGGTTAATAAGTGTATGGTTATTTTTAAAAGCTATGTATATTAGATATGTATATGTTGCAGTAGTTTTTGCATATTGAATTATAAGTGTTGATTTGTATGACCATTGACTCTTTAAAAGCATGCTATGCAGCTGATTAAGGAAAACCTTAATATGTTCAGAGTAATGGTTTTTGTTATTGGATTGTATGCAGTTAGTCATGATAAAATTACCTACATATGCATTAGGTAAATATGTATGCTAATTAGAATATATGATGAATATGAATTTAGAAAATCAAGCATTGAGTTTAGGTAGTATGACCTCTGTTTCAACATGTTTCGAATTATTATAAGTATTGAAACATACTAGAAGTATTTGCAGAGGCAATGAGTAAGAAACTCAAATCATCAAAGTTATATTCACCAGCAGCAGATATAATCGGGGGCAATGAATATCTTCTGATTATAGTCTTACCATGTCTCCCAGTTTCATCACTCGTTCGATTCAAATCAGTTTCGAAACAATGGCATTCTCTTATTTCTGATCCTCAGTTTGGCCTTAACCACACTCTTGAAAACTCTGTCTCTCGCATTCCCTCCGGACTCTTCTTCCGCAACTCTCTTACTTGTGCAAAGACTTTTGATTCGGTTTCTATCTCTAAATTTGGCTGTAAGATTCCTTTGATTTCGGATACTGTTGAACTCACTGCAGATGTTCCCACCAGGATTCAAAATGCACTACCGGTTAGTATATCAATGAATGTTGTACAATCTTGCAATGGATTGATTCTTTTCGAATATTTGATTGCTCATACTTCCTATATTTTGGAGAATTTGATGGACATTTAAATCGTGTTTATGTTCGCGATGCGAGGGCAAAAAAATTTAATGTTTTAGAGTTGGACGATGTCACTCAGAAGTGGTTTATTAAGTATCGGGTTGTAGGAGTAAGGACAGTAGTATTTTTTTTTAAAACAAAGAGATAGAAATATATTTATAATACTACATTTTACTCAAAACAGGTATATTGTTTATTCTCAATTAGGTCACACGCACTACATGCTACCCTCCTTACTCTTTAATACTCTCTCATGTTGTATTGCTAGTACGTTGTTCTGAAGTTCATTTTGATCCTTCGTAGCCCTTATACAATCTCGGTCCCTAAATAATTATTCATTTTGATTTTTTTTTTCTAGTCAAATTTAACTAATTTTTGACTAGAAATTAAAAATTAATTTTTATAATTTTAAAAAATTGAAAAAAAAATATTTTAAAGTAAATTACATATATACTTTTTAATAATATAAAATTTTATTTTTTCAATTATATATTATATCTAAATTACAGTAAAAAATTGGTTAATTTAACCGTACTAAAAACAAAATGAACAATTAAAAAAAGACGGAGGAAGTAATTAAGAACTTTTAACTTCTATCGGTTCCGTTTAGCTTATCTTATAAGTTGGAAATTGTATGTAGGGGGTGTTTGGGGGAACTTTTTTTCAGAATAAGTCAACTTATTTTAAGACAAAGTTAGAGATTCCTAACTTTTTTCTGAAAAAAAGTTAACTTTTTTTTGCAACTTATAGAATCTCAAATATACATTAAATACTTGTATAAAAAACATTTATCAAAATATGAAATTTTTACCCAAAAATAAGTCCAAAAGGACTTATTTTTAAGTCAGGCCAAACAGGCCAGTAATTTCCAACTTATAAGTTACTTATATGGTATCCCAAACACAATTCCTCATCCCAAATTAGTACTCATAAAATATGGCTGCACTATATAATAAAATTTTAGGATAAAAATCTAATTAATCAAATTGAATTTATATTTAAAAAATATATATGAACGGGATCATTATGGGAATATGAAGTAGAAAACGAAAGAATCTACTCCTAATTGTCGGTTGAGCTGCTATTTTGGGAATCAAAACTCTATGTCACATTGTCACCGTCATCATCAAATAGTTGTTTAGGTGATTTAAAATTAATTTATAATTATAAATATTATTAGTAATTTTTTGAAAGTAAAATCAAAATATTATAAATATTATTAGTAGTTGATAAATCATTCAACCAGCTTTTTGCTTGATAACGCCCATATCTTTGAATATATTTTTATCTTTGAATATATTTTCCTCTGAAAAGGACTAGCGAGTACACCATTGCGAGACCAATTTAGTATTTCAAAGCACGAGGTTCCGTTTGATTCACAAAATAAATTAGACGGGAATCAGAAATAATATTGCATCAAAATGTTTGAAATGCTTATTTATATAAATTTGTTCCCAATTTTTTTTGATTGAAATGTTTTTTCTTAAAATAAATATATTTAATCACAAGATTTTGAATAACTACATAACAACACCAGCTCCAACAACGAAAACAAATTAAAAATCTGATGGTGCATAACAAAATTTTTATTCAAACAAAATGAAAGTATGAAAAAGATATTGAAATAATTCGATGATCCGCATGTTTATTCGTTTATTTGATAATAATTGATAATTTATCTCTCAATTTTTTATTTGTTAGATACCTCAAATGTTAACCTAAAACTTGTTAAGGTTGGTATATATTATAAAGATTTATCTCCGTCCATCCCATTTTTATTTTTGAATTTGATTGATTTTTATTTTAAAATTGTCTCCAAATAGATATTCCCTTCGTTTAAAAACAAATGTTATTTTGAGTTTTACATATATTTTAAAATTAAAAAAAGTTTACTTACATAAATTAACTTTTTAATTTTTTTCTCTAAATAAAAATATTTTACATTTTAAAATATGAGTAGAAAATTAAAACGACATTAATTTATTTTAAATTGAAGAGAGTAGTGTTTTTTAATGTATAAATAAAAAGTCCGCTAACTTTGAAGTCAGCGTGACACTGATTTTCATTTTTGGTCAAGTGTCAGCATCGCAGCATCTCCAAAGAGTAATAGGTAAAATGGTTACCGATTATATAAAATTTTACTGAACCGTAAGAATCCGTACTCCAATAGTATTAATCATAATGATTAGTTATATTTAAAAATATTATTTTATATATAATTATATAATTTACAGCTTAACAGATATAATTTAAATAAGATAAAAAAACTGACATGAATATTTTAGATAATAACTAGAAACTCGATAAATATAGAAGATGAGATAAATGATATCTATAATTTTTGCTAACAGATCTTATGGTTAGAGGGACATATATTTTAGCTAATATATATTTTACTAGCACCTAGCCTTTTTAACTAATAGGTGGTAATGGTCGGAGATGCTCTGACACTATTAATCACACGTGATTATAGTTTTCGTAGATTTAAACAAAATTTCTGTAGCTAAATTAGCAAATCGAGAAATTATTAGGTGTCGGCAAAGCTCATCTTGTAGCAACTTACCATATAATTACGATATATTTGGAATAATTCATGTCTATCCTACAATAATTACAAAAGTTTTTTCTGGATATAATTCCATTATAATTTGCTTCTCATTTGGCTTTTTAGTTAGTGTATGTTAGAAATTCAAAAAATATACTTTTTTAAAATAATGTGATAATGCTAACACGATATGTGAAGTTAAAATTGAGGGGTTCAATGTGAACCTAATTTTTTTTTAATTTATTTATTATTTTCATAACTAATTAAAATTTTATAATTTACTAAGTCACTGACATATCATTTGAAAAATATTTTGAGAATATTTTTAGAATTTTTAACATTACTCTTTTAATTATGACTAGATTTAGGAAAAAAATTGATTAAATTTTTAGGATCTCTAACATTTTCCTTATTCTTTTATGTAGAAAATGGAAATACTTCATCTAGAATTAGTAATTGTGCGATTATTACTTAAATAAACAAGGCAAGCTAAAGGTTTACTAAAATTACGCTTTTGATACTTTTGGTAATTATTTGAGTTAAATGATTAGAGTACTATCAATTAATTACCGTGTTTTGATTATTTTAGAACTTGCATCAAATCAAACAATGAAAAAACAAACTTGAACGGATCCAAGTATAATAAAGATGATTTTCAATTTTTTTTAAACCAGATGATTTTCAATTCTAATTACTCATTTCTTACTAAAAGTCTTGACTGTATTCAATCCCGATTATGCAATATTTTTTAAAAAGTTCTAGGCAACTTAAATATTGTCTAAAAAATTATCCTAAATACTGAATTGTCATATGTGTAATTGGTAATTTTTCTAATAATAATATGGTATGTGTACATGTTCACCACTCAATTTAATAACGTGTGTTATTTTATTTTAAGTATTTAAATTGACCATGTTCACCCTACATGTGGTAACCCTAGTTGTATAACATTAAATGTAGCATACACTTGTGTGAGAGAACAAAAAGGGCTGCCCTTAATTCATTTGGGGCTCTTGGCCAACAAATACCTTAATGAGTTTAGGAGCAATCCAACCTGACCTATCTCAGCATTCAGAAAAAAGGCTATTGCAGATTTGTACATTGACTTCAAGGAACATGTGTTGAGGAGAGCAAAGAGGGAGGTTATAAAGATAATCCATGGGACAAATTTAAAACATTATGCTAAACTATGAGATCATAGAGCTGAGGTCCTTACCAGAAATCTCAATTCAATTGTAGAGCTTGAATTTGAGGAAGTTTAGTACATTTCATTTACTAGTCTCAGCAGTAGTAGTTAAGTCTTATTTAAACTTTGTACTTTTTGAAACATGTAATCCTTGAGTTTTTAAAAGAATGTATGTTTGTTTTGGGAGACTTAAATATGGGTACAAGTTAGGTTGTAGGATAAATGTTGGCCTAGATAGTACTCATATTAAGACATTCTATAAAGGCCATACACTTACAACAGTGGTTGTTGACCCTAACAACTGTATGTTCCCCCTTGCTTATGATGTTGTTGAAGTAGAGAAAGTATATTCTTGGAAGTGGTGTTAGGTGGACAATAATAAGTGATAGGCAAGAAGGATTGATCCATGTGGTGGAAGAGTTGGTGCATGCATGTGTAGAACATAGATTTTATGTTAGGCATATGCACAACAATTTCAAGCAAAAATATCTTGGGAGGTCTTTGAAGGATAAAATGTGGCCTTGTGTTAGGTCACCCAATGTAGAAGCTTTTACAATGTATATGTAAGTTATGAAAGATGAGAATCCTAGAGCTCATGACTGGCTTGCTTCAGTATTTGCACACCATTGGTCTAGGTCACACTTCATAACTGCCAATAAGTGTGATATCTTGCTAAATAACATGTTTGAATCTTTCAATATGTCAATTATTTTTTTTAGACAAGAAGGTATTCTGGTCATGCTAGAAACGATACGGTAGTATTTGATGATAAGACTACAAAACAAAAGGGAGAAGTGTTAGCATTGGGCTGATACCAGGATTACCCCAAAAACAAGAAAATTAGTTTAGAAATTGTTGTTACTCTGTATATGCAGTGTATAATCTATTTAAAATAAACCAAAGTCAGATGATGTTGGGAAATTATATAAGTCGTTTGATTCATGTAACTTTAAGTGTTTCTAGTATATATGGTAAAATTTTTATCTTTTTAATTATTTTTCTAAATAGTACTCCGTAACTTTTTTCTCCTCTGGGCGTGTAGCTGAGTTGGTGAGAGCAGTGGTTATTGACCAAAACTTCTTTCTCCAAAGTACTACTGTAGTAGCATGTGCACGTACTTGGACCGTCCGAGATCGAATACTAGAAGTATTTGCAGAGGCAAATGTCAGTGAGTAAGAAACTCAAATCATCAAAGTTATATTCACTATATATAATCGGGGGCAATGAATATCTTCTTAGTATAGTCTTACCATGTCTTCTAGGTTCATCACTCGTTCGATTCAAATCAGTTTCGAAATAATGGCATTCTCTTATTTCTGATCCTCAGTTTGGCCTTAACCACACTCTTAAAAACTCTGTCTCTCGCATTCCCTCTGGACTGATCGTCTTCCGCAACTCTCTTACTGGTGCAAAGACTTTTGATTCGGTTTCTATCTCTAAATTTCACTGTAAGATTTCTTTGTTTTCGGATACTATTGAACTCACTGCAGATGTTCCCACCAGGATTCGAAATGCACTACCCGTTAGTATATCAATGAAAATTGTACAATCTTGTAATGGATTAATAATCCTTGTTGAATATTACTCTGCTGCTCGTTCTTTTAAGTTTTATTATGTTCGTAACTTAGTTACAAAGCAACAAAGGATTGTACCTTTACCCAATTTAAAAGATGTCAATTGACGCAGTATAATTAGTTATTTTTTGGCCTTTGACCCTTTAGTATCTCCTCATTACAAGCTTGTGGGTGGGGAACATTGTAATTATTCGGATCACCCGTTGTCTAACTTCTTGATATTTAGTTTCGAAACTGGTCAATGGAAAGATACTGATGTTAAAGGTGATGGTCTTAGATGGGGTATGCACAATGCAAAATGAATTTACTACAATGGTTCAATTTATTGGGTACACAAGGGCTTATATAAGATTTTAGATTGTTACCGATTTGATGTTGAAACTGAGAACTTTATACTGATCTCTATGCCTAGGATGCCTCGAAAATTTGATAGCTCTTACTTCCAGTATTTGGGAGAATTTGATGGACATTTAATTCTTTTTTATGTTCAGGATGTGAGTGCAAAAAAATTTAATGTTTTAGAGTTGGACGATGTCACTCATAAATGGTTTATTAAGTATCGGGTTCATATTAGTCGCTTGATATCTCCATTTCCAGAGTTTGTTGTGGAGCGGACTAAATATGCATTTTCCATTTCCATCTTTTTGTTTGATAAAAACACACATATCTTTGAATATATTTTTCTTTGAAAAGGATTAACGAGTACACTTCTATGAGACCAATTTAGTATTTCAAGCACGAGGTACCTATTGATTCACAAAATAAATTAGATGAGAATCAGAAATAATATGCATCAAAATGTTTTAAATGCTTATTTCTAAAAAAATTTCGATTGAAATGTTTTTTTTTTCTGAAAATAAATATATTTTTTTGTTGACAAGAGATACATACTTATAGATGAGTTGTATGTAAATACAATACCGGAAAAAAGGAGTTACTTTCATTCCATAAGTCTATCATCTAACCGAATTTTAGATAATAAAATGTTAAAGATCGAGAAGAAAAACACCCCAAAAAAAGAACATGAAACAAACTTATCTGTATTCCACTTTAACTGATATGGGTACATTCCAATATATAAATCAGCTTGCCCGAAGTAAAGATCGTACATTCCAATCAACAAAAAACGTTTGTCGTCCGATCCGATCCAATCCTGAAAACGCTAAAAGCACATCTGAAATTATAAAAAGAATAGAATAATAAGTGTCTAAAATATGTTTAATATATATCATAATACATACATATATATATAACTCCCAATATATAAAAAAATTCATTCAATATGACACTAAATCGTCATTCAATGACATATAATAACCATCATATATGGTCAAAAATGTAATAAAAATTGGCACCGCCTCATAGAGGAACGCATATGATACCAAAATCGTTCAAAAAATTCATATTTAAAAGATTTGAAAAATTGATTTGAATGATACGAAATAGATCTGAAAGATATAAAAACAAATCAGAGAATTTTAACATAAAACTCTTTAAAAAATATAGATAAGAAAGATTTTGATAAGAATATTTTTATCATATAATAGAAAAAGATTTTGAAATGGAGCTATTAGCCAAAAAAACCAATAAACTTTATGTTTTTTTTGCAATTTAACCAACGAACTTATTTTTTCTCACCTAAAATGAACAAACTTTAAAAAATTGTGAAAATATACTAACCATGGTTAACTATTATATATATATATATATATATATATATATATATATATATATATATATATATATATATATATAAGGTCCTGCTCAAATAGAAAATAATTTAGAATAGAAAATAAAAAATAAGATCTACACCACATATTCAATCTAATCTAATGGCAAGGGGAGCATCCACACACAAATCAAATACACCCTCATACACTCAATCCCACATAATCCCTCCGTTTTTAATTTGATTTTTCCCGTTAATTAGTGAAGTTTTTTTCAAATCTAACTTCACCACATTTTTCTCCATCTCCCAACAATCAGTTTGCATACCATATGTGATATATTCCGGTGACTTTTATTTTTTCGACGATTTTCATTATTTTTTGTGAACCAGGATATATAATTTAGTGATTTCTGTAATACAAATTAGTGATTTCTATAATACAAATTAGTGGTTTCTGTAATATAATTTAGTGATTGAAGTTTGAATCTGATAAGTGACGAATTTATTTTAATTATAAATTATATTTGCCGAAATATAGCACATATGGTATGAAAACTGATCGTTGGGAGATGAAAAAAAATGTGGTGAAGTTAGATTTGAAAAAAACTTTGCCAATTGACGGGAAAAATCAAATTAAAAACGGAGGAGAATAGATGGGATTGTGTGTGTGAGGGTGTATATAATTTGTGTGTGGGTGCGACAGGTATAATGATAAGGTTTTCTATTTCTCATTTAAGCTATTTTCTATTTAAGCAGGACCATATATATATATATATATATATATATATATATATATATATATATATATATATATATATATATATATATATTTGCCAATTCATATCAAGTATGTTATATTGAATTAAATACATAACAAATTATTAAATAAATTATTTATTAAATGTTATATTCTCTTACAATTCATATTATTGTCTTTATTACTAAAATAGTAATAATTTTTTTCATTATAGATTATATTAGAAATTAGAGAATTGTATTCTTAATTTTTTAAATTATTAGCTTTTTTCTATTATATTATAATTATACATATATAAGTGATGTTGTTGTTGAAGTAGAGAAAACATATTCTTGGAAGTGGTGTTAGGTGGACAATAATAAGTGATAGGCAGGAGGGATTGATCCATTGATCCATGTGGTGGAAGAGTTGGTGCATGCAGGTGCAGAACATAGGTTTTGTGTTAGGCATATGCATAACAACTTCAAACAAAAATATCTTGGGAGTTCTTTAAAGGATAAAATATGGGCTTGTGTTAGGTCACCGAATGTAGAAGCTTTTATAATGTATATGGAAGCTGTGAAAGATGAGAATCTTAGAGCTCATGACTGGCTTGCTTCTGTACCCGCACACCATTGGTCTAGGTCACACTTCACAACTGCCAATAGGTGTGATACTTGTTGAATAACATATGTGAATCTTTTCAATAGGTCAATTACTTTTGCTAGACAATAAGGTATTCTGGTCATGCTAGAAATGATAAGGGATTATTTGATGATGATACTACAAAACTAAATGGAGAAGTGTCAGCTATGGGGTGATGCCAAGTTTACCCCTAATATAAGCAAATTATTTGAGAAATTTTGGAAGTGGAGAAATTATTGTTACTCTGTATATGCAGGGTATAATCTATTTGAAATAAACACTGTGAGTGGCTAAAATTCTCTGTTTATTTGAATACATGGACCTATGCTTGCAGAAGGTGGGACCTGACTAGAATACCTTTCCACCATACAATATGTATCATGAATAGGCTTCGAGTTGATCCTATAGACTATGTTCATGCCGCCTACTCTGTGAAGAACTACAGGGATTCATATTCAGGTATCATGTCCATTAAAGTGTTTTGTCTATGATTGTTTCTATTGTTTAATATATCCATGACTGGTTATTATTTAATTTACAAGTTTGATCCATCTAATGAATGGTGAGTCTCAATGGGCAAAGTCTGGCCATGTTGTCATACCACCATTTGTTCAGAAGCAATTTAGAAGGCCAAAGATGAAAAGAAATTCTAATGGAAATGATATGAAAGACATGAAGGAGCTTGGGAAAGATGGTACAAAGATTCTAATGAAGAAAACACAGTTGACTGTAAGGTGTTCTAAATGCAAGCAAACAGGGCAAAATAAAAAGACATGTAAGGCCCCAACCCCATCCACTGTTGAATAAGATGAAAATATTGCTGCTAATGAGATAGAGGAACATGAAGAGTTTGTTATTGAGATGGATATAACAGGTGGACATGTGTCAATACAAGGGAGGCAGATAGGGCCAACTGTTACTATACCTTCAGTTAAGTGGCCTTAAACTGTTACTACATGGTCAACCAAAACCGCTTAGTGTAAAGCAATTAAAGGCTATTGTTGGTGGAGTTGAACTATACTCAACACCATTTCTACAAGGTGAGAATTTTTTCTTGACTCAAGGATTACTCAACAAGGCTAGAGTGGAGTCTACAAAAAAGTTTGCTGAAATTGAAGTTGTACAAAGGGAGCATGTAACTGAAAAAAGTGACAAGGTCAGTGACCCAGTTAATGAGAAGCTGGGTTAGGAGATGATTCAGTAATATTGTATAAAATCTATCTTTTGGTTACCTATATTAACTGTGTGTCGATGCATTAAAAACGAGCATGTAATATTTTTGTTATGCATGTATTTTGTCATTTTTAGGACATTGAACCTATATTATGTAACTTAAATTTGGCCTAAATTTTCAAATAGTTTTATATAATGTGCATGCCCTTTTGATACTCTTTAATTTCTTCTGCATGGCATTTTGGACAAATTTTCTACTCAAGATAAGGCTACAAAACTATTGGCTTGGTACTTGGTCAATGGTCCATGATTTTGTAAGTTGTGTATTCAACTTAACTTTTTTCTCTCAACCAATTTTGACTTGATTCCGAAGTCCATTTTTTCATTTTTAATCCTCCACTCCGTTTGTAGCTACAACCTAAATACAATTTCAATATTAATACAAAATGTCTACTTGGACCAAGCCATCAATCAATACTTTCAAACTCAATGCTATGGATGTATTTGACAAAGATTCAAAAAGCGTTGTTGTAGGTTGTGTGCTTAGGGATGAGGATGGCTCTTGGGTTGATGGCTATGGAGGAAACATAGGTTTGGTTGTCCCTATGACAGCTGAGTTGTGGTCCATATTTTATATCTCAAGTTGGCTTGAGAGACAAAGAAAACCAACCTCATTGTAGAGATGGAATGTGTAGAAGCGTACACCCACATTGTTGATCCTGGTCCTAGTTTCTCCATGACTTTCCTTGTAGAAATGATATTTCATCTACTAGATGAGGATTTGGAACATCTTGACCTTTGGTCATCACACCCTCCCCCAATCGTGCTGCACAATCTCTAGCTCATGTCTACATCTCAAGGGATGAGAGTATTGATAACATACTACTTCCACCATGCCAGGTTGCAGCCATCATTGTAGAGGAGAAGTAGGGTGGATGTACTAGTGTTAGGAAGTGGGGGTTGATTGCATGTTATGTGCTTTGTTCATCTTTGATTTCAATAAAAATCTATTTTAATTATTAAAGTTGTTTTAATTATTTATTGATCCATTCATAAGACATAACATTCATACAATAAAGTCATGCCAGTAGTTTTCATACAAGTCTTGTAGATTAAAATACAACTAAAATCATCCAACAGAAACTAAACATAAAACTGCAAATCACAAGTCCGGCAAGAAACAACATCACTATCTTCCTGATATCCTTAATTCTTCTTGTCTTGATTTCATCTTTCAACATTTATCATTCTCAACAAGCTAGGAATAATGTTTTTTTCTCTTCCACCTACGTTTGGGTCATGCCACTGGTGGAAATTACCACCACTTCTTTGGTTTCTCTGAAATATCTGAAATAAACGAACACGGTTAAGTACACAACCAACAAAGAACATCACACAATAACATATCAGCATTGCTCAACCTCTCATTCATACTGTTGATGGAGAAATTTGGTAATCAACAAAGATTAAGGTTCCTTGCCGGAAAAAGATCTAGCGGGGTTGAATTATCGTCGGAGCGTGGTGGTTTGTATGAGATTGGGGGCTGAGATTGCTAGGTTTTAGAATAACTAGAGCTTTTGTTCTCTGAGACTGTGAGCTCTAATAATTCCGACCCCTAGCAATGTGTCTACGTACCTCTATTTATAGGGAAAATAAATGATCAATCGCACGTAGTTCTTGGCAAAGTAGAGGTTTGTTAGGAAACCAGAGTTTTCTTCTTCAAATCGAATGCAGAAAAGGCAAGTGGAACCTTCCTGGAAGATGACTCTACGTTTGGGCTTGTTCGGATAGGTCAAAGCCTAGTATAAGGTCGAAGGACTTCATGGATCCGACGTCGACCCGGAAACCGTGGGCTCTAGCCGATCCACTACAGCTATTTCCAAGGATACTTTGACTGGATGCCATCACTAGATCCACCACAAATCGTAGGTCACGTCTTAAGCCCTCAGACGAGGGCAAGCCGCCTGAGTACAGGGAAAATATCTTCTAAGATAAGGCCAAATATCATACCATAACTTCCCTACGAGGGCAAACAAAGGAATATAGAGCTATGGCCTTCAACTAATACAGACTGATATAGATATATTATCAAGCAAGGCATAAGCTGGCAACAAGTCAATCTACTCCGTAAATCAAGCAGGGCGCGCCCTCATTCATAGCCAGATAAGGAGCGCCTTCCTCCAAAAGAAAGGTGCAGGAATCGCCTATAACACATATCATGTATAGACTACAACCCCAAAACCTCCTTCTAGGATTACTATAAGTACAAGATATCCTCAACACTGGGCTCAAATCACACGAACATACATTCGCCCTTTGAATGCTTGAGGAGTTGAATGAAGACATGTTTGAATCGTTTTTAGGTTTTTACATGTAAATGAATGTTTGATGTGTTTATATAATGGTTTTGCAGTCTCAAACGTTGATGGTAGCTGAGTTCATCACTGTTTCAATGGTCATTTGATATTGTCACATCCTTAGCCCAGTAAGTGCATGCCATTTTCCCCTATCCGGTAAAGTTAACTGAAGAAATGATCACACTCAACACCTGCAAAAGAGCTATAGTAAAACCGGTTAAAATTTGAATTCAATGGTTTATGTGTATATTTGATGAAATTTCAATGGCTGCAGTGTAGTAAAACTTAATTATTTATAGAATTTGATATTATATTCGTGAATTATTAACGCAGGATTTCGAGTTTTAGATTGTATATTTCATCGTAAACTTGTTACGAACACGGCACTAACTACTTATTAAGAATAAAATGAGATACGTTTTTCGAATTGAAATTTTAGAAAAATTGGAAGAACTTATCATTTAAATTACTTTACATTCTCTGTCAAAAAAAAAATACCTTCCATTCCATTTTAACTGTTTTTGACTTTATCATTTAAATTACTTTACATTCTCTGTCAAAAAAAAATACTTTCCATTCCATTTTAACTGTTTTTGACTTTTTAACACATAAATCAAATTGTTAAATAAATTATATTAAAATGTAATTATTATTTTTGATATTCATATCAAATTAAATTTGATAATATCAAATTAAAGTTTAGAATTTAAACTTTAATTTAATATAAGAATTAAAATTTTATATCAAGTAATTATTATTTTTTTACACTTTAATATGTATGTCACAAAGTCAAAGATTAAATAAATGGGACGGAGAGAGTATATCAAAATTTAAAAGTTAAAAATAAAAAAAAAGTAAACAAAACGTCAATTGATATTCGGATCATCAAATTGTGTCTAATTAATATTAAATTTTTCTATAAACAACTCGGTCAAACATATATTTTATTTTAGACAAGACTTGAGCCCATTTGTGATTTTTTATAAATTTTTTATAAGTTAATATATATATATATATATATATATATATATATATATATATATATATATATATATATATATATATATATATATATATATATATATATATAGGGTGCTACTCCGATAGAAACTAAATTTGAATAGAAACTAGAAACTAACTTTATTCATCCGTTTTTAATTCCATTTTCCCGTCAATTGGCAAACTTTTTTTCAAATCTAACTTCACCACATTTTTCTCCATCTCCCAACGATCAATTTGCATACCATATGTGTTATATTCCGGCGACTTTAAAATTAATCACAAATTTATATTATATATGTTACTAGAAAAAATGCAATCACTAATTTATATTAGATAAATCACTAATTTGTACTATAAGAATCACTAATTTGTATTATAAAAATCACCAAAATCACCAGTTTTGTTAAATAAATATATATGAAGATCGCCGGAAAAATGGAAGTCGCCGGAATATAGCACATATTGTATGCAAACTGATCGTTGAGAGATAAGAAAAAATGTGGTGAAGTTAGATTTAAAAAAAGATTCATCATTTGGCGGGAAAATTCAAACTAAAAACGGAGGGGATTAGATGATATTGTGTATGAGAGGGTGTATTTTAATTGTGTGATGTGCCCTCTAGGGGCCATTAGATTAGATTAAATATGTAGCTTAGATTAGTTTCTAGTTTCTAGATTTGACTTGGTTTCTATTTGAGTGTTTGCCTATATATATATATTATTTTTTTTAATTTATAAATAACTTATTAAATAAATTAAACGGACCCATCAATATTAGATCAAAAAAGAATGGCTAATTTTTTTAACTAAACTTTCTGATTTGCCTTCAAAAATCTATTATTAGTTACGAAGTCCCGACCCGAATTCTAATCGGGCATTGACCCATTACCAATAGATAAGAAGATACGACTGAACTGTCCTATAATCCTTCCAACCTAAACAACCATGTAGAGACACAACAACATGTATATAATAAACTTCTCAACAAATTATGCATAAGAAATTAAAGTCAATGAATTATGCACCAACCTTATGATTTACAGATTAAAAAACATATTTATATAAATAATTACACATTAATTATTTTTATCATTTATGTGTAATAAACATCCTTAGTATAAATTTTTTAGCAAAATAATAAATTTTATAGATGACTTAAATAATTGGGAAAGTGATCATTTGAAATAAAGGGTCCACTTTGCTCTAATCAAACTTGCCCCTTAAACTCGAGAGGTTGACATAATTAGTTCTGGGAAAATTAATTGAGTATTATGATTGTAGAGTAGATTCTAAGCCACTGTAAGTTATCCAAAATTATCTTATAAATATTACTCAAAAATTTTTAATTGATGTGATTAATATTAATGTAACGGAGTTCATCTCATTTATTACTTTTATAATCAATTAAAAATTTTCATTCAGCCATATCAACATTGTCACATCATTTAAGAAAAAAAATAAAAACATCTTGGGGGTCTTTAGGATTATGTAAATATTTTGATATTTTGAGATTTCGGGTATTGCTCAAATTTTTAATGTCGTATTTAATACACACAAGAAATATAAAGTATTGGATGAGATAAAAAACAAAGACATTATTTCAATTTGTGATGAGTCTAAATTAAAATTCATTGGTTGGTGAAAACAGAACAGAAAAACTGATCCAACTCAACTCATAGTTTGTTGGTACTCATCTTTTCACCAAAGTACCAAACTCTCTCAACTCCCAAAAAATTTGTAAACTGCATGAAGTGAAAGACATGTATAGAAAAGTGACCTTTGAAAGAAATTTTCAAGAAGAAAGAAAGTGAAGAAAAATCAATGAATGATTGCCTTACACTCTACTCTATTCATATAAAAAGCACTATTAGCCCCATTCTTGAAAGAAAGAAAAAGATAACAACACTCATTCATTAGCCTTCTGTGTCAAACCATCCAAAATGGAAGAATCCCCATCTCTTCCAATGGTAAGAACATGCAAAATCTTGAGAAGATCAATACACACTTTTCTTTCAAATTATCAGTACTTTACAAGCACAGCTCTTCTCCTCCTCCCCTTTTCAGCTTCACTTCTTTTATCGCAACCGCTTGTACCTTATGCATCTGTATTACCTTTGATTCATAATAGACTGCAGGCTCTGTTTTATGCAGCAGGCTTTCCTCCATCATCAGAATTGTTCACAATTTTCAGCCTAAAACTCTCTCAGACCATTACTTCATGGTTTCTTCTTCTGCCCTTCACCCTCTCTTTTCTCCTTATCGTGAAAGCGTTTATGATCCAAGCACTCAATCATCCTCATAAACAATATTCAAAACTCAGATTTTCTTCTTTTGTTTCCCTTTACACCTCCCTTCTTAACACTCAAATTTGCAACTCATTAGTTATTATCTCTGCGAATGCAACTTGTTTCTCAATCCTGTTTATTGCCTTCAACTGTCTTCAAGGGTCTAATCTACTATCAAATCCCACTCGAAACCTGTTTGTATCGGCTACTGCAGCTGTTTTTTATTCCATAATTCTTGCTAATACTCTCATTATATGTAACCTAGCATTAGTTTTATCAGGCATGGAAAAGACTGGAGGGTATATATCTATTCTCAAAGCATGTGTATTGATCAGAGGAAGAAACTCAACAGCTTTATCATTAGCTCTGCCTCTAAACTTGGCTTTGGCTGCAATTGAGGCTTTGTTTCAATACAGAGTTGCCAGAGCTTATTATAAAACTGGAATTCCCACTTCTTCGATGGCTTTAGAGTGGATGTTCATAGCATATCTATACTGCATCTTCATTGTTCTTGATACAATAGTAAGTTGTGTGTTCTACAAAAGCTGTAAAACAGCTTTTGAGGTCGAAAATCAGGAAGGGAGGTACTCTCATCGGATTGAAATTGCAGAATTTGAAGAACAATACAGTTCTTTCAGTATTGTAAAGGCCTGAACATGTGGTTTACGATATTTTTCTCTGATTATTTTTTATACTAGGTGATTCTACCATCATTCATTTCAGTTTAAGAGGTAAAGAATGAATATTTACCAATAAAAACAGATGAGTCAAGGCCAACCAGCTAAATTACAAATACTTGCATGAGAATAAAGCTGAACCTGTACAGAGAATTGGGACAGTGCAAGCAATTTCATTGTGCTCTATGTTCCATTTACTTGGTTTTTTCTTTTTCTGTTTGAAAATCAAGTACTGTGGTCATTAAAGAGCCCCTGCCCTTGATGAGAATTCGAACCCACGACCTTGTCATTTCCGAAGGTGAAGAAGAAAGACCTTTACCACTAGGCGACCCGGATCCTTACTTGATTCTTTTCATACATACAGACCTCCTTTAATGTTGGATTTGAGGGTTTTGTATAGTGTAAAATATATGGAGATGTTATTGTATTCAGTTCCAATTTGGGTTTGTATCCAAAGTGCAATGCCAATATTATATCATCTTTAGTGTGTAGAAAAGTATATCTTATCATACCTGGCCAGATGTAATTAGTGATTGATGGTAGTGAAAACTTCGACAATCTTAGTATTTGAAGTTTAAACAAAATATAAGACATACGTTCTCTACGAAGAGCTGCAAAGTACAAGTACAAATGTACAATTTTGGCATATTCTAACGTTTATAGTATCATAGTAGTAGACTATATATATTGAACAAAACATGAGCAACTTAGATAAATTGCTGATTATATGATGTTTCTTGTAAATGCATTTATTCTTAAAATTATACCAAATATTTTGTTCAAGCAGTGCTGTGAAAGTCTGTGAAAGTCCAATAAATCCTGCTCAAGTGCCAGAAGGAGCTTGGCAAATCTTAGCACATTGTTCACAGGAGCCTCGAAACTAAGACGTATATGCAATGGGGTTGAAAAAGAAGCAGTGTAGGTTGTATACTATTTATTTCAAACACCGAGAGACTCGTAAAACAACTGATCACACCGTACCGTTTGACTTATCTTATAAGTAACTTATAAGTTAAAAAAATGTATGTATTGATGCCACCCTGGTAGTACCATATAGACCTTGCTCTGTCTAACAAGACAGTGTTACATATTTATAAGATGTTATCGACTTATCGTTCATCGAACTGATCCATTAACAAACACTACCTGTCAGTCAGGCTGTCAATATACTCAAGTAAATTGAGAATGTTACTCTCTTCGTCCCACCCATTTGTTTACGTTTCAGAGAGAGGGTCTATCACGTATTTTAAGGTGTATATAAAGTATAATTCTGTAATTTATTTTTATAATTTTTTGTTTTTGAATAAAAATTGAATGTTTAAATTTTTATTCAGAAAAAAATTTAAAAATAAGTTATGAAACTATACTTGATATGCATTTTAAAATGCGTAATAGACTTTCTTTCGGAAATGTAAACAAACGGGTGCGACGGGAGTATAACTTACCAGACATTTCTTCTCTTCTCTTAGTTTGTAGTTCAAAACAAGTAGAGAGTCTATTTTTCAGAAAGATGGTCAAATGCTCCCAAGGTTTTAATATTTGGCTAGTTCTCATCAATGAGATATCCAAGGATTTAATAGTCCGAACACAATATTTGACTTGTTACTTTAATGTTTTTACCTGAATTTGTACGGATAAACCACTACAACAATTCTATCGAGATTTAAAGAGTCAACTCAATGAAATCATTTTTAATAAAAATTAAAATGGATGAAAAATACTTTGTTCAAATATAAATTCGAAGGTTCATTAATATTCTAGAGTACGGAGTTTTTTACCTTGGTGCTTTGGTGTTATATGCCACTGCTAGCTAAATAAACACAAATACAAAGTCTGTTTTTCAGAAAAATGGTGAAACGCTTACATGTTTGGCAAATTCTCATCAATTAGAAATCTTAAGATTTACTGGACAGGGGATAAACTCGATGTATCTTATATATATTGCTAGAATATAATATATCATTCTACTAAGTCGGTCAACTAATATTTTGAGTTTTTTAAAAAACCGATAACTTAACATATACACTCTTAAAATTTTATGTGTATTTGTACGAATAAACCATTACAATAATTCCATTAACAGGCATATTAACAAAAATTTCATTTTCAAATTCAAAATTCTCGAGATCCTTTCTTATAATATTATGTTAAGTTATCGGTTCTCTCGATAACAAATATCATGTGTTTATCATGTGGCACCTATCTTCTACCGGCTAGAAAATGGCCCAGAAGGGAAAATAAAAATTTGAAAGGCCCTGTTTTGCTAATTCAGACTTTGAAATAGCAAGTCAACTTGGTATTTTCTAACTACACAGATACCCCATACAACTCCTACAGGGCATGAAACCATAGGGATTTCTGTTGGATTTTAGTCTTTATCTGTTATCAATTATATGTGTGTAAAAGTGGCACATGCTGTGTTTTGCATAGCTGCCATAACTTTATATGATACTAGCTGGATCAATTATCCCTAGCTTACCCCAAACAAAGCCCTAGTTGCCACTAATATATAAGGTGCCTATAGATCCAAGATAAATTTATAAATATACATGATTATAAGACTGTCTGCCAAAAAATTTCCTTTTTATTTCATATTTTATCAATAAATTAATGGATTAATATATTATAAAATAATATTCACTATTTACCCGCATAAATAATGTGTAAGTAAGGTTTTTTTATGTTATTTTTTTTAATAATTAAACAATTTTGTTAATTAAAAACTATACGACATCTACAAAAATAATTAATATCAAAATTTAACGAATGCATATCATAAATCAAATCAGATTTTCCTTTATCAAAACTATGGACATTGAGTAAATCTTTCACCGGGCGGTAATAAGTTCGTCAGAAGTCTCTTAAAAAAAGAATTCAAGTTCATTCGAAGTCTCTTAAAACGGGAAAAGACAAAGGTACTAACTTTGTTTGGCTGCATAATTTTAAAAATGAATAAATTATCTACTTTTACAATTAAAAATCATAAAATATCTATAAAAATAAAACTTTAACGAATACATATTTAAATAAATCAAAATAGGTATTTTTTTAATCAAAACTACAATCCTCGAATATATCTTTAACATTGTCGCATCTCTCTTCATATCAAAGTTAATATATATTTGATTTTTCACAATATATTTAAAAAATTAATCATAGTTACTAGTTCATACAACTACTTAACAATGAACCATTATAAAAAAATCCTGCAAATATAAATACACCAATAAATGAATAGAAAAACTCTCAATAAAAATATAGACATATTAACTAAAAATAAAATTAAGAGAAATAAAAAAAGAGAGGTAATCATTAAACCAAAAGGATCGAATCAATAGATGTTCTATGATTTTTTGGGAGCAGAGAGGCAATAAAATAACTTGCAGTTGAATACCCAAAACAAACGAATTTTGTTACTCAAGTAAAAGTATCTATAACATGGGCATAATCTAATATTTGAAGAATACAAATTCAAAAACTTACATAGATTGTTAGAATTTGTTACAAATGAAGGCAAAGGTGTAGGAAAAAAAACAAAGTTTGCTTTCCACTAATCAATCTAAATATTTTCCAACATAGCCGTATGGCAAATAAATACTTCTGGCATTCCTGTAGCCTAGCCAATACCAACTATGGTTACACTACCATATATACACTACAATCTATCCATCTAATTTCCTGAACTAATCCTGAATCTTCCCTATATATATATATACAACAAACTCCTGCTGGGTTACTAACAATATGTATTGGTTAAGTGAGAGCTAGTGAGAGCTAACTTCTATGATACAGAGTTAATCATCAGACCAGATATTCTACAATCCAAATAGGGAGTCAAAGCTTTGCACATGATTAATGGTACAGCATGGCCTTGTCATTTGCCATTCCAATTGCATCCCATTTCAACTATCCAAAGAATATGAAAGACCCGATATAAGCAAAAATCATATTCCAGGCTTGAATATCAAAATTCTCATTGTGAATCTTATCAGACTGAACAGACTGGAATTCTTGAATAAACGCGTGTGAAACACAATCTCATACAGCATCAAACACCCGTTGCTTTTGAATAAATTTGTGTGAAACCAAATGTCAGACAGCATTAAACACTCGTTGCTTTTAAAACACCCGCATACTGTCTAAATTACAGACTAATAACCCGAGCAATTAACAGGATGTTACATCTGCAAGTTCAAACAACTGGCTTCTGCTATTCATTTCTCGACTAGCCATGTTACGTGGACCCCAGCAAGGGGGCTTCTGGTCTGTCAGCGGAGAAATCTAGTTCTACTCCATAAATCGCATGGTGATACCATATAAAGTATCACAATCCCATGTATTAAACATTAATACACATTAACTAGCTATTTTACACATCTCTTAGTTAAATCAATTTCCTTTGCCTTCTCCATTTCAACCTCCTTCTGTTTTCTCTTTTTCTCTAGTTCATCCTGTTTACGATTCTCATCATGAGCTCTCCTGAACATTCTAACGAAGTTTAACAGCGTTGTAGTAACTGCATGACAAATCGTGTAGCGCATGAAGATCAGTTAGCTCCTGATATTCTTGCATACAAAATAGAAAAATTGAAAAGATAGAAACCAGAAAGGGTTAATAATAGTTGGCTTTTAAGGATACCAAGATCTGAAAGTACTACAGTTGAGAGAAAGACAAGGATACCAAAATTTTGGTTTTAAAAAAAGTAATACTAACATATATGCCATCGAAGTATGTGCGTTTGCACACAAACACTTGAAAGTAAAAAAAATGTATGCTTGAAGTTTGGTATTTGTACAAGTCGACCCTTTTTCATATTTCTCTTCCGAAAATACCTTCGCCTAAACACAAATATAATTATACATTAACCCCATCCATTATACACCCCCACACACTTAATAATAATAATAAATTAACAAAAAATTTGATTTCATATACAAAAATATTATATATTGATCGATGCAGACACCACCACATTCTCCATCCATGCTCATTAATTATCATGCAAATTCTAACCATCCCACAAAACATACATACATACATACATCGATGGTGATTTGTCTGATAAGCTTGAGATTCCAACTAGAGAACTTCCCGGAATCTGGCAATGAATAATTATTTTCAAAATCGAGTGAAGTGTATGTTCCGAAGAATAATACGAGAAGGGAGGAACTGTACGTTTTTTTAATTTACGAATTTATGTGTACAAACGGGCATAATTGGTGGCAATATGTTAATAACCCAAAAAAAGAAGGCAAGTTTAAAACACAGAAAGGGGGGAATCCCACTTGAAAAATATGAGACCACTCGGAGACAAAAATTTCTGTTTTGTGTGTGTAAATTTAATTATGTATATACATTATATTACACGACACGTTTGATAGAAAAAATAAGTATGCAGCTCACATCTTTATATAATATTTAACTGGTAAAATCATCAGATTCTACAAGGAATTAAAAATACAAATTAAGCAGTACCTAGGTTATATGACACTTTTATAAAATCTGTATTGCAACCAGTAACTGAAAGAAAATATAAATATTACAGATACCAAATGGAAATTCATGTTCAATGTCCCATAAAAGTAACAAATTATATTCATTACAAAACACGTCTCTTTCTGTGTACGTCTCTAAACATGAAAATGTAGACATCTATCTTATCATAGATTGAGCACATAGAGGTCACCTCTGACTCAGTTAAGTATGGAAGAAGTGGCTTATTACCCAATCCAAATTACTGGAAAGACGAAGTCTAATTTTTTGAAAAGAAACATCTATAAATGAAAACTAAATGTGTACAATTAAAATCCTTCAAAGCTTTATCAGAAAATTTTAATTATTCTCCTAATCAGAGAATAGGAAGTGTTCAAAATTGGTATCACTGAAACTTAAATCTCATAGATTCTGTTGTCCTACTGTCTATCTTCCTCCATATGATTGTAAACATTACAATTGCTGTTGGTTCCAGTGACTATAATGATCCACATGGACTAGCACTGCTAATCCTTTATTTTCTGTTCTAACAGAGACATCGTTCATGGTCACTGAGTGAACGACTGAGTGCGAGCTATATATCATATGAATGTCATACCAGAAAAGCCTATAGATAATAGTGTACAAGTGACATAAGCGAAATCCTTAGTCGTCATATATTAATATTTACGCAAGTACACCAGGCCTTCAAATATATTGCCGTAAATAATAAAGATCCTTGTGTATGGTCCAAAATTTTTTAGCAATCTACCTTGACCATACCTATCCAGGCAAAAGAGTTTAGAAATCTTTCTGTAAGTGGCCCGAACAATAGAGTTTACAATTCAATCTATTGTGATCTTTTGTAGTTCCTATCGTTATGCCTTGTAGGGCCCTAAAAATTAACTCTAAAGTAAAATCAAGTGACAACTTTATTAATTTGTACATTTAAAGAACCTGTGAAAATTATATCATAATTGATTACAATACATTACCTTGCTCAAATGGGCACTTGGTAGGATCCTCATTAAAATACAGTGCCAATGCATCTGCATTACTCCCCTGTTTCACAAACGAAATTTCAAAAGCTCACAACATGAGGTCATCAATTTGTGTGATTAAGAGACATGTCAGCAGAGCACATTACCGCTACAGTATACAAATTCTGTACAGAAGCGACTTCTCTTCCAGCAACTTCAAGAAACTCCTTCAGTGTCTATAGATCACAAAGAGTCGCTAGTATCAGGGCAGTTTATATACTAAAATTACTCCAGAGCACATTTTTAGTACACAAATTATTCAAACTTATGATTTATAATTGGTTTTAGATTAGAGGAAATGTTGATCACTTTCAATTAGATAGTCAATAAAAGAATTCAAATCATAAAACGCCACGAGCTTTTTCACTTACCAAAGTAGGAGTATATAACATTTTGACTTTTGTGGTTTTATGAACTATACTCCCTCCCTCCCTAATTAGTTGTCCACTTTGTTTTTTGTGCGGTCAAATTGACTAAACTTTGACTACAATCTTTTTTTTGGGGTATCTTTGACTGCAATCTAAAAATAATATATAATTGAAAAAAATTAAACTTTATATTGTTAAAAAGCATATATAATCTACTTTAAAATGTATTTTTTTGTTTTTTAAAATTATAAAACTACAATTTTTAATTTTCAATAAAAAAATAGTCAATTTGACCATAAAAAAGTCAAAATGAACAACTAGTTAATTAGGGACGGAGAGAGTATTTCTAATAAAATTTATCTCAGATTATACATTAAGCATCAAATCACTTATGTCGTACCATTCACAGAAAAAACCAGACACATGGATAAGTTATGGACTACCAATATGGAAAGTTCTCTTGTTCCCTCGAAAGTGTTGAAACTTTTTAGTAATTTTGGCAGGATTTTGATCATTTAGTCTATAATATTTTGTATCAAGGAACTTTCTATTGAGACACCGCGAATTATTTTGTGATATATTTTAGTAACAATCAGTTGTTTCTTCTTGTCAATGTATATGTACACTATCACAGATACTAAGGAATAGATTGATCGGAGATCCCATAGTCAAGGGATTGATTGATTGGAGATACCATACTCAATGGGACTTGTTGGCGTATATATGTTGATACAGAATATAAGAATGGAAAGAGACGATTCCTCCAAATTATCACAGCTTGTCATGGTATCATGACAAATCCTAGAATTCTGTGAACCGAAAATCATACACACAAGACATGACCTATTATCATCTGTTCGGGCGTTCGTCATCAACGAAGAAGAGTGGAATGAGAACGAAAGGAGTTGTACCACTATGGAATCAGGAAGCTGGTTCTAAAACGGGAGAGGTCATGACGAGTGGTGTTGAAGGAGGTACTAGCAGTTCAGCTGGGCAACAGGGTGCAACAGGAGTCGGGTCAGGAGCAACAAACGGAGGAAATGGAAACCCAGGAGGATTTACGAACTAGAGGTTTAAAAAGCTTGATATGCTGTTGTTTGAAAGAATAAAATTTTACTTGTTTTCGAAGTAGAGAACAAAAAAGACGGAGTAGAACAACCGAGCTTTAATCACCACATATTCCCTTTCACGATCTACGTTATATGGTATCCACACGAACGTGAAGGAGTGCGGTACTAGCTTTGTGCCTCGTTCTTCCTCACAGATATGTTTATGCAATTGTGAAGAGAAATAAACACACTATTATGTTTATATAGGGAGGCAATAGTTGGGCCAAACCCTAATCTAGTTTTGCCTGGTTAAAATCAGAATTTTGATATATTAGTTAATTCTTAATTAATAATCCTATTATGATATTACTTATAATTTAAATTAATATTCCTTCTTTAATACGTTCTAAGTGTGTGACCCTATATGCTATCATTACTTTGACAATATCTTTAATATTCAATAATAAAATTATAAACAATGAGTGACATTTAGTAATACATCATTGTTTCCCAAGTAATAAAACTAAATTCGGTGATTCGATAAAACCTTTTGTGACTAATGTTCAATGTAATTTAATTCTTGTAACCTCATTATTATAGATTAAACTCAAGACATGGTTTGTGTCATAAACTTTATAATTAATCTTTATTTTCTTAAGCGATAAGTAGACTATTTAAACAAATGAATATTTGAGCATGACCATGCATTTCATAGTCTCACTTTACAAGAGGCCAATAATATTGCTCTTAATATTGAAGAGTTAAATCTGATTTGGATCATTCATATTTCTATACGATTCATCGAATACCCAACAAACATCCTTATAATTACCCGTCAAAAGAAATTTTAGATGAAATCAAAATATAAAATTCCACGTAGAGAAATATAATGACTTCATGTCTAAGGATCATTACACCATTGTCAGTTTGAGAATTACTTATCATACAATTACAATCTTCCGTATAAAATTTTTACACTGGGTCAGTTTAGTCTACTGTATTCTTACGTATACCTAAGCAATGACTTGGTATCACCAATCATACTTATGATCCGTGAGATAGGGTTAAATGGCATATTAGTCATTAAACTGACTAAAAACTTGCAAGTAGATCACTCCACTCAAAAAACTTGCAGTCAAATAACTGCACTACACAAATCTTTCAAACAAGTCATTATACGTTATGGACGTTAAAAAACGAACGGAAGTATGAGTGTGCAGACTGACGTGGCTGATGTAATGCTGACGAACGGAAGTTTTTTTTATATTTTATAATTTGTTTATTAAATTAAAATAATTTATTCATGTAATGCCGTTAAATTTATAAAAATATTTAAATAAATAAAATATAATAACGTATTGTTAATGAGATTTGTACTTTTTTGTATTTCTATAATTAATAATATAAATATTTAATTTTAATTTGATATTAACAAAATTTGAATTTTAGATCTTTAAATAAGAATTTAAATTTTAAAATAAAAAATAAATTTTATTTATTTAATTTAAAATATTCAATAATCATTAATTTTTTATGATCCACCTGTTAATCGAACTACGAATTAAATTTATAACTATGTTCCCATGCTATAATATAGTACTCTCTCCGTTCCATAAAAAATGGCGATTTATAAAAATTAAAAATCAAGTTGATTCAACTTTGACCATTTATTAATAATTATTGTTAGAAATAAAAATTATGAAAAATATATCATTAAAAAATATATTACATTAACTATTACAGTTAATTTTTATTTTTGTAAAAATATAAATCATTAATATTTAATAAGTGATTAAAGTTGAATCAGTTTGACTTTTATTTTTTATAAAGCGTCACTTGTTACGGAACGGAGAGAATATTTGACAGATGAATTACCGGTATCAGATTTGTAACGACCCGAACAAAATATTTAATAGAAATTTAAAATTTTGTAAATAAAAAAAAGAGATTTAAAATATAGTAAAAAAATTTAACTAAGTTTTTGAATTCGGCCGGAGCTTGTTTAAAAGGTCCATACAAGTTAGTCTACGTGGCAGCATACATGTTCAATTTTAACGGCTCTCCGTTAAAAGTCAATGCTATTTAACGGCGTTGAAAATTTTATTAGGTTTAGTCACCTTTCAGCAATGACTATGTAGTGCAGTTATTTGACTGCAAGTTTTTTGAGTGGAGTGATCTACTTGCAAGTTTTTAATCAGTTTAATGACTAATATGCCATTTAACCCCCGTGAGATATGGCCATCAGTCACTCAACATATTAGTATCAATGTAATTTTTGTCCTAATAACAATAATACAATACAATTAAGAATAATGATACATATTACTTATTATATAATCCATGTTCAAGTCACACACTTAATCTCTAAAATTTATTTCATATTTCTAAGTACATTTATTATGGTGACATTTATTGACACATTAAACAAACATAATATATAAATTCATTAATAACCAATAAACATAATAATGTCACAATAAGTTACATAATTTTGCTTTTAGGGCACTAACACTAAACACAAATTGCCCTAGCACAAACACAAATCTACATGGATGGATTTGCAATCAGAGCTATACTACTTGTTCTATCAATTATCTAAATAAGACAAGAGAGGCAACACTGGTGGTGCTTGATGTGGATGCTATGTTATGGTTCCAATGGGAACATAGGTAAAGGCCAGTCCAGAGTCAGGAAGACATGAATGCCATGATTTTTCATCCCACGACGATAGACACCTTCCATCATGAACAGTGACTTGCCCAAAAGTAGAATGGAAGCGTGTTGGATTAGTACATGAAGAAGTCGCGACAAGAAAACTTCATAACGAGTCGAAGGAGGAAATAATAGTGAAGGTTCGTCTACTTGGCCCCAAAAACTTGGACAACATAATGGTTCTAGAAAATGCTATGGGGAATCAATCATGTGCCCCAACTATTCCTTCTCATATCACTAGTGACTTGGTTCTGGAGGTTGAACCAACTGCATTAACGGGAGTTCGAAAGGAGGTTGAGGGTAGTGATCAGAGTGAGGTTTTAATGCTATGGGAAGGTTTTCAACAGATCAATAAATTTTCTTCCTACATTTCACCTTAGGGACAAGGTGTACGTTTGGGCCCGGGGTAATACAAGGAATTTAAGTAGCCCAACAATGGTATTGACATATAGAAGGAGGGGTAAAGAGAAAGAAATCCATATGGGCAGTGAGAAGTATATATACGTTATATTGACTATGTTAATTCGGGGGTAAAGAGAGACATGCAAGAATAAGGGGTATAAATAGAATGAGATGGGGTTCGTAGAGGATACAAATATTATCTTGTGAGTTTTATCTAGTTAGGAGGCTACCTCTCCTTGAATTGAAGCTATTTGTAATCTAAAGTATCATTCTGTTTTCAATTAAATTTGATAGAGTAATCTTTTGGTTTATTTCTTCGCTCATAATCAATCTTGTATTGGAAAAATTCATCACATATATATACCACCAATGAGTGAGTTTTATGATGTAATTCAGGCGCTCAGGTCCTGGCAACATTAATTGTTGCGCAAGAAGTTTGTTTCTTACTCTAATCACAAAGTGTTGTAGTACAATTATATGCCCCAAAAAGAATTTGAAACATCGACACCAAGTGGTTTGAATTTGTGCAAAATCATACCATAGTACCTAGGCATTGCAAAGGTACCCTGAACAAAGTCATTGATGCACTTAGTAGTGTAACCATTCTCTTTACGCCTTTGAGTATATATGATAGTACGAATTACCCATATGATCTAGGACTACACTTCATATTGAGAATTTTGCGAGATGTACACTAGCTTACAAGTTACGAATTCTCCGCCTACGAGGGATTAATATATTCATTATGGTTATTTATTTCGAGGAATTCATATAAGTATTCACAAAACATCTTTGGAGGTTATCTTGTGAAGGAACCATATACAGCAAGGTAGATGGTCAATTTAATCAAAGATAAGACCTTTGAACCTGTTAAAGGATAGTTTTTTTGGGGGGTTAAATGGCAGTTTCGTCACTCAACCAACCACTAACTTGTAACTGGGTCATCCAGCTGAAAAACCTTTCGGTCAAATCATTACACTCTTTAAAATTTTCATTCAGATCACTTGCCATTACCAATGTTAAAAAATGGATGGAAAGAAGACTAGGCAAGATGACATGGCTGATTTAAGTCCAAAGTGGCAAGCTTATACCCGACCAAGTTAATATACAACAAAATTATATATGATTAGTTGAGTGACGAATATGCTATTTAACCCTTTTGTTGCCTAGTTTAAAGAAGGATGATGCTTGTATAGGCACAAAGGTTTCATGGTTGTCATGCAGCACAAAATATGATTTTATGTAATAATACCTGATACACCCCAGTTCCACTCTGAGGCATGTTGAAACTTTGATTCACTATATAAGTTGAAGTACAGTTCCACTCTAAGGCATGTTGAAACTTTGATTCACTACATAAGTTGAAGTACTGCTACCTAATGTACCAATAAATCATGATCTTTTGTGTCCTATAGTGGGCTTGTCGATACTAAGTTGTTTCATTTATGTTAGTGTACCGTAGGTTATGTGTGATAAAAATTTGAGATTTGACTCGATTACGGAAAAGGCTTGGAGATTTGACCTGGATTGGCGCATATGGATTTAGAGTCGAGTCTCAAAAAATTGATGCATCAGTTGAATGTGGGTATTTCCACAATGACAGAGGTCCGGAGGTGGGCACACAAAGCCTCCCAATAGTATTCCGCAGTGGCTTAAGAGGTATGATATTGGCCTATCGACTATCAGTCCAAGTCTCACGAGAAAGTCAGGAATTCAAGCGGGGATTTTGTAACAGCCTAGTCCCCCAATGAGGCATGTGTAGACTTTAGTTCAGTATATTATCTGGAGTATTACTACTAAGTGTACCAATAAATTATGATCTTTTGGGCCTGTGATGGAGTGTTGAATTACCCAAGTTGTTGCATTCGGGCGGCGTACTTTAGGCTTATGTGTTATACGGATTTAAGATTTGACCCGATTTTGAGAAAGGCTTAGGATTTGACCTAAGTTGTAACACTCCTTTTCACGTTGCTTCGGAGGACTTCAGTACGAATTTGGTGTTATAAATATCCAAGAAACATAGAGGCCATTATTCAGTCTTTGTTGCAGTTTGATCACTTTACTAAAATGGTTCACATCATTTCTCATAGCAGGACTAATAATATTGCTCATATTGCCTCCATCTTCTTTAGTGAGGTAGTTAAGATAGATGGTGTCTCATTGACTATGTGTATTGACACAAATGTCAAATTTATGAGTTAATTTGAAAGGACTCTCTAAAAGTTACCTGGTACTTGTATTAAGTTCTCCACCGCCTATCATCCCCGATGGATAACCTGAGGTTGCTAAGAGGAGTCTTAGGTGATTTGTTTAGGCATCTTGGAGGACCCTACAAGTCTATTAGGAACATGGTTTTAAAGGGGTTAAAGTAGCTACTTTGTGCCTCTTGTGTGATAGTCTGTCAATATTATACATTACACGCTAAACTTGACAAAAGCACCAAACATATAATGGGAGTTTTTCATTTTGCACGAGATGCTATACAATGGACTTCTCACACCTTCTTTATATGCCTACAAGATGCAACTAACATCTATAGGGGTGTCAATGGTGCAACTGAGAATTGGTGAAGTTTTCCTTTAAATGCTTTAATATGTTCTGGAGATGCGTCTCCGGTTTTATTTATTGATATCGCACTATATTTAAAGTAATTTTTGGCATATACCATCTACTTTCTCAGTTATAGTGCAATTATTTAAACATAAATTATTTAGAGATTTCAATAGTCCAACAAAGTCAGAACTAGGAAAGTCCTCTTTCTGTACTAGACATGCAAGTCAAAACAAAAAGTATTAGGTACTTCGACATAAACAAGTTATAGCTTAATCAAAAATATAATAGTACATCATGGACAAATAAGTCGTGTAGACCTTTTTTAAGGAAGTGGTGCAATTTTATTTATGCATATCTTTTAAATTTTAAAGAGAAAAGCATTCAGGAATTTGAAATGTTATCTCATTAATGATATGGAGAACTAAGATATAGTAGAATGAAAAACTTACAACAGATATCCGGATACCTTAACAAAAAGTTCTGATACAGGGCCATCAGATTTGCTTGTATCGAGTTCTTGCTTTACTCTTTCCAGACCCTTGTTAATTGCTTGCATTTCTTCTGCTAGAACTTTAAGTTGAATCTGCAAGAAAGACCACTTGAAGAAATGTCTAATCGCAATGCTTCCTAATGGTTGCAAGTAGTAGATAAATATTTAAACCTTTGATGCAGCTTCCAGACTGTCAAGGTCCTCGTGAAAGTCCAGTAGATGTGGTAACTTATCTGCGAAAACCTGAAAGTGATATGTATAAACACCATTAAATTATGGGAAACAGTAAAATCTCATTGTTAGGTAAAGACATTGCATAATACAATATGTGGGAGATTCTTTGTTTACTGCAGTATCGGACTATCAATAAAGCAATAAACACAAAAGACTTACAAAACTACAAATCTGATACTACTAAAATAAAAGAAAAGATGGCAAACTACTGTAATGATACAAAATATATAAATTTAAAATAGAAAGCTAAAAATAGTACTTTAATGGGAGATGTTTTGTGCACCAATTAAATATTCAGACCTGAGACTATGCTAAGCAAATAGTTCAACAGTCCTTTAAAGCATTCAGAGAAGACTAACAAATACAGAAACAAGCAGCAGTAATACCGAAGTATAGATGATGAAGATCGCTTATTATCTATGGGAGTTGAAAATTAATTAGTTAGAATACATATAATAAGACATAAATTCTAAATATCTGCAACTACCTAATCCATTGATTAGTAGAAAAGGTTGTCTTGTTGGTCATCAATGTGGCCGCATATATCATATAACTCACTGCAAGTTATTTGGTCTCATTATTGTCACTTAAATCACTTACAGTAGACCGCAAATCTGATGTGATGCTGATGTGGCAAACCTATGTTTATGGAAAGCTGAGTAATTTAACTTAGAACAAAAACAAAAGGAAAATAATAGTATTAAAATGTCAATCACAGTATCTTCTTGGTATTGCCATTGATAACTTCGATGTCGTTAACTATCTTCATTTCTACTGATATTTGCTCGACATGGCAGTAATCCCTAGTGTTTGCTGGAGTTATAATATCCGAAGAAGCTATATATGCATCAAAATTACATTCTAATCTTACGGATCTATATGTCTTCACAGCGTAAATTAATTAAAACTGCTTCATTAAATTTCTAATTAATCAACAATCTCTAAACATCCAAAAAAACCAGAACATATTATTAACTAAATATAATTTGATTTTTGAGGTTGACCCGCGGTAAGGATTCAAAAGACTAAGTGTTTTTATCTAGAAGTGGTTTTGGCAGGTGCTCTTTGCTCCTCCAGGTGGAGCCCCCTCCTGTACAGCTACATCAAGAAAGCAAACATTTTTGAAGGCAATACACAATGTGAGCAACGAGTGATACGAACCACATACTGCTGCAACAAATTGTTAGTATTTACATTGGCACGATTTACATGCATGTTAAGGATCTAATTTGGTAGCATTGTAATAAGCTTAATCCGCCTTGACTGGAGCAATTGACAGCAAATTCGATGAAAGACCATATACAAGCTTCAATTAGCATATGCAAATTTGGTACTCTTGACGACAAGGGCAACACATTGATAAACAAAAACTTATCAGCTTTACCACAGTGCTTTCCCACATAGTCCGTTGAGGGCATTAATGCAGGCTCAGCCTTAGTACTAAATTACTCCCAAACAGATGTACTAAATCTAAACCTCTAATATGAGCTTTGGTAATTGGTCATTTTCAATTAAAAGAATTGGAAAAAGAAGTTGTGTCAATTGGAAGTCATGGCTATGTTTTCTCGCAAAACCATACACATCCGCTAAGATCATTGAACTTGTAATACCACTTTGTGCACATTTAAGGATTTAAGATAGACTAAAAATTACCGAAACAAGCAGCAGTAATCCGAATAAGAATCGATAAAGATTTTGATGGGGAACAAAAGTGAAGAATTCTTATATATGTTTAATTAATTTAAATACATTTAGTGTAACAGAATAAGTGTATTTATCTATGTATTTTCTATGTGGGCTAGTAGATTATTAAGCAAGCAGTTTATTTATAATAAGCCCAAGCGGATCTTAGTCCATTAAGTTATTCTATTAGCGTTTTTATTCACTATATAGTGATATAATTTCCCGCATATTATCATAGACTTGGTTATTGGAATGATATTGAATCTTAAATTGAGTCTCTTATTTATGGGTTGCGATCCATAGTTTCTATCCCTTCCACAGTTTGGAAACCTTGGGGTAGTGGGTGTTCTTTGGTCCATCCACCCATGTTTATCAATTATTATTGTACTTAGTTCGTATATTCATCTTTTCACGATCTGTACTGCATCAGATTTCTTAATATTTCGAAATTTAGTTAAGATATAATGGACAAGAACTTAAACTCCTAAACAACAGCTAACAAACCACTCCACAAAAGTTAGGAACGATCCAAACTTATTCGTAATAAGTTTTAATCAAATGTCAACACAATGAAATGAAGATAAATCGTGTCGTAAATCAGTCAGCACAACTTAAACGGAACTTGTTCAAATTTAGGGAACTTCCTCAAAATAAAAATTAAGGGGTCGTCAAAACAACAAAACGAATTCCTCGACTATTTTCAGTCCAAGCACAACTTAAACATGGATATAAGCCATATAAAGGTCAAAAAGAAGTTTTCTGTATAGTCTCCTTACAAATAGAAAATCGGATATGAGAACACAAAAAGCTCGTCACTGAATCACAGTCCACATAAAGGTGAATATAAATCGTAAAGGGATAAGAAACTAGCTTGCATTGCAACAACAAAATATTAATTGCAGTAATCAGAATGCCTGGTCTCCCTTAACAATATACTCCCTCTGTCCCACCCATTTCTTTACATATCGGTAAGGCTCGATTGGCCAAATCAAAATTAACAAAGAAAAATTTGTCATTTATAGAAATGTAGAGAATTGGGAGGGACGCCTGAAAAAGGATAATGTAAAGAATCAGATAGAACAGACTACAAAGGGAGTATAATTCAACAGGAGGGAAGTATGTATCTCATCTTGTGTCTGTATGTATATACAATAAGTGATAACTAAACAACTGTGGAGTATATTACACTCTAACATAAATACTGGTTCATTTGCAAGAAAAAGAATACCGGTTTTCCGCACCTTGCAAAGATAATGCATTAATGTCATCTTGTTGTTAGTAGCACGGGTGTCACTGAGTTTTAGAAGACTGTCCAACTTGAATCCAACTGCAGAACCTGTGCAATTTTAGACTTAATGAAACCTTATCCAGGTAATAAGCCAAAGATCGAGTTCCATAGAACAAAGTATATTTTAAAGCATTTCCAAAATACAGTTGAATGCACTACTTTGTGATTTTTCTTCTCGTTGCAGTATAAACTTTTACATTAATTATTGTTGTCCCTAATTGATTGTGATCTCTTATTCACTTACCCCAGGTGTAGTGATTTATTTATTGTTTTATGCACCCTAGTTTTTTTTCCCAAATTATCATTGTACCTCATTAAGATATTCAAGTCGTATTATCTTGCACTAAAATCATTCTAGAAGTCCAAGCAAACCTCACAATCAGAGTTTCAAATTGCTTTACCAAATGTTTTGTAATACAATATCTAAAAATAAGGGTTATAGACATGTGCACTACTCATCTTACTCATGTACTGTTTACATTAAACAGACTGTCTATGGTTTAGTTTCAAATAAGAACAATATATGATAACCGTTAATCTGCTAAAGCTGAAAGTTACTATACAAGTATAGTTTATAATACAAATCACATATATGTCAATAGTTCCATCTGAATCTCTATACACTGATGCAAAGTGCTGTATTGTCCTCTCCATGGTGCATTTACACTCCAGATAGTTTTGAATTTTTACAGTGACTCTGAAAATACAATGCTGAATCTAGTTCCATGAAAAAACTATTTTACTTTCCAATAAAATCCTCATGTTTTACACACCAAGGACAGAAACATAAAAGGTTGATTTTGAGAGCGATAGTAAGGACTTGACAAAAGTCAGTCATTGTATCCTAAAACATTACTGCATTTCTTATGATTTGACGCAAGTATGAGTTGTTCTTTGTATAGTTTCAATTTTAAAGATGAAATTGTTTTAGTTAGTCTTTGACAATAATTGAATTTGTTGACGAGTCTTTAGACCGTAAATGACTTTGAAGGGGATAATTAGTTATAACATATGATTGTAACATCAATAATAATCGATAAATAGATATCTTAAAACTTTTTAAAGAGAAATTATCCAACTGAATTTCTTACCCCTGGCTGTTCCTTCATTTAGGGTATTTCCCACAAATAATATTTTACTCATAATATCCTTCAGCTTGTGGGAGTTCCGAACCTAAAGATATAAAATATCATATCAGGTGTATATAGAGATTAAGCGATATTAATAAACAAACCTAATACTCAAATTATAAAGAGAAACCGTAATATTACTAATAGATTTTAAGCTCCAACATGAATTAATAAGATGCTTAATTATATCCAAAGACTAACCTCTTCACATACAACAATTACAACATTTAAACTGTGCTTGAAATCTGAAATCTGTAATAAAACTCAAACACTTAGCAGACTAATTGAATTAGAAATGAAAAGTAAAAAACATCACAAAGTTTGTATCAGTATCACCAAACCTGGGAATTAAACTGAATCTTAAAAAGAAAAACCCTTAATTTAGACTCCACCCGCGGAACCCTCATCAGCTCCATAAAAAACTGGAATATGCAATAAACATTATATTGCAAACACGAAAAGGTAAACATAAACATCCAAGAAATTGGATATTAAAATTTAACTTCAAAAGTAAAAAAAAATTACAAATAATTCTCAGTATTGCCTCACTAGGATTGTTAAAGACCTGTCTTCATTAAAATACTTGTAACACGATTATAAATTATCAACTAAGAGCTAATATGCCCGATATGTTAGGGTCCAATAAAAAAAAATTAACCTTATCATCAACAAATATATATATGAACAGTGCAGTAAGAAAAAACAAAAGCAGAAGTACATTTTTTCTTTAAACTGACCTGTTCACACCTTCCCAATATTTCTTTGTCACCAGTGTAATTCTGCAGTGTCACAATACAAAGAAACAATAAAGAAATTGGAGAAAAGATATGATCACACAACATTTTGTATCCTTCATCTACTAAGCTATTTTTATGTGCGAAAAACACATTAAACGTAAAATTGTTTAACAAAAACTGAGAAAAAAAACATTGTGGTAAGTTAAGGACTTCACATTTAGAAGTTCAATCTCTTCTTTTGTTGGACAGAACTTTATAAGGATTTCAATTTGATCAGCATCCAAAATCGTTTCATCCATTGCTAAAATTGCATCCTGTAAAAAGGGGGCATAATTGATAATAGTTAACTTGAAAAAAGAAACAAACACAACAGCTATACACGCATCTAACAGTTACAAGTTTGGTTACATTTCAATTTGATCAACTTCGCAAAGATGTTACACCCTATTAAATTTTATATAGAAGAAATTCAAGAAAATAGATTCAGAAAAAAGAAGTTCTTATACTCGTTTAAATATATTAATGAATTTTTATCATTTCTAATGACTACAATTGTAACACTCTAATCCCACATCACGTGGGCATTGTTTTCAGTTTACAAGCATTCATAATACCTTCTTTGGCAAGTACAGCGAAAAGAGGAGCTAATAAGGATTTTATATATACGGCAAGTAAAAAACACAAAAAATACCTTCGTGTCCCAACACTCATGGGACCGTCGAAGAAAGCGATTTTGGGTCCCTTCTTGACAGAATATGGAAAATACTTCAAGGTTGGAAAGAAAAATTTCTCTCGAGGGCTGGTAAAGAGATACTCTTAAAATCAGTGACTCAAGCTATTCCGAAATACTTAATGGAAGTATATAAACTTCCAAATTCGGTGCTCCAATATGTAAATGCAACAATAGCAAAATTTTGATGGGGAAAGAATGGTAACCAACGGAAAGTCTACTCTAAAAATTGCGAGACAATGTGCACACCTAAATTTTTTAGCAGAATGGGATTCAAAGATCTCGCAGTGTTCAATGTTGCATTATTGGGACGTCATTCTTGGCGCTTAATTCATAATCCTGGGATACTCTTTGGATAGTTAATGAAGGGAAAATTCTATCCTAGTTAATGGAGAGCGGGTAATGGCTCAAATATTAATATTTGGCAAGATCCATGGTTGACGGACGGGGCATGAGATTTATTGCGAGTGACGAGGTGGTAGAATTAAGAAATGTGAATGAACACATTGATATGAATGTGATGGAATGGAATACACATGTGATTCACGGAAAATTAACAAAAAAGACACCCATTGCATACTTTCCGGTCCTATAAGCTTGAAAGGTCAACAAGATGAACTCATTTGGACATGCTCCAAAGATGGTAATTATTCAGTTGAATCAGCATACATGGTGGGTAAAGGATGTAATTTGGACTCATTTCATCAAGCATGGGTGGAAATTTGGGGAATGGAAACGAGCCCCAAGGTCTTGCATTTCCTCTAGAGACTCTGCATAGGTAGTCTCCCAGTTCGACAATTACTAAAAACAATACATCTGATTCAAGATGCTAACTTCCCCTGGTGCAATAGAATGGATGAATCAGCCGATTATGCTCTCTTTGGATGCTTATCTCAAGTTGCGGCCATGACAAACTGGGAGGCAGCATGTGTAATTTAATGGAAAGTTGGACGAATCTGGATAGAATGACAAAACAGAAAGGTTCTTTCCCTATATGGTGACTTGGGTAGAAAGAAATCAAAACGTCTTTGCAAATAAATCAACGGCAAATGCAGTGATAATGGACAAAGTGTATAAGTTTGCCCAAAAATATGGAAGTTATGCACGAAGTATCTACAAACAAGTAAATTTAAATATGTTATGCACAACATGTTCCGAGCCAAGTTCCCCAAGTTCCCCCCCCCCCCCCCCTCCCCCCGTGGCAAGAAATCATAGGGGTGAATTATTAATAGCTGGAACAAGAAGGCTTAGAGCATATTTAACACCAGAAATCACAGAAGAAAAGGCGCTAGCTATGGAAACAAAGTTGGGGAAAGGGTATAGAATTGAGGACGCAATGCTTAAATCGGATTGCCAACTGCTCATCAATCGCCTCTTCAAGGGCACAACTTTTTTAACTGATCTCGACTCCGTACTAGGAGACATCTTATCTTTTGTATTTGTTTTATATCAGATAGCTGGTCACATGTTCAAAGGGATGGAAATTTTGTTGCTCACAACCATACGAGCATAGTTCCTCATGGGGTAGAACAAATATGGGAGAATAATTGTCCCCATAAAATTTCAAATTATGTTATTATGGACTATGTGTCCTTAATTTGAATTAATATAATGTGTTTTTCCCTCAAAACAAATATTGATACATGAGTATTATGACAAGTTGATGGCTATGCTGAACAAAATCCAGCTAATAAGATAAGATACACCTGATAGCAGAATTGTAGAGAAACCATTTTTGAGTTCTCCCAAGATTTTAGGAAAAACTTTTGTCTCTTGGAAATTCGAGATATAAAAGTGAATTAGCCTTTAATTCTTTGCAATCCCAGGAACAAAGAAGCACAATGAGAAATAAGGAAATCGAACATATAGTAACATATTTAGCTATAAATTCAATAGAGAACAAAAGTTTTTATCCATGTGGTTATTGCAGGATGCATGGCCATGAAGAAAAGGATTACTGGCATAAGGAAAACAACGAAGTTTTAAATGCAAGAAGTTTGGACATATGTGAAAGTATTGCAGATTTAAGACAAAGGAAGTGTCAGAGATACATGTTGCTCATCAGGAAAAACTGTTATATTGATATTCGAGAGATGTGCAACTAAAATGGTTAGGATGGGAAGTATATCTTCGGTCAAAAAAAATTTAAAACTTAAATTAAGAGGGAGTATTGAGAACAATTCGGTAATTTGATTTAATTTTAAGTTGTTCTTAAAATACCTATATTGTCAGTTAGTGGTCACTGGTCAGTATCATAAGTAGAAGTAGTTAAGCAATTAGGAAAAAGGATTATGTTTCAAAATATCCTATTTTCAATCACGGAAAATTAATTAAATAGTTCTTCCACAAACTGTTCGGGTTTTTTGGTTATATCTTTGTACAAAAAACCTGGCAATTTGCATCATTAAACTTCTAAAATTTTTAATTTAGTGCTTCCATTAAGATCCGAGTAACGGACATTTATTTTTGCTGACATGGTTCACAATTCGATGAAATATTGCTTACATGCTTGTAAATGTCAACACTGACTTGGCGATAACAAAAGAATTAGAAATCGAAAAACACATATATATGCATTATGTATATTTATATACGTATACGTATATCCTCTACAATATCCACCTTATGTCATTAGTGGTGAAGACTTTGGTCAAAGGTTTTAGCACTAAAGAACTTGAACACTAGGTTGTATAGGATATATATACATAAATATAAGTTATATATGATACATACATATACATATACATACAAAAAAGTTATGTGACTTGTAATTGGGAATTAAGTTATTCAAAACTGTACAATAGATGCTTTAGATTCCAGTTTACTAAAGATTTGTGAAACTAGCATAATTGGAAAACTGTTATGCTAGTTATAAGTTAAATTATTTTAAGTTAAAGTAATAAAACACGTATCGGGACGACATCTTTTGAGAAGTAATACGGAACCGTGATGGTAAAGTTATTTGCTTGAGCATTGACGTTTGACTGAGAAAGCACACAAGTTAGTTGGGGGGACAACATATCATTGTTTGACATGTAGCACACAGAATTTTCATGACTAGTAGCAAGGATAAATAGAGGAGAAACCCATAGGAGAGGGCAAGATGAATGACGCTTGTTTTACTCTATGTATTTGAGACTTGTTTTTAGCTTAATTTTTACTGGAGAATTTCTTTCTTTCTGTGCTTGTTTGTCATTTTTATTCCATATTTTATCTATTAATCTCGGTGGTGGGTTTCAATTGGTATCAGAGTCATCGTTCCTTGGCTCTGCAGAGGGATGGCGGACGGAACTCATATAAGAACGTTAGATGATAGATTAGGGGCTCAGGAGAGTAAGGTTATGGAAGTAATTGAAGGGTTTGCTCATAATAGGGAGGAAATCTTAAAGAGATCGGCAGAATTAGATGGGAAGTTAGCTAATATGGTAACAAGGATGGTTGGATTGGATGATTCGTTGAAGGAAATTAGACAATTCCTTGTGGGCTTGCGTACGAACGATAAGGATGAAGGAGTGGGTAGCAGTTCAAAATCACCAGGAGTGGACGCTGGGGGTGCAGCCGATATAACTCAATCACATACTTCTACTTCTCTGAATACAACTCCTCCTACAATTTCTTATATTGGTAATGTTCCAAATCCTACTACTTTGAATTCTCCTACAACAATTACACACACTCACCCAAATTTCAATAGTATTCCATACTTTGCTCCATCATTCTTTACCACTAGCTCTAGTAGGTTCCCTGTTACTAGTTCACCAACTACAGTTCCATTTTCAGTACCAATTACACCTACTAGTCCTAACGGAACACCTATTCCCATCCAACCACTTATAATACCCCAATTTAATCTTTACGCCTTCTTTCCACCTCCGACTATTCATCAAATCCCTAATCAAACACCTTTTGGCCAAGTTAATCCTATACCCAAGTTGGAATTCCCTAAGTTCGATGGGGTTGATCCTAAGGGATGGGTAATGAAAGAAGATCAATATTTTGATTTTGTACATGTGGAATAGGACAAGAAGGTTAAGATGGCAGTTATGCACTTTGAGGGGAAGGCTAACGTTTGGTATAGGTACTATCAGGTAACCAAACCCACTGTGAATTGGAAGATATTTCAAGTAGATGTGATTTCACAGTTTGAAAATCAAGAGCAAAGAGATGTGCAGGACCAATTTAATAAGCTTAGACAAATCACTACGGTGACAGATTATGAAGACCAGTTCGAGGAACTGAGGGCCTTATTATTACACAAAAATAAGGAGTTTAATGAGGAGTATTTCTTGTCAAGTTTTGTAATTGGACGGGAGGAATCGATTAAATTGGCGGTGAGAATGTTCAAAACCTAAGAGCTCATTTTCATAGGTGGATAAACCTTGAGGTCAAGGATTGTTCCAAGTAGAGTCGATTGTAACTAGCATAATTGGAAAACAGTTATGTTAGTTATAAGTTAAATTATTTGAAGTTAAGTAATAAAACACGTATTGGAACGACATCATTTGAGAAGTAATACGGAGCCGTGACAGTAACGTTATTTGCTTGAGCGTTGATGTTTGACTGAGAAAGGCACACAAGTTAGATGGGGGACATCATATCATCGTTTGACATATAGCACACAGAATTTTCATGACTAGTAGCAAGGATAAATAGAGGAGAACCTAGAGGATAGGGCAGGATGAATGACGCTAGTTTTACTCTATGTATTTGAGACTTTTGTTTTGAGCTTAATTTTTACTGGAGAATTTCGTTCTTTGTGTGCTTGTTTGTCATTTTTATTCCGTATTTTATCTATTTAATCTCGGTGGTGGGTTTCAATTTACTTGAATTTGGGTTTCTTTTGAGCATTTGTTCTTTTCAATTTTCTTGATTTCGAGTTTTTAATTTGTGGGTTTGGGGTTTTTGTCAAAGTTGATGAAAATGGTGAAGATTTAATTATAGTCATGTTTATATATATGTGTTTGTGAGATTGTTGTACCCATGATCGTTGGCGACTTAAATGGTGTTTTCAATCAGATATTGCAAGTTTGTATATGTTTATGTACATTTATATATGTGTGTGTGTTGTGCCTGTGTTACACATCCTTTATTATAAAATATAATTAATGATATAAATAAAATATATTTGAATTGAATATAATGTAAACATATTGTAAAATAATAATAAACTTATGTAATATAATTAGTGAAATAAATAATATGTGTGTGTGTTTACATGCATATATGATTATTAGTTATGTGTATTTAATTATTTAATCAATTTTAATTTTTTTAATGATATACTATAAATTCATTATACCTAACTTAGGTTAGTGATATTTTTGTGTTCTTAAATATACCCAAATATTAGAGTCTATATAAATGTTTTAAGCTTAATGTTAATTACGTTATTTCAAACCTTAACATAACTCTATGCACAATTTGATTATATTATAACGTTCATTATTTTTTTCAATTAATATTCCATCTAATTACAATATGATTTATTAAAAAATGCAAATAAATTTGTAAAACATCTACTATTATGGTAAAAAAAATAGTAAAAAAATGGTGCCATTTAAATATTTCCTATCATATAATTTTCAACAATGAAATGTGTGATTTTAAATAATGATAATTATAACAATGCATTTTTATAAATATTATTTTATTTACGTATATAATTATTAATATAGGAGTAATTTAATAATTTTCAATTTCGAACAGAACTCTTAATATTAGTTAAATTAAACTAAAAATTCTCAAAATTTGTAATGTTATTGGTTCACAAATGATTATTTCAATTCGAGTTTGAAGTTATTAATAAATTGGATTTAATGATGTATCGGCATTTAAGTTGGTTAAAAAAATATGATTTAATGATGTATTAACTTGTTTTTTTTGAATGGATAATGTATTGGCATGATAAATATATAAGACCCTGTGTAATAATTTTTTTTTAATTTGAATTTATTATTTTAGTGAAATATTTTTAATTATCTTAAAATCACATGACAATAAATGTGAGTAGGTGGTTAGGGTCGTCTTTTTTTATTATTTATAATTGGGCACCACTTTCTATGCTTTTCCGTCCTAAACTTGAAAAAATAGTAGAAAAAGACAAAAACTAACCTTTATCACAATGATAATTAACTTAACCAAAGCTTAACTAAAGGATATGGTTGGTAATTAGGAAAAATGAGTTACTTAAGGGATCATGTATATATATATATATGGTCAATGAACTATTCAATTTTTCTGGTTTAAGTCCCTCTAATGCCATATCACCTAGTTGTAACATAGGTTAGTCGAATCTAACGAAAAGGCTAAAAAATAGAAATTTTAAAAGATTAGTGACATAAATTACTCGGTTTTTGAGTTTTTTGTTCCGGGACTTGAACCAAAAAACCTTAATAGTTTAGGGTCTAATCAATTTATTTTTCTTTTCAATTATTATTATTAACATATACTAGTTTATAACTCGTGCAAAACATGGATGATATTAATAAATTATATATTAGTTATTTTATATAATTTAAATATTTAATGTAATATGATAATTTATTTTATTATTAATTTCTTTCTATAGTTTTCTATACAATGTTATTTATATATTAATATCCATAAAATTTAATCATAAGTAATAATTTTAAATAAATAAAAGAGTTTAAATGGTAATGAAATTGAGTTGAATGTGAGTATAATAACTATATTAAATAAAAATTATAAATTAGTAGGATTCTTAAAATAAAAAATATAGAGTATAATTCAGATATAATA